>CM053605.1:120427435-120441248 GCA_028646535.1 Procyon lotor | reverse complement strand
AAAATAGCAAGTAGATTGGTAGCTACCAGAGGTGGGGTGGAGAGTGGGAGAACTGGGGAGATGTTCAAGGGTACTAACTTGCCACTAGTCTGTAATAAGTCCTCGAGATCTAGGGCACAGTATGGTGATTATGGTTAATGATACTATATCATAAATGTCAAAGTTTTCAATAAGAAAAAGAAACAATATATGACAATAGAGATGTTAGCTAACACTACAGTAATAACCACAGTACAATATATAAATGTATTAAAAAAAAACCACATTGTATACCTGATACTTACAAAATGTTACAGGTCAATTATATCTCAATAAAAACAAAGAAACAAAAAATGCAAAAAGCAAACAAACAAACCAAAATCTCTTAGACTCCTACCCTTTGGCTGAGGGGGCCCTTTCTGGCCTTTCCACAGATTCTGGGGCTTCCCGCTATTGCTGAGATTACTACATTTTTGGAAACGCTCTGTTTATGTTTTTGTCTTCAATGTAACAAATTCCCCAAAGGCTTTTTATCCTTGTCACCTAGGACAGTCCTTAGCACAAAACAGTAAAAATTTATGGAATTAGAATATTGTTGCCAGGGCGGTTCTTCTCTTGAACACTGATTGATTGGTCTATCAATCAGCCCACTGTAACATCAGTCAAGCCAAATTTTTCTGAAATAACAATGAAAGAGTCTCTAGCAAAGCTTCCCTCTTTAGGGTCTTTATCTTCTCAACAGATATTTGAAAATTCAGTTAAGTGAGAAATGCATTTTAACCTAGTTACTAATGCCCAAACTCGGACAAGAACAACAAAACATTAACTGCCGACATATTTTAAAATAATTCATTAGGAAGTGCTAGTCCCTGTATTCAATCCAAAATCTAGTAAAATCACTTTAATTCATCTCTAACTCCATTTATATTTTCAGTTCATACTCTGACTTCACAAAAGCAGAAATTTTGTGTTTCACTGCGATGAAAGATGCTTCATGTAAAAATAGCCTATGGACTAGCAGTGCATGTTATTTTTAACATTATTTAAATTCACCGTTACTTAAGAAATAAGTGCAGAAGTAGATTCTAGAGGACACTTCTCTGTATCCTACAAAGGCATATGTGCTCTGAGCCTAATTTTCTCGTATGTCTCCTCCTCAGGACCTGATGAAAATGAGCACCGACTCGCAGTAACCCAGTTCTAATACCTCAGACTCCAGAACCATACACTTCTAGTGGAACTCTCATTGATCAAAGCCTTAGAGCTGTGCTAAGTCTCACTTTCAGGTCCTATTGACCAATTCCCAGGAAAGGACTGATACCAAGGCACTAGGGTCAAGGGAAAAAGGAAACTAAGACTGCCTGTGAAAGGCACAGTGCCGGAGATCTTACGCACATGTGAGGTCCATCATATGCAAGGTTTCATCCAACATGGTGTCTTTCTCTAGCGCTTGTCATTGGCAACCACCGGTCTCATGCTGGAGGGATGATGGGCTCTGCAGGATGTCCCATGGGATAGTAAAAATAGGTGGAGAACCACATTTGCTGTTCTTTGTGGAAGATTTAGGGGCATCTGAAAGAATACTTTAGCCTACATATCTTTCTCAATTTGTACCTGATTGCAGATGATGTACATCTAATCCCTAATTGAAATAAGGTGCAATTCCAATGCTCAGAGTGTCAGTCGACCATCACAACAACTCAGAGTTAATTACTGGCCAGTTTATACATGAGAAAATGGAACCTCAGAGAGGTTGAGTAACTCTCCCATAATTGTGTGCTTTAAAAAATATAATTCTCTGGGCGCCTGGGTGGCTCAGTGGGTTAAGGCCTCTGCCTTTGGCTCAGGTCATGATCTCAGGGTCCTGGGATTGAGCCCCACATCGGGCTCTCCGCTCAGCGGGGAGCCCGCCTCCCCCTCTCTCTCTGCCTGCCTCTCTGCCTACTTGTGATCTCTCTTTCTCTGTCAAATAAATAAATAAAATATTAAAAAAAAAATACTATTCTCCTCCTTTTGGAGATTCTAAGGGCCATATTCAGGATACTTGTATTTATCAAAAGAGATGCACTTTGTACTGTGTTAAAAAAAAAGTGTTAATCATTTTGGTGATGAACCTTTAGAGGTATTACAACAGTCATTTAAATCACCATTTTATCCTATTAAGGCAAGGGTCTCATATCACAAAATACGTCTCAAATTGTTTAAAAGTTTGGATCATAAATGACCCATATCTAGATCAAATCCCTAGTGTAACTATGTTTGTGCCCAGCAACATCTTTCAAAGACTCTAATAACCCAAGAGACTTTAAAAACAACAACTTCAGATAACACTTTAAAAAGACACACAATCCTAAATTTAATTGCACTTGGTTTTTAAAAATAAAATAAAAATTGTAGACGCTATCTCCTCCAGAAATGCTTTCTCAAATCCTCCTCCAAGCATAACACACCCAACACAGAACACAGCTGACACTTGCCCATGGTGAGACCTCATAATGGAAAAATTAAATCAAGTGGTGATGGTGGGGTATTTATCTTCCAAAAATTACATGACATATTTCTGCTCCAGGAAGCCACTGAACTTTTAAAGCGATAAAGCTTCTTTATATACCAAAAATATTTTTTTATCTTAAAAGGTACATTACAGTTGGGTCAGATTTGACGGTCCTAAGTTTAATAAGCTGAAACCGGTTAATGACTCCATTTGATAATAGGATGGCGGCAAAGCAGAAGAACATTCGCTGCCTGAACACCACTCAGATCGCACGTGACACGCCAAGGGCACAGTCCTAGCATCCTCTCTCCTTCCGGGGAGGTGCTCACGGGGGCAGGAGGGGACGCACCCAGTGCTGCCCGGGCTGGGCACCAACTCACACCAGGTCAGGTGGCTCTGACTTAATGTGTGCAGTAGGTTCAGGGTGCTTAGTTTCTCTTCACAAACACTTAAACCTACACCCTCCCCCCGGGGTGCTTCTTCAGTTTAGAAAACATTGATTTTATCAGGAGCTGGGTTTTTGTTCTCGCCCTTCTGCCGCCTGGTTCTGGTCTCTGCCTGATGCCTCCGGCCCTGAGAGGTCTGAACCTCTGCTGGGAAGGAGCAGGGACCTTCAGCCCTGCCACCCCGAGGGGATTTTTGACCTCTTCCTAACCTTCTTTGAGAGTTCTGGCTTAGGAAAGAAAATGCGCAAGAATTTATTGGCAGCCTCAACTTCACCATGAGAGACCTTCTCTGATGTCATGAAAGGGGCATGTCCCAGAAGCCACACACTGACTGCTTTTTTGAATTCCTAGAAGCCACAGAAGAGGGCTCACCTCTGCCCTAGGAGGTAAACAGCACATCCGCATGTATTTATTAACCAAAAAGCTTTTAGCTCAAAATGAAGTCTTCCTTTTTTACTGGATTCTCAGCACCTCTCTCCTTCCTCTTTTATTCCATGTGTTATTTCCTCCCTTTTTCGTTCTCATTTATGCAGAATTTTAGAGTCAGAGGAGACCCTGAAGTTTAAAAGATTCTATTTTTATGGATGTACTTTCTCCTCCCTTTGTTTCTCGCTGCATCTCCATGCTCTGGCTGGCTTTCCCTCCTCTCTGCAACCATCCTTCCTCCTCCCACATGATCTGAAATTGCTGTTGTCCACAGGCTCATGGCCACTGCTGGGTTCGAAGAGTAGAACCAAGACAAGCTGGAACACCAGCCAATGACATAAATTTAAGGTCCAAAATCAACACACCAAAAAGATCTACCTGACCTCATAGTCCTTTACCTGTATTAACATGTAAAGGTAAGACTAATTAACAGTTTTCTGTTAACAAATGAAGAAATTATTGTTTCTCCAGTAACATATGAAGAAGATATTTTCCTTTAAAATGGAAACCCATCTGTAGGAGGATTAATGGAGGGCCTTCATGGGCCCTCCATTGTGACCTTAAGGTATCACAGTAAGACACTTTATTGTGAATTAGTTTAATCCCGTTACTTTTTTTCTTATTGGACACTATGGGCACCTGAAGACAAGTAGGAAGGAACACTAGGAGGTAGGAAAGGCATATAAAAATGAAAGACGGCAACAAAATTGCACATAAATATTACTATCAAGTTTAGAATCATATAGTTACAACACCTATATTGTTGTAGTTATAATATATATATTATATATATGTAACTGTTATATATATATATAACTATATATAACTATATAATTGCAGTTACAACATCTATATTGAATTGAGGAAACTTGCATTGAGCAGTCAAAGAAGAAGTCATGGCAAAAGTTAGTAGTGAATGGAGGACTTCCACCATTCCATAACTATTTTAATTTTCCAAAACAAAACAAACACCAAAAAAACTACCCCATAAGAAGGGCTGGACTTGACACTTGGCTGTCCCGATGATAAGGTCTGAAGAGAAAGTCCACATTTCACTGGGGTCAAAGTACTTATCGATACCTTGAAACTGGCTCACTTAAATCTATCTGCCTCCTTCCTTTTTGATGTCATTTGTAGGATTCAATTTTGCTTTGGTTTCTGGTTTTACAAATAGCTAGTTCCTGCAGATAATGACAAGGAGAGGGATTCAAGGAAGTACAGGATAATGAACAAACAAAAGGCATGGCATAAATCAGGCTTATGGTGATATTTACTTAAAGCAGATCTATCGAAGTATTGGTTTGTTGTTGCTGCTGTCTCCACTCGAGGCTTTGTGGGAAAGCACAAAGCACAAAGCCTCCTTCCAAAAGCGTCATTGGTACTTGGGGAGAATGTAGATAATTATAAGTGGGTCCTGGATAATCAGACATTCTTTGTTATTTTCCAAGGGATTCCATAATCTCTGGAAATTCCAAAGGGATTTTTCATCCTTTCCAAAATGTATATGGGAGGACAAAGGCATGTACATGAGGATCCAGTTACACTTCTAATCAGAAGGAACACCACACACCAAAACAGGAAGCTTCGTTACTGACTCAACAGCAGGCTGGGTTGCCATACTACTTCCACCTACATTTATTTCAAAAGAAATCCTTCACTGGCCTTTATGTAATTGCAAATGATTTTTTTTAAAGAGTTACACAAAAATTATTAGAATAAAATAATTCTGTAAAGTCACAGGACACAAATTCAACATACAAAAGTTGGTTGCATCTCTATATACTAACAACAAATTATCTGGAAAAGAAATGAACAATCTGATTTATAATAGCATCAAAAATAATACTTAGAAATAAATTTAGAAATAAATTTAACCAAGGAGGTGAAAAATTGAAAATTATAAGGCACTTATGAAAGAAATGGAAGAAAACACAAATGAATGAAAAGAAATCCCCTGTTCATTGATTGGAAGATGTAATATTGTAAAGATATCAATACTACACAAAGTGTTCTACAAATTTAATGCAATTCCTATCAAAATCTCAAGGGCATTTTTTTTGCAGAAATGGAAAACTTCACTTTTAAATTCATAGAGAATCTCAAGGAACTTTGAGTAGTCAAACACTCATGAAAAAGAACAAAGTTAGAGGTCCCACACTCACTTCCTGATTTCCAAATGTATGAGTAAGCTACCATAATCAAAACTTTATGATATTGGCACAAAGACAGACATATAGACTAATGGAATAGAATGGAGAGCCCAGAAATAAACCCTTGCATACACAGTCAAATGATTTTCATTGTGTGGTACCTAGACCACACAATGGGGGGGAAAGATGGTCTCTTCAACAAATGGGGCTAGAAAACTGGTTAGTCACATGCAAAAGAATGAGATTGGATGCCCTGTGTTACACATTCACAGAAATTAACTCAAAATAAAGACTTAAATGAAAAAAAAAAAAAAAAGACTTAAATGTAAGACTTAAAACTGTAAAACTATTTGATGAACACACAAGGTATAACACTCCTCGACCCTGGTCTTAGCAACAGTTTTTTGGACATGACCCGAAAGCACAAGCAACAAAAGCAAAAATCATGGGGCGCCTGGGTGGCTCAGTCGTTAAGCGTCTGCCTTCGGCCCAGGTCAGATCGAGCCCCGCATCGGGCTCCCTGCTCCGCGGGAAGCCTGCTTCTCCCGCTACCATTCCCTCTGCTTATATCCCCTCTCTCGCTGTGTTTCTCGCTGTCAAATAAATAAAATCTTTAAAAAAAAAAAAAAAAAGCAAAAATCAACGGCGGACTACAAAGCTTCTGCATAGCAAAAGAAACAATCAGCAAAATGAAAAAGCAATTTCTATATTAAAAAAAAAAGCAACCAACAGAATAGAATACGATATTTACAAACCACCTATCTGATAAAGTATCCATAATGTATAAGGAACTCATTTAACTCAACAGCAAAAAAAATAAAGATCTGATTTAAAAATAGGTAGAGGGCTTGAATAGACATTTTTCTCAGAAGACATATAAATGGCCAGCAGGCACATGAAAAGGGGCTTGAAATCACTGATCATTGAGGAAATTCAAATCAAAGCCACAATAAAATATCACCTCACACCTGTTAGGATTGCTAATATCAAAAAGAGAAGAGACAAGTGTTGGCAAAGATGTGGAGAAGAGGGAACCCTGGAGAACTGTTGGTGGGGACGTAAATGGGTACAGCCACAAAGGAAAAAAGTATGGAGCTTCCTCAAGAAATTCAAAGTAGACCTACTATTTGATCCAGCAATCCCAGTTACGGGTATTTAATGAAGGAAATGTAAGTACTATCTCAAAGAGCTATCTGCTCCCTCATGTTCACTGCAGCATTATTCCCGATAACCAAGACAGGGAAACAACCTAAATGTCCACCAATAAATGAACAGATAAAGAAAATGTGACCGATCGATCGATCGATCTATCTATCTAATATTCACATATGTATCACATTATATTAATATATAATATAAAATGTAATTTTATTTATGTATTATTATTATGTATTTATGAATATATAAAATAGAGTATTATTCAGTTATAATGTAGAATGAAATTCTGCCTTCTGTGACAATATGGATGGGCCCTGAGGGCATTATGCTAAGTGAGATAAGTCAGATAGAGAAAAATAAATACTGTATGTTCTCATTTATACATAGAATCTAAAAAAGCTGAACTCATAAAGAGTAGAATGGTGGTTGCTGGGGACTGGGAGTGGGGGGATGGGGAGATGTTGATCAATATGCTGATCAATATAATCAAGATGCTGATTATATCCCCAGGTATAAGATGAGTGAGTTCTGGGGATCTAATGCATACATGGTGATTGTAAATAGCAACACTCTATTAAATATTTGAAAGGTGTTGAGAGGAGGTCTTAAATGGTATCACTACATAAAAAATTGGTAATCGTGTGAGGGATGGAATATTAACTAATCCGCTGTGGTTATTACTTCAAAATACATATGCATATCATATAATCATGTTGTATGCCTTAAATTTACATATGTTACATGTCAATAATATCTCAATAAAGCTGGGGAAGGAAGAAAAAAGAGTCATATCTCTATGGTGTTTTGTAACTCAAGAACTAATTGGGTATTCATTATCTCCTCTGATTCTTTTACATATATAAAAGAATAAATAGAACTATATATTTATAGTTTTATAACTATATATTTATAGTTCTAGAATAAGCTTATAAATATATAGTTTTGAACCTATAGTTCCAAAATGATGAAATTGATGCCTAAAACCCTGTGTCACCACTACAAGGATACACAATGACTTGTTACAAAGCCAGGAGCCAAACTCGGTCTTCTGACCCCCCAGCCCAATACACTTTCTGTTACACCAGCCATGTTTTTCTTATTTTCAAAATTGGACTAACTATACCTTGAATGATAATTAAGACTTTTAAGATATTTTGAAAATGTAAAATAGCTTTATGTGTAACAAAATGATACTCACATTGTAATGTTATTTTTCTACCCAAGAGCTCAAAGTGTTCAGTGATGTTTTCCTATCCATTGGTGTCTTGAGATACTAAATTCTAAAAGAGTGAATCTAAAATAAACCTGAAACCCACTAATATCCCAAAACTTTCCTAAGTAAAAAGAAGTTAGGATCAAGGAGGGAAGCCACAGAGGAAAAGTGCTATTATTACAACATCACTCAAGCTGTGTCCCAATCATCACGCAAAAGACAACTGCCACTAGTAGTATGCATGTCCTCAGCCACTGGTGTTCTCAACCCTTGCCTTCTGGCATTGTACCTACCTTTGCTAATCTCTGCGTGCTATACAATACTTCTTTACATTATACAGAGTACTCTATTTAGACATGTTGACTTCACTAATTAGCCTATAAATACTTGACTTTCACCCATGCCTTGGTAAGTGAGATAATTGCAGAGGAAAGGCCAAAGCGTTTATGGTCAATCAGATGACAAGGAAAGGAATATGGTCTCTTTCAGCTAAGTTAAGTGTAAAACATTATGTGGCAAGGCAGAAGCTATTAGCAGGATCAATATTTCTCCTAGTACCTTAATAAATCATTATATCAGAGCCCCGACACAGGATGGGGAAAATCTCAGTCTACCTACATGGAAGTATCCTAAATGGAAAATAAAATTCCATTTAAATTACAAAGACTTAATTGGTATACAAAGGAAATGACAAGTTACAAAACCAGTCTCCAAATTCGGGATGTGTTAAGACTTTTTGAATCATTAGTGCAGGAAGAAAGGAAGAAAGACAAAGAACATTGCTACTCTCTGGGCTGCACATGTATAATTTGCAACTGGTAAATATGTATGAATCTGTTCCACTGCAGCTCGGGATGACATACTGCTGTACAGAGATAGCACAGAGCAGAGAAATCAAAGTCGAGGAAGGTTCAGCTGTTATAACCCACCTCCTCCCACGTTTAAGAGTTTCCAATCTTCCGAAATCTCTCCTTACTTAAAATACTCTCCTCTGGGGATGGTTTCCTAAAATGAAAAGTACTTTGATGCCAATGGACGCTCCAAGCATAGCAAAAAGCGTCTCGTGGTGAGCTCTAACTGTATCATGAGGTGTAAAAAATAGTATTTTTCCCCCTAAACTCTTAACTTCTCCCATTCTCTTTGATGATCCTTCCAGGAAAATAAGCAAGCAATTAAAAAAAAAGTTACCAGACTTAGTTGCCCAATTGTTTTAACTCTAGAACTCATTATTTCTTTTCTAGTATGCTGCAAAAGAGAAAAGAAACATTTTTGCAGTGATCGATACCAGAGAACACAAAACTTTCCCTTAAGGACACCACACTGTCTTATTTATAGAGATGATAGTCAATATAGACACTATTTTAACTCCGCTACACCTTTTACTTTATACTTATAAGGTTTAATTTAAAATATTTTCCCCTTATAAGCTCATATTACTTTACTGTAACTCTTTCAACCCTCATAGCAGGTTCGAGCTGAGAATTAAGAGGTCACATCAGGAAATTTGTTTATAAAGGTCACTGCTGGCAAGCGGGCAACAAAAGGCCAGTCTCCCTAACATCTTTAAATATTTACTCATGATTGATTGCTTCTTTCATTCAACAAACACCAGACACTTAAATATCAGACACAGGTTTGATGATAATTATATTAAAGAAAGTTCCCAGAAGGTTCTACCCTCAAAGAGTTTGACAGTCAAAGTGGATATACAAGGAACACAACACTTAGAGAGTCAAATGGCACTACAAGTCTTAAATTTTAATACAAAGTAAGTTGATTGTTACGAATGCTGAATATAACTATGTGCCAATGCAAGGCTACACTTAAGATCTGAAGAAGTCTCTACTGGCAGGAGTTTCCAGGGAAGGGATTGGAGGAAGGGTGATGGGACATGGGCAAGACAGGATTTGAGTAGGTGAAAAAGAAAATGACAAATATTCCAATTAGTAGGAAAAACAACGACAAGGAGGTGACAGCACACAGCCTCACATGAAAGCAAGAGACAGGTTTCCCACTGCGGATCAGTGGTGGGTAAGGGAGAGAAGTCCCACGTCAACAGGCGGGAAGGACAGTGGCAGGACTGCATGAAGCTCAAGGTGGGAAGGTTTATACTGAAGGTGGAAGATGAAACAGTCGGGAGAATGTTCACACCATCTCCAAGTCCAGGTGCATTTGGGATGGAGGAATTGTAAAGGAAGAATGTCTTCAACATACGAGGCATGGATGTAAGAGGCACATTCCATTCATGGCCAGAAGATGACAGGGATAGATCGAATCTATAAGGAAGTCTCTGGCTCTCAGGAAATCTGCTTTCTACAGAAAATAGGTTCCAGAAGACCTAGGAGTAAGCCACAGTGTCAGGGAAGGGGCATTGGGAGGATGGTCCTTGTAGAAGAAACTCCCTGAAAGAAACAGAAATGAGAAAATGAGAGAGAACTCCTGTCTGGAAGGGCTTCCACATTCTGAGGGGCAAAGACGGCAAAGACAAAGAGCCTGTGGCTTCGAATGATCTGGTTCTGAACGGAATCTGGTGCTATTCTGGTTCAAGAGCTTCATTCCGTGCTAGAAAGAGCACCCTCCTCTGACCTCACCTATCTGTCGCTAGGAAGTATAATATCCTAAGACGCCTGGCAGTTAAACCTGCCAGCTTCTAGCAGCTTAAAGACTTGGGCTGAAAGCGGGAGGTGCATTCTGTGGCTCAAAGTAGGAAAAAAAACAAAACAGGAATGGTGAGAAACAAAGTATGGGAGATTTTCTGGTTGGAAGGTCACAGATTTTCTGGCTGGAAGGTCACAAGCCCTGTCATCAACACCACAGCTGAGGTCCCTAGTGAAAGCCTTCCACACTCACCCTTACCTCCTGCCTGAGGGAGTTGAAGCAAATCTAGGGCCAAGAGAGGTATCGGGGAAGGTCCCATCCATGAGGGCTGCACCGTGAGCCCAAGTTAGCTGGAAGGGCTGCCTCTCTGGCACATTCTGAGAGCCGGGGAACCAACATGGTGCTGAGCCATCCAGAAGGCAGCATCTGCCAATGTGGGTACCTCTGGGCAGGTAAAGCATCATCCTTGCTGGGCTTCTAGCTGGCAGTTGCCCTTTCCGGTCTCCATAAGCACCTCTCTGACCACTGTCAGTTTTTCAGCAGAAAGGCCATCAGCTGTGGTGTTGATGACAGGGCTTGACTGGCTGGAAGAATTTTACAGCCTCCAGTGTGAACTGTGCAGGGTGTCCCTGCTAAGGTGGCAGTTAAGTTGAAACCATTTAGCAGGCTGCCCACTTCCTCTGAGGTGTGGGGAGGCTGGGTGGGCTACTGGGCTGGACTAAGATCCCAGCACAACACTCAAGGAGCCAGAATGTTCCCAGGCGGGGTTCAAGTTTGGGTGGGCATCAATACAAGTCCAGCATTTCTACCCCAGATCCCAACAAATTAGTCACTGATCTGCCTTAGTCGCTTTGCTAGGTTTTCATTTATTTATATTCGCCTTTATGATAAGGAGATAATTTTACCTTTCACACTAAACAGATCAGACAATTATTCAGTACTATTCATTCTTTTTCTTTTTTCCCTGTTCTTCTAGGTAAAGCGTAACATGGATCATTATGCCAAATTACAGATGGGAAATCAACAATACATATAAAGATGAAAGAGTAGTAGATTAAGAAAGAAAGCTATTGAATTTGTTTTTTAAAATATTTTCATGTGGCAGGCTTCCTTTTACCAGCTGGCCAATATGGTCTTTGGGAGGGAGACAGCTTTCTGATAAGAGCGTTTCTTGTCTGCCACTTGAATGTCTACTGCTAACCTCAAATCACAATCACTCTGTCCCCTTAAAGAGGGTAAAAGCAACATGAGAAAATGCACCTCCTCTTTCTGTCTCCCTCTCCTTTGACCCTCTTTTCTCTGCAAACCCTTTGGCTTCCACAACAAAAAAGGTACCACAAACAGGGAAAAATATGTTCCTAGGGACGTTCTCAGTTCATTGCACCCCTCGCTCAGCTACACCTGGCAAACAAGCACACATCTGGCCTACCGGCGAGTCTCAGTAGAATTCAGCTGGTGCCTTCGCAAGGACCCAGGGGGGGTAATATTTAGTCAGACCCGCCCTCGCGCTTGCCAATGCCTCCAATGTGCAAGGGTCACAGGCCACAAATAGCCCCTCCAAACACATGCACCCTTACTTGGCATTTTGATCTTTTTTTCCCCTCTCATTTTTAGTGCTGAATTCTCTTCTTTAAAAGCATTTTTGTCTTCCGACTCCTTATAAAAAGCACCGGAGTCCGGGGTTCCGTGCACCTTACTTTGTGCATAGCACGGAAGAGAGTACAGGATTCAAGGGGACTTTGAATCTACGGGCACCAAGCCCACTGCAGATTCTATAGACTTGGGCCTCGCTGTCTCTCAGGCAACAGACTTCTGAAAAGGAGTACTTATTGCGAATATGTGTCCTTTGATGTTCTTGGGGTATACATGAATTATCCCCAATCACACATTGCCACAACTATGAAAAGGAGCACAAGGATCATAACTGCAGAGAATGTGTGGAATATCCTTCCTCCCGTCAGCTGTCAAAGGTAATACAGCAGAAAAGGAACCACCCAGAACAGAGGTGGCAGAGTCATGGAGAAAGACAGCAAAATGCATGGTGTTTATGATTTATAACAAAAGAAACTTTAATTTCTAACAGGAATTACAACACGCCAGGAGCGTGGACCACAAGGAAAATTATCTAATTTTTCAGGCTAACTCACCTTTTAGAAATGTCAAAATATATTCTTCTTTGGTAAAGGGCTTTAGATATACTCTAACTGGGGCTTCTCTTTAAAAGTCATGGAGTAAAGCATGAGTAAAATCAAGTATAAGGGTAAAGCAAAAGTTTCAATGAGCTCAAAAGACTCAGCAAGAAATGCAGGCTTGCCTCCCACGACAGTCCCACTTTACAGAGCTAAGAACCATAAATAGTTTAATCTACAGGCCATGCACATAAAAGCATGCATATCTGCATATTTATACATGTACATATTTGCTGGTACATGCTTAAACTCTAAAAAACATGCTATCTTATCTAAATACACTCCGCCATATATAAAGCTCCAGCACCATAGTTCCATATCATTTGCACAGATTGACTTGTTTTTTTATTTATTTTAAAGATTTTATTATTTATTTTTTTTTTGTCAGAGAGAGAGGGAGAAAGTGAGCGCACAAGCAGGGGGAGTGGCGGGCAGAGGGAGAAGGAGGCTCCCCGCTGAGTAGGGAGCCTGATGCGGGACTCGATCCCAGGACCCCGGGATCATGATGTGAGCTGAAGGCAGACATTTAACCAACTGAGCCACCCAGGTGCCCCTTAATTGGTGTTTTAAAAATGGCTACGTTGCATCCTATTGAACAGGTCACGGTAGTACCTGAATCCCTACTGGTGTATTTTTAGGCCACTTCCAACTTCTCAATGTTACAAAAGAAGATGTCCTACACTTTCCTATAGTGGCAGCTACATATCTTGCATAGACAGGACTAACACTCCTCCAAAATATATTTCACCAGTCCACACTCCTTCCACCAGTGCAAAATCTCGCTATCACTAAAGAGTACCAACTGCTTAAATTGTTTTCTATTGGCAAGTGAAAAATACTATCTTTTTTTTCTTTCATCATTAATGAGGCCATGTTTCTGAGAAACCACTGGATTGTTCTTTGAACTGACCATTCATATTCTTTACTTATTTTCTTCTATTGGGTTGTTATGTTAATTGATCGATACAAATGAGCCACATGTTTAGCATTGAAATGAGCTCCCTATCTACCTATGTATTGCAAATACTTTTTCTGATTTTTCATTTGTCTGTGGCTTTTGCTTCTGTATTGTGATGGGGCACAGTCTTCTAGAAAAGACAACATTTTAAGCAATCCGTCTATTAGTAACTTTAAGACACAGATTGCATGATGCCACCAAC
>CM053605.1:120395753-120427335 GCA_028646535.1 Procyon lotor | reverse complement strand
AGTGATTATCCCAGATCTTATATTTTGGGGGTTTTCATCCTACTTCTTACCATGATCATTAATGTACATTTATTGAGAATGTCCTCTGCGTGGGCCCTGACAGGCCTCAGCCCTAGCGCACAAAGAACATCAGGGCATGACTGCAGCTGACGAGGAGCTCATCCGTCCTTGTGAAGATGAGAAGCCAGCTGCAAGGTGCAAATCCTGACACCAGCCCCACCCCCAGCTTGCCTCAGACTCCATGGCTGTATTACCCAGAGCCAGGTAACCTCCCGGGGCTCAGATTCCTTATCCCTAAGATGCAGGTGAGCAGCTACATTACAGGACCGCTGTGGAGTAAAAGAGGTTACTCAGTAGAGCAGTGTACACGGCCAATTTTACATAAACATGGCCCCCGAATAATAATTAATACGGAAAGAAACATAAGTGAGAGTGGGAGAGAGTCCAGGAAGCCTTACTCCATACTGTGTGGCTGCAGAAAGGGGAGCCCCGAAGGAGCAGTCAGGAGATGCAGCCAGCCAAAGGCAGGACGTGAGCAGGAGGGCGTGGGGTGAGCCAAGACACAGGTGTGTCTGCAGGTGGACAAGGGCCTCGGGGCCCAGGGCAGCACCACGGGGACAATGAGCACGCTGGTGTGAGCGCGACAGAGGGCTGCGTCTGGATGGAAGTGGGAAATAACATTCAAAACATAGATGGCCAAGGACTTAACTAAACATTAAGCATCTCTCAAACATCTCAACTCTGTTTGTTTAAGTAAGAAAATGTTTACTTGTTCTTTGCTCTCAGTTAATAAACGGGATCCGCCGTTATCCCAGAAGTAGAGCTAATCCCTCACTGAAGAAAGAAGAGTTGTGTTCCAAAACTTTATCTCTAAGGCAGGTATTTGAGAAGAGAGCATGAGCCCCACAGACGCCCTGTTGCAGGGGATGGAGATGCCTGCAGCCCCAGACCAAGAACGCTGCTGACACAGTTAGACCACTCGGCCTGGCATCCATTCATTCCTTCCTCTCTTCGTTCCACATCCGATGAGTGCCCACCAGCAGCGCCTCGCTGTCCTAAGAGAGGGCAACCGTTGTGAGCCAGGAGAAGCGAATTGGAAGGCTTGTATTTCAGGGAGAGGAAGCGGGGAGGCAAGGAACACAGAGCATAAAAATGAGCGAATAAATGAGTGAAATGTGCCTCGAAGAAAGTAGGAGTGAGTGTTGTCAAGGGGCGGAAGGCCACTCCCCGTGGAAGGAAGTGACATCGACGTGGTATCTGAATGACGAGACTGAAGCCAAGTGGCAGGAAGCTCCAGGCAGAGCGAACAGTGAGCACGAAGGCACCACAGCTGGGAAGAGCTCAGAGTGAGAACACAACGGCAGCCAGTGAGGCTGGAGCACAGGGACGGGGGAAATGCGGGGAGACAATGCTTCCTCTAGGGGAAGGAATTCTGAATTCCAGCTTTGAGCTTTGGGCAGCAAACACACACCTCCCCCTTCCTCCTTCCTTTTGTGGGCAGGGCCGGCCAGAGGTTGAGCAGCTCCTCAGCTCTTGACAGAAAATGCAAGAGGCTGGGGACCTCAGAAGCTCCTCGACCTAAGTAAGGCCTTGGGCTCCAGAGAGCACGGTGGGGGGAGAGTGAGAGGCTTGGGCCTCTCGAGCCAAGCCGAACAAAGGGGTAGCAGCTCCAGCACCCACAAAGACACACTCCGGGGAGGGAGGGTAGGGGACCTCAGTCCCTCTCCGGCAGGATTTTAGGGCATCTTGTTCAGTGAGGGGAAAGATTTCTGCCTTTTGCTTATCTGTTTTGTCTGAGAACTTCCGAATTAGCACTTTGGACAAAACTGGGAATGGCAGAAATTCCAAAGCTGAGCTAGATGCCAATCCAGACTAGGAGAACAAAGATAATTGCTGGTTTGACCTCCACCCTTTTAAGGTTTATAAAACAAAAAAACAAGCAAACAAACCATGCCATCCTAGTAAATGTGCCTTAGGATCTCTGTGAAAAGCCAAACAAAACTACTGATGGATGGAAAGGGGGGTCTCACCTATTGGGACAATTTTTCCAGAGGTTTTTCTATTTTTTGTTGGCCTCACTTTTAAATGCTTAATCTTTATAATCACCATGCATATTATAGTATCAAAGTAATTTGTGACTGATGATAATTAAGAATAGGACATTTCAGATACATGTTTTTCTAAGCCAAGTTTCAACTAAATGTTTTCACTACTAAAATTATGCTTTCTTAGACAAATGTTGAATATAACTAAGTTTCTCTGGAGATGTTAAGGTTTATATTGTTTCTCACTTCTTATTTTTTAACCTGGATTAATATACCAGTTTCTATTTGACACTAGATTTCTTTATTCTTAAAATAATGAGACTACATTTCTCTATGAGGTCATACTCTTTTCTTGAAATAGGATGACTAGTCCACAGTCATAAAGGGTAAAAACTCAGTGACCCTAGCCACAACCATCAGTGCATAGGTCAAGGAATTTTATACTTATTATATCACATGAATTCTATTCTAGTACTATTTCTAAGGAAGATGAACACCCAGGGTGAATAAATGTATTTTATTTCTGGGTTTGGAATATACAAATTGTTATCCTCAGTGGCAACAGCATATCCATCTTCTGCTAGAATGTGATTTTTTTGAGGGGCGCCTGGGTGGCTCAGTCAGTTAAGCATCTGCTCAGGTCATGATCCCTGGGTCCTGGGATCCAGCTTCCTGTCATTCTGGCTCCCTGCTCAGCAAGAATCCTGCATCTCCCTCTCCCTTGGCCTCTCCCCTGCTCAAGCTCTCTTATGCATCTCTCTCTCTCTCAAATTAATAAATAAAATCTAAAAAAAAGGAATGTTATTTTCTGTTTCAGTCCTTTTATCTGCAGCAAAACAGAAACAGTACTGATTATTTGAGGAATAAAGTATTATTTCTGAAAGACAAAGAGCTAAGACTAGAAGCTAAGAACACTAAGAACCTAGTATTATCTGGACTGGCATCATTTGATAGTAGAATAATTATAAGACATTTTCTCCACTCTCAGAAGAGTACAGATCTCTCAGAAGCTTAACAACTTACTGAACTGTGCTTGTATCCTAAATCAAATGAATTTAAATGTTCATATGTGGGGTGCCTAGGTGGCTCAGTGGGTTAAAGCCTTTGCCTTCAGCTCAGGTCATGATCTCAGGGTCCTGGGATCCAGCCCCACATCGGGCTCTCTGTTCAGCGGGGAGCCTGCTTCCCCTTCTCTCTCTGCCTGCCTCTCTGAGTACTTGTGATCTCTCTCTCTGTCAAATGAATAAATAAAATCTTTAAACAAACAAATAAATAAATGTTCATATGTGTGAAAATGATTTTCAAAGTATAAAATACTGTAAAATGTAAGGGCATGCCATTCTTATTACTGGAGTTGTTTTGTTATGCCAACTATTATGACAAAAGTCCTGTCATTATTTTCTCAGTGATCAGACCCGGACCATCTTAAATAAGAATGTGTGGAACAGTTTACCCTCCTGGAATTAGAGATAGCCAATGGAAAATGTTATTCCATTCAATAAATCAATTTGTGTCCTCCTAATCTGAACAAAGTACCTTGCAGTCAACTTCTGAATGGTCTTTCCATGAACTTTTTTTAAAACTCACCAGAACAGATGGAAAGAAAAATACAACTTACACCTGATAGCGTAATTAGTGGCCTGAAAGTCTGGAGTAAAAACCACATCATAACCAAACCCTTATCAGGAAGGTCAGTATCAGGACATATTCCTTACACTTAACTCTTCGGAGTTATCAAAGTGACACATCTGAATCCAACGTCAGCATCAAGTGTTTTCCTCCATATCAAAGTTCATTTGTAATCTTTCTGCCTCTATTATTGTTTTAAAAATCATGCCCTCTTCAGCCCAGAGATCTCTCACTTTTATCTAAGCTTTTTAATGTTTATATGCTTCAAAATGGACACAATTATATCCATCAAATTAAAAAAAGATTAGAATTGACTAAAATAATAAACATAATTCCTAGAGAGCTAATTTTACCCCTGTCTAGACATGGCCCAATGATTAATTCATTTTTGTATACTTAAGAAAAGTAGGAAAAGGAGGATCATAAATGTCCCTAATTTAGAGGAGAGAAACTGAGGTCTAGAGGGGTAACTACCTTGCAAAGGAGGGATGAGTACTTAATCTACATGTCTACTCTGTTCCCTTCCCACATTCAGAGCTGCAAGGAAGAGAAACAGAATTTGTAAAGTAAGATTTGTAAATCACGATAACGTGAGTCAGGGTATAATTATGTGACTTTAAACATCACTGAATTTAACAAGATAGAAACCCGGATCTTGATATTTATTGAATTACTAACATGCCTTTTCCTGGTTTCTTGTTTACAATAAATTTTATGGGAGGATATTTCAATTTGTGACTTCTAGCCAGTCTGTTCTCTAATGAGACTACAGCCTGTTTGGGTTTTAAAGCTTTCTGACATTTAAAAGTGTTTACTTTGGGTCTCTAAAAGCCACAGAAAAGGCTTCCCTACTATAAAAATGATGAGCTGCTGCACTTTCAAAGCATAATATGAAAAACCCTGAGGTGACAGACCTTCCTTTGTGATAGAGTAACACTGTTTTCAAGCCTCTGACAATTGGCACTATTACTTATAAACTTAAGTTAAACTGGATAGTATATGGCCACAGCCACAATATTTTGAACAAAAGTGTCCGATAAATGCTTTGCCTCCAAGGATAATCCCG
This sequence comes from Procyon lotor, assembly GCA_028646535.1. Taxonomy (NCBI): domain Eukaryota; kingdom Metazoa; phylum Chordata; class Mammalia; order Carnivora; family Procyonidae; genus Procyon; species Procyon lotor. The sequence continues at coordinate 120,422,595 of CM053605.1, read as the reverse complement.
AAGCCCTCTCCTCCTTCCCTGACCTGCATGAAGCCTTATGAAACGGCAAGCAGGTAGCGCACTGCCCAAGGAGAATGGCACGTGTGAAGAACACCCAACATATGAATTACAACTTCAGCTTTTAACAAGAGAGCGTTGTCCTCAGCAAACAGGTCGGGGTGCCTCTGGAAGAAAGTCAGACTCCACCTGCCATTTCAGATATCAAGAGAGAGAAATGTCACACTTTAACCAAACCGACATCAGCATGATAACCTCCTCCCAGAGACACTGTTTTAGGTCCACCCATTCTACCTAAGCTTCTAAGAGTCAAGTCAGATGTCAAGCTGGGAGAAGAGAGAGCAGCACAAATAAGAAAGAAGCGAGTTCCTCAAATAATGCGCCCAGGCGGTCACCCATCTAGCCTTAGCCACTCTTTCACCCAGAGCAAGTCCCGAAACTTGTGTTTTTCTGGGTCTGCCAAAATTCAAGTTCCTACATTAATCTGTTTATTTCAGTCCATTAGTGTAATTATTATTTTCATCACTGCAATCATTAAGTTTTTAAAACTCATTGTATTGATGAGACTAGGCAGAGAAAGGCAAACAGATTTCATTTTGAAAGGCAATTTTGATCTATTAGCAGTGGCTGGCTGGCTGAACTAAGAAGAATTCTGAGGCTGGGACAACGGGAAAGTGCAATCTAATGATTTCATGCTGTCCATTATGGATACAGGTCTGCCAAATCCCCAGGACTTACAGCACGTGTGGGTAATCAATAAATGTTTAGTGAAACAATGATTTTATGCAATGTGGCCGAGTTCTCTTTGTCAGAGAAGCTACACACACACACACACACACACACACACACACACACACACACCCCAGACTGTAAATAGCTGTATGCCCTTAGGTATAAATGTATTCCTCCATTTATTCATCCACTCACTTCACCTTTCATCTAGAATATTTCAATAGTTCCTTAAGGAGGCTTCCTGTCTCTACTGTCACCCCTTTCTAAGCCACACTGCTATTAAAATGAACTTTTTCTATTATACTCTTAGATCATGCTTGCCCTTCCAATCCCTGGTTCTTCATTCTCACTGGGCTCTCTTATGAAGTAGGCCACACAAGCTTGTGAAAACGAGCCACAGCAGACAGAGAAATAAATTGGGTGGACGGATGGCTGGCTGACAGGGAGGGGGAGATGGAGAGATAGATAGACCCCAGATACTCAGCCAGGACACCTTCATTAGTCAGTTTGCCAATTACTCCCTCTTTTCCGTTTCCCTGCATCCCCTTTGCTTTGGCTCACAGATCTTCTTAAAAGCTTTGATTTCATGGAAATCCACAGGCGTGGGTCAAGGCAAGAGGAGAGAGAGTTCCCTGGCATTTCTGCACGGAGAGACATACTAAAACAATGCCTCTTCCTTCATGAAAATCTCCCGCATGAGGGATGCAGGACAAGCTTCTTAGCAGCGCACAAACCATCCTTCCCCATCTGGCCTTTTCTGCTCTGAGCTTCATCTGCAGCCAGTCCTCAGGCCCTAAGAGTGAGCCCCTCATAGCTCCCTGACCACACCATGATGTTTCTAGTTCCAGGTCTTTCTACAGGTTGTTTTTGCTTGTTTGCCTGCTGGACGAACTCCAGCTTGGTTCCAGAAACCCAGTCCACAAATTACCCCAAACCACACCCTGGAAAAAGCTACTCATTCCCTTCTTCAGGTTAGCTCTGTACCTCTCCCATAAATATTTCATCATTGCACCAGTCACGTGCTCTGTTAATGAGTTTAAAGTAAGATCTGAGAGCTGGTCAGAAGCAGGAACTTTGTCTTAATTGGTCTCTGTTTTCTTAGTCCTCAACACAGTTTAGGACACGCTGAATGTAACAGAGGATACCTTCAAGGTTTTCAGTTTAGGAGGCAAAGGAAACAGTAATGACATTCACTGAGATATGGGAAGAAACCAGAAGAAAGTCAAGAAGTCTAGACCTAGGACTGGAGAAAGGGCTGGGAGCTGAAGGTAGTAGAAGTCATGGGTGGAGAAGGACCTAAGAAAAGACAAAGAAAAGAGGTAAGGACAGAGCCCTGCAGGAATGCTCTGGAGAGTAAGATACCAAAGAAACTAGAGGCCAGAAGGAAGCCAAAGGCTGGAAAATTTAAATAAGAGGGGATCACGTTAGTGTCTCATAATGATCGAGGGGGATTAAAACCAAACACAGATGGTGGACTGGACAACTGAGAGGAGCGAGTACAGAGAAAAGTGAGACATCACAGAAAACAATTTCGGTGGAGGGAAGGGACCAGGAAAACCAGACTGCAGTTGGTCAGAGTGAATGTGTGTCTTTCATCTAGACTCATTACAGAGGTCAGGAGTTTGGACGAAAGATGGCTTAAGCAGGAAGCCGTCAGTGGCTGCCTGGGTGGGCAGCAGAGGGAGAGGGGATGGAGAGGCCTGGAGAGAAGGAATTAGCAAATGAGCAAAGTGGGAAGGATTTTATTTTCCCCACTGCAATACGTCTCATATTTTATACTTTGGGCAAGACGTCCTTATGAAAATGGTTCCAAAATTCCTTCTGGGGATGAATGCTTCCCCTGCCCCCCCGCTGCCATTCCTTGTGTTTCCATAGAAGGGAGGGGACGTCAACTTCACAAGAAGAAATAATCTCTGTCTTCCCATTCACTTCTTCTGGGGAAAGGGTAATTTATCTAATTTTTTAGTTTGGGAAAAGGGATTGAGCTTGTCCAGCTCATCACCCTCTTCCCTTAAATTCATACGAGGCCTGCCATGGCAGGGAGGGGGATAGAGGTCGTCTAGCTCTGCCCGTACTTGAGGGGTCACTTTCTATCAGAGGGGCTGCCTGTATTAGGAAATCCATGTGGTCTTAGATGTAAGCCAGAGTCTCCAGCTCAGCCGTACTGATAATAAACCTGTGGTGTGAGCTCCGTTCATCTGCCTCCAGAGTTTGCTTCTCAACTACATCTGAATTCCAGGGGAGAGTCCACACCGTAAAACTACAAAGAAGATCATTAAAGAAGAAATATAGAAACATAAGGGCCTTAATTCGTTGTTGGAGATTTGAAGTGGTGGAAGTGGATAATCCCTCAAGTACCCTTCAGCAACCTCTGAACTTGTCCATGTGCATACTAGCCAAGTAAGAGGAACCATGAGTCAGAAACTTCTCAGAAGCAAAAGGGAGTATTTCACGTAGAAGCAGGTGGTCAGCAGTGCAATACAGCAATAAAGTCTCCCGGGACAAAGACAATTTAAGAGACCATGGGATACCTTATCAAGAGCCTTCTCTGAGACAGGAAGAGGTCAATACAATGAAGACTTATATGCATAAAAAAATAAACTGTATTTATATAAATAAAACATATGCACTGATAGATGTACAAAGATACGGACAAATGACAACAACAACAAAATATAGAATCAAGCTGGAGGAAATTTCAATTCCACCAGCTGGAATTCTATGCTTATATAAGCTTCTTCCTCAGCTAGATGATAAGATTGTACTTTTGCACCTAAATTTGCCCAGACAAAAAACAAATAGCTACAACATGCTTAAAAGCAAATGCTAGGAGCACCTGGGTGGCTCAGTGGATTAAAGCCTCTGCCTTCAGCTCAGGTCATGATCTCAGGGTCCTGGGATGGAGCCCGCATTGGGCTCTCTGCTCAGCAGGGAGCCTGCTTCCCCCTCTCCCTCTGCCTGCCTCTCTGCCTACTTGTGATCTCTCTCTCTCTCTCTCTCTCTCTCTCAAATATAGAAATAAATAGCCTTTAAAAAAAAAAAAGCAAATGCTAAAAACTGTTTGGCTCAACGAACTGAACAGCTTTTAACCAAGCTGAAGACAGTAGAGCGTTATTTTGCTCTCTTGTCCCTTGGAAGCGTTGAGACCTTTCCAGGGGCAACATTCCACATACCCAGGGGCTGGGGGGAGGAGAGCCTCCAGGCTCTGAGCTCAAGGGAGACAGTGGCGATCCAGGACAGGGTCCTGGCACTCCTGTTTAAGGACTAATGGATTTTATCTCACTCACCAGTCAGCGCCTTAGGAAACAGAGGAGAAAGCAGTTTTTTGTTTTTTGGTGTTTCTGGTATTTTGTTGTTTTTTGTTTTGTTTTGTTTTCCGCCCCCTGCGGCTGCTGCAAACAGAAATCTCACTCAGCCTTGTCCTGAATTCTTGCACAGCAAATCTCTGCTCACCTGCCTTTTGAGACCCAGGTCTCCAGCAGGCACTCTCCAGAGGCAGAGGTAAGACGTGTTCCACGCAGCGCAGTCAGTGGCTGTGTGTTCCACTGTGGTTCCCGGGAGTCACAAGGGCAAAGCGGATCCACAGCAGCTCTCAGCTCTGATCCCCCTGGAATCTGGCCCTGCTGTTAGAGGGATAATTATCTGGTTATCCCCGAGGCCAGTTCTGACAGTTTTCACATAAAAATCACCTCTTGCATAAGACATGAAATTTAAAATCATCCCTTCACAGATATCACTGAGTCACTCCATTACCTTTGGGACAGATAAAAATTATGCATTCTTTGATTCTCTTTAAAATTTTAGAGGCACATGGGGACAGGGAAGGATCTCATTGGTACTAAAAAAATATAAGGCATTCCAGAAAGAAACAATAACTTGTGTGATATTAACCTACGAGGGCTCCAAAGGCTCCCTGCTTGGTCAAGGAAATCACATAAAGCATGAAAAACTAACAGCAGGCTTGCATGCTAATGACTGCTGGTGACAAGGACTCATTGAATGTCACTGCTTCATGTCCTCATGCTGCTCATTTTTCTTATCTCGGTGACTTCTCCTTCCACAAGACTGATGTACCCCCATGAATTAGCATCCTTCTGGGTGTCTGCGACCAAGAAGGCACTCAGGAATGTCTGTGTTGGAACCCCAAGCACTCCGAACACCTCGCCCTTCCCCCCCGGGTTCCACTCCTTAATACTAAGAGAATTATTTGTACCACGGAAATGGTGTTGCATGGATCCTCAGCAGCTAGTTTGGTTTTTAGCTCTAGATGCTGCCAAGGCTTTGCTATCACACATGTATTCATATTTCAAGGAGGGGGTGACATTTTCATAATTAGCATGAATAAAATGCAATGGCTGTCCCTGTGAGAATAAAGAAATCCATGTGTTCTCATGCTCTGCTGCTGCGATGACCTATTTCACACCAGCATCTGTTCCCTACTGATGAACTATTCCAGACGCGAGCTCGCCACCCGGCCCCGCAAGTATGTTACCTGCACAAATGTGGCTACGGATGTTTCTTTCCACAGTCCGCATTCGATATTAACCTCACTTTCCCCCACTATTATTCCATTAAAGGAACATTCCTTAAAGATTCAAACCCACAGTATACTGTTTGCCTTAGATGCCTGAGAACTTTGGGACAAATAAAAAGAACAGCATCTAAAAAAAAAAAAATCAGTCTTGTCACAGAAGTTACTTCAATTGCTTGGTCCTTACAGGTGATGAGAGTTTGAGTTCTCTGACTTATGGGAGAAGTGAGACAAACTTCAGTATCCTGCTTTAAAGGCTTTCCTGAAGCAAAATGCACTGAGCGATATTAATTTTTCAAACTAAAAATTAGAGGTATTTGGAAACTATTGTTCCCTCCAAACAAGAAAGAAAATCGCTGTTGAGAGACTAAAATGTGCACCACTGTCACCAAAAACATATGCCAATTCTACACAAAATGCCTTTGAGCCCTTGACCTAATGAAGTTAGTGACACGATACAGATGACTAGAACAGAAAACGAAACTCAGGAAGAATTTTGTTCACGAACTGCCATATTTCTCCTGTCTTTTAACCAATTTTCCTCCTCAAAATTAGAACGTGGACTGCAAATCTCCACGGCTAGCGCTGCATATGACAGGCTAAGTGCTATTTAAAATGAAATGTTCTGTGTGTCAATCTGGAAGGGAAAAACAAGAGCCCGTGTGAAGGACTTTTCAGATGGGGAGGGGTCTTAAAAGGTTATAAAGATGCCAATCAAGACAGTGAGCCACAAAACAGCCTCTCCCATCCAATTAGGAAACATGCAATATTATCCCCGAGTTCCGCAAATGTAAGAATCCTTTCAGCCTGGGCACTCGCTGGCATATTCCCACTTTATTAACTTGACCTCCAGTGTGCAATACATCACTTTCTACTAAAATTAATGCTCTGGGTTAAAATCAATGCTTGGAAGACATTAACGAATATGATTTAATGGGTGCATCACGCACGCTATGTCTGAAGCGTGCCATATTGAACTTTGCCATTCCCTGTAAACCACAATCATGTGCGGCGGAAGTACACTCAAGAGTTGTAACACTTCCGCTGTTGACTAAAACACACTCCTCTGTTTTCAACTTCGATCCCTGCCAGGGAGTCTGTACTATCTACACACGGTCATGCTGGAGCTCTCAGCAAAGAGAAACCACTGGTTTCCTACAAACGTACTTTATCATAGTAGGGGACTTTCCTTCTCAAGAATATTCACACGGATGCATGACAGGGACAACCGGTGTAGAAAATCCAGGTTATTCAAGATTCTTCCACAATGACTGGCCACTCACGTTGAGAAACACTTAACTGCATTATGCGTACACCTACTTAATGCTTTAGAAACTAGACACCATGTTGAAATATGACAGAAAGGGAACTGGGTCCGTTAAAGCTATACGTTCTTCTTCCTTCCCTCATGGAAATTTCTGCAGGGTAGGGTCTGAAAATAGAGACAAGACTGAAAGTTTGCGAAACTCAGACTGTTTTCATAAAACAGACAGGTGAATCACAGGTAACTGCACTTCTGTGTTCTGTCCCCCCCTGACCCTGCCCCTCCAAAAATGGAAAAATACATCAGCTCCTTTCTGGACAGACGCAAGTGACACAGAAGACTTCAGTAGGTGATATTCAGTCCATATCTTCCAATCATCTAAAATCAGCTTTATTCCACTGTTCCTAAGAAGTGCCTCTGCCTTCCTGTCGAACCACCAATCCTGAAACTCTTCTCGAGCGGCTCATGTTACAGGGTGTGTTTACACTATGGTTACTGGCAAGTAACCGGCAGTTCAAAACTGCAGGACTAGGGTAGCAGAAGAATAAAACTGATTCCTCAGGAACTTAGCCAAGTGCCGCCTACGGTTCTCTTCACCCAGTGACACACCTGCCTCGCCATTTGGATTGTAGGCCAGTTTCCTCATCTGTAAAATCAACCCACAGAGGTGGCCTGACACGTGTGCTACGGTTACAAGGATGAGGAGTTATGTCTTGATGGAATCCAAAGGGTAATGGCCCGGGCAGGGGAGAATTCAGAAAGCACATCCTAGGGGCGCCTCGGTGGCTAAGTTGGTTAAGTATCTGACTCATGATTCCGGTTCAGGTCTTGAACTCATAGGTCCTGAGACAGAGCCCCACATCAGGCTCTGCACTCAGCAGGGAGTCTGCTTGGGATTCTTTACCTCTCCCTCTGCCCCTTGCCCCACTCTCACACACACACTCTCTCGATCTCTCAAATAAATAAGGTTCTTAAAAACATTTAAAAAAAAAAAAAAGGAAAGCATATCCTAAAAATACACTGTAATGTGCAAGTTCCTAAAGACTACAAAGAAAAAAAATGGAATAATTTACAGTCCACTGAAATATACTGACCTTGTGGTCTAATGGGAAACTTGTGAGAGAAGATAATGGAACACAAAATATTTTCTTCAATTTGAAAGACAAGTCAGATAAAAAATGTTAAGAAGGAAGAAAATTCGATCTTAAAAGCAGTCAGGGTAATTCTCTAAGAATTGCATATCTAATCCCAACATTTCTGTACTTAGGGTGGCCCCAAATCCTTAACATGAACTGTTGTCACAGGATAATAGAAGCTACTTAAGGGTTTTAAACTGGGAGAGGATGGGCATATAATCTCTCTTTCTGCTTGTAAGACCCACTCCACTTGTCATTCAGGTTACTGCTTTCTCTAGGAAACCTCCCCACACCTCCCCGTCACGGGGTGATCAGGGGCCTACCATATGCTCTTATAGGACCCTGTACTTGGTCTTGATATATATCACCCTTGTCATTTTTTGTCCGTGTCTTTCTAGGCCCCCAGTGATCTGTGCTGTCCAATATGGTAGACACTGGCCACATGGGGCTACTGAACACTTGAAAGATGGCTAATTCAAACGGAGATGTGCTTCTGTGTGAAACACATATCATATTTGGAAGACGTACTATGGATTTCTCCAGAAGGAAGGCAGCCCAGCTGACACTTTGATTTCAGTCCAGTATTCTGACCTTAGTACTATAAGAGAATAAATGTAGGTTGTTTGAAGCCACTAAGTTTGTGATCTTTGTTACAGCACTAGTAACAAATACACGTAGCTACTAGAAGGTTTCCATATGTGGATCCCATATTATTTCTCTCCGACGGCGCTGGGTTCAGTGTAAACCACGGGAGGGCGGGGCTGCGTCTTTTTCGTTCACGCATCCCGACTTGCCCTCAGCACACTGCCCAGCTCCTGCCGCTCCGTCCCAAGTCGTGGGAATCAATGAAGTAGTTGAAATCAAGGCAGTTCCTCTTCTTTCAGAAAAGTGTAATCCATTCATTATTCTAATAAACATTTTATTAATCACCTACTCTGAGGCAGGTACTATACAAGGCGCTGAGGACACAAAAATAAACAAGAAGTGGCTGCCAGGAGCTGGGGGGGAGGGAGGGAAAGGGAGGGGAAGGGAGCAACTGCTTGACGGGTGTGGGGTTTCCTTTGGGGCTGATGAAAACATTCTGGAACTAGATAGCAGTGCTGGTTGCACAACACTGTGAATGCACTAAATGCTACTGAACTTTTCACTTTAAAATGGTTATTCTTGTCTTATGTGAATTTCACTTCAATAAAAAAATAAAATAAAATAAACAAGAAGATGGCAGGGTCCCCTGGTCCCTGACCTCAAGGATCTCAGTGTAGCCCAGGGTTGTATGTATGCAAGCATGTGCTTGCCAGAAAGTACTCGAGGTCTGATGCCACACGGCCTTATCCAGGACACAGCTGCTTCAGAGGGAGGCCAAGGGCAAGGAGGAGGGTATGCGTAGATAAGGAAACGCGTGCCAGGAAAATCTTCTTGAAAACATGAAATGGGGGTGTTTGAGCTAAATCTTCAAAGACGAGTAGGGATTAAAACAAACACAACCATGCAAACTATGGAAGGAGGAGTATTCCAGACAGAGAGCACAGACATTTATAGCCTCTCCAGATAACTTTTCAAACTGCTGGCATTCTGCATCAATTGACAACTGTCTGCTTCCCTGTCCCTGTTCTAATTGAGAGTCCTTACAGAGTAAAGCCTTAATCCTTAAAGTCACAGCTTCTGTAATCCACAAGCTATCACAACACAGAACCTAGGGAGCAAAAAGCTATTTAAAATGGGAAACGATGGGGGCGCCTGGATGGCTCAGTGGGTTAAAGCCTCTGCCTTCGGCTCAGGTCATGATCTCAGCGTCCTTGGATCGAGCCCCATGTCAGGCTCTCTGCTCAGCGGGGAGCCTGCTTCCCCCCCTCTCTCTGCCTGCCTCTCTGCCTACTTGTGATCTCTCTCTCTCTCTCTCTGTCAAATAAATAAATAAATAAAAATCTTGAAAAAAATAAATAAAATGGGAAACGATGGAGAAAGGAAATGGAAACCAGAAACTTCATCAATTTTATGGGTGATCCAATCATATGTACATGTAATATATAGTTATAGACAGGGGGGAAAAAACTAGTTTTGCTCAGAGTCTGTCTGACCACCCAAGACAGTCATTTGAAACCATCTGGCTTCTGATATAAACAAGATGTATAGACCTAAACATAATTTAGGAAGTACACTGAGAAGTTATCAAAATCACAGGATAGTCATCAAAGTAGATGAGGCCTCTTGGCTTCTGTTCTGGTTGGGAAAGATTTAAATAAAATAATGGATATCTCAACTAAGAGCTGACTCAAACTCAACTGTATTCTGGATAAAGGAAAAGAGGTACATTGGGGAAAATGTATTATATTTGTGCTACAGGAGGATTTTATTTTACTGTCAAAATTTCTGACACATTGGAAAACTTTTACTTCTGATTCTTAATAATAATACATGAAATACCAAGTATTTGTTCTCAGTTCAAATGTTAATTCCTCCAAAAGTAGAAAACCTCCTGTCAAAAGGAGAATCACTCAATAGTTTCAATCAAATCACCTTGCTTGATTTCCCTCTGATCATTATGTGATACTTTCTGGTTTACTCTCTGTTTATATCTGCCTCCCCTCTCCAGAATATACGCTCCATTAGGGCATGGCTTGTATGTCTTATTCCCTGGATCATCTGCAGGATCTATTAAGGGGGCCAACCCTTAGTAGGTAGATTTGTTGAATGAATAAATAAACAAGAAATTCAATATCATTCTCTGACTTAATTTCACATCCCATCTCCTCTCTCCAATGATTTATAAAACTTTATAACTGAAATATTTATTAATTTTATATCTATTCTAGAGATTATACTAGATATATTGACTATTATAGGGTCAATTAAGAGCATGGAACTAGAGATCCCATAGATCGTGTGGTCTAGATAGGAGTCCGAGTTCCTTCTAGTTGTGTGGCCTTGTAAACTACTTAACCTTTCTCTAATTTGGTTTCCTCACTGGTAAGATCAAGTTATTAATATTAGCTATGTCATAAGGTTTTCTGAAGACTAAAAGTACAAAGAACAGAGCCTGGGACCTACGAAGCACTCACTAAACATAAACTCTATAATGGGTTGAAGTCACAGAGAAAAAAATAGTGGTTTAACAAAATGCAGAATTTTCTATCCTCAGCGGGTTTTAGGAGTGAGCTATCTGTACCCAGAAGTGTTCAAACAGAGACTTACGTATCCACTTGACTGAGATATTGAAGAGAGGATTTATGCATCATAAAATTATTTACATTAGATAACTTTTAACCTTGCCCTTCCTTCTCTTCCAAACCTAAGATCCTGTGGTCATGACTAACACTATAAACTGAAATTAAGAAGTATATAACACAATGCCTAAATGCAAAAACAAGGACCATTTCAGCCTCCCATGTCCAGCAGATGCATTTGTACTAGTTTCACAGGAGAGTCGATCTCTTCTCTGGACACGGGGAACTTCTTGTTGACCTCTGACCACTGACATCTACATTCCTGATCTCCTCAAGGGACCACATGGACTTAGAGGTGGATGAACATGGGAACTGGAGCCCAGGTGTTCCTGGAGACACAAAAAGTTAGGCTTGCCTAGAAGTCTCGTGTTAAAGAAAATTAAGAGTAAGCCTGAAGGAGAGAAGCTGCAAATGAGCCAAAAAATAAATAAAAGACAAACAAACACCATACTTCTTAAGAGGAGAGTAAAATGTAAATGTATCAAAATCCAAAGAAGCCCATATCCTGACTGCAGATAGAGGGACAGGAAACTGGGAAAAGCTGACCTTTCCCAAAGAGGCCTTATGGCGTAGGGAAGAGTAGCTTCCCGGGGTTCACCGAGAGGACCACCAATAGCACTGGCCCAGAAGGTGGGGATGGTCATCAAAAACACGCATCCAGATGCAAGCCTGGTGGTTGGGTCTTCTTAAAGGGGAGACCTGCAAAATCTAAATCCAGGCTCTGAGTGAAAGAATGAATCAGGGGGCTTCTTTCAAGTTTGTGGTAGTAGGACATAACCTGGGATATGTCTTTGAGATATAGAAAACCCTTAATGGCCTGCTACACCAGAAAAGACCAATTAAGTGGCATTCTGCGTTTAATTTTCATGTGAAACGGATTTTTATCATACTCCAGTTGGCTACAAATTAGGAGTCTGTGTGTGCTTAGTCTGCTGACCTTCAGCTTGTTTTTGTTTTTTTGTAAACAAGAATGGACCCTTTTAACCCCAAACAAGTAATGTTGTGAGCATTCACAGACATAGTATAACTTAACTCTCATCAGGGGTAGATTGAGAGAAGCTTGTCTGTGTGGTATTTTCAAGTGCTGACCAAAATAGCTGTACCGAGAACAGTTCCTGTATGCTCAGGTGAATACCTAAAAATACACACTTATTCTCCTTTCTGTAGCAGTGAAAGTCATTTTCAGCAACCCTACAAAAGACTTTGATGTCAGCATGTGTTAGCCTCAGCTAAGCTCTTTCAAATCCTATACACACACTGGGGCAGGGGGAGGGGCTTCTTTGAAAATTCTGATGAGCTAGCCAAAAGTTGTTTTGAAATTACTCTACTTCTTCCACATCGTTTGCACATAATTTTCAGTAAGCTCATCTTCAGCTCAAAGAACTTTATTTTTACAGGTAAGTTTCTACTCTTTATCAATGGCATGCTGATTTTTTTGTGGGTATGTAGGCCATATGTACAGAAACTTCCTTGAGTATTTAGGAATTTAGTTTAGAACCTTGAAAAGTTTTAAACGTAATGTATATATGTTATTTAGTATGCCATGTTTACATTCAAGATCTTGCCAATTTAATACGGCTTGCCCTTTTGGAAATTAATTGCAGCAGATGGTAGTAAAAGTTAGGACTCTGTGTTGAAATATGATATATAGATTTATTTTAAGGCTATTGGAAGAGTTAGTTTATTTGGTAGACCTTGTAGTCTCTTGTACCCAAACGTAGAGCAAAATATTGGAAGGGGAAAGGTTTGACCCAAATAACTTTAATAATCTCTGATTCCACATGGTTCCTTCTGGCATCACTATTTCACTGGTTTCAGCCAGTCCCCAGAGAGGAAACAAAACAAGAGCAAAAAATAATTTCTTTCATACACAATTAAAAACAATTTTAGGGGCGCCTGAGTGACATAGTGGGTTAAAGCCTCTGCCTTCGTCTCAGGTCATGATCTCAGGGTCCTGGGATCGAGCCCAGCATCGGGCTCTCCACTCAGTGGGGAGCCTGCTTCCCCCTCTCTCTCTGCCTGCCTCTCTGCATACTTGTGATCTCTCTCCCTCTGTCAAATAAATAAATAAAATCTTTAAAAAATTTTTTTTTAATTTTAAATTTTCTCACAAGTCATATAGAACTATCACAGAAATGAAGAAGAAAACTTTAAAAAGCATATTTCCAATCATAAGTGGTTCTAAATTATAAATGATAGTGTCCTTAGCATCTTAGTGGGTGGGTTTGGTTATCACAATAAACTGGAGGACTCCACTGGCCTTTACTATGTAGGAGCCAAGAATGCTAATCATCTCGCAGTGCACAGGACAGCCATTCACCAAGGAGAGCTGCTCCACCTAAAATGTCACATTGTAAGGGACACAAAGAGATAATATAGAAAAATATAGAAACAGATGAAGAGCAGAAAATCATCTCCTTCTGTTCATGATAAATCAAGTGACATAAAAATATATAATGATACAGCATATAGTACCATAATGTCATAGATCTTAAAAAAAATTTAAATTATTAAATACCATAACTAAAACCATAGATTATATACACACACACACACACACACACACACACCCTGGAAACAGAGAAAGTATCTTCCCTTTCCAATATCTGTCAAACAGGCACAAAATTCAACAATGCTATGCCACAAATAAAGCATCAATACATTCCCCCAAACAGGAAAGTATAGAAAACATTGTCTTATCATAATGCAATAAAACTAAAATTACTCACAAAAGTAGAAAAAAATAGGTTCTGTCCTCTGAAAAATTTAAACCTGTCTCATAATTCTGGAGTCAAAAAAAGTAAAGCATCTAGAAAATAACTATGTAAAAAAAATCCATGGAATAGCTAAAGCAGTGCTCAAAGGAAAATTCATAGACTTCAATAGTTTATTAATAAACAAGGAAGAATAAAAAATAAGCATCTAAGAAGTTAAAGGAAACAAAAACTACAGAGAGCAGAAAAAGGAATTAATATGCATGTATAAATTAACTCAAAGAAAGGAGAGTAGAGGGTTAATAAATCAAAAAATGGGTACTTCAGCTGTTAGCTAATCAAAGCAACGGGGATGACAAAGGAGACTGATTCAATTAGACAAAATAAGAATCAACAAGAGGCAAATAACACCAATATAGAGGACATTTAAAAAAATCATAACAGATTTTTCTGCTCAACTCTGTACAAATAAATTTCAAAACTTGGATGACAGAGATAATTTCTAGAACATATGGTATGCCAAACTGCTTCCAGAAGAGAGAAAAGATCTAATCAGACAATTACCATATAAATAAAGGAAGTTGTTAAATAGTCACCACCAAAACTGGGGACACACACACACACACAGCCTAAATGGTTTCAAGGCACAACTTGCCAAACCTTTAAAATACAGGTTAATTCCAAAACCATTTAAACTATTCCAGGGCATTTGGGTGACTCAATAGGTTAAACGTCTGCCTTCAATTCAGGTCATGATCCCAGCGTCCTGGGATCGAGTCTTGCATCGGGCTATCTCCTCAGTGGGGAGTCTGCTTCTTTTTCTGCCCCTCCCTCCTGCGTTTGCTCCTACATACTCTCTCTCTCTCTCAAAAATAAATAACATCCTTAAAAGAATTTAAAAAATAAACTCTTCTAGAGTTTACACAGCAATAGCAACATTGGTACCAAAACCTGACAGATTGCACCAAAAAGAAAATTATAGAGCAAACTCAGTTAGGAATAGCAACACAAAAATCATAAAATTAAACACTGACAAATAGAATCCAATTTAAATAATAATGTGCCTGGCCAAATGGAATTTCTTTTAGGAGTGTAAAGAATAAAAATTAAAAAAAAAAGAAAAGATCAAAAACTTGAGAAAAAATATGTCCACACCAAGTCCCTCACTAGGACATTCAATGCCTTTTAGAGCATGATCGTGTTCATTTCCACATTAATGCTACCGGTCTGATGACAGTGCCATTCAGCCTCCTGTGTACTTACACCATGTCCCATCTCTTGACCTCTGCCAACTTTGCATCTGTGTTTGGAATGTCACGAGTTGCTCCCAGTTCTAACTGTCCTATCCCCCCATCAAAACCAAATTTAAACACTAACTCATAAGAAAAGTTTCCTTGATTCTCCCCACCATCAGAAACTTCTCTCCTTTTACTGAGCAACTGAAAAGCTTTCTCCGTCTTATGGCACCTGTCGCAGTTAACCCCGTATTACAGGGATCCGTGCAAAGCTTCTCCTATTCAATTAGGAACCTTTTTGAGCATAAGGGCCAAGTCCTATGTACCTCTGTAGTCCAACCACTGCAAGCACAGACCCTTACATACTTTTATGTTTTGATGTGCAAATGCAAAAACCCAGGGAATAAAAGCAAGAGCAAGCAGAAGACTGATGGGTTGTGGTTTCCCTGTAAATGTTACTACGTGTGCATAGAATGGAGGGTTCGAATCTGCACATCAGCAGAGCGGTGGCCATGCCAGCCCCACTACAACCCTGCAGCTGGAGTCAGCGCAGCAAGCGATGCATTCCGGCTCCAGACTGAGAAACTCTAATTACCCTCGGCCTGCCAGTAAGCAGACAGCAGCAGCTATTGCAGAAGCCAGAAAGCAGCTAGAACCATTGATGCAGAGCATGGAGGTGACGGGGAGTAAAGAAGTCAGGATGGAATTGTCGGTTTCATTAGATTGTTGGTTTGGAAGCAAGTGCTTCACGCACACACGCCGACCCCACCACACACACGCATCCTCTTCCTACTGCATTTTCTTGAAGTCCAAATATTAACCCGTGTCCTAAAATTTCACTGAAAATGTATAAGCTGGTGAGACAGTCATAATGTCGAGTTTCAAAATGTATGTGTAATTTGTTATGCGCGGCAGGGTCAACAGTCCTATCAAAATTGCACCGGAAGGTTTGCTAAGAACAGAATATTAAACAGAGCGGAGACTATGGGATTTAACGTGAGAAACTGACATTAAGTTAAAACGGCACAAAAAGGCCACATTCCAACCATGGTTGATATGCTTTTTGAGAACTGGGCTTTCAATGCAAACCTGTTATTCTGGGAACAATTTCAAAAGCCATGAAATTCAATGAAATGATGAATTTCTGGTTCATTCCGAAGACAAGAGTTACAGTTTATTTTAAGACCACGTCAACAAAGAAGTTGACATGGTTGACGCTTTCCTGTAGGGAAATCTAGCAGTTGCTGTTTTTATTTTCTCCCGTTCTTCATGTTGCTTCGTCCCTCCTTTGAATGTGCCCCTCACAGACGTTCGAGACACGTGCCCCTGGTTTTCTCTCTACTTCTCTAACGCTCCTTCCTCTTTGCAGACTCTCCACCTGCCCTGACAGCTCAGTGGCCATCAGGCCTCCATACTCAGCCCTCATCTCATCCCACGCTGTACACGTGGCCATTTCAGATCTCATGGCTATTCACGTCTTCAACACTAAACGGCAATCAGTCTTATGTCACCAAACCCTATCTCCAGATAAGAATCCTATACCTGAGGTCCCCAGCTCATCAGTCTCATATGCATAAATTATACTCACTTTCTCCATCCAAACTGGGAGAGGCTGAAGGATGGTCTTCCTAAGATGTCCATGTCCTCATTTCCAGAACCTTGGGTTATGTTACCTTACAATGGCCAAATTATATTTTGCAGATATAATTTAGTTAAGGGTCTTGAGAGATTATCCAGTTAGGTCAACGTAGTCACAGGAGTGCTTCCAAGAGTCAGTATTAGGGTGATTCAGTGTGAGAAACACTTGACTGGCCATTGCTGGTTTTGAAGGTGGAAGGGAACCACGAAGCAAAGAATGTAAAGAGCCCTCAGGAGCTGGAAGAGGAAAGGACGGATTCTCCTCTAGAATGTTCAGAGGGAGTGCAACCATGCTATGCTGATGCCTTGATTTTGGCCTAATGAAACCCATTTTAGACTTATTCCATCCAGAACTGTAAGATAACAATGCTGTATTATTTTAAGCCACTAAATTTGTGGAAATCTGTCACAACAGCAATAAGGTATTAATACCGCCAATTTTCCCAATTGCTACTCTGCCACATGACTTGCCAAGACCTATTGATTCTTCCTTCCTTCCTGTTCATTGATTCTTTATGTTCCCTGAGACCCATTTGTTCTTACCTCCATAGGTACTCCCTGAGAAGGAAATGGATCCTGTGAGTCTTCGCTAGTCTTCCTGCGTCTACTCAGGGCACTGCCCCCCCAACCCTAACCCGGGCAAGATCAGTCTTCAAACTGCCCCCAGAAGACCTTTACAAGACACACCTCTGATAGTCTCAAGCCAAATGGCTCACTATTGACAACAGAGTGGCAATTCTTTACCAAAAAAAGGGCCTTCACACTTTGACACTTACCTAACCATCCAATTTTAATCTCTGTCCTCTGTCCAACCTTGGTGCTCTGCCTAGCATTCCACTCATACGTGGTACCTCATCTTCTCTCTGTGCAGTGTTCTCACTACCTGTCCAACTGGAAAACTCCTGCAATACCTTTCAGTACTGATTCAACTGTGTCGGCAAGTTCTCGAGAACGAGCTCCTTGAAGTCAGGGACCTCTTTCCATCTCTTTCCCCATGGCGCCTAGTCCAGCCCTCATTCTGAACAAACAGAAGGGACAATTTTCCCTTCGCATGACCTCTGGCATATGCCCGCTCTATCTTTCTCTTACTTTTGGCTCATATTTGGCTTTGGAATGACTTTGAGAAACAATCCCATAAGATACCACGCCCTCATACGCCTACATTTTTCAAGGAGCAGGTGCTTGGTTTGAGAATTGGGACTAGAACAACCAGCCGCACTGGCACCATGGCCGCTTCTTCTAGTGCTAAGAACTTCACCTTGAAAGACAGATTTAGGACGAGAGGCACCTGTCAGTCCTAATTCTTCTACAAATAAGACTGACTCAAAACTCTCCTGCCACCCCTTCCCTCTCCTGCGATCCCATAAAGAATTCCACTTTTGGTTCTCGGCATAGTAAGTTTTTGTACTTTCAAATCATTTCATTCCTTTTCTCTGGCCCATCTTCAATTTCCCAGCATTGTGCTTAAAATATGGAGATGAAAATTAGACTCAAATATGGACTTTATCCACGCTGAACACTGTGAGTGGATTATTTTATGATTCTTGTGTGTTACGTTCTGGCTAATGCAACCCCAGACCATGCTCTCCTTTCTGAGAGCGGCCCTATATATTGCTGAATCACATCCCTGAGTGACAGGGTGAGAATGGCTTTTTACCTGCAGAGTACTTACATGTCAATTCCGTTCTTTATGATGGCTAGGATAATCTATCAGTATTTTTTCCCAGAAATATAAAAACCTCACACTTTTGCAAAGAACTGCCTAATGCACTGACAGTAGAGCTCATCTTGACTTGATGTTCTAATCTATAATCGGAACCATTAGACTCAAATCAAAGCCTCACGAAGTTCTCTGGCCGTTTTCTTAATTTTTAAACATATGTTATATATTTACGTGGGTAACATTTTAGTTCAAAATAAAAACAAACACACTATTCTTTACCCGTCAGTTTAGAAGCCATTCTTCATTTTAGAAGCCATAAACACCAGAAATAATGAGTTAGACCGTGTGGAAGTAGTTTCGGGGGCTATCCTCTGATCTATTAACTTCTGTGCGGTTTTTTTCTTTTAAAATCTATGACTAGAAAGACACAGTTGAGAGCAGAGGATGCTTTTTAAGTTAATCTGCCTCTCTGATAAAGCCATGGAAATGGAGGCTCAAATAATGTTTCTGAAGTAAAATGAAACAAGATAAACAAAAAATTTCCTCTCTAATTGGCTCCTGGGGAAAAAAAAAATCTCACTGCAGATTTAGTATGTTTCTATGAATTTAAGTAAATTAGTTCATTTTACTTTCTCACACTGATGTGATAAAACTGAAGAATGCACATTTAAAATTTTTGACATACTTTAAAGACAGATTTAATATTATCTCATTAAAATGGATATATAAATGAGTGGATTTGGAGTAGAAAAATCTGGGTCACAGCCTTAGCTTATTTGTTCACTATCAGATCAAAAAAGTCCCATCACCCCTTCTAGATATCCATTTCTTTTATTCAGTAATGGCAATCAGTAATCAGACTCACTAAGTTTACACATTGTCTTTATTCCTCTCTTGTGAGTATGGCTGAGAAACCCATACTACACTGAAAAGAATGAAGAATAAGATGAAAATACGGGGGCGCCTGGGTGGCTCAATTGTTAAGCGTCTGCCTTTGGCTCAGGTCATGATCCCAGGGTCCTGGGATTGAGCCCCGCATCAGGCTCCCTGCTCGGCAGGTAGCCCGCTTCTCCCGCTACCATTCCCTCTGCTTGTGTTCCCTCTCTCGCTGTTTTTCTCTGTCAAATAAATAAAATCTTTAAAAAAAAAAAAGATGAAAATATGAAGCTGTAATGGGGACCAGTACAGGCTTTAGAAAAGGACCTCACACTCCAATGTGCGGAAAGTGAGGTTGAAATTTGAAGCTGAAATTCTTACCTGTCCCCCATTTCTTATGCCTCCTAGAGACAGGGCTTCTGAGCTGTAGTTTCCTCATCAACCCATCACACTAACAGCACCCATTTCAAGACTTTGTTCTTACGGTGGAAAATCTACTCAGAATCTTAAAAAATAAATGATAAAAATAGGGCTATTCTAATGATGTGTGGATGTAGGATCTTGGTCAGTCTAACTCAACCTTAGATCCACATATAACAAAATCTCAAAATCAACGAATAAGATTTAAATATTGTTGCTTCCAGTACTGAGGTCTCAGTGTATCTAAACTTTGTGCACTTGTCCGATGTGGAAAGAGTTTAAATGCAAAGAGCATTGTGCCAGACTTATATTTCCAACCATTGCTGGACTAAATATTCAGGAAAGCTATCCTGTCAGAAAACACCTAAATGCTGGATAAACTATAACCAGCTCACATATAAACACATTGCTGAGCTCTCCAGGAAACAAGGGAAGCTGATAAAAATGGGATCCACAAACTAAAATCATAATGGTAAGAAAACCCTGAAGCTAAGGCTTCTCCAAGGACAAGTGACTAAACCAGGCACCCACAGCGTGGATACTATTAATGGGAGAAGAGGAGGGCTATTAACCCTGAGACCCCTAAACTGAACTTGTACTTGAAGGAAACTCACCCTCAGTATGTGTGAGCACTAGAAGCTAACATCCTGTAGCAGAGGAAACAGACAGAAAGCTTACCTGCCCCTGCCTGTTCCCAGGATAAAAAATGCAAAAATGAATATAATAATGTAATAGTCTTCCCTTAAAATCTACACCAGGAGACCAGATCTCACGTGGGTGTGGTGCTCAAATTTATATATATACTTGGGCTTTCAGGAAAACCACAGCCCAGCTGAAGAACAGGCAAGTCTATGCCGGACACACAAAACTTGTGAAGGTAAAACCCACAAAGGCTCTTAGTTAGCATACATAGAGAATGCCTCTCTATCAAAAGATAGATGACCCAATAGAAAAACGGACAAATGTCTGAAACAGATACTTTAAAGAAGAAGAAACACAAATGACCCATAAACTTATGAACAGATGGTCAAATCCTAACCAGAGAAATATACAAGTAAACCATGAGATGCCAGTCAATACCTGAGATTGGAGGGGTGGGGGTTAGCAAACCTGTAGTTTCCAAATGTTGACGAGAATGCAGAGCATTGAAAACCACGGTGAATTTACATTTGTACAACCACCTTTTTTTTTTTTTTTTGAGAGAGAGTGTGCGCACATGCATGTAACTGGATGGGGGAGGGGCAGAGGGATAAGGAGGGAGAGAATCTTAAGCAGGCTCCATGCCCAGTGCAGAGCCTGACTCAGGGCTCGATCTCATGACACTGAGATCATGACCTGAGCTGAAAGCAAGAGTCCAGCACTTAACCAACTGAGACACCCATGTGCCCCAAATTTGTACAACCTCTTTAGAAAATAATTTGGCATGCCATTTGAAGATGTACATACCCACTGACAAATCATTTCAATTGATTAAATCTATTTCCTAGAAAAACACTTGCACATATGAGTCTGACTTGAGAAAGGTCAAAGGTCTTAGCAGCATTGTTAAAGCAAGAAGAAGAAGAAGGAGGAGGAGGAGGAGGAGGAGAAAAAGAAGAGGAGGAAGAGGAGGAGGAAGAGAAAGACGAGGGGGAGGGAGGGAAGGAGGGCGGGAGGGAAGGAAGGAAGGAAGGAAGGAAGGAAGGAAGGAAGGAAGGAGAAAATCCAACTATGAGGAACTCAAATTAATCCCACCAACAGACCATCAAAAACCTTTGGAATAGTCATACAATAGAATATCTCACCGTGTGAAAATTAATGAATTGTAGCTACACTAATCAACATGGATGCATCTCAGGAAAATAATGTTGAGTTACAAAAAAAGGAAAATAGAGTTGACTCCATATAAATGTTGAAAACCTGTAACAATATATTGTGTACAGATGCATGCATGTGTAGTAAAATCGTAAGACAGAACACTGTAATCATAGGGTGGTTTGGTGGGAGAGGGAGGCGAGAGAAACAAAGTGAAGATGGGGAGACTGGAGGCATTTGATTTATTGCTGATACTCCCTTTCTTCAGCTGTGAGGCACGTGCACAAATGCTGTTTCATTCTTTTTTCATAATGTAAATATATGTGATATATTTTTCATTACATGTGTAAAATATTTCATGAAAATTCTAAACAGAGCACTGGGGAAGGAGGTGAGCAGCAAACTCTAAGCAAACCTGGGGACCTGACCAGGTATGTCTTTGGTTTCCTCCCACCTGCGTCTTTTCTCAACCTTAATGGCATATCTAATAGGTTCCACCCACAAATCCTGCCAAAGGATTATGCGATAATCATGGTTTGTGCTAATAAAAGTTTGAGGTAACTCTTCCAAGGGACCTTTGAAGTCAAAAGACCAGCTTGGGCTTTGAAGCCCTCCCTATCACCTGCCCATCTGCTGGGTGTAACCATCCCTCCGCAGCACCCGTCACTACCAGGCTCTCAGTGGAGGGGACTGAAGAACTGGCCCGCAGACCACTTCAAACAGCTTCTTGGAGTCGATTCGAGATGGCTAATTACTCCTAATTATCACAACACTCTGTATGTATTTTTTACAGTATATGGTTGGCAAGTTTTCAATCGTTCATCTTAGTGGGGGAAAAAAAGGCACCTGAACATCTTTTTAACTAGCTATAAAATGTGAAAGGACTCTTGGAAAGTGAATCAGTTCAACTTCTTGTAATTTGATTACCATTTAAACATAGTGACTTCTGGACTCAAGACTTTTTGTTGCTGCACGTCAGCTAATCAATGTTTCCTGAAATATTTAGTCTTTATAAACATAACTTACTATATATGCGGTAACAGACCATCTGGGACTGGTAAAAAAAAAAAAAGTGTGATTAATTTACGCAAACGTTCATATGGTTTTATTCACAGATGCTTTAAAATAACAATAATTGTTGTACTTTTTAAAAATAAAAACAAATTCACACAGAATGGAAAAAGAAATCCTAGGGGAAAAAGCCATTAAGGACTGGGCCATTTGATTTTTCTTGATTAACTTTTGTATTTAATAGACTATCAATATCTATTAGTAGTTGATTTATATTAATTAATCAAATTATTTTGGTTGGATTTTCATTTTTATATCAGAATGTAAAGCTTATTGGTATAGATTTTTCTATGCTGCAAATTTAATCTTAATAAAATATATTATGGAGGGGAGAAAGGAGGGGAGTAAAAGGAAGAAATTAAGACTTTTGCTAAAAATAGCCTACACAATTCAACTAAGCCAACCTGTGCATTGATATTAGACTGCTATCCTCCTCTGCAATGGACCGGTCCTAAAAATGCTACTGTTTATCACAAACTCTTCTGAAGTCAAATTTGGTTTTGATTAGGTCATTGATTATCCAACATTCTGAAAAGTGATCTCAAGTAGCAGTTGGTCATAATGATTTCTTTGCCAGGTAACTACAGAAAAACAACTGCAGAAACTATTAAAATTTAATTTAATATTCTGTATCATCGAAGTTTTCAAAAACATCAGTAGCTATCATTATAGCTATTCAGTAATGATATTTGGCTAGTGTTTCATATATTAACAGAATAAATGCCAACTAATTCCAAGAATTGCTAGTATAAAATTTTTGCTATAATTATTTTAGAGGAGAGTAACAGTCTAGGGCCTAACAGAGACTGTGTCCTAGAATGACTTCTAGGGAGTCTATTTATCTTCCTGTAGTTTTTGTGAATTACTTCATTGGCAACAAAGAGATTCTACTATTTTGCCCAAACTGCATGCTCAGGTCTACACACATCCAGGGAGAAGGACCAAAAGGAAAAAAAATGATTCCATAGCCTTACCTCCTGATGGGATCAGAAATAAAATTCTTTGGGGATGAGGTAAGTGGGAGTCTGAGATTGTGGGAGGAAGCCCCTTCCAGACTTTGGGGGGCCGCTTCAAATTCCCCAACTTTGCTCTCTTGTTTCCCCTGCCTATAGTGAAACCCTTAAGACAAAACAAAACAAAACGCCCTTCAAAGCTTACCTGGTAGGTGAAGGGAAAAGAGGAATTGCTACGGCGGATGTTCCCCACTCAGTAGGAATAAGATGGGGGCGGGGGTAGCCTTACCCATGAAGACCCACTGGATTTATAGTTCTGCAGCTGTTTTCCACTGCCCCCAGCATATACTGGGACTCCTGAAATGACTCATCTGCCTTCGCTCAGGAGAAGTTCTTGGACTATGTAAAACTCAACTCATAGTGAGGATGCTCAGTAAATAGGGGTTTTCTTAACTCTTCTTCCCCCTTTCTTCAAATCAATGACCTATTTTGCATAGAGGAAGCTGAGTGAGTTGAAAAGTGCACTGAAACTGGTATTTCAGCCAGTTGAATCACCCTGGATTTTGGTCTGGAGTCCAGTCCTCCTGTCTTCTCCAAGGTCAGCCAGGAGCTGCGCCCTGACGTGCCCTCTTCTCTCTGCCTGAGCCACACCCACACCAAGGGCCATTTGTGCTCCAGTGAATGAAAGTGTATGGAATTGCAAGGAAAGGGGGCAGAAGAAATTCTCCCAAGGTGCACAGATAACCTGCTCCTTCAGACAGCTGTCCTCCCTCTGCCACCTGAAATGCACTATCCAGAAGTGTGGACAATTCTTTAAGGAGGGGACTCTGATTGTCAGCAAGTGAATGGTAGCCAGGAAAACAGCAATGGGCCGGGTCTATGAACACAGGTCAAGTACTTCTTAGCTAGACTGCGCCTACCTGGTGTTAATAGTAGGAATAAAGAGTAATCTGTACACATATACACACACAATTCCTCAAATAGTATCTTCATATAAGTAGAGTGACGTTTGTATAAAACGAAGAATTTCAAAATTATAGGCAATGTAGCAACAATTCCTGCATGATCCTTTTGTTTAGTTAGTGCTTTAGTTCACAAGGCTAATTAGTATTTTGTTTAAGTTGTAGGAAGAGGCTGACATAGGACCCGCACTATCTCATCTTTGGCTTATACAGTAGGTGGTTGGGACAGGCCAGGCACTGTCCTGCCTTCCGTTTATTATCTCACTGAATGGGAAGTAGGTATTATTATGCCCATTTTACAAATGAAGAAACAAATGTTGAGAGAATTTAGATAATTGTTCATGGTCCCACAACTAACTGTTAGTAGAGCTAACATTCAAACTCAGACCTACCTCTAAATCCTATACTGGAGACTAAAGCACTAGTCACTGGGAAAGGGTGCATGTGGTGGATATGGGGGTGCCCCTTCCAGTTTGTCTTTACGAGAAACCACTGCAGGGGCACAGCTGGTGGAGAGTTGCCGTCGCTTTGCATGCACCGTGGCTTTCCTCTGAGATCGTGGTTCCCCGGGGCTGAGCACGGCAGGGGAGGGTACAAGAATGGCCCATTCCCACCAGACTCCAGGATTGCCTCTAAGGTTGCACTATCCAATTTAGTAGCTACTAGCCTTATGTGGCTATTGAGCACCCAGAATGTGGGTAGTGTCACTAAAGAACTGAATGCTTATTTTTATTTCATTTGAATTAATTTAAATCTAAGTAGCCCCAGGTGGCTCTTAGCTATCATGCTGGACAACACGAACCTAAAACATTTCTGCCATTGCAGGAAGTTCTATTTATGTGTACTGCCCTGAAAGGACAACTTTTGCTTAGGGAGATCCCTGGGGTGAACTCCATGCAGATCCAAAAGAGAGGGAAGAGAGACATCCTTCAGAGGCACTTTCTTTTGCAACAGTGAGCAATGGACACCAAAAAGGCTGTCAGCGGAAGGGCTCAGGTGATCCCTCAGGAAGGTGGGTGGAGAGCAGAAAGGGAGCAGGTAGCGGGGGACGGATCCCAGATGACTCAGGGATGCCCAGCCTTCTCAGTCTGGGCCCTCAGCCAAGGACAAAGTGGGGCCACAGGTAGGGGAGAGTGGCATTCCCCATCAGAATGGGGCTTGATGGGCAGGATTTTGTGTTGTGATTGAGTGAAATGGAAAACTAGGGCCCAGATGAGTAAAGGTTTGAGAAGAATGGAGTTTTACAGAATATTGCCCAATAGGAGTTATTTACATTTTCCTCCTCTTCAGTTTCTCCTATGCTCTTCTTTGTCCTTGAATATCTGACTCTGATCTCCTTATTAAAAAAAAAAAAAACCCTTATTCTCCCTCTTTTTCTTTTACCCTCTAGTCACCAGAAAAAATATATAACTGCAATAAATATTTTATTTCATCCATGTATAAGACTTTTATGTTCGTTGTTCTTCACACGGATTAATTGAACATTAAAATTTTCCTTTCTTGAGAAGAGCTACCCGCTCTTTTACTGTGTATTATGGCCCTCCGTTAACATTCCTTTACAGGGTCATTGGGTCAATGGTGAGGGGAGGCAACATTTTTTTTACTTTCATCGAAGGTATTTTCATAGGAAAATATAGGCTAACATTAGTTTTCTTGTGTAAAATAAAAATAAAACGCTAGTTAAAATCAAATATATAATATGCATATAAAATTTCCCTTACTGAAGAGCTAAAATCAAGGCAAAGGTTTTTTTTTCTTGAAACAACCAACTTTAGGAGTTACTTGCAAATTAAGTGTCTCTTTTTTTCTTTACTGTAGCTCGAATGAGTACCCAGGCCATAACACAGGAAGATGAAAGATTCGTATTGACAGTTTTAAACTCTGTAGTCTCAATGACCAGATAAGCTCTTGCTAATGGGATCTGTGAATTCCTTTTCAGAATGTGTGGAATTAATGAATTCGACTGGAAAGGCAACAGAGTATTCATATATAGCTTGAAAAATACCGATTTCAGAAACACAGATGTTCTACCAAATCCTCACTTGCGTATTCTCAGCTAAATTCAACCTCTGAGCTTTAAAAAGATTTTCTAAACTGTTAAGGACAAAAAAAAAAAAAATGACATTATGCATTCACATCTGGCTCTGTCACCATTTAGGGCACACTATTGCACACATTAAACATCTGGGCAAGGGGAAAGGATCTATTTGAGAGCTTCTGGTGACCGTGCTGACAGAAGGGCACCGTCTCTCAAAGCGTTCAGTCTCTGCTCCTCTACTTCCGACCCCACAGCAGTCTTTCCATGTTGATTCCAAGCGCCGAGAGTAGGTGCCACTTTAAAACCACAATCAGCACAGTAAGCAATATTGATGCGTGGAGGGTTAAGTTCCTCGGGGATGTTTCTCTTGCTTCTGCACTAGTTCAAGCCTACGGATAAGGCAAATCCCTTCCGTTGGCAGCAAGGCAGTTAAAATAATTTGGATTTTATGGCTTTTATACGTGGAAGTCTTCTATTTCTGAGTTAAGGGATGGCTCCTAGTGAAAAAGTCTTAATGGAAATGGTGAAAATTTGCCAGCATTCTTTTTCCTGTGAAGAAGCCTCCCTTGTGGATACTTGTGGAAAGTGAACTAT
>CM053605.1:120374621-120385747 GCA_028646535.1 Procyon lotor | reverse complement strand
AAAAAAAAAAAAAACGAGGAAAAACTATACTGTAAAAATAGGGAATATATGATTTTTTTGGGTCTTCTGGCAGAGATAAATGTGCTAGAAGGGTTATCTTCCACTTTTTACTTTAAATGTAGAAATATATGTTCAGTTCATATACTCCCTATAATTTCTACACGTGAGAAGTGAGTATCTAAAATTATCTGGTATCAGTAAAACAGGAGGTAGGAAGGTGAGGGTTTTGTCCGATCTTGTCAGGGACTCGTAGCCAGAGAAGGCAGCGGGGGAGGGAATGGAGCCCTGGCCTTGCAGCCCGACTGAGTGTGGGGGCACTGGGGGAGGCAGAGCCTGCTGTGACTTAGGTTCAGGAAACCAGGGGGTGCCAGGATCCAGGGCATTTCACTCTAGGGGGCCAGTCGGTCTTGGACTACCTCGTGCAGTGGTCGGTGGACACTTACCTGTCACTGGGGGAGGCGGCCGGGCCCTGTCCCGGGGTCGCACCTGCGGGCTGGCCCGGCCCCAAAGCAGCCACGAGGGGAGCCAGGGGAGCCCGGTGGGGCTTAGGTCCTGCGAGGTAAACCAACTGACTGAATGAGAAGAGAGCTGCGACCTGGACCCCACGCAAGCTGCCTGAAGTTTCGTAAGTCAGGCACGGAGATCTGCTGCACGAAGAGGCGTTCAGAAGGGTCGAGGTCGAATGAGCGGACAAGGGTCGTGAGCACTGGGAACCATGCCCGGGGTCACGCACGTCACAGTGACACAGAGCAAACACTATAAAAGAGTCTCCTATTATTAACTGTAGCGTGACACCACATCCTATCTAATATGATAGAATCTTCTCAAAGGAGAGATTCTGCATTTAAAGTCTGTGGTGAACACGGTTTCACAGCATCGTGGGAAGACGACCACGGGAGAGCAGAGACCAGCAGCGCAGGCTCCCGGGCTGCTGCTATTTGTCCCGCCCCGGGGGGAGGGGCGGGGGTAACATAACCTTTAACTCTGAGCATCACCAGTTAACCTTCCAGGGCCTCAGTCTTCTCATCTCAGCAGTCTCCATGGCCACCCTGGAAACTTTCGTTGAAGCCCATGAATCTTTAGTATGAGGCTCCTATTACAAATATTCTCAGTTAAAATTATCCTGTACTGTGACATTGGAATTACTCAACAAATCTAAAGGAAATAACCACACTCCAGGATGGATGTTCAGAACATTCCAGCTTCCATCGCCAAAGCCCTTTGAAAAGCAGGCATGGTAACTAGTAATGAAATTGTGTTAATTCTGGCTGTGTGCAGTCTCTCTCACCTTTCTGTTCCTCGGTCAGCCTTCCCTGGGGCAAGAGCTGGTGTGTTAGGACCGGCTCTGGGCCATGGGTTGGGGCCATCGGTCCTGTCTCCCCTCTGCTTGCAGGGCACAACTGTGGTGAGGCTGGGCAGCAGAACACTGCTGGCTTTCATGAGGAGGCAGAAAGGAGAGACACTGCTCTGAGAGGCACCCAGAATGTGGCGCTGGGCGGGCTCTGAGGGATGGGGAGCACAGAGCATCTCATTTCCCCCATTAACTGTGGCATCAGGCCCGCAGGTGTGCCAAGGCAACCCAATTAGAAGGATTTCTCAACAAGACCCAAACTTCCTGGTATGGGTTTCTCCCAATTCCCTCAGGTCAGCGCTACTTCAAACACAAGAGAAGACCCGACATCCCGAAGGTCTCTTCCAGGCCAGCACAGGACTGGATGGCTACATGAAGAACTTCTGAGGCCTAACTCAGTCATCATTTCACCACCATCTTGGCACCAAAAGGGGAAGACTGGAAAGAAAAGGGCAAGGTAGGGAGAAACTATTATGCTCTCGCTCTATGGAGAACAGCATCAGCTTTCTAATGGTGCTGCAGGTGAGCCCCACTTTCTAAAGTGAATTAGCCAGTCCTAACACACCAGCTCTTGCCCCAGGGAAGGCTGACCGAGGAACAGAAAGGTGAGAGGGACTGCACACAGCCAGGATTAAGTCCTCAGCCCACAGCCCCTCATCTTTCACAGAATCCCAACCCCGGCATGACACTCATACCTGGAAGTTATTCAGAGCCAACTTCCCAGGAGCTCAAAATATTGCACACAAGTATTCATTTTTATTAATCTACTAAATCTTCACAAAGATCCTCTCCCTTTGGATAGAAATGAACAAAACACAGGACTAATCTCTTAACATCTTTTTCAACTGGCAGAGCATGATTTAAAGAGAACAGACACTCTACCACAGGAGATATACAGAAAGTTAAGGAGGATGCTAAGAAAAACTGGTCCCTGAAGGAGAAAAAGAAAATCAATAGCACATCCACAAGCCTTTGCCCCTGAAGCTCCACAGGCCACAAACATCCAGGAGGGGCCTGACTCACCCCAAGCCCTTCCTAGTCTCAGATACCGAGGAAGCGGGAGGCACGTTTGGAGCGTGTACGGATTAGGTTTTCTGACCTCAAGGGGCAGTTGCCACATGTGAATTCAAGTTGTTTAAGAACAACGCTAACAAATGCTCACTGAAGATCTCAGCTTTATCTACAGAGATGTTCAAAACCACTCTTCATCTCCTGTTTCTCCCCACTCTTACCGTCTCCCCCAACACCTCAGTGTCGTCCGTCTCTAATGGCTCAACAAATCAATGTGAAAAATGGTAGGCACGTTTCACCTCTGTCCCACCAGGATCTCACAAGGTTGAGAATGCGGGTTTAGTTTGAAACTCGTCATTACAAAACCATCCTCATCTGGCAAAGGGAAAAACCCCAATCATAATTCTCTGCTGAGGGTCATTAGAGAAAGCCCAAGGAAGACCAGGGAGAAGAGTCAGAGGGCAACTCTTTAGCTTACAGAAGCACAGACCACTTTATTCAAGTCCTCTGCTAATGAGGATATATATGGTCTAGGAGATTTTTATCACCACGGTTTCATTCTACAAAACAGCACTGCATTTGCTCCTCTTTCTGGATGGCCATGAAATAATGGTACATCTTGTAAATATAGGTTGGTTATTTCAGAAAGGGGGGTTGGAATTAATTTTAAACCTATCAGATAGTTTCAAGTTATTTCCCATGAGATTTCATACCAGGCCACAGCACTGGAAGCCATAATTTCCATATTTATTGGAAACAGCATCTCAGCCAAAGTGGTGCATTGTGTTCTCAGTGAGACCTCACTGGGGGAAACAGAATTAACTCACACTATCATCATAAGTGTCTAGGGCCTTTTTTCAAAAAACTGTAACACTTGATCCCCTAATTCAGAGAAGGTTTCTTCAAATCCACTGCACTTTAGCAAAGGCTCTAATTGGAGGAACAGATTTTAAGCCTAATAAACTTCTTTGCCAGCCTAACCAAAGAAGATGAAATCTGTGTTATGCAAATGGCTGTTTTTTTATTTTTGACTCATTTTATTTTTGACTCAAATGTCTCCCAGCATTATTGCTTAGCTAGGTCTTTGTTTATGTATTGTTATGTATTTTATGCTCCAAGTTTCACAATCTGGTGAAATAAATTTTGATGTGAAAACTACGTGTGCTCCTGTGTGTGTTTACATGTGTTTATGTGTGCATCCATATGTGGGTAAGAGTGTACAGGCTCACATAAATTCAAACTGCAAAGAAACACCTGATGAATAAAGAATGCTATTATCTCTCTACCTACCCTCCTTCCTTTCTTTTCTTACTTTCTTTCTTTTTTTTTTTAAGTAGGCTCCATGCTCAGCATGGAGCTCAATCCAGGGCTTGAACTCACAATTCTAAGATCAAGACCTTAGCTGAGACCAAGAGTTGGATGCGTAACCAACCAAGCCATCCAGGCACCCCTGGAATGCTATCTATTTCACATGTACTATATCTGAATATTGGATTTTAAAACCACTGCTGGTTGTCATTAGATAATTAATTCATTGAGGCTTCCAGCTCAGAATATAACTGTAACTTTGGATTTTTAGTTTTAGTTTCCTTTGTTCTAGGAATATTAATACCTTTTTAGAAACTACAGACAGCATGGAATGGGCATGAACATTAACACATTCACCACAAAAATTGCAACATACACAAACTCTTGCGTGAAGAGAAGGCGGCTGAGAAATTAGGTAAAATTAGCTAAAGAAAACAGACTGGCTATCGTATAAAATTGTTAAGAACCCAGTTTTTTCTTAAAAAGATTTGCACTGATACCATAGTATTAGTCTTAGATCACCAGTACTGATTCCATCCATGCATGCTCATTAATTGATCTTTTAATTAATTAATTAAATGGGAAATAAACAGCATTGATCTGGACAGTCTGAGTGAGGAACAAGCACTTACCTTTGGGGTTGTTGATGGTACCCTCCGTAATAGTCTGATGGTAGTTGAGGAATCTGATCCTCAACTGGTGGATCACCACAAAAACTGATGGTTTTTGTTTTTATGTTTTTAAAAATGCCTTTTACATCTCTAAGTGGCTTATTTAGAAAATTTCCAGTGCTGTTTTAAATAAAAATCTTCACTGTTATTTTTTATAGAAAAATATTTTGTCAGCATTGCAAAAATAATCTTAAAATACTTTCCAAAAAATTACTAAAAAGTAGGGGCGCCTGGGTGGCTCAGTGGGTTAAGGCCTCTGCCTTCGGCTCAGGTCATGATCTCAGGGTCCTGGGATTGAGCCCCGCATTGGGCTCCCTGCTCAGCAGGGATCCTGCTTCCTTCCCCCTCTCTCTCTGCCTGCCTCTCTGCCTACTTGTGATCTCTCTTTGTCAAATAAATAAAATCTTTAAAAAAAAATATTACAAAGTAGAGTGTATATCCTCTAAAAAGAGAGTATCTGTTTTTTATCTCTTAGTAGTTGAAACCATGCAGTATGTTTGTTCCCTACTTAAAACTGTCATATTTCTAAGGAAAACAAGTGAAGGTTTCAGGTTCAACATTAATCACATCTACTTCCATAGATCCTCAATTCCAGAATGCATGTTTGTTTGTTTTTTTTTCCCACATTTAAAGTTTTTCAGGTTTGTTTTCTTTTTTAAAGTAATTTATTTATTTTAGAGAGACAGAGAGAGAGAGCTTGCAGGAGCACACACCAGTGGAGAGAGGGGCGGGCAGAGGGAGAGAATCCTCAAGGAGACTCGTGGCATCCCAAGGGTGGAGATGCTGGATCCCCGGACCCGTGAGATCACGACCTGAAATGAAACCGAGCCCCACGCTCAACCAACTGAGCCACCCAGGTCTCACTACATTTTGAGGTTTTTGAAAATGAGATACATCTTAAAATAATATCTAGATTTAGTGTGGGTATGCTTTTCTTTATTTTTTTTCATGCTTTTCTTTAAATTCCAAAACTATATTGTGTCTAGCAATTCACAGACTATTGTGCATGTGAAAATACACGATTTTCCCCATAATTTTTCTACTGCAATTTTGTGCTAGATGCTTACTATAACAGTATTTCTAACACAGAGAAATCCCTAGAAGCAGTTTTGATGATGGCCTAAGACCGACAGTCAACCCCCCTTTTCCCTTGAGAGGAAAAGTGGTGGCAGCGGTAGATACTAAAATGAATGGAAAAGTGAAATGTTTTCTCCAGCAGGCTCTTCAACAAGCAGTGGTCATGTGACCCTGTTCTGGCCAATGGGGAGAAAGCTGTTCTAGGAAAGCTTGCATTTAACATAAAGAGAAGAAACTTGGTTGGTGTGCCCCTTTTCTTCCCTTCTCACTTTCTTACCTTTCAAGGATGATTGTACCAAGGCTTAGAGAGGTTAAAATAACTCCCCCAAACCATGTACTTGGTAAGCAGCAGAGCTGCAGGCAAATCAGCCTCAGGGAAGTAAGCCAATTCCTTCCAAGCCAATTTCTTTAAGGTGCTGAAACATGTTAGTCCAGTGATATGCACAAAGCAACTCAAATTTCATCATGCAACCCTTCATATAACTAGCAAAATATAAAAACAGCACTCTCAAATAGGAAAAAGTCTGTTTCTACCCACTCACCCACCCACCAAAGAAAACCTGCCCAGAATGGTCTGTCTTGTTGGAAGAACCCACTCTCATTGCCCGCGAAAATTCTGAGACCAAATAAGCACCACTGGTGTTCTTTGACTGAAGCAAGAGAGATATTTAATTACCTAAAATGTCAATCTTTTAATTGCCTCCCAATTACTTGCTTGGTCTAGAAAACACACACATGCACAGACAGTCTAAAGTAAAATCAAGATAAAACAAAAAACTTTTACTTTAAGTATTTTTAACCACAGATCATTGATCCTGTTTGGGCCAGAGAAAGTAAATAAATTAGTGGATCTGCTAATAAATTGTATTTTTATTTCTGAAAATCATTTCCCTTGTGCCTCCATTAAATACTATTGAACAAATATTGAAAGAAACAGAGATTTGGTGGGAACCCCAGATACCTTGAACCCAATCTCAGCAGGGTTGAAACTCAAATCTCAAGTCTTTCTGCATCCAAATTTGGCTTTAGAACCTCAGATCCAGAGTCCTGAAAGGTGAACCAAGTAACCCCATAGTTAATAAGTAACAAGAACTAAATCCAGACCCAGATCATTGTCCAAATTTGTTGAGCACCTGCTGTGAGTAAAGTGCTTTCCTAGAGATGGATGTACATAAGGACCTAACCTGTTTCCACTCTTAAGGCCCTCAAGCCTCTGTGACCATTGTGTGATCTAAATCAATTCAACCGAAATCAAAGACACCATCAGTAATAGAATAGTTTTTTAAAGAAGTGCCTCTGAAGATATCTCAGAAGTAAAAAGAATCTGACAAACCTCTAAAATATAAATAGTCAAGATAAAAATGACCAGAATTATAATGGTCACAATGATAACATTTATTGTCAAGCACTTACTACATACTACGTAATATTTTAAACACTTTTCAACTTTTAACACACAACTAGACCATTTAGATACTGGTATCCTAATTTCACAGATGAATAAACAAAAGAAGATTAGAGCATTACTTAATAACTTGCCCAAATTTACATATGCTAATAATCACTATGCAATTCAGCCTCCAATTTCAAAAGATTCTGCCACTTCTTATAAATCTATAGTTTTTTAAAAAGGGATAACAACTGTCACACACACATATACAGAGTTTTATCTGTCTCTATGGGTTTGTTTATTTTGAATATCTCAAAATGTAGTCAATATCAAGAAAAAAAGCTAGGAGCTAGAAGCTGAAATACTACTCATTCAGAACTGGCTGTTTGTGGTAAATAAATCGATATGGTGAAGAATACAAAGACTTTAAACAAGAGAGTTTCCAACACATTATGCTTCAATTAATTGTGACCTGAAGAAATTATTGGGAGAAAAAGATGGTATTTTTAGAAAAGCAATTAAACTTAGCCTATGGGTGTCACTGACACTAAGGTCATCTCAACAAAAAGAATTTTTGAAGTAATACAAGTAGATCTTAGGACAGAGACACCCAAGAGATGGCTACTATAGAATCAAAGACCAGTTTGCCCCAGTGTTCAAGGAGAAGAAAATATCGACCTCATTTCCCCAAGATTCCACTGGGAATGGATGTCTTTACTTAATTAACTACTCATGCATGATACCATCTAAAAAATGCTGACTCTGCAGCTTTGTGCAGATAACTTGCTGTAGCCTCAACAATGCTATTTATTGGAATATCCATTTTCCTGTCTAATAGAGACCAGAGTTTGAGCTTCCTCCACTTGAGCTGATATTCTACCTCTTCATTTATGTTACAGCTGCATTTGTACTAGAAGGAATGAGATATTTGTGTCCATGATTATATACAGTCCAAGGCAAAGAAAAATAGAAGTAGAATATGAAAGGCAAGAAATACTCCAACTCCACTGTCTTTCAAAGTAAAACAGTTGTAATTATGTAGCAAAAAAATAAATACCTGTAAAAACTAACTCGGTTTGTAGACAAAGAAAAATTATCACAAACAGATGTAAGCGTGTCCATGTGTCCTGTCTGACCAATGTGCACTTTCCCTACCATATCATAATGTTCTTGAGAGCAAGGGTCAGACCCAGAAGCCTCATCTCACATGGGATGCCAAGGCCTGTGGGTAGGTATGGAGTTTGTGTCCCCAGTGCCGACATTCTGGCTGTGAATAAACCGAGGAGAGAAGCTAACAATCATAATCAGTTTAGTTACTACTGGTAACTACCACTGATAACTCTGACCTTGCCTATGGTAAGAGCTTAGTTAATATGAGCGGGACTAAATAGAAATAATGGCATCATCCAGTTACCTCCATTCATAACCAATAGAGACTGGTTTTGATATATCTTGCAAATCGTTCATCCCCTCCCCACCTTAGAATAGCTACTACCTTGAAAGTTTAGGAATGTGGTAATACGTATTTAGCCAGAAAGAAAGATTTGACCCAATCTCTACTAAGTAAAGCCTTTAACATTTTCTGTGGAGTCTGAAGACACATTGAGTTTCTAAACATGACAGTTCCCCCTTATCTATAGCTTTCCTTTGTCTGGTTTCAGTTACTTGTGGTCAGTCACGGTCCAGAAGCAGACGGTCCTCCTTCGGACGTGTCGTCAGAAGGTCACTGGTGCCTAGCACTACACCACGACACCGACATCATTCATCTAGCTTCATCTCATCACACAGACACCAGCCATCTCACACCATCACAAGACAAAAAAGGGGGGATAATAAAATACCTCACGAGAAACCACACTCACGTACCATTTATTATGGTTTATATTGTCGTAATCGTTCTATTTTATTATTCTTGGTAATCTCTTACTATGCCTACTTCATACATTAAATGCTATCATAGGTACGTATGAATAGGAAAAACAGTATAGATATATAGGATTTGGTATTATGTGAGGTTTTAGACATCCAGTGGGGTCTTGGCATGAATCCCCTGCCTATAATGGGGGGACCACAGCACACACACATTTGGTATAAAGGCTGCTCTCATCATACAGTGCTTTTTTCTACGTGTAGCAGTGAGTAGAGATTTACATATTCAGAGACAGCAAGTGCCTTATCATTTATGTTCCTTTACCCCATCTGCTGACATACAATTTACCCCTCTCTTGCTCCCTATCTCCTCACTCTTGGCCACCTTTCTATTCAGAACATAGTAGCTGCTTGTTTTAAAAAAAAAGTATAGAATTTTACTTAACTCTCTTCTACTCGTTGTGCTTTCTCATTCCATTCCCATTGCAAAGCTCTTAAGTTGTTTGTCAAATCTAAAATATCTCTCCTACTTTTCATTGGAGAGATTGATTAAATTGATAAAAATAGAATCCCAAATTGTCACAGCTCTTTTAGTCATCTTAATTAATTGTAATTAGTTTTTTAAATATTCAGCTCCTGATTTCCATAAAACTGAGGGCATCACACACACATGAGCTGTCATTATTTCTTAATACCAGCACTGGTAATAGAAAGGTAATCGTCCATTCTTCCCTGTGGTCTCTCATACTTACAACCCTGATTAGTATGTGTGTGGCTGGTAAATAATTGAATTAATTTTATAGTGAGTGACATATTTTGAAATCTGCAAAGCATCTTATTCTGGGAATTTAAGCCAACCCTTGCTTTTCCCTAGGTAGCTCTCTGTATGCCTGCAATAATAAGTTGGAGCAGATTCTTGACTTTCCCATTAGCATCTAGCAATTTATGAGCGTTTGATATCCATGGGATGATTTTTAAAGGATGATTTTAATTCCCCAATGCACCTACATAACTAGAAAAATAATAGACAATAAATGAGTACTTTAGAGAAGGAATTTAACTAAGAATTTAAAGCTTCACTCAAGCTGAAAGTAATCAAAAAAAACTTCGTAATGGTCCTGAACTGACTTCAATATTCCCTTTACATTATTAAAGGAATGTATCAGCTTTCAATAACTTATTTCATTTAGGCTGAACAACTATGAAGCAGCAGTCATTATCCACAATTTTTAGATGAGGAAATTGAGGCTCAGATATTGTAGGTAAATTACAGAATTAGGGATTAGCAGAGCTGGAGTTCAATCCAGATCCAGCTGCATTTAAAGCCATATTCAGAGCATTACCCCTACCCCAAGGATCCCCAAGGAATGTGGGTCCTTGAATTTCCTGACATCTACACACCATGTAGGTCCTCTTATCAAGTTTAAACCTAAAAATATTCAAAGTTCACTTATTTCATGGATTTCATTTGGGCTTGATTTATCCCTGATTACATACTACATAGGCAATGATGGGTCTATAATTTTTAAGCATGACCAAAAATAAAATTTAACAGATCTAGGGAATGAAAAAATAAAATATAAAGAAACTTATACATCAAATAATCATTCTCCCAATAAGAATCTGCCTAGAAAATGTAAGATTGAAGTCAAAGAAAAAGCATGTGTTATTCTGAGCAAAAATCTTTGCATAAATTCTTATCAGTATCATCCATACTTACCATCCATATGCTTGTCAAAGCATAAAATTCTTACTTTCGTTACTCCTGTAACCAAAGTTGATCGAAGAGACAATCAACCATGTGCCCTCTGCATACTCCACATAAACAACTTTTAAAAATATCATTTGATTGCCAATTCATTAGAAGTTCTGAATTCCACTGCAATGATTTAAAACAAGTTTGGCTGGATCACTATCCTACAATATTGAGTAGAACTCACTAGGCGAAGAGAATTAGAAATGGATTTTTTTTCTCAGACAGAACTCAGATTATATCCACTCACAGATACAGTTCTGTACATTTAACAACAAATATCTTTTATAGGCCTCTATTAGGAATTCAGCAGATGATGTATTAGTTTCTAATGGGAGACTTTGCTACTTGTCGCATGGCAGTTTTTATTTCAGACTCTCTTTTCAAGGATGTTTGTAAAGCACGTAACCTGGAATGATGAAGACAATGTCTCCCTCCCAGACAGGACAGATCTGTTTCCTTACTAGGATAATAAAGGCTGGGCAAGTTTGCCAGTAGCTCTTTAGAAGACTGGCGATTTCCTAAACTCTGTGTTCCTCAGCTATGACACAGACCCACCAAGACCTGCTCTGAATTGTCCCCTCTGGGATCTGGGAGGCAAGGGAAACCAATGGGAACAGGAAGCCATATCATGAGGAACAAAGTCCTTTGTATCTGACCCAGGGATTTTGTGTCTTCTGCCAGCATACAGGAAGC
>CM053605.1:120357195-120374121 GCA_028646535.1 Procyon lotor | reverse complement strand
GTTAATTTTAGCCATTCTGACTGGTGTGAGGTGGTATCTCACTGTGGTTTTGATTTGTATTTCTCTGATGCCGAGTGATGCGGAGCACTTTTTCATGTGTCTGTTGGCCATTTGGATGTCTTCTTTGCAGAAATGTCTGTTCATATCTTCTCCGGCAGTTTACATTTTTTGAAACCTCATTTTGATGACGTTACTCCTTGTTCAGTGCCTCCTCTTTGTCTACAAAGTTACAGGCTCATTGTACTTCTTTCTTTTTTAAGATTTATTAATTTACTTTTGAGAGAGAGAATGTCTGTGTGAGTGGGGGATGGGGCAGGGGGAGAGGGAGAGAGAATCTCAAGCAGATTCCCTGCTGAGTATGGAGCCCAACACGGAGCTTGATCTCAAGATCCTGAGGTCATGACCTGAGCTGAAGCCAGGAGCCGGATGCTTAGCCAACTGAGCCCCCCCAGGCGCCGCTGGGCTCACTGTACTTCTGAGTTCCTTCCCCGCTTTCTGGCTTTGGAAAGCCTCTGCACTCAGATATCTACACCTCTCAGCCACACTCCCCTTCCCACCGCCTCCTACCCAGATCTGATGGGGAGGACAGATTTGTCTTCGTTTTTGAACATGTGCAGTATTCTCCTTGGAGTCCTTCCTCTCATAGCTGTATGCATCCAATTAAGAGCCAGCTCTGCCTCAGGCAATAGTTATATTCCTTAAAATTGTGCCTTATCAGAACCCGTGTTATGAAGACAGTTATTTCAGTGGGCTAAATGGCGTTAGGGACTAGAGAGTCGCAGGTGCACAGCAACAAAGTTGTTTTACCTGCAGTTATTTCAATAATAATAATGATGATGATGGTGTTTTCAATCTGTAGAAGACTGTAACTTTAAAACCAGCACATCAATGAAAAAATATAATGTTTGACTATATCTCTTTTCATAGGGTTGCAGGGCACTAAGCTGGTATTTTTTAAAAAAATTATTTCACATCTTTATGACCCACTATGGTAAAAAATACAGAATAAAGACTTCAAGCAGCTGTATTGTAAGCAGAAGAGCTTCTTTTTTTGTATGCTAGCAGCCTTCGTCTGCATAAAGTAAATCTCATTCTTCAATCAATTGATCACTTTACATCTAATACACATTATGCAAACTCCACGAAAGAAATGTTTCTAAGGTTTGTTTTTCAAAGCTGGGTTTTAGCCTGGTTTCCTCCATTGGGCTTGCCTCTGACTACTCTACTCCTTTGCCTGGTGGTTTTTCCCTCTGAATACTCTCATTTTGGTTAATTATCAATTCAAAGACCTCTTTAAACAGTTAACCCTTTTGAAAATTTTTACAGGCTGTTCTGAAATAGGGACATACTTTTCTTTGCCACAGTGCCCAACACATTGTTAAGACAGTGAGATACATTCGGTTAGAAGAGCATGCGGTCATCAAATTCAGTTCCACTGAAACCCCAATTTCTGTTTTTCCTACTTCCTGTTCCTTCTGAGCATTGAATGTCACTGTCTTAATGGTGAAGAAAAATTGAATAATGCCTGTTTCAATGTGAAAGGATGAAGAGTGATTGATAGTTTTCAGATTAAAGATGAGTACATGTTTTACTTAATATCTGGCCCTTCCTGAAACTCCATTAAAATGACTTTTAAGGGATTTTTTTAAGACACATACCTATAAGAATGAAGAAGCAAGGCAACAGCCATAGCATTTGGGAATCTGGAATATACAGATGGATAAGTAGTGGCTTATGGAGCAGGCCTGAGAAAGCAAAATTTTAATTTGGCAGAGGAGAAAGGAAGGAGGAGCCCAGTTTACCCTAGTGAAACCTGCAAAAGCTCAGGAATTCTCAGCAATAAGAACCCCTTAGAAAAGAGAGTGAAAATAGGGGTAACAAAAGGAGTATTTGGTTGAAAGTTCAGATCTGCTCCCCAACTGTATACAAGTACGTAACTTCCCCACTTCCCCTCCCAACAGAAGAATGGAGATTATTTTTTTTTCTGTAGAATTAATAAAATGGGTTTCAGTATTTGCAGATATCAGAAGTTTAAAGGGGTGTTATATAGTCTTGAAATCAGGGTGATTTTATTGACTTACCAAATCCTGAGAATCACAGCTACCTTCTCTGTGCCCCATAGCCTGAGGGCAGCCAGGATGATGCCCAACCTGAAGGAGGCTCCAGGACACTTCCCTGGGAGTGGGACCTAAAAATAAAACTCAAAGATACTGACAGCAAGTGTTCCCCCAAAGAAGAGGCCTAACTAGAACAATCATACAATAAACCCCAAACCAACAATGCACCCCTGCAACCATACTGTTGGCTTTCTAGTTCCTTACTTCTAAATATCAGCACATGGCCAAGGATCATCAGACATTTAAGAAAAGTATCATGAGAGATAAAAACTAAAACAGGCAAACATTTAAAAAAGCACCTTGGAGGAAACCAAACTTTTACAGGAAGAAGAAATCTTAAAAAAGAAATCATCTGTCTCTGGAGGGATGAAGTGTGTATTAAAGCCATGACAGAGGAATAGAATTTATAAGGGTTAGGAGATTTAAGCAAACTTCCTAGAATGTGGAGTGAAAAGAAAAAGAATAGAAAATAATATAAAAAGATAGAAAATGTGTAGGATTGGTCCATGAGGTCCAGTGTCCAAAAATAGTTAACACCAGATTGAGAGAATGAATATAGAAAACGGAAACAGAAAACTATCAAAGACATAATTTAACAAAATTTCCCACAATCAAAGATAGGAATTTCTAATTAAAAGATACTGCCCACACATGTTCATCAAATTTACAGAATGATGTGCTCCAGTAAATGACAGGGTGAGCCCCTTCGGAAGACCCAGGATCCCAGACACAGGACCAACAGAAGAGCCAGGCGAGCCACTGGACTAGTGATCCTCTGAAGGAAGCTGGGGGAGGGGGAGGGGCTCGGGAGAGACTTCCTCAAGATGGAGAAGCTGATAAAACAACTTGCGGCGTTTGTGTGGATGTGAGAGTTACAAGTCTGGGGAAGCTTGGGGGATAACCTCATGATAAGTATATAGGAAACTAATCCAAATTAAATGTAGCAGTGATTAACTCTAAGAAAGAAAAAAAGTAAGAGACGGAAATATAATCATAGAGTATTACATGATTCAACTGCTAATTGTACCCCCATGGCTGTAATGATCTAAAAATTGATGTTTAAGGTAACCAAGATCGTGGTAGAATTCTGAGAGGATGGGGACATAGGGCATGTTTATGTGTGTGAAAGAACGCTAACCCTCCTCTTTCTCGCTGGGAAACCAATAGGTAGTACCTGAAACGAAGACACCTAGAAGTGGTACCATAAGCATGTTATTTAAATCACTTATCAATTTTGCCTCGTTATAGCACACATAGAAACTAATACTTAATAATGCAGCAAGCTCAGGACATCCATTTGGAGAATATTGTACAGATACGAACCTTCCAGATAGAATCTTTACATATTTTTTTTTAGGGATTTTATTTATTTCT
Organism: Procyon lotor; assembly: GCA_028646535.1. Taxonomy (NCBI): domain Eukaryota; kingdom Metazoa; phylum Chordata; class Mammalia; order Carnivora; family Procyonidae; genus Procyon; species Procyon lotor. The sequence continues at coordinate 120,370,630 of CM053605.1, read as the reverse complement.
TTGACAGAGAGAGAGCACAGCAGGGGAAGCAGAGGGAGAGGGAGAAGCAGGGAGCCCGATGCGGGGCTGATCCCAGGACCCTGGGATCGTGACCTGAGCCAGAGGCAGACACTCACCCCACTGAGCCACCCAGGCGCCCCTCTTTTCAGAATTTCTAATGAGAAACCTGAGCTTGCTTTTACAAACATTACTTTTTAAATATTGCATACATGCCTAAAGTAGCTAAACACGTTTATCAAGATTTTAGTGATTCTTGGGGTGCCTGAGTCTCTCAGTGGGTTAAAGCCTCTCTCTTCGGCTCAGGTCATGATGTCAGGGTCCTGGGATCAAGCCCCACATCGGCCTCTCTGCTCAGTGGGGAGCCTGCTTCCCTCTCTCTCTGCCTGCCTCTCTGCCTGCTTGTGATCTCTCTCTGTCAAATAAATAAATAAAATCTTTTTTAAAAAAGATTTTAGTGATTCTCTAAATTCTTGTTAGTCATTGTTGGATACTATGCGAGAAGTGAATTTAAAAAAAAATTGCAAGCCTTTTCACCACTATCCCAAATTTTACAAAAGTTAAAATTTTAAAAAATCAGTAGCTTTAATCCTTTTTCTTACTATGTAAATGCAATTCTCTGATAGCCCCCATTGAATGTTTTCCTATAAAACAATGAAAAATAATGATGAGGCCCCGATGGGTGAAATGTATGTTCAGTGTTGGAGCAGACACCCCCTAGGTAGCTTGGTTGCCAGTGAAAAGAGTACATGAGCCCCAGATGGAAAGTGGTATCAGGGACCCTTATGGAGAGAATTTGAGGAGCTGCCCTCTGTAGCTTTGCCCACTGGGTCCCCCTCCCCAAGCTCTTTTACCAGCTTCATGGACCACTTCTCCATGAAGGGCAGGGCTGCTGTCAAAGTGGGGGTCCACGGACATGTTTAATGCCTCTCAGCCAAGCAGGGGGTACTACGCCTTTGGTCTCCGGCAAAGCTGACGGCCAGATGTCACCTGTCTAGAGGTGCCACGTGCTTCCGTGGGGTCAAGGGGCATCAGTACCAGCTTGGAGCCCATTCAGAGCCCAGGAGTGTGTCAGGACCTGTGACCCGTCGGAGTGCGCTGACTTCCAGCTGTGGAAGCCCAGTCTGGAATAATGACCTAGAGAGCCGAGAGCACTTAAGCTCTGGACCCATATGATCTAACGGTTGAAGCCGTGTTACCAGTCAGTGGGTATAAATACAAACTATTTAAAAAAAAAAAAAAACCAACATCTCTCATGTGTTCCAGATCTTCTAAACCTTTTGTCTTATCAAGGCATCAGGACAAGTGCTTTCCCGGAAACTCTGTTTTCATGTGGTGAGAGAGTGAAATGTAGGCAGTTGTGAAATTTGTGAAAAATGTCGCAGTTTAGAGGCGACATGGCTTGTGGATTATCTATATGCTGTATTTCACCATTTTGTCTCAAAAATTAAGATAAGGGAAAAGACAGTACCTCTGAGGATAGCAAGCTTCATTTTTTAATAAAGGGGGAAAGAGAAGTTGAAATTAATGGGAATATAGCTTGTGTTTTCTATCTTTAGTTGATTGTTTTCCTGCTGTTCTGGGGAAGTTAGCAATAATGTTTTAGGAGAAGAGTTAGGAAATGGATAGTCATTCTTTCACTAAATTAGCTGGAAAAGAAGAAATGCACTTGAGAATGCGTAGTGGAGAACTCTCTCTCCTAATGCAGAGGGCACAGAGCACGCGGTCCATTTGGTGCCCTCCATATTCAAAGCTGAAATTGGAAACAATGGTGCTTTAATTCGCTGCTCAGTTAATGGGCCTGCTGATTTATGCTCATTTTTCAGACATCTAATATGTCCTTAAAACCCTCTCAAGGGTTTTATACTTTTAGCTGGAGGTCCCTGTGCTTCATTTTTCCTTTTGTTCTTTAGACACTCTCATTGCCTCTCTGCGTTTCATCTTCTGAGAGGTTCAGAATAATGCATGGTGTGCACTGAATAATTTGGAGGGAGCTTGTGACATGTCTTGATGATGTTAAGCCACTCAGAATCCTAGGAAATAGTCCTGGCTTGCATTAGCAGTAGATTAATTCAGGTGAACTTTAGAGTCTTAATTTTTAAAAATTTACATTTTAACCAGTGATGATTGAAAAACATTGGCATTCTTTCTGCCCACGTTACTGATTACAATTGCAAATACTTGCAAAAAGTGCTAGAATGACTTCTCACCATTCCATAAGGAACAGAGTATTAATTTATCCATTTAATGGTTATTAAATATTTTAAAAACAATTTTCTAAAAATATATCCATACCTGTATGTAACATATGCATAAGTCACAATGGGAAATGTGTTCTGATATGCTTGCCTAATAATACTTGTGTAGGTAGGTTTATATATCTAAGAGAATTTGTCAAGAGGAAAGGTGAAATTTGGGTGAAGTTTCTCATTTAAGACGTTATTATGAGAGTGGTAAAAGCAGGGGTGCTTTTGGATGAAGTCAAGATAGTTATTCCTCAGGTGGTTACTAGCTCGTTGCCCCAGGATTCCTGGATGTGAGCTGGGTTTGAGTCCAGGCCTTACGATCTGAATCTAAGGGTGGAAAACCACGGTGAGTTAGTTTTTTGGGATATGAGATCAAGGAAACCCATCAGCTCTTGAATTTGCCTGGTGAAAAATGAGCAGAGGAATCTGTTGTAAGTGGAGATTCGAAGGAGAGCAAGAACATGTTGGGGAGGGACAGGGGGACGGGGGTGTTGGCCCACTGTCTGGACAGCAGAGGCTGCACACACAGGTCTAAGGCAAGGGAGCCGGGCACAGCTGGGAAGCAGGAGAGTCAGGGAAAGTGGGGCGTCAGCTGGTGGACTTTTAAATCTGGTGTTGAATTTAATTTCAAAAGAAACATTTGGAACACGCGGCAACAAGTGACATGATAAATGCCATTTGGGGGAGGTTGGTTCTTGCTAGGGTGGCAGAATAGCTCAGAAGAGGAAGAACGCCAGTGCGTGACGAGGAGGACTGCCTCTGAGGAAGGACAAAGGAGAAGGGATTGGACTTGGCGACAGGATCCACAGAGAAGACAGAAGAGAAAGAGAAATTAAAGGTAACTTTCAGTCGAGGCTAGGCTGCTGCCTTGTAGAACTCCTATCCCTACCTACACGTCCAAAACAAAACACAAAACAAAACAAAGCGCGCACACACACACACACACACACAGGGTATTCAGAAGAAATGTCCAAATGCTTTCTGGAATGTGTCCGTTCTCTTCCGAGCTTGCAAGTCCCAGAACAGGGGAAATGGAACAGATTGCGAAAGATGGGAGTTTCTTAAGTTGATCAGTTCTCATTCGGAGGCACTCCGACCCTTCCCCTAATTCCACCAGCTCCCGGGAAACCCTCCAGGCAGCAGTAAATAAAGGAGTGCGCTGAGAGTTAGCAGTCAGGGAAGGGAACACAGGCCTGCAGATCTTTGGTGCATTCGCAGTAACTGGATCTGGGTGTGTGGATAAGCATTCCACGTCTCAGAGAAGAGAGGGAAGAGCAGAGGCTTGGATGCAAACGTTGTGAATGCTTTGTGAGAAGGCCAAGGGAGAAAAGAAGCCAGAGAAGGAGCGGTCAGGGTGACAGCAAATCCGTGAAATTGTTTGATCTAAACTTGAAACAGATATTTGCTTCATTAGAGCCAACTGGGCTCTTAGGTCATAAGTTAAGGGACGGTTCCATCCCCCAAGACTGAGCATCCAGAGAGAATTCACAGTAAAAAACACAGCAAGGCAAACGCCCAGTGCAGCATGGCCAAGCAGAAGTTCAGCTGCCAGAGAGATTTCCATGGGCCAGTCACTACTCCTTTTCAAATACAGTTCACCCTTGTTCTTCCGAGACTACACCATGAGAGTTCTTTAGGTGGGTGTCCGGAAATTTTCATGAAAATTCTGCACTCCACGGTGGTGGAGGTACTTAGCCAGAAGGGTGAAGGTGGTCAAAAGGGACAAATAAGGAAGTTGTATGTGAAGGGGACATCACGTACAGCATGGTGACTAGTCTTAACAATACCGTATTGTATATATTTGAAGGCTGCTAAGAAAGGAGATCTTTAAAGTTCTCTTCACAGGAAGAAAAATTTGTAATTGTGTGTAGCAATGTTAACTGGATTTTGCTGCAGTGATTGTTTCACCATATATTCATATATTGAAGGATTATGTTGTTCACCTGAAACTAACATCAATTATATCTCAACTAAAAAAATTGAAAAGAGAAAACATGAACTTTTCCCTTGTAATGAAGATCAGCCAGCACTCACCTACCCACTGGGATGGATTAGAATGCTGTACGTTTGGTTAGTTCTCTCAACTGGAAGTGCTTTTGAATCTTGTGTCAGGCTTTTCCAGAGAAACCGAATTAATAGGTGTATATACGTGTGTGTGTGTGTGTGTGTGTGGTGTGTATGAAGAGATTTATTTTAACAAATCGACTCATGTGATTGTGGCAGCTGGCAAGTCTGAAACTCATAGCACAGCCCGACAGGCAGGTGTTGATGGAGCCTTGAGTCTGGAATCTACAGGACAAGGTGACACGCTGGAAACTTAGTCAGAATTTCGACGTTTATTGTCTTCAGGTAGAATTCCTTGTGGAAACTTAGTTTTTGCGACAAAGGCCTTCAACTGATTGGATGAGGCCCACTCTGATTATGCAGGGTAATCTCCTCCACCTGAGGTCAGTTGGTGAATAATATTCATCACATCTACAAAAAAACCTTTAGAGCAACATCTGTACTAATGTTGGACCACATACCTGAGCACCACAGCCTACCAAGTTGATGTCTAAAATTTTAACATTATAAATTTCTTATTTTTAACCATAGCGAAAGAGCAGAGTCAGCTGTATCTTGCCCCACTTCTTCAATTTGAAATCTTTACACTGGAAAAAGATTCTCTGAGTGATTCTATGGTGGCAATTTCATAGTACCTCTGTTATGTTGAATTATTTTAAACATTTTATTTGGGGGGCGCCTGGGTGGCCCAGTCAGTTAAGTGATCTGCGTTTGGCTCAGGTCATGAGCCCAGGGTCCTGGGATCGAGCCCTGCATCTGGCTTCTTGCTCAGTGTGGAGGCTGCTTCTTGCTTTCCCTTTGCCTACCTCTCCCCCTGCTTGTGCTCTCTCTCTCTCTCTCTCTCTCTGTCAAATAAATAAATAAAATCTTAAAAAAAAAGAAGTCTGGTTTGAAAAGCTGGGCAATGTCAGACCACTTCTGTCCTACATGATGCCAAATGATCCTGTCCGCTCTGCCTGGCAAGGGGGGTGGTTCTGGGGGTTAGAGCCCTGCAGTGAGATTGCTCTGCTGGCTATGTGACAATCACGTGGGATTTGGGGAGTTAATATTTTCTGGAAAGAATTTTAATGTTAGAATTTACTGTCTTTTGCACATATAAATTTAAAGCCTTAATGTTATGCTCTTCTGGTTATTTGCATTTAATATGCATGCAAATTCACAATGTATACTATATGCCGAGAACATAATTTATAAATCGGTACTTTCCCTGGTTGTTAGCAATTTTGGCCGCTTTAAAAATTAATACTTTGAAGAAATGTATGTTTTCAAATTTATATGTAGTATCTTTAGTTTCCAGAGAAAAATACGTAGTGCATCCTCTCCTGGATAGGTAGATCGCAGCCGCTGCAAAATTCTCTGTGTTTAAAGAAATTATGTATCATGCTAAGGGTTAGACTGTTTTTTATGTATTTATCTTTCCTGTGAATGGGCTTGGAAGAAGTGTTGCAGATGTTTGTTTCCATTAACAATGCTGAAAACATGTGTTCTGAAGCACAGTTGAAACCTGCAGCATTCTCCTATAATTGGGGGTGAGGGGCGAGTCAGCTGACGAGCTCCCCTTCACATAACAGAGTGGCATGTTGTACTTTGAAGTGGAAGAGCAGCTCTGGACTTCATAACCAGGAAGGGGAGAATCCCAGAGAGAGACTCTGTCGCCTCTCAGGCTGCCACTTAGGCTTGTTGTCTTGGCAACCCAAACACAGCCATCCGTCCTTCCCTCAGATTGGGAGCTCCAGTCATCCTTGACTCGGCCATGACCTTTTCCTCTCCCCTTTCCATCTGTCTTGGGCTTCTGCCAGGCAGCTCCCCGGCGGCTTTGGATTGTCTCTTCCTTGCACATCTCCAGGCCATGACCACGTTCTGTCCTTTCCCCACTGGGACAAGTGAAACCTCCTCACTGGCCCTGTGGCTTCTCAGCTGCTTACTTACCTCTTCTGTCTGGCTCCATCAAGGCTTCACGAACCTTCCTCCCTGCTACAGAAGAACATCTTTTGGTTTAGAGCTCGTGCTGGTTCATCATCCCTTGCAGGGAGCAGACATCTATTCCCAACCTCAGCAGTCTGCTTCTGTGTCCTTTCCAAGCCACACATCTTCGTGGACATTAGTCCCCCTCCTCCTGCACCTTGCAAACCCTATGGACCACTCGACCTGAGTTACCTTCCTCCTCTCAGAATCAGCCCCACTTAAGTGATAATGAGCAAAGACTCTCTAGCTGAAAAGTTTTTATCGGGACGACCCCCACCACCATCAGAAAACCATCAGTAACCTCAGCATCAGCTTCGTACCAAGAGCCGCACAAAATAGACTCGATTCATCTGGCTTGTGGACGTGGACTCAAGACCCAGCTCAGGGCCTCTGTGTGGCATTGGGCAGCTTGGCAAAGGACACAGGGCTGGGATGAGAATCCATCTTGGCTCTGTTCACCAAACTGTGTGTCCTGGGCCACAGCTGGATTGGCCAGGTGAGGGGGTGACCTCCACACCCGAGTCCTCCCCAACAAAGGCACCATCAGCTAGCCAAATCATACAGAGACGCAGAGCAGAAGGGGCACCATCTCCTAACCCACTGGGGAGCTGCAAGGGCGTCGTTTACATCATTTGCAGTCAGGCACCCTATAAGCTTTTAGACCCCTGGATTTACGGTACATATGCAAAAATCAAGGCAAAACAAAGTGAAGTTTTCTGTTCAGTGGGGAAAACACTGAAAGGAAAACCAAATCCACTCTCTCCCCTTTATAAACCATGAATGGCAGGGACCTGGCTTTGGCTTTTGAATTATGTGACTGTGTGTGATGGATCAGATATAAGTGCCAGGTAAATATAATTTTGTGATCATTAAAATGTCCAGAGAAAATATTCTTTAGTGGTTTCTCTTTCCATTTCTTTTCATCTCTCTTTCCTCCTCACTTCCCCTCCCCCTTCTCCTCTTCCTCTTTTGATAATGGGCATAGCAGCTAATAACTGTATGCAGCATCCTGGGTGGCTCAGAGATGTGTTTTTACCAGGCTGGTCTGTCTCCTGGGTAATGCCAGTGTAAGGTCCCATGTGGTGTGGGCAGAGTGGTGGCTTCTAACTGTCATAGAATGTTTAAGGACGTGGACGCTACGTGCTTGATTTACAGAGCTCAGGAGCCTGAGTGCAAGAACTGACCCCTTTTGGAGTTCACACATGTACTGATCTCTCCCGTGGCTTAGGAGTCCCCAGAAGAGGCTGGGTCGAGGGGAGTGACGGGGACCCTGAGAGAAAGCCATGAGTGAAGACGTCTGCTGGAGATGAGGAGACCAAGTGACAAGCTCTGGATGTTTGAGGGCACAGTGGTTCCAGGTACCCTCTCTGACCTAACTGGCTCCCCCTCCACTCCCCTTACCAAGAGCAGACCCCTTCTTGCACACACAGAAACAAGTATGTTGTGGCACAAGTGAGGGCTGTGGCATAAAACCAGGGTCAGCAAACCCCAGCCTTGGGACAGATCCAGGCTGTGGCCAGTTTTTATAAGGACAAAGGGCTAAAAATTGCTTTCAAATTTTTAAAGCACTTGTAAAGAAAGCAAAGAGGAAGGTGCTCCAGAGACAATATTTAGGCCTTTGGAGCCTCAAATATTTATTGTCTGGCCCTTAACAGATAATGCGTCCTGCCCCCTACCAAGAACTGATTGGCAAAATGGCTCTTTTTTCGGTGTCTCTTTTATTTTTTTTTTTTGAAAGAGCAAGGCCCAAGAGTAGAAATGATCTCCCTGATGGCTGGGCCTTGAGGCTGGTGTTCTAGAGGAAGCTCTTTGCCCAGAGACTGTGGTCAGCAGTGTCAACTGTGACTTGTGGATGGCAGAGTGACGGGTCAGTGGAGCAGAGGAAGAGCAAAGAAGAGCAGGCTGTCAGGTGGCAGGCCTCAGGTCTGTGTGTGTGGTCACCGCGCATTCCCACCAACCCCAGGGCCTCCCAGAGGGAGTAACTGAGGAGGGGAATCGTGGATGCAATGTAGAGAATTGGGACTTCGTTTGTTGCCTTAAGCGAACGTATTTGCTGCACTGTGAACAAGGAGGTCTCGGGGACTTTTTTGGTTTATACTTATATTCTATAGTTCTTCAGGTATGTCTCATTTTGTAATCGTGAAAACCCTCTGAAGCAGACAGGAAGGATGTTGCTCTTGACCTCAATCTCTAGAGGGAAAAAAGCACTGATGCTTAGTCAGAGATGTGTCCTGTTCAAGGTCATATAGTTACCACATGACGGAGTTGGAAATCAAACCCAGATACTCTGGTTCTAAAGCCTGGGCACCCTTCTCAGTGAATTATCACTATCAAGTGTTGTCTCTGCTCCCCACTCCCCTGTTAGCACAAAAGCCTTCTCACTTAATATAAAGTCTCTTTGTAAGTTCATTGTATTACCATATAAAACCACAGAAATGGTAGAAGAGCCCCAGAACCGGTGGATTTTGTGTACCTCGACTCTGGCATCTTCTCCTTGGGAAGGTATATGTGGAAGAAGTTCTTTGTGGGGTGTCGGAGCTCTGGGTAGAGACAGATTACTTGGAAGTCTAGCTCGACCTTCAGAAAGAACCTATGAAGGGAACAGTTGCAAGACATAATTAATGACACCGTGATAACCCTTACCCAAATTGGAGCTGTTTTCACTGTTTTATGATAGATGTCAGAGCAAGACATTATGTGATGGATAAGATGAGTGACTTGTTCCGTGTCTGTATGTTTTAGATCTCAAAGACCACAATTCCTACAGGATAGGTACGAGAGAGGATTTTCGACATTTGCCCACCACCTACCTACTTTGATAGTCGGTTGTAATGAAGGGCGCAGGGGAGCCAGCCATGGTCTGCACAGGCTGTGGCTCTCCATCGTTCTGAACGGTCTGAACCTGAGCGATAGATTTAGTCCTGGGGCCAGTGTCCCAGAGACAGGCGGCCACCAGCCCCAGGGAGGTCCATCACAAACGAGCAATCCTGCCGTCTCCAGGAGTCTAACCACATCCACATTCACAGAAGAAAAGCACTCAGGGCTCTCCTGGAGAATGATACCCAGGAACTCTGGGATAATGCTGCCTTTACACTGCTCATAAAATATGTTAAAAAAATAAAGCCTTTAAAGTCATGCTCGTGAAGAGTGAGGACAGGAAAATGAGCATAGCAATTCACACAGTGCACTTTCCCTCGGAGCAAGAAGTCCTGTCAATTTCTCAGAGTGGGTATTTCATCTCTTATGGTATCCTTAAGGAGGCCAGGTCAGCCGTGGGTTACTTGCTTGGGAGCTGACTTGGGTCTTTGTCTTCTTGTACTTCTTTGATTCAGCTAAATTGTGGTTTCTTAGAGAACCTTCAATTTCCTTTCCCCCAGCTCTGCCTCTTGTGATCCCTGTTGTCATCCTGTTTTATTTCCTTCACAGCACTTAGCCCTGTTTGCAATTATTTTATTTATTTATTGGCCTGTGTAGTGTCTCTCTGTCTTACCCCAGAACACAAGCTCCATGAGAACAGAAGCCAACCCAGGACTCTCTAGTTTACTGTTGTTTTTGTCGCATGGAGAACCGTGCCTGACCTATGGGATGTGCCCCATGAATTCACTGAGTGAATCAATCAGTGAATGACTTAGTGGGTGAATATGTGCTTTTCTGTTGCTTAATATGCTTCATCCCACAGGACAGTGCCCAGAAACTGGGTGGTGGTCTTTCCCTGGTAGAAGAATCCAAAGGGGGATTGTTGCATTAACAGGTTGCCATAAACTTAGTGAGTTAAATGTGCAGATTTCTTATCTCGAGGTTCTGGAAGTCAGAAGCCCAACACAAGGGGGATTGGGCTAAAGTCAAGGTGTCAGCAGGGCTGCTTTCCTTCCTGGAGGCCCGGGGAAAATTTTGTTTTCTTGCCTTTTTCAGCTTCTAGAAATCACGCACATTCCTTGGTTTGGGACCCCTTTCCATCTTCAGAGCCAGCAAGGGCGGTCGAGTCTTTCTCATGCTGTCATCTCTCTGATTTTCCATAGCTAAGATTTAAGGACTCATGTGATTAAATTGAGTTTACTTGGATAATCTGGGAAAACCTCTCATCTCAATGTCCTTAATGTTAATCACTCCTGTAAAGTCTCCTTTGCCACATTAGGTAACATATTCAGGTCCGGGGAATACAATGTGGACATCTGGTGGGGGTAAAAGGTGCCATTATTTTGTTTACCACACGGATTTACTCACAAGAGAGGTGGAGGGACAGTTTCATTTCTCTTCCAGAATATATATGAAAGAAAGAATTCCCAACTCTTTTATTCATTCAACAACTATTTGTGGAGCTTATTATATTCTCCTTGACAGTTTTGTTTCTGGTGATGGGATGGGCCAGGCTTCCCTGCTGCTTTGTTGGCTTGGGAGACCCTGGAGAAGTTCGCCTGAACTCAGAAGCAGCCCAGATAGAGATTGCGTTGCTAACCAGAATGGGATCAGTGTGCCCAAAGAGAATGCAGAGCAACCGTAGTAGTGGTGACAGTGATGACAGGTAACACTGGTGACAGATAACATTTATTGAGTACAGGCCTGTTTGGAGTATTTATTTAATTTATGGAATCTTTTTTTTTTTTAATTCTATTTTTTCAGTGTTCCAAGATTCGTTGTTCATGCATCACACCCAGTGCTCCATGCAATACGTGCCCTCCTCAATACCCACCACCAGGCTCACCCAACCCCACACCCCCTCCCCTTCAAAATGCTCAGTTTGTTTCTCAGAGTCCACAGTCTCTCTTGCTTTGTCTCCCCCTGCAATTTACCCCAATTCACATTTCCTTTCTTCCTCCTAATATCCTCCATGTTATTCCTTATGCTCCATACATAAGGGAAACCATATGATAATTGACTTTCTCTGCTTAACTTATTTCACTCAGCTTAATCTCCTCCAGTCCTGTCCATGCTGATGCAAAAGTTGGGTATTCATCCTTTATAATAGCTGAGTAATATTCCATTATATATATGGACCATATCTTCTTTATCCATTCGTCTGTTGAAGGACATCTTGGCTCTTTGCACAGTTTGGTGATTGTGGACATTGCTGCTATGAACATTGGGGTACGTGTGGCCCTTCTTTTCACCACATCTGTATCTTTGATGTAAAAATCCAATAGTCTCCCCAACAGTCCTGTGATAAAGGTACTATTATTGTCCTGATTTTACAGCTAATGAAACTAAGGCACAAACAGGTTAAATAAATGGTCTAAAACCCCAAACTAATAAGCAATTGAGCCAGGCTTCAAAGTCCCAGGCCATCTGGCTCTAGGCTCTGCTCCCACCAACCCTCCTGCCTCTCATGGGGCCAATTATAGAGTGACCAAAGGAGCTGTGAGACGACAGCGGTGGGGGCTGGGGAGCACAGCCTCCATTTCCGCACAGGTGTGCAGTCTTGCTTGTTGTCTGGACCTCGTGGTTTCTGCCTTGGAAGCATGGGGAAGACCATACTGTGTGTCCGACGTAGCCACTTGGAGTGGGGAGAGGCGAAGATGCTGTCTGTGCTCCGGAGGTCGCGGAACCTCGCAGCTCACAGGCTGTTCCTGTTGAGGGTTTGGTGAGGGAGACGTTATCCACTGCCTGACTGACTGAACCATCTGTTGGGCTTCTGGGTTTCACAAAGTACAAAGACTGGAATGGAACAGAAGGACAAGTCAGAAGCCCCAAGTTTATGTGTCTGCTTTGTCAGTTACCGAATCTAGGCCTGGGTCAACGCATTGAGCCTCTGTGAAGGAAAAATACAAATTCTATTTTGTCTACATCTCCAGGGAGAGAGAAAGATCAAGTTGTCATTGTGCGGTGCTCTGTAAAGATGGGTTATTACCGTCCACGTGCCTAAACAACAACATGAGGAAAAGAAGTGTGTATGAGCGCCCAAAATGTGTCTGGCTTGTGTTGCCCTGGAGGGTCAACTGGAGAGTGTGAGGAAGACATGACATCTTCTCCCTGTGGCATCTGTGAGAGAGGCTGATTGATGGCAGGGATTTACACGTCAGCCTGCAAAAGCGTGCCATCAATCAGGGCATAAGAAGGCTAGCTTGTCTTTAGTGTCCAGACCCATGGTCCTGATGGCTCTAATAACCCAAGGGTGGTCATCAGAAGGGGAGGCCTCCTCCACTTGTGTCCACCCCCCTCACTGTAGTCACTAGAGTGTAGCTAGACAGTTCCAAGAATTTCTTGCATTAAAGAGGAATTCTTTAGTGGGTTTGATGTAATTGAGCACAAGTGACAGCTGTGAGTTCCAGGCTTCAGAGGGAGGTAGAAAAATTTACCCTGGAGTTAGCCTCTTAAAATATTTAGTCAAATAATCAGTAATACACAACTGTCAAGAGTTGCAAAGGCGGGGCGCCTGGGTGGCTCAGTTGTTAAGCGTCTACCTTCTGCTCAGGTCATGATCCCAGGGTCTTGGGATCGAGCCCCACATCGGGCTCTCTGCTCAACAGGAGGCCTGCTTCTCCCACTACCATTCCCTCTGCTTGTGTTCCCTCTCTCGCTGTGTCTCTCTCTGTCAAATAAATAAAAATCTTTAAAAAAAAAAAAAAAAAAGAGTTGCAAAGGCTTTTATTTTATTTTATTTTTTTAAGAGTGTTCCAAAATTTAATTCCCAATCAGACTATAATGTAATTATAAGAAATAAAAAGTACAAGTAGAGGCATGATCAGAGATGAGGCTGATCTTCATCCTGAAGTCAGTAGGGAGTTATGGGAAGAGGACACAGAAGGGAGGCATGCTCAGAATTTTTTATTGAGGTAATCTGGGTGCCAAAGTGGAGAATGTATCAGAAGCCCAGAAGAATTAATTTTTTTTTTAATGTCCAGATAACACAAAATCTATAGATTTAATATAATTCCTGTTTTTTTAATTAACATATAATGTACTTTTTGCCCCAGGGTACATGTCTGTGAATCATCAGGCTTACACATTTCATAGCACTTACCATAGCACATACCCTCCCCAATGTCCATAACCCAGCCACCCTATCCCTCCCCCCCCCCCCCCCGTCTCCCAGCCACCCTGTTTGTTTCGTGAGTTTAGGAGTCTCTTATGGTTTGTCTCCTTCCCATCTTGTTTCATTTCTCTCCCCCACCCCCCCCACAACACCCCACCCTGCCTCTCAAATTCTTCATATCAGAGAGATCATA
>CM053605.1:120325776-120356695 GCA_028646535.1 Procyon lotor | reverse complement strand
TATTTCAAAGAAATGGAACAAATAATCCTAAAATTTATATGGAACCAGAAAAGACCACGAATAGCCAGAGGAATGTTGAAAAAGAAAACCAAAGTTGGCGGCATCACCATTCCTGACTTCAAACTCTATTACAAAGCTATAATCATTTTCTCTTAAATGCAATTTGGCTCCCATTTCATACCATTTTTTTTTTCATTGTATCAGTGGTACCAGATAAGTGTCAGCTTGTCAGAGATGGGATCAATACTTAATAATTAAATTTGCACTTTCTACCCATGTTCATTAAATATCTAATACAATCTTCCAGTTTAATTTTCATTTTGTCATTCTCCTATTTTGCTGGATCTTCTTCCTCCTCAGGTCATCTTCTAACATTTGCAGTCTTCAGAGCTCTGAACTTGTCCTCACTCTTCACAGTGGTCTGAGTCACTTTTATTCATCTTTGTGCCTTCCTGGTCTATTGTGTAATTTTTGACTCTTGTGGTGGATCCTGATAGCTACCCACCAAAATCCATTCTACCCTTGTCCTAGACACACACGGCCCTAGTGCATTTCCCAGCCTTGCTGGTAGGTAGGGGACCACGTGAGTGCGATCTTTCCAGCGGAATGTGAGTAGATATGGTGCATGCCCTTTCTAGAGCTGGCCCGTGGAAAGCCCTACAGGGGCTCCTCTCTGAACCTTCCTCCTCTGGCTAAGTGGGATGGATGCTATTGGATGGGCTCTTAGAATGACTGTCTTCTCACCCCCATTTGAGTTCCTCGTATCACCATGGGAGAAGCTTCTTACTAAAGCCACTGATTTTTGGTGGTCTGTTAATAACATTTAGTCTGCCCTAACTAAGACAATTCCCAGACCTCTTTGTCTTTACCTAGAGCAGCCCAGGTCTTTTTCCTAACTGAGATCTAAACATCTAACTGCTTACTAGACACGTTGTGGGTAATGTCCTCCAGGTACCTTAAACTCAAGCTTGTCTAAAACCTGACCACTACCTCCCTCTCTCTGACCCCATCCCTTTTCCACTATTGCTTTCTCTGTAAATGGTAAGCCCAGCCAACCGGATACCAGCTGGCATACTTGTGAGTCACTTTTGACTGCTCTTCCTGCTGCATCCCTCAGTCTAGGGGTCAGCAAATTTCAGTCTCGGGCTAAATTTGGCCTGTTTGCCTGTTTTTCTTTATAATAAATTAATGATGGTATGCAGTGACACTCACTCACTTATGTATTGTCTGTGTCCCCTTTCTCACCAAAACACCAAAGTTGAGTAATTGTGGCAGAAACCGTATGGCCGGCAAAGCCTAAGTTTGTCAATCTGCCCCTTTACAGAAAATTTTGCCAACCCTGGTCTAGTCAGTTGCCAGAGTCTGTGAATTCTTAATATTCTTCTGAACCCATCCACTTCTTTCCATTGCCACTGCCATTTCTGTCCTCGTGTGGACCACTGTTTCTGTGTCTGTTGTCTCACAGTTTTATAATCCATCCTCCAAATGGCAACCAAAGTCATCTTGCTCCATGGGAACTGTTGAAGATCCATTTATTGTTTCTCTTAGCTGACTCTACTAACACAACTCTCAAATCTATGTATCTTTACCCGAAACCCAAGTCTCTCTCCAAACTCAGTTTCAGGGGCACCTGGGTGGCTCAGTGGGTTAAAGCCTCTGCCTTCGGCTCAGGTTATGATCTCAGGACCCTGAGATCGAGCCCCGCATCAGGCTTTCTGCTCAGTGGGGAGCCTGCTTCCCCCTCTCTCTCTGCCTGCCTCTATGCCTACTTGTGATATCTCTCTCTCTGTCAAATAAAAATTAAATAAATAAACTCAGATTCAAATATCACCACCTTGGTTAAAATCTTTCAGTAGCTTCCCATTGCCTTTAGAATAAAATAGCTGAGGCCCAGCCTTGCCCCTTCACTTAAACCCTCACCTTTCTTTCCTTCTTTCAGTGTTTCAGTTGTATTGTGTTCTCCCTTGTCTCTGGGCCTTCTCTTTCCTACATTCCCCTTTTACCTGGTTAAGTCTTGTTTATCTGCCTAGGCGAAAACGTAAAAGATACCTTGTCTAGGAGGCCCTTCCTGATCTCCAGATGAGGTCTGATCTCCTTCCTATATGTTCCCATGACACCCAGTGTTTCCTCTGTCATTACAGAGACTGTATTTTACTCACCTTATTATTTATCTTTCTTCTTCCCATTGACTGTAAATAATGCAAGAGGCAGGGCTATGTCTGTATTGAGTCTTGCCGAATATCCAGCATCTGTTATACTTGGATGTGGCTGGCAGGTTGTGGGCAGCAACGTGGGATAATACCAATTCACATTTGCTGCCCTTTCCTCTTTCCAGGAACCCAGGAACTTACAATAAGAACTTATAGTAAGAATGCTTTTTTTTTTTTTTTAAGTAACAATTCTAATTCAATTAGTTAGGTTCAAAGAAAACCAGTGATTAAGGGAGCACGTAATGAGATAGGTAGTCTTGGTAGATGATAAGGTTGGAGAGATGAATTGTATAGAATATAGGAGCAGAGGAGCCTGCAGCTCACGTGCACGTGCATGCGCACGTGCGTCAAACACAGACACACACACACACACACACACACATTCAGTAAGTGCCAGAACATCCCAGAAACCTAATACTACAAATGGGCATGATCCACTCCCCCCCAGTGTAATTGCGACAGTGTCAACCATTTTCAGTCATAAAGAGCAGAGAGAACATTCCTTTTTGCCCTAGTTAAAGAGAGCCTTTGAGCAAGTTGTCATTCATTCATTGTTACATTCAATCTTTCATTTGTTTGTTTAACAAATTTTTGTTCAGCCTGATACCAGATGCATTGGATACAGATATTAAGGGGGAAAAGGGAGCTATTACATTAGTGGGAAGGCAGACACTTAAAATATAATTACAGGACAATACGGCAAGCACTATAATTTAGCAATTTGTACAGAGTAGTATGAGAGCGCAGAGGAGGAAGCGGATTCTGTTTTTACCTGTTCCTGGCGACATGAAATGGAAATGTATGTGCCCCTTCTGTGTGTGGGGTGTGAAGATAATGGGTAAAGCTCACTTCGCTTGTGTAGTTTTGCTCGAGTAGTTTCTTATTGCTGCCTTTCTCCCCTTTTCTTCAGGGCTGGGCTGGGGAGAGTGTGCTGTTTTCCACGTGAATTTGCTTGGCAGATGGAATAATTCATGCATCACTGCGGGACTAGCAGTAACATTGATCTGACACATTCAGTTGAGTCATAGCACAGAAGACATTGTTCCCATGATGTCACCACCCCTCCCCAGCCTCCCCGAGGAGGGGACACAGTAGAAAAAACTCAGTTCCTGGGCGTTGACCGCTTGAAATAGCCAAATGGGGACAAATGATACTTAAAAAAGAGTGATACCATGTGAGTGAGGTTTGAGTCTACGTGGGAAACGTTAATAGACGACTCAGTTGGCTAAGAGTAAACCTGTCTTTGTGGGCAAACGTGTGTATGCTTCAACTTCAGAATCTCCCTTTGCCTCATGAAGCCAGATGATGGAGAAAGAAACCAACAGTGTAGTTGCAGAAATTCTGTGTTTTCCTCAGGTTTTTTTTTTTCCTTGTTGGAGTCCTGTGGTAGCTGTTGTTAAGGAATTCTTTTTTTTTTCTGCTCACAGAATTTGTTATAGAAAAATTCCCTGGCTACTGATAGTGTTGATAAACACTATCAATTGTGTTGATAACCATCAATATAGTAATTGATAGCATGGATTCACATCCCATCTTTGCCCCTTACTAATTGGGGAGACTTGGATGATTTAAAGCTCACTAAGCCTCAGTTTCCCTATCTTAAAAATGGGAATATTGTGCACCTGGCTGGGTCACTGGTTAAGCATCTGCCTTCAGTTCAGGTCATGATCTCAGGGTCTTGGGATCAAGCCTCTCATCGGGCTCCCTACTCAGCAGGGAGCCTGCTTCTCCCACTGTCCTTCCCCCCTGCTCATTCTCTCTCTCTCTCAAATAAATAAAAATCTTTTTTAAAAAATGAGCATTATGAGGATTAAATGAGATAATGTAAATACATTCCTGCTATTATATCCTAAGAGCTCCTTAAATGTTTGTCATTAGGTCCCAAAGGTAAGACTTGCCTATGTTTCTTCTCTGTTTAGCATGTCAGGCACTTTTCCTTTGTCACTGCAAGCATGACAGTGGCAAGAGCCTGCTGAAAGATTACCCTAAGTTCTCATATGTAACTGACTCCTTGGTTGATGTGTGTTGGCTGAGACTTGGCTTATTTTAGGAGATTCCTCAGTGTTTAAAGCCATGCCATGATCTCCACCCGCCCCCACCAACCCCCATCTTCTAAAAGGCTGAGCAAGTTTCTTCAGTTCCAGAGGTGAGCTAATCTGATGATAATGGGTAAGGCTCTCAGCAGGCCATGGTGCTCTCATTCCCCATCATGCCCAGGAGGCAAGACTCGCTGGGCTCAGTGTGGACCTCACAATCCTCTAAAAGTTCATAAAGATGGAAAACAGCAGAATTCAGATGCCCATAATTTATGAACCCTTATTCTACCACAGGCACCTCAAAGAAAAAAAATCTGTCACCATTTAACAGTTCTCAGGTTTCATTTTGAATTAATACCTTATGTAGTTCAGGTCTGAATTGCCAAGTACACTGACTCATTTCTTCATTATGTAAGCCATTTACAGGTCACTGCTCAGATGTTGGAATACCTGTTTTAGGCTAACAGCAAGGTGCTCAAATGACTCTCAGCTGTGCCCTTACACATGCATTCACCTGGGCTCCCTAGGGAAGTCCCATACTGGGCTCTTCACCATTAGCTTGGAGTCCTGCGAGGAGGCCTCATTAGCATCAAAGAGCTCCTCCTCTCCGCCTTCCTGGCAGCGACCTACCCAGGGGAATGGAAGGAAACTATGCAAAAGGCAGATTGCAGTTAGTGGGATGTGAAACTTTTTGCAGAAAATGCAGATCAACTAGATCCCGTTGTACGGAAGTATGGAGAGACTCAGTGTGGGAAAGGGTCATCCAAGTGAATCTGAAAGCTGAGGCAGAATCTTGGCACCAAGTTGTGTTTAAAGCAAACACCGTAGAGAATGACTTTGTGGATCCTGGGAACTTGAGGAACAGCAGCATGATTTACACAAGAAAGCCAAAAGAAAGTAAGTGCTTAAGGAACAGTAATTTCTAAAGACTGTCAGCTCTAAAGAGACATTCTTAATGTTCTTTCTTTGAAAACCATTCCAAAGCTTAGGTATTTGTATTGATACTATTTAGTTATGATCATGAAATGTTTGGATTTGGCTGATACAATGTATGTGTTCCCATTTTGTAATCATCTAGGGAAAATACTGTCCCAAAAAGTCCATAGAAAGACAGAGGTGGTCACCGTCTGTGATTGGCTGTAGCTGTTGTGCATAACAGAGTGTTGGTGTAAGTAAGGTCTTGATCCTTCCTTCTCTCCAAAGAGGTCATATCATTCAGTGTGGTAGATGCAAACAGGGGAATTCAATTGTTTCTGAAGATTACCTGTTCTCTGCAGGGTGATGGTTCTCAAAGGAGTTCCAGGGCCTCAAAAACAAAGATACTGTTATTCCCCAGCCCCTGGTGTGGAGTAGGAGCACTGTCGTGGGATTGATGATCCCATCCTAAAAGGACTCTGATTGCCCCCTCATGGCCACTCAGAGGGTCATCAGAACCTGCCCCATTTTAAACGTCTGTATTAAGAGACATCCTAGGACGTCAGGCTTTTGCTTATTTTCTTCCTTAGTGTAGATATGCTCTTCTTTCTTCTCTTTGGTGATTCAGCTCTGGCGTCCTATTGAGTACCAGCTGGGTGAAGTCTTTTCTGACTTCAGTAACTAAAGACACACGTCTTTATCATACATTCAAGAACTTGACATTTACTGACATACTTTGTTTTTTCCAGTCATTAAAATAATGTTGCTTAAAGAATTTAAGGGGGTTATAAGATAGTTACATAAACGGTTAAAATACAAAATAGCAAAAGATAGAGGACCTGCTCAAGGAAGGGAGATGTTATTTCTGCTCAGAACAATCTGATGGAATAGGTTGTATTTAAGGTAGAACTTGAAACAGATCAGTTTTGAAAGGTGAGTTGCCCCTTGCACAGACACAAGAGACGTGTGCATTTTTTTAATTGAAGCACAGTTGACATGCAGTATTACATTAGTTTCAGATATCCAAAAAACACAGTGGTTCAGCAATTCTATCCATTATGCAGTGCTCAACACCATAAGTAGAGTCACCTTCTGTCACCATACAGCCTTATTACAATACTGTTGACTATATTCCCTGTGTTGTTCTCTTCATCTCATGATTTAGTTACTTTGTAACTGGAATTTGTACCTCTTAATCCTCTTCAACTATTTTACCCATCCCCCTAACCCTTTCCTCTCTGGCAACCACCAGTTTGTTCTCTGTATTTATGGGTCTGTTTCTGTTTTCTGGGGTTTTTTATTTTATTTTTTTTAGATTCCATATATAAGTGAAATCATATGGTATTGTCTTTTTCCGTCTGATTTATGTAGCATAATATGCTCTAGGTCCATCCCTCTTAGCATGTATGGCAAGATTTTATTCTTTATTATGGTTAATATTCCACTGCATTTATATAAGGCATCTGCTTTATCCATTTATCTGTCAGTGGACCCTTAGGTTGTTTCCATACCTTGGCTACTGTAAATAATGCTGCAGTAAACACAGGGGTGCATATATCTTTTTAAATTAGTGCTTTCGTTTTCTTTGATTAAATAAAAGTGGAATTTCCGGATCATAAGGTAGTTCTATTTTTAATTTTGTTAGAATGTTCATACTGTTCTTTGTAGTGGCTGTATCAATTTACATCTTACCAGCAATGCACAAGGGGTCCCTTTTATCCACATTCTCCCCACTTATCTTTTTGATACTAGCCATTCTTACTGGTATGAGGTGATACTGTGGTTTTGACTTAACATGACCCTGATGATTAGTAATGTTGAGCATCTTTCCAAGTGTCTTTTGGCCCTCTGCACGTCTTATTTGGAAAAATGTCTATTCAGGCCCCTGCCTATTTTTTAATTGGATTATTTGTGGGTTTTTTGTTTTGTTTTGTTTTTCATTTTTTGTGGGTTTTTTGTTTTGTTTTTTTTTTTTTTTTTTGGTGTTGAGTTGTATGAGTTCCTTGTATATTTTGGATATTATCCCCTTATTGAATTTGTCACTTGCAGATATCTTCTACCATTCAGTAGGCTGTCTTTTTGTTTTGTGGATGGTTTCCTTCTCTGTGCAAAAAAGCTTTTCAGTTTGATGTAGTTTATTTTCATTTTTGCTTCCCTGAGAAGACATATCAAGAAATATGTTGCTAAACCTGATCTCTAAGAGACATATACATCTTCATTAGCTTAGAACAGTCCCTGTGGAGGCAGAATATGAGTTCTTTTCTCCTGTTGTCCTTCCTGACATATGTTTCAGTGCTTGACACAGACTAGGTGCCTAATCCATATTTGTCACCAGAGATAATGAAATAAGCATCCCTTCTAGGAGGAAAAGGATTGAGGTGATGGACCCAAAACATTCCACCACATCATAGAACAAAAATGTATCCTTGCCCAGGAACCCTGGAATGTTTTTCAAGAGGGTATGTTTTCCTTTACCTCTTTGTGGGCTTCTTAGACCCAGTTACCTTGATGTTGCATTAAGGAAGTAAAGGAGTGAATGAGGGCCTCGGGTAGAGTCTGCTTTTACAAAATAATCTTTGGAGATAGATCTGTGGCTACTTCATCCTTGAATAAAGAGAAACCATCCCAGAAACCCAGTTGAAGTTGGCTGTTTTAAGTATAACTGTCTTTTTGCCTGATTCCGTTGTCTTTGACACATCTGCTATACATCTAATTAAGAAAGGTTATACCTGGGGTGCCTGGGTGGCTCAGTGGGTTAAAGCCTCTGCCTTCGGCTTGGGTCATGATCTCAGGGTCCTGGGACTGAGCCCCGCATCAGGCTCTCTGCTCAGCAGGGAGCTTGCTTCCCTCTCTCTCTCTGCCTGCCTCTCTGCCTACTTGCGATCTCTCTCTTTCTCTGTCAAATAAATAAATAAATAAATAAATAAATATCTTTTAAAAATTAAAAAAAAAAAAGAAAGGTTATACCTGATTCACAAATAGCCATCAAATTAGTGTATTGCGTTCTGGAGAGTTCAGGAGTCAAGGGAGACCAGATTCTCTGTTCCCACCAACAGCTGAAACCCAACTGAGCAGAACTCAGTGTACCAAAACAATTGCAAAAAATCAAACGCTTAACACTGAGAAAAATTGAACCAAGACTCGAAAATTTCTAAGGAAGGAAGAAAAACAAGAACACTGCCGTATTTTCCTACCCTGCCTGCCCATTAGCAGAGGTAGCTCAGCGTCTCCAGCTAACTCTGCAGCTGCGGAGACACTTGCCATTTTTCCAAGAGGTCCTCCTCTTCCCCAGCCCCAGCCTCTCCTGCTACAGGTTTTCAAAAGGCCATTGAGCTTGTATTGCCGGGAAGGCATGGAATCTGAAAATCCCTCCTCTCTGACTGGTCGTCCCCGACTCTGGCTTTGCTAGACAATTGCAGGAACCTGAGGAGTACACAACCAGCCATTGGAGGAGTTTCTCCGAAGTTATCCGCCATTGACCTTGGCCTAATTTGTCACATTTTGCCTGACGATTCCAAAAATGAAGGATGAGGTACCTGTTAGATTTGATGTGCCACATTCTTCCTCTGACGCCAGATTTGTTTCACCAGCTAATGGCTTTATTCCGTGATATTAAAAACCCAAGGTTTATTTTGTAAGTGTGACAACTAGTCATTATACAAGTCGTATTCCACAAGCCCTAAGCAGCACACATGAAATGTCATTTCAAGTGCCAAGTTTCTTTTCTAATCCTATTTTTTTTTTTACAGAATTTTGAAAGCAGCTTAAATCTAATTGGCTCCCCCAGGATCCCCGCTCCCATTACATTTGTGAGTGTGTTTCTTTGCGAGGCATTTGGAGAGACCAAGTGGCCACTGCTAGTCGGCGTGCAGGGTGGGAGGATACGACCACTTTTTCTTTTCCGTCCTTGGCAACTTTCAAATCTTGGTTCCGTTCTTCCTGCGCTTGAGCGTTTGATGTCTGCAGTTTGTTTTCCTGACGTTGGCCTCTGTTTTCCTGATTCTTGCATGGCAGATGAGCGGGAATGGCGGCCACAGCTGCCAGCAGCTATGGGGACCAGCCTCTGTCTCCTGTGAGAGGAGAAGAGAAAAGAAAAGAAGAAAAAAACACAGAGCAGTAGTAGAGCACAGATCCGCGGAAATAATACTTAGCCAACACAGTGCTAATAAATCAGCCATATATGTGTCCAAGTCTACTAAAGGTAAACACCTATTTAGACAGCAGGGATGAGTTATTTTTAGTGGCCCCAATTCAGATGTTCCTGGAGTCTAAACAGCTGTGAGAAGAATGCCTGAATCTTTCCCTTAATCACAGCGAGATCATACCTTTGAAACCCCACACTGTGAAGCAAACGAGAGCGAAGAAGCTACTCGGATATAGGGGAAAGAGAGAGGTCTTCCCCCCTCCCCTTTGGTTTCAAAGCATATGTCTTAGCCGGATACTTGAAGATTTGAGATAAACAACAGGAAAATACATGTAGCGTCTGTTTTTAAATACGTTATTAAAGGGTATTGAAAGACTCTGGTTTTAGAGCCTCGGTCTTCCATTGTGGAGTCGAAAGCTGGGAGTGAGGAAATTGAATATTTCGGAGACTATTGACCTGGTTTGGGCAAACCATACTGAAGACATTCGGAAGCCAGATGTGAAAGCGTGTTGAAGGCTGTGGTTAGGTTGCCTTCTGTTGTTGGTTTAGAAATAGAATATGGAGCAATATAGCAAGAAACTTGGTCCTCTTTTGGAAAATAAATGATATAAAATTTCTGTATTAGGAGAGCCTTATCTTAAAATCTTTGATATCTTCTTTTCCTAAACATAGGCCAGGAGAATGACAAGAATGGGCTCAAACATTGTTTTGATTAAGTGCCTCTTGAGTGTGTGTGTATGTGTGTGTGTGGGTGTGTTTATGTGTATGGCCCAAGTGGGAATATCTGTTTAATTGAAATCTGATTGTCCTGTTATTGGTTAGGCAGGACCTGCCCAAGCATAGAAAAACCTAATTTCAGGCTTAGCAGGCAATGAAGTTAATAATAAAACATGTCTATTGAATTAAAAACAGTATGATTTTGTTAATTCGTTTAAAAATACTTCTCAAGATTTTCTTCCCAAGATAAAAATTTGTGTATCTGCCAAGTGGAACAAGGGCCAGCCAGACTGCTTTTCAGTAAATGTACTCCTATTGTTGTCCTAAGAGAGACAACCCAGGTCTGGGGCTCATTTTAATTTTGTGCCATTTTAGACTTGAACCACCAGGGGCAATGGCCCTCAGTTTTTCTCATGTATAAAATCAAGAGATTTTAAAAAGGACTTCAAAAGGACTTCTAAAGTCCTTTATACATCCAATATTTTGTGAAACAGTGTAAACAGTGGAAAGAAATGCATGGAAAAGCTAAGTGAGGTAGTTCAACGTTTGAGGAAGGATTTTCTGAGCAGAGAAGGGAGAGTCCCAGCAGGGGCTGAGCGAATGTGTCTGTCTGTCTCTCTCTCTCTCTCTCTCCCCCCCTCCCCCTCCCCCTCTCCCTCTCCCTCTCCTTCTCTCATTCAACTCCTGCCTATGTAGGGCTCCCTGCGGAGTCTGCTTTGGACTCTCGCCCTCTGCCCCTCCCTCCTGTACCCTCCCTTAAAAAAATATAAATCTTTAAAGAACTCAGAAATGTCCCTCCATCTGCACCCTTTCTTTCTCTCTCCTCTTCTCTCCTCGTTGTCATGTGTCTTTGCTTCTTTATTCTCTCTCCGTGCCTCACTCACCGCCATTTTTACATCTCTCTGAGAAGTAGGTGTAGTTAGGATTTGTCAGGAAGATACAAGGATAATGAAGCAGCTTGTTGGAAAAATAGTTTTTCAGTCCTTTTTTCCCTTTCATTTCCTAGAGTTTGTTATAGCTTCAATTTTATTAAATAAAAAAATGAAAAATTTTCGCTCATGGATCATATATTTATAATGATGACAGTGATGGCAGTCACGAAGATGATACTAACCCTGCATGCTTCCTGTGTGCCAGGAGCTGTTCCTAATGCCTCAGGCATAATGACTTATATAATCCTCACCCCAACACTGTGAGGTGAGTTCTAACAGAACTAATCATCACCATTATGTAGATAAAGACACTGCGTCAGAAAGGTAAAGTCACTTGTCCAAGTTTCACAGCTAATTATGGAAAAGTTGGGATTCTGTCCTAGGCATTCCTTTTCCAGTGTTATTCCTCTTATGTGTTTGGCTTCGCTGCATCTCCTCTGAGGTAGAGATGATGTATTTTATTCATTTTCTGTATTCTCTTGAGAATTTGGTGCAGTGCTTGAGGAAAGTATACCTTGAATTCATGTAGAATTGAATTAAAGGAACACTATCCTGCCCAGACGAGAAAGCTGTCCATGGCTTCCATGCCTTGGGCCTCCAGGGGAAAAGTTGTATTCACAATGCCTTCCTGAGTGTGCTTGTGGATAAATGTTTGACCTTTGCATCTACTTCCTTTCTGGGTAAAACCCATGAACTCCTTTAATTTGGAGATTTTGGTTTTAATAGAGAAAGACTATAGTTTAAGGAAGTTGAATTGAATTTCTGTGCAAATAGTGGAACTCTAGTATTATTTAAACAAATGTAGCTGATAAGTTAGTGTATGAAGTGGTATTTGAAGAAATAGCTTGGAACAAAGGGTCAGTGGAAGCCCTAGATACAGTCCTTTGAAAAAAATTTCCGTTAAAGTTCTATTTGCCCCGTTGCAGTTGACTTCTTTTGAGAAATACTAGGTTTTTCACTTATGAACATTTTTTTTTCACTTATGAACATTTGACACACACACACACACACAAATCAATATGTTTACCCTCCCAAGTTCAATATTTCTAGTCCCATATATGATATTAATGGTGGGAGAAATGAGTAAGAGAGTTCATTCTTCCTATATTTGCTGCCGTGGAAAAGGAGGAGTGCCTTCTTGCTAGAGTTTCTGGATTATAGGGCAAAGAATGCATTGTTTGTTCACCATGTCCTCTAAGGTTTCACTTATCTGGTGGTCAGGTTTCCAGCAGTTCTCATAGAACACATATATGTGCCTAGAAGGATAGGATTGTGGGAGATTAATGTTGGAAAGAACCTTAAGGATAATTTAACCCAGTTGTCTTATTTTGCAGTTAAAAACGTACAGTCCCAGGAGTGCCTGAGTGGCTCAGCTGGTGGGTCACTGCCTTCCCTTCTGATCGTGTGCTTCTTATGCTCTCTCTCTTTCTTACACGTGTTGCTCTGTCAAATAAATAAATAAATAAAATATTTTTAAAAATATTTTATTTATTAATTTGATAGAGTCAGCGAGAGAGGAACACAAGCAGAGGGAGTGGGAAAGGGGGAAGCATGCTTCCCACTGAGCAGGGAGCCCATTGTGGGGCTCGATCCTAGGACCCCGGGATCATGACCCGAGCCGAAGGCAGTCACTTAATGACTGAGCCACCCAGGCACCCGTAAATAAATAAAATCTTAAAAAAAAACAACACCACCATACAGCCTCAGATGGGTAAGGGACCTAGATGCAGATTAGAACAATGTCTCAAATAGAAAACAGTAATTACAAAGGTTGCATATTGTTGACTCTATTAACAGAGTCATTCATTTTATAACTATTTGTTGAGTAGCTTATAATGTGTAACACATTAGGGATAGACCAGTCCATCGTAGACAAGGAAATATGTAGGTCTTCCCAAACATGTGTTCATGAGGCCACAGATGAGACTATCTGAGAATGATTCCTGGTGAACTCTTTGAAGATGACAGGGACTTTGTTCTGTAAATTCCACAGTGTCTCATGCCTTCCAGGAGATGAAGCTGCTGACCACAGGAAGAAATGAAAGGAATGATCCCAGTGTAGGAATCTGGGGATATTTAGTATGAGTAAATCTACAGACTTAAATAAAAGCCTCCAAAAAATTAAAATTTTTCATGCCAGTGCTATGTCTTAAGTTTATGACAAAAAACCCTGAGTCAGAAAAAAAAAAAAGGTTTAAGTTCTTTCAAGTTGCTCTTTTAGCTAAGTGGTTAAGTGTGCAATACATTTTAGAAAGCTTTCAAATATAGACTATTGGTGTATAAAAGGTAAGCTTCGCTTCTCTAGGACATTTACTCAAATGGCATCAAGATTTGTTGAACACCAACTATGCACAATTTATCTCTAGACCATGAATATAAAAGTTTGATGCTCATGGAGGGGAAATTGACCATCATGGTAAATAAAGTTGATGTTTAGACATTAGCTTTACAAGAGGGTTTTGTGTTTAGAAGCACTATTATGAAGGCTGGTGTGCAGGAGTCACACCGAATGTGGGATAGAGTGGGGAGGATTCCTAAGCCACAGGAACTTCTGCCGCCTAGACAGTGGCCCAATCTGTGACTTCATTTAACTTAACACACCAGTTCTGCATGGTGCTCAGGGCTCTCCCCATCTTGCTCACGAGGAAGCCTAGAATCAAGAGGTGAATTTCCTCACAGCGCTACAGTTGGCAAAGAGCAGGGTTTGAGTCTGGATCTCCATGATTGAAAAGCCCAGGTTTGGTCTGCTGCGTCTGACTCAAGTGGCGTTTCACCCCTCACCTGACATGGAGTGTAGCTTGATGGACACATGAATTCTGTCATTTCTGTGCCCTTCCATCCCTTCATTCAACAGATATTTGAAAACCAGCTTTATGCTGCAGTTGTTGAGGAGAGCCAGATATGAATTAAGAGAAATTTGAACTGCAGGATAAAACAAGACATGATAAAGGTACTTGACAAAGTCATATGAGGGTGATTGTTTTCTATTTTAGCCTATAGACTCAGTGCTATTACTTTAAGATCATATCTTTTCTCTTTGGGGGATTTTTTTTTTTGAAATTAAAAAAAAAAACATTGATTAGACTTGAGCATAGACTTATATCATTCATAGTTAGAACTTTTTTTTTTTCAAAGAGAGAATGAATGAAAGCAGGGCAGGGATGCAGGGGGAGGAAGAGGGAGAGATAGAATCTTCAGCAGGCTTCATGCCCAGCGGGGAGCCCGAAGCAGGCTTAATCTCAGGACCCTGAGATGATCAGGAACCAAGTTGATGCTTAACAGACTGAGCTACCCAGGCTCCCCTACTTTCATTTTCAAATTGTATGTTGGTGCTAAGTTGACTTAGATCGGCTTAGCAAACATAAGCAAGTTAGCACCAACATGCACCAAATTGTATGTTGGCTACGTAGAATTCGTAAGTTAGATCGACTAAACAAAGGCAGACTTTCTTTTTTTGCACCTTCAGGGTGTGAGACAGCTGCCCCGCCCGACATCCTGTACCTATATTGTAGGCACAACACTTACTGTAGCATATCCCAGATTCCCAAGTAAGTGGGGTATCAAATGATGATATTTTATTGCCTCACCAGTTCTGAATCTGTGACATCTACAATAATGTAATTTATAGCACATAGATTTAGAGAACAAAAAATACGCTAACAGCATATTCTAGAAGCACAGGATTTCAAGTCCCAAGATTTGGGGTTGGGGACGCCTGGGTGGCTCAGTCAGTTGAGTGTCTGACTCTTGGTTTCGGCTCAGGTCATGATCTTGAGGTGGTGGGATTGAGTCCCATGTTGGCTATGCACTCAGTACAGAGTCTGCTCTAGATTTTTTTCTGTTGTCCCCATGCCCTTTCCTACACGCATGCACTCTCTCTCTCTCTCTCAAACAAATGAATAAAATCTTAAAAAATGATCTGTATTTGAATGAAGATTCTTACTCTTGTGTAAGATAATCTCTTTATTAATTTAAGTGATTATATCACGTAGTGTTGTGGGGATTAAATGACACGATAGAAGTGAAAGGTGCTTTGCAAGGAAAGTTACAGTGTGTGCTTGTGCACAGATCTTCATAGGGTCCTCACTATAATTATTGGCAGGCCAGGGTTTTAGGTGTTATGTGAGGGCAGTACGACATTTAACATTAGAATCAGGCTGTGAAGGAAGAATATAGAAAGATAAATGGAACAAGGTGGTTTTGACTATGAAGGGGAAAGAGTATCAATGTTTACCTGGTTTTTGCCTGCTCGATTCCTCCCATTTCTTGTAACATGTGCCCCTGGCATCCTTGCAGCCTCTGCTCCTGGCCCCTGGAGTTGCCTCTAAGGTGTCTTACAGTGGTCACCATCTTGCATGCATCTTTGATTTCCAATCCACTGCTTTTTCCCAGTCACTGCTGCTGGTGTATTTGTCTGCACTCCCCAGGCCTTCATCTTGATCACCGGCTTAGGCTCTTCCCAGGAGCTGGCTCTGTGAGTCAGGTTCCTATGAATTACCCCCATTTTGCCTTGACTCTTGCCATGTGTCTTTCCTGGTCCCTCTTTGCAAATCTCAATTACCATCCTACCCAAAAAGGGAAAAAAAAAAAACAAAACATCAAATGGTATGAGAGGGTGGTGTGTCCTGCTGTAAAAAGCATTCCATAGAGCGGAATGGACAGCACCAGATGAGGCCCAGGTGGAGGATCTTGATGTGAATGGAAGCTCAGTGAGAGCCTGTGGGGAGTTTCAGAGTGAGCCCTCTGAGTGTTTCTCTTACAACAGGGCAAGTGTCAACGGTCCTTCTGTGTGTGCTGAGAGCACATCCCTTGTGTACGTTCATGAAAGCACTTGGTAAGAAAATCACTGGCTGGGGAGAGTGGTTCCCATCTTTATACATGATTTTAGCCCTGAAACATGATTTTCTCAATCTCCAGGTTGGAGGATGGGGTGTAACTGACCAAGCGTTTTAAACTCTTTCTTTGGGACTCCCTTCTTTGGGTGTTCTCAGTCTAGTCACTGTGAGTACCATTAACTGTGGCCGTGTTGTCCATTAGTGGGCTATTCTTGCTCTGGAGGGGACCTTTGGAAAAAACATTACTAGAGAAAAGCAGTAGAGAGGAAGTCTGCAAACCAACAAGAAAACAAACAACCCACATTCAGTAAGAACAGAGACTGTCTGACTCACAGGGACAAACACAGAGGCACACACCCCCTCACTGTTTCCCTTTCAGACTTCTAAATGTTGTGAGGTGGGAGTCCTCACAGCTTCGGAGGGAGAGCCTGGCGGAATGAAGCCTATTTTTAAAACTTGTATAGGTAGCATGCAGACTAAACAGCACGTCCAGGCCTCCCAGTCCCATCCCCGGTGTTTGTCTTCTTTAAATATGTTCTGACTTACTTTAGTGGTAATTTCACTGGTGGAATTTTACTCTTCGAGGTAATGGTACAAAAACCAGACCTGTCAGTTCTTTGGCTTCTAGTGTTTTTGTTTTCCCTTTTCCTAAAATTTGTTCGGGTGCCCTTTGAGAAACCTGAGGAATAGAAGAGGAATTCCAGATGAAGTGTATGAGGAGATAGGGTTATGCCAGTGAGTCATGGGCACGTGCGTGTCTTCCATTTATGAGGAAGCTCCATCTGTGTAACCCCGAGGAGGGCTTCTGAAGAGCTTGTGCACAGGAGACCGCGGTGTTTGTCGTTGAGGTGTCCATTTAAAAATCTGTGGCACGTTTCACTTTAGTGTTTGCTCTGTGTAAGGTTTGCTCCCGTGTTACTTTTTTTTAGTTTTGTTAAACTAAAAAACAGTTTAGTTTTTAGTTTTAGTTTTTTAAGTTTTTTAGTTTTGTCAGCCACGTTTTCTAGATTATTTAAAGAACACCTCGACAGGCTGAGCTGCAGTCAGGGCAGCGGCCGCAGCCTCCCCTCATCCAGCGTGTGTGTTCGTGTGATGTACGTGTGGTGCCATCTGCCCGGAAGCCCGGCCCCTAGTGTCAGCCATGCTGGTCAGTGGCTGTGCGACCCTCAGCGAGACCCTTTGTGTTATTTGCCCTCAGCTTCCTTACAGGTCAATGGAAATACCAATAATCTTTCTCTTTAGTCCTTGAAAGATTTCTGAAATGGTTTTACACATGCCTTAAATTGCAGAAACCATTTACTAAGCTTTATGTATATTTACATAGATCTCCCCGGATACGTGAGCGTATGTGTGTCTGGGACTCACACACACATACATTTGCTTTTCACTCGAAGGCAGAGCTTGAGGTCTCTGGTGGACGCAGACACTCCCACGGCTTCCGGGGGTCTGTCACATGGCGTGTGGCGCCTCGTGTGGTCCTCATAGGTGGTTCCCCAGGGATCGTCCCCATCTCAAGAAGGGCTGTCTCCTCCCACTGAGCAATCCTCTCTGATTTCTCTCTCCCTCACCCCCATATCCAGTCTCTCCATCACCAATCCTGTCAGCTCCTCTTGCAAACGTACTTTCCTGCCCGCCCACCTCTCCCACCCTGGAGCAGACCCCCGTCAGCAGCCTCTACCCATTGCCTCTCTGGAATCCGTTTTCCACACAGTAGCCGGAGTGACATTTCAGAAATGTAAAACACATTAAAACGGGCCCTGCCCGAAACTGGACAGTGGCTCCCGGGGCTTTGGGAGTGCAACTCCGACCTTCGCTCGCCCTGAGGTCCTTCTTCTCTGCCTTGTTCACTGGACTCCGGCGAAGCTGAACTTCCGCTCTTCCACACACCATGCTCTTACCTTAAGGATTTTTAAAAACAGCCTCTATTTTTTAGAGCAGTTTCGGTTCACAGAACTGACCGGAAAGTGCAGAGAGTTCTCCTGTATCTCCTGCCCGCACCCCAGCACACGCAGTCCTTTCCCGACGGCCATCCCACCCCGGAGTGCTGCCTTTGTTATGACTGTGCTCCTACACTGACGTGTCATTACCTCACAGAGCCTGTAGTTTACTCCCGGCATCCCTCTTACTGTTGTACATTTTATGGCCTTTGACAACTATTTAATGACGTATATCTACCATTATGAAGTATTGTACAGGATAGTTTCACTGTGTAAAAGTCCTCTGGACTTTTACAGTGTTCGTCCCTCCTTCTCCTCAACCCCTGGAAACCACTGATCTTTTTACGATCCCCACCGGAGTTTTGCCTTTTCCGGAATGCCATATAGCTGAAATTAGGCATTTTACCTTCTTTCACTTAGTAACCTGCATTTCAGGTCCCTCCACTTCTTTTCATGACCTTAAGGATTTGCTCTGGCTTTTTGCTCAGCTTGGCTGTTCCTGTCCATCCTATCTAACTGGTCTGTCTTATCCCATCACCCTGTCGTATGTTCTTCACAGCCCGGATTGCCTTCTAACATGTTTGTTTACCGTCTGTTTCTCCAGCTGGATCTTAAGCTCAGTGGGAATGGAGGTCTTGTCTGTTTTATTCCTGACTGTACCCCCCGGACCTGGAATAGTTCTTAGTCCACAGTAGGTGTTCAGGAAATGTCATGCATTACCTGCAGACGAAGCCCCTTTGGCTTTCCTCGTCTCTGCTGCTCGATTTTCAAGGTGACAAACTCTTTGACTTACACCACTTCAGGTTTTGTTCAGACG
Source organism: Procyon lotor (assembly GCA_028646535.1). NCBI lineage: Eukaryota > Metazoa > Chordata > Mammalia > Carnivora > Procyonidae > Procyon > Procyon lotor. The sequence goes on along the minus strand of CM053605.1, from coordinate 120,338,152 downwards.
AAGAGGCAGACATTCATGCTAAGTCACTGAGTCTGAGAATGATTTCTTGTTCACCTTTGGCTTCCGAAGCTCCCGTGGCTGTCTGCTGAATTTAATGGGTCTCCAGGCAAACAGCAGTGGGGAGCCTTGGTGAGAATCAGCCACATTGCAGGAGAGAACGGAGCCCGTAGAAAATGATTAAGGGAAAAATAGCAGAAAACTATGATTGAACATTTATTGAGTCACACATTGTAGTCAAAGCTGTGTATAACATAAAAGCGAATTAGGAGACAAGTCAGAGATAAAATGAGTGAGCACACACAAGCACACCAGTCCTGTGGAGAGGAGGGTATTTCTTCAGATGCCATCTCTCATTTCCCAAACAGTAGTCTTATCAAAATATATAGGCTCGTTGGGTGGGGGGAATAAGGCAGCCAGTGTTCGTGGCCCAGTCATGCCCCGTGGGGCACAGACAGGCCTGCAATTTCATTACTGCTTTTTAAAGAAACTTTCTCTTAGGCTAACAGACTTTCTGGGGAGGCCAGACCAAGTGAAGCTGAGTTTAATGTTCTCATTAAAATGTTAAAGAGGCTTTATTCATGAACTACTAAAGCTGTAATTGCTTTATCCTTGTAAACTATGAAAATATGTGGTGATCTCTTACGGAGGCATTCACCCAGTCCCCTCTGTCTGGAAGGTCTGTTTAATGGAGGGCTTGGCTGGATCAAGGGCCTGGGAGGTAGCTTTTCCAGATTCTATCCTTCAGGGACAAAGTGGCCATGGTGGCAAGGGGTACGCCTTCACCGATCCGTTTTCATTCCATAGCTCTTGTTTGGTATGCGCCATTTGGCTATTTGGTCTTCCGTTCAGATTTGGAAATCATATGACAGATGGCCACGCATATACACACAGGGACACAAATATTGTGGGAGTAGTTTTCTTTCATTGTCCCCAAAGGTGCCAGCTTATTGAGATGAGAATAGAAGAAATCCGAAGATGTTGAGGTACCGGTGAAACTAAACAGAGAATTGATGTTGAAAAGATATCATGTGAATCACAGGGGGAGAAGGCACTCAGAACTGGCTTGGGGGGGATCAGATTCCTCCACCATCTCTCTACCATTCTCAGTGCCCCAGTGCAAAAACATAGCTGTAGAACTTAAGGTAGTGAGTACGGATGGCAAATGCAGCTATTTTTTTTTTTCTTTCTGGAAATGCTTATCATACTGTATAGATATGACTGAAACTGTAGAGCTGGGATTCTTATATTGCTAGGAAACTAGATTGCTGGGACACTCACAATGAAATTTAGGGGGTAAAAAGAGTTAAAACCTGCTATCTTTTCTTCAGTTTCTTATTATTAGAAAATACTTTGTTGAATGGTAACACATCTGGGCCTCATGACATGCAGAGGTAGTAATGTAATACCTTTTATTACATTACTTTAATGTAATGTAAATTTAAAATATTTAAAATATTTTATTTTAAAATATTTTTAAATAATATTTTATTATTTTTAATAATAATATATTATTAAATTAATATTAAATATATTATTTAATATAATAAATATATCAAATATATTATAAATATATTTAATATTTATATTAATATAAATAATAAATTAAATATATTGTTTAATAATTATTTAATATATTATTAAATATATATTCAATATATAAATATATAATTATTTAATATAAATAATTAATATAATATTATATTATATATAATAATTATAATAACATATATAACATATTAATAAATATAAAAATAATATATTTATAAAGAAATATATTATTAAATAATAATATTTAAAATATTTTTTTTCTTTTTCCATCGATGGGTCATTTAGATGCCTCACTCTGGGTCAGATTTAAATTAAAATACATGTGTCCTAGAGCTGTCAAAGGTTTTTCTTCAAGGGGTCAAATCCTTCTTTTCAGATGTGAGCGCAGGGCATTTGTTAAAACTGATCCAAGTCTGAGGGCGCAATGGAGTTGAAAGTTAGCACGGAGAGTTCTTCCTGTATGATTAGATTCAATAGGATTCTGAGGCAGCACCTCACCTCTTCCCTACAGGGGTGACCTTCTCAGCCTGATAATGTTAACGGTGTTAATGTTAAAAAGAACCTCTTACAGGTGTGGGGTTTTTTGTTGTTGTTGTTTGTTTGTTGCCTCTCACAGTTTTTAACATGAAGAAAGTGAACTCCAGTTTCTGGAACACTGTTGATTATATATAATGAAATAGATTTTTAAGAAATTACTAAGAGATACAGAGCAAGATATAACAAATTACCACTGCAGGACAGGCCAGCTCTGCTTCTGACTCCTATTTGATTGATAAGGAGTGACTGGCAGTCCCCATTTGGGGGAACTGCTAATTCTGAGGTGAATCCAGGGAGATGGGGACTCTTTCGTTCTGTTTAGACATAGCTCAGCTTGTCATGTCTCCTCTTCCCGTTATCCACGATAGGAGCACAGCCTACAGTGGATCCATTCTGGAGCTTTCTTGGCTTGTCTAGAAAATCTTGGGGGGCTATGCCCAGGTCACTCCCTCGTGTGACACAGAAACTGTGGAGAAGAGGTAATGAATGGTGTGATGAGACCATCACACCATCACACCATCACAACAACAAAAGGGCGTGTATCATGGGAACACATGGAAGGATTCACTGATTTATCCCAAGCTAACTGTATCTTTTAATTGTTTTGAGAACTTTTTTCCACTTTTTAGAGTTTTTATATCTGCTCGTTTGCTATTAGGATGTTGGTCGTCACATCGGACAACTCAGTGTTCCCACCCAATCAGCCCCTCTTCCCTTTACTAGATCTTGGAGGCTAGTTACACCCAAGATCCTAAGTTGACCATATGATTAGATGACAACGCCAAAACTTGGGAATTTTTCAAAGTGCTTTAGTGTGTGATAGTGTTTTCCTCTAGCTACTTAATTCGGTTGTGTCTTAGGCTTATATTGATCCATCAGTTGATTGATTAATTAACTCGTTCCTTCATCAAATATTTCGGGAGCACATGTTATATGCTAGGGGCATATGCTACATCTCGGGACAGGGATAAAAGACAGATTTGTCTACAAAGTTTTGCTCATAGTTCACAGGGGTTGAAAGTAGTTCACAGGGCTTGAAAATAGAGTGAAATGCCTCAAGAAAACCAAAATGTTTTTGTGCAATTCAAAGAGCATGTGTGAGATTGCTGTACCAACAGCCTTCTCCGTAGAGTTCTCTGTAAGTGCTCTTCACGTGGGAAGCAGTACTAGACATGTTCTATATTACAATAGTCTTCATATATTTATTAAGCTGTAACTTGTAAGGCTTCCTGATGAGGCGTTAAATGAGCCTTTTTGTGTGCCGCATTGTGTCTTTGTCAAGAAGCACTCCGTTAACTCTGACCTGTGTCATTCGTCTTCCTCGGGCTGGTAATGAGGCACATTCAGTCATTCCAGGAGGGGGTAGGGGCTCTGTACAAAGAAGGAGAAGACTAATGAAAAGGTTGGATTCATGGTGGGTTGGAGGGAATGCACTTAAGGAGAACTGGTGATAGAATGATACCCTTTGGCCTAGTGTACTTTTTTACCTTTGTTACCCATGCGGCACAGCAGCTGGATAATCCAGAATTGTTTTACATTTGAAAACTAAGAAAATGCTGAATTACTACATTTTCAAAGTATTTTTTTTTCTTCTCAACTGTTGACCTGGCAGGTTAGGAGTGACAGTGGGACAGGAGAGGAGGCCCGCAGGTCTCTCATTTCTGAGCTCTGACCTTGGGAGAACTGGCTACACACTGATAACGGAGATCAACTCTAGGGAAGGAAAGCGAGCGTAGAAGAGGGGAACGAAAGTGTGAGGATATTAGTGGAGCCAAGGGAAGAGAGATCAAGGGAAGAGAGTAGAAAGATGTTTGGTTGTCCTCGCTTCTGTCCTTTATCTCCTTCTCACAAAAGGAGAGTGTGGAAAAGCAGGCCGATTGAAAGGAAAAGGATGAGAGTTGAATTAGAGACCGAAGAAGGGCACCTGGTACTAGAGGAGAAGGAAAAATGAACGCGAGAAATCACAAGAGTAAGTGAGGGGGAAGGAGACAGGATAAGAACATTTAAACGCACAGAGAAGAGATAGGCATGGAGAGGGGTGTGCACTCGGTGGTCACACTGAGAGCTTTCAATTGCTCCCAGCTGGGCACCTGCCAAATAGCCAGTGTCCCTCATCTGAGACATTTCCCTGACTTTTGCATTAACTTTAATGCAATTCTCTTTATGGTCCCCGAATTGCTGGTTGTGGTTTCATTGACACTCTCTGTGATCACATAACAAATGTGGAGGGCACAGTTCTGTTCTCCCTGCCCCCTTGGATCCATTGCCCTCAGTGTTCCGCAGACTTCTGAGTTAGTTCCTCTTCCATTTGATGTTTGCCATTCCTCCTTGTCTGCAGGTAGGAGAGTTGAAAGGGAAAAAAATGTTCCTAAGGGCTGCCACATTTATACCTCATGCATACAAATATTCAAAGCAGTTGAAAAAAAAAAAAACCTATAAAATCACAATTCAATGTTTTTTCTAAGTAAGCCTCTTTCATTGCTGGTCTAGGTACTTGCCATAACCTAAGACAAGAAGCAGGTGGGCTGCTTCTTGAAAAATCTTTCATCTTTTTTTTTTTTTTTTCCATATCTGAGCTCAGGAAGCCTTCCCAGTATTCCAGGCCTGGGTCAGATGCTTCCCAAGTGTGCACCACTGCCCCCCTCTGCAGCCTGGTTTCCTGTGCTGACCTTTCCATAGTAGACCTACAATTCAATGTTGACATCCCTATCCTTCCACTAGACTTTGGGCTCTTTGCACAATGTTGGTTATTATAGGTCACCTAAGCAGATGTTCACCATCTGCTTATAGAATGAATGAATGACCTATGACGCTGGTCTTTTGACTGTAGAACAGAATCCTTCTAGAATAATGCTATGCTTTAAGATAGCAGTTTATAATCAGCATACATGTTCTGGAAAGGAAAAGTTGATGTAGGCAGCAGGAAGTGGCTTCTGGGGAGTTGAGTAGGTTCCCAGATTCATGCAGCTATAGTAAAGGGATTGTGATTTCATTAACTCCTAGACACCAGAGGATAGTCTTAGAAGTTTCAGGCAACTTAGTTCTTGTGATTCTAGTAATCACAGGCCAGATGCATAATGCCTTTCAGAACCATGCTTCTCAGACTTGAATGTGCATAGGAATCCCCTGAAGGTCTTGGTAAAATGCAGATTCCATTTCAGTAGAGCTCAGGTAGGTTCTCAGGTGCGGCCTTTCAGGCTCCCTGATGATGCTGATGTTGCTGGTCCATGGATCCAGCTGGAGCAAGAGGACTTTAAAATACTTTCTGGAAAATCAAGTTGGAATTTATCCTATGAAAATGTCTAAATGCATTTCTATAGTTTGCACCACAGCCAATTTTATGAGAGAAAACTTCTAAGTATCTGTTACTTTATCTTAGAAATTTGGAAGAAGTCTTTCCCACACTTAAACATGCTAATCCTATACCAGTCAGCCCCCAGAACTGCTTTGGAATGGTGCTCTAGGTTGTACTGCCTTTAATTAACATACAGCTTTATTTATTTAGTCTTTCTGAGATGTGGGGGGGCCCTGGCTCTAGCCTTGGCCCTGACATAGCTACTTTGGCAACAAGTTCTACCTTCAAAGCAGAAATACTCTTTGGAAGATTGACAGTTCATGGGCTGTGTTTATCATAAGACCTTCACATTTATTGATTGTTACCAGGTTAGCACCACACAGAGACGTTCTCCAAGGGCAGTCAGCTGGAATGGCTAGAAATAAGAAAGGGCAGTGTTCAGCTCAAACTTTGCAAGTGAAACCTTGTGTCTGCCTGCATAGGTTCAAGCAGCTCTCTGAATTTGATGTTTGGAGTTTCTTCTCACAAGATGGCCTTTATTTTTCCAGGTCCTTTGCAGCCAGCATGATATCACATCTATAAGACGTGGAAGAGAGCGAGCTCACCATGCTCAGGTAAAGGGATGGTGTGTCTGGGGAGCGGCAAGGAGCACTAATGGCATGTTGTCTGTCACTGTGGGAGAGGTGATTCAGCTTAATTATGCCAATGACATCATTCTCTCATGTGTGTTTCATGCCTGGGGTGCAGAGGCCCTGTCCTCGGTGAGCTCGGTGAACTAGCGTGCATTTGAGGAGCATCTGCAAAGTCCCTACCATAGGGCCTCTCTACACAGCCAGTGGGGAAGCGGGGCTAGTCACGGGAATTCCCGTTCCATTTTGTGCAGTTAACGTAGTATTACTACTATTGTTAATCTTTATTACCCTATCAGAAGGCTTTTATCTTTTCAGCATTTCTGTAAATATGTGAATATTGAAATGCTTCTAATTAAAGTCTTATCTCTGTCCCCTTATCTGGAGTTGCTGTTCTAAATATTCTTTGCATTTTCCTTTTAAATAAATGCGTGTCCCACAACTTTGATTTACCCAAATAGGTCACCAAGATTAATTTTCCATTAACCTTTATTGCTTCTGTTTCTTTCTAATCATCTTTTTTAGAGGATTAAACAGTTCCCATTGGGTCAACCTTTATATAGGATATAAATCGTCTTTTTCTTTGATGGCCTTTATGGAACTGCCGTAGAAGGGGGTGACCTGTGGTCCTGTGACTGAACCTGCCTGCTTTCACTGAGTCAGCGCATCTGTAGAAAGACCCACTCAGAGAGTTCTGTTGCCTGGCAGTTTTGTCATTGGCCTCGCTTCTCTCGTGACCCAATTTATATTAGTTTCCTCTGGCGGCTCTACCAAAGTAGCCCAAACTGGGTGGCTTAAACAACACGCACTTAGCGTCGCGTGGTTCCAGAGGCCAGACGTGTGAAATCCAGGTGTCAGCGAGGTTGGTTTCTTCTGAGAGCTGCGAGGGAGATGCTCTTCCATGCATGTCTCCTAGCTTCTGGTGACCTTCGGTGTATATGGCCATCCTTCTCCCTGGGTGTTCACGTTGTCTTCCTTCTATGGTATCTATCTCTCTGTTCAAATTTCCCCGTTTTATAAGGGTACCTTTCACATCGGATTGGGGGCCGCTTAAATGACTTCATCATAACTTGACCATCTGAAAAGACCCCACTTCTCGCTCAGGTCCCATTTACGTGTATGAGATTAGGTCTTCAACATCCCTCCAGAGTACACATTTCAAAACCCATCACAGCATCAAGGAAGGAGACTTAATTCATCTTGGTATCCCTTAAAGAAAGGAGCGCAGTGCCTGATGCTCAATATTGTTTGAGTGTGTGAGTGACAGAGACCATAATGGCCCCAGTCAAATTTAAATTGAAAAAATAAATTGCAGCGTTCAGAGGTGGACAGGCCTTATGCTGACCCTTGGCTTCGGTGAACGCTTACTTTCAGGATAGTCCCAAGTTAAACAACATCATGAATGTGCCAGGATTTTTCCTTTAGAAGTAATAGCAAATGCAGTTTCTATAAAGTAGAGCCCTCTGTGTGAGCAAGTCGTGCCTTCTCATTTCAGGCTGAACTGCCAACTTACATGCTGTGCCTATCAGTACATCAAGATATCTTTCTAGCTAATTCAATACCACTTAAATCATATTTAGTCAGGCTATTCTTCCTTCCCTGCTGCATTGCCTCGCACTTATTAAATGTAGCGTTCTGCTCCCAAGCCTAATCCGTGAAGGCTATCCTGAGACAGATCTGCTCTTGGGTCATCTCCCCCCTCTGTGCTTCCTTAGCTCAAAATTATTAAAAGTTCCCTTTTGACTATTTAAATTTGAATGTTGATCAAATATGAGAATCCTAGTCTCCAGGGAGCACCTAAACGATCTATTCTTTTTTTTTTTTTTCAGTGTTCCAAAATTCATTGTTTATGCACTACACCCAGTGCTCCATGCAATACATGCCCCCCTTATTACCCACCACCAGGCTCACCAATCCCCCCAACCCCTCCCCTTTAAAACCTTCAGTTTGTTTCTCAGAGTCCACAGTCTCTCATGGTTCATCTTTCCCTCCGATTTCCCCCCATTCACTTTTCCTTTCCTTCTCCTAACGTCCTCCACGTTAGTCCTTATGCTCCACAAGGAAGTGAAACATATGATAATTGACTTTCTCTGCTTGGCTTATTTCATTCCACATAATCTCCTCCGGTCCTGTCCCTGTTGATGCCAAAGTTGGGTATTCATCCTTTCTGATGGCTGAGTAATATTCCATTGTATATATGGACCATATCTTCTTTATCCATTCATCTGTTGAAGGGCATCTTGGGTCTTTCCGCACTTTGGTGATTGTGGACATTGCTGCTATGAACTCATTCTTTAGAGATGTCTATTTAGAAAGCCCCTGTTTCCTGTAAGGGTAGAGCTTTTGGGCCATGTCTACCTTACTTCCAGGAAAGGATTACCTTTTTATATCAAAGGGAAGCCTCCTGAGAGAAGTCAAAGGCCAGGAGGGATTTCCTCTTGGGCAAGGGGAGGGGAAGTGAAGTAAAGCATCTTCAGGAGCCTGTGCCTTGGTGGTAGCTACTGCAGGTTGGCAGGCCAAGGTCTATGAGGCACTGAGCGCCTCAAGCCCTGGCCTCCCGGAAAGCTGCACAACAGGTGGGCTGGAATCATTTATTTACAGTCCTCTCACTCCCATGGAGGCTTTCATGTTCCCGGGGGTGGGACTGTAGCCTGTGCCTTGGCCATTGGCTTAGACAGCATGGAGAACATCTACAGGCAGTAGAACATGAAAATGAAAATAAAAATTCATTTTACCATTTTTCACACTGACATTAGTCCAAAGAAAATTGGTAAATCAAATGACGAAATATTTATGGAGTGTGGGATGCACGCAGGCACGGTTCCACCAGATGCTGCGTACGGATGTATAACTCCATCCTGGCGCCTCTGCTGCTTACTTTTCTTTTCCATTTTGTTCAACAGCCTACTACCCTCGATAAAAGGCCCTCTGTGACTTACCATGGCAATCTCCTCATTTGGTTTGTGAGAGTGTCCACAGGGCTTCACTGAAATTAAAAGAACAAGGGCGCCCTGGTTGCTCCATCAGTTGGGCATCTGGCTCTTGATCTCAGCTCAGGTCTTGATCTCAGGGTCAGGAGTTCAGGCCCCACTGGGTGTGGAGCCTACATTTAAAAAAAAAAGGAAAGAAAGAAAGAAAGAAAAATTAAAACAACCAATTTATATTGTCACACGATGATCAAGTCTGAGTGATGATGGACCAGCCCTTTGACAATTACATATGGAGTTGAGTGAGCAAGGTATATGTTGCTTTTTTTTTTTTTCCAGATTTTATTTATTTAGTTGACAGAGAGAAACACAGCCAGAGAGGGAACACAAGCAGGGGGAGTGGGAGAGGGAGAAGCAGGCTTCCTGAGAGCAGGGAGCCCGATGCGGGGCTCAATCCCAGGACCCTGGGATCATGACCTGAGCCAAAGGCAGACGCTTAATGACTGAGCCACCCAGGTGCTCCAAGGTATATGTTAGTACAATTATAACATTCTAAGAAATCCTATTTTAATAATTAGGTTATTTTATGTTAAAGAGAACTTAAAGCTTCTCTACTATTAAAGAGAAAATACATGAGAAATAAAACCTCAGGTGCCTTGAAAATTAAAATCTCATTCACTGTTGTTTAGCCTTTTCCCCACTTCCTTTTGCATTCTCTAGTTTCACTAATCTTAGATTTCTGAAAATTCAGATATAAGAGTTCTATGGAATTGATAATAATATACTCATTGTAAAACTCTGATTTTTACAAGGGGAAATGATTTTCTGTGTCCCTTTAGTTAATAATTAACATGGTAGTTTTTTATGCCTCTGAAATTAGAGTGTATTTATGATACATGGAAACTATTCTAATTAAAGAAACCGTACTTTGAATGAAGAATCGATCAAACTTTCTCAGAAAATGTTTACACCTGAATAAGTTAAAAGAGGAATCTTAGTGTTTGTTCTGTCTAGATTCTTCCCTCCCTCTGTCTCCTGGTGGTTCCTTCTTTGTTTCTTTTCATCCACGTGTTTATGTTCAGTGTTTCTAAGCTGATAGTGTAAAAGCAATGAAGAAGAGCATTGGGCTTCTGACAGAGAGCTCAGAAGTTTGGCACTCTGTTTGTTTTGCTTACCCCACATTTAGTTATGACTAAGCTCTTCAGGTTTCTATATTCTTTCATATTTTTACTTTCCTTTTCATCTATGGCCATCCTTTCTAGTCTTCTTTTTCTTTTGTTTGTTCATATAACTGTTCACGTCATTCACTCCTTCGTTTGTGTTTTGTCCTTGCCACATGTGCCAGTATTTGTTCTGGGGATAGTAGCCTTGCTATTTGTTCTGGGGATAGTAGCAAGGCTGTTATAATTTAGTTGGGAGAGGATCCTTTAGATACAGTTGCTCTGATGGAGATACATAGTAGCTTTACCTTACACATGGGAAAGGAGCAACTGATTTGGCTTGGGGCAGTCAGGAAATGCCTTATAGAGAAGTTAGTATTTGAGCGGAGATTGGAAGGAGTCGAACACTGCCAGATGGACTAGTGTGGTGGAGAGAGAACATTCCAAAGGAGACAGAGGGAGGGCAGCTTAGCACAGAGCTATACAGAGCAGGGAGTGTGCTCTTGGACGTTTGGGTGTTGGTGGAACAGGAAGTGGGAAAGAAGATGCAGGGCCGGGTAGGGTGGGCAGGAATCGCATCTCGGAGGTCCCCTCGCATGTTGCTGAGCCTGCCTTCCTCCCTCATAGCTGCAAGTTGCAGCTGTCTTCGCTGCATGTGGTGATGAGGCTGTGTGAGGAAGAGCTATGTCCTGCCAAGTGCCCCCCTGGTCTCATTGCTTCCCAGGGGAAGTCAGGCCTTCCTCACCTGTCCCTTGAGGATCTCAGCCATTTCTCTTTTGCATTTGCTCTGAAAAATCATTAACCCCAACTAGATCTGCTGCATTACTTTTCACACACAGTTTGTCCCTTTTCCCTTTTCAAAATCCTCCCATCCTCCCAGATCTCACTCGATTTCATATCCTTTATGAAATCTCCGCTCATATGTAGTTTTACCCCCTCTGAACTCTGGGAGAACTTCTGGGGTACTCTTCACATTACAATTTCACATGCTTCTTCAAATCCCACGTTCTTGACAGCACTTTGGGAGGACCGCCACGTGTTATGGGCAAGGGCCACCTGCCCCTTACGGATCCGTCCAAGCCTAAAGAGCAACTTCTTGCATCTAGTAGGCGCTGCATTGATGTTTGTTAGAAAGATGGAGAGGAACAGAGTTCCTTTCATTTGTAAGGCTCTTACAGAGGTGGAACCAAGGGATTGATTAACTGTCATGTGGGAGAGGCCGTGGTTCATGTCACGTCCAGGTGAAACTTGCAGAGCAGAGGAATTGTCAGTGGAAGGCAGAAGGATTACATGCAATGAAAAGCAGGAATATGTACATGTACAGAGAAGAGATCCATTTTGAAAACTAGTTACATGACTCTGGAGCTGAGACATGGGAAAAAGAAACTTCAAACGCCATTAAAGCACATGTGAGTGGTCTTGACAGGGAGTGACGGATGGCCTAACAGGTAAAAGCACCTGTATTGCATTAAGAAGCTCTACATCTTTCTATGAGAAGGCGTCTGGAAGACCTGATTCAATTTAAGACTCCTCAGTTGCAGATCTGGAGACAGTCACAAATTCAGAAATGTATTTATGAAGGTCTGTTGCTCCTGAGCTCAAAAGACTATAATCCTATTACTTGCGATTTTGAAAAGGGTAAACATGAATAACTGAAAGGAGATATTGATTAAAGAAGTAATATGAACAGGAATAATGGAATTAAAGTAATTGAGGCAATATTGGGCCTAATGGACCTTGTTCTCTTAATGCCTTTCTTCTGCTCTTTGTATTGAGTTGGCCCTAAAGTCGATTGGACCATGTGCACAGAAAGAAGAGGACATAATGGAAGAATTAGTATTGCTGTCTATAAAAAAATCAATCTGTTGTTCTTACAGAAGAACATCAATCAGTCTGTGAAATCAATTAACTGGATTTTTTTTTTCTTTTTTACATTTGGCTTATAAGATAATGAGACAAATGACGAGAAAAGACTGTATGCCTTACACATAGTAGATACTCAGTAAATGTTTCTTGAATTAAAAACCAAAGGATACCATGAGGTAAGCCCCTTTGTCAGTATTAATTCAGTCTGTTCCTTTTGCTTGACTCTATCCACACGACTGTAAATGTGGATCTCTCAATTTCATTGATCCGTGAAGTGAATCTCTCACATTTCCAGTGCCAAGCCATCCAGGCCAGCTTCACGTGACCTGGGATCCCTGCGTGACTTGGGGCCTGAGCTGTTTTCTGGGGCTAGACTTTATGCCCCGTAGTGTACCGGCAGTTTACTTTTTTTTT
>CM053605.1:120303279-120325276 GCA_028646535.1 Procyon lotor | reverse complement strand
GGGATAGGGTGGCTGGGGTGTGGACATTGGGGAGGGTATGTGCTATTAAGTGCTGTGAAATGTGTAAGCCTGACGATTCACAGACATGTACCCCGGGGCAAACAATACATGTTAATAAAAATTAAAAAAAAAATAAAATTAAAAAAAAAAAGAAAATGACAAAATCAGCTCCTCAAAAAGGCCAGATTTTCATTACCATTCAGATGGACTGCTTTAGGGCTATGTGTTGCAATAGTCATTTTTCTCATTCACTTTTATGTCTGTAAATCAACCTATATAAGTAAAATGTATATTCTGCATCAAAATTTTTTTGTGATCTTATACGCACATGAACATATTAATATAAATATGCATATACAGCTGCATATACATACATACTCGGCACTCACGGGATATATTACCACCATGCATTTCTGTTTTGCTTCCATTTTTTGCAGTTCTCCATGCTCCGTGCTTTGCTCAAGGCTTCTCCTCCAACGCCCATCCCACCTGTTTGTGTGTCTTTTCCTGGCTCCCGATGAGAAGACCAAGAAAACAGTTGGATTCTACCCTGATAACATTTCATGCACTACTTCACTATTACAGAATACAACACAGCCTGTAGCTTAAACAAACAAACAAACAAACAAATAAACAAAATCCAGGCCAGAACATTCATGCTCCCTTTCTTGGCAATTCTGCGTCAAATGGACTTCAGCTAGGAAGAGAAGAACCTGAGATTTTGCAGAGCTATCAACCAATCAACCCTCTTCTCTCTCTTTGGAAAGTAAAGTCTTTGGGTCAAGGAAGGGGATTCTGAGGGTTTTATATCTGGAACAAAATCTTGGCAGAACAGCCAGCCTTGCTTATAAATAAGTTAAAAAAAAAACAAGCAGATTTAAAAAAAAAAAATGATCGGCCCAGAAGGTACACAGATGGTAAAGAAAACAAAATTAGTAACCTCTTCTACTTGCTCAGCATAAATTATTAGTGTACTCAACCTGACCAAGTGACTATTTATAAGCCTGACCTCGAACATCGCGGCATTCAATAAATATAAATTGAGGATGGTGACAATGCTGTCCATATTTCCTTACTTAATGACAGAGTTGGCAGTTCAGTGGCACAAATCATATGCATTTTATTCTTCCTCTACTGCTCTTCACATTGTAACTCATATCAAGTGTGAATCTATCAGAAATAGTCTTCTAATTAACAAAATTAATTCTTCCTTTGATTTGAGAGAGACCAACTAGTGCATCCAAGTAAAGAAAAATTTTGCAAGGAGTATTTCGTCCCTGGCTTCTATGAGGAGATTTTCTGTCAGCTTCAACAAGTCCTTCCTATTGCTACTTTTACAGGGTCATCATTATTCAAAGTTGGCTAGCTTCAAAATCATCTGCAAAGCACATCTAGAAATTTAGCAGCTGATGCAGATCATGTATGAAACTGAGAAATTGCAACTTGTTTCACACTGGCTGGGTTAAATATGGGGCTGGAAAAAAAAAATTCTAGACTCCTAGCGCGTCCACAGGGGAGTTAGAGCAGAAGGGTAGGAGTTTGCCACCATAACGTGTATGTAACCTGTGGAAAAGCCTGAGGCATTTGTTCAAAAGCATCTGGGAATGTGAAACTCGCAGTGGGAACACCCTGTCTGTGGCCTTCCGATGGCTTCGGTTGCTGGAGGCCCATCAGTTTTGTCAAGTCAGATGGTTCCCTCATCCCTGTCAGTCTCCTAAAGCCACCAAGTTACTGTGCCTTCCCCTCCTGTTCAGAAGGCAGTCTTGTCTCCTTCGCATCAAGAAACTTGAGGCCATTCACCGACGCTGGGCAACCTGGAGCCAGTTTTCACTCTTCCGGGAACATCATCCACCATCCTTCATGTAGCTCACCAAAATAGGCCTCTCATCTGACCGTCTTCTCTCTCTTCGCGATGCCACCTTGGTTGGTTCAGGTCCCTGTCACCCCTTATTTGGATGACTACAGAAATGTCTAGTGATCTCATTACCTATAGGCTGATTTCTCTAGAATAGATTGTATGTGTAAAAAGACAAAGAAAAATCTAAAATTCAAACCAGGCAGTGTCAGGCCTCTGCTTAAAACACCCTAACAATTGAAATTTCTTACATGGTTGAAAGAACCCTGAGCATTAGGCACCTGACCACCGCTGCGACTTCATTTCTCTTGACATCTCACACAACACCCACGTGCGTGTGCGCACACACGGTCCTAGTTCTCACCTCTGTGGCGTTCACGCTAACATCTCCACCTGGACTGCACTTCCACATTACCCCAACCTGACCCTCACTCGGCTTACTCCTGCTACATCTTTACGGTTCATTCAGGGGTCACCTCCTGGAAGCCTTCAGAATCATTCTCAATACTCTTCAAATACGCTCCACCTAACTCTGTGAGGGAAAGTTCGCCCTGCTCCACGATCAAGTATTTTTGCATCTCTGAGTTAGTATCATGGTAATCGATCTGTGGAACAGAACAGAGGAAGCAGAATTAGATCCAAAAACCCACGGGGACCTTGTGTATGATGAAAGTAGCCGGGGACTCTGAAATGCCAGTGCTGGGGTAATGAGTTAAACATGTAGAAATTGTGATCTTGGATCCTGACCAAGTATCTGTCCCCAAAATTAATTCCAGATAGATGGAATATTTAGATATTAAAGAAGTCACAGAAGAACTAAAAGAAAATTCAAGGAACAATTTCTATACTCTTGGTGGAAGAAGATTTTTCCAAGCATGATTTTAAAGCCAAAAACTATAAAGATTAGGACATTTGACTAAATAAACAAGTAGCCTTTTTTGGGAAAAAAATACTATAAATCCAAAAGAAAAGACAATCAACAAATTGAGAAAAATGCATATTTGCCCCATTGCCTGGGACCTAATTTAAGTAAGTTGATTTATGTGGCAGACGGTTCATCTCCCTAATACATAAAGAACTCTTGTGAACCCATAGAAAAATGCAAACCTCCTATGAGAAAAAGCAAAATAAACAATATGAACAGGTTTACAGAGTACCTCTAAATTTATGTAAAGTTTTCAAACTCCCAAATCAAGGAAATTTAAACTTTAAATAGTATTTTGCATATCAGAATGACAAAAATTTCAAAATTACTGTGGTACTGAAAATGGGCATCATTAAATACCATTCCTTGGAAAGTAGTTTAACAGTATCAAAAATTACAACCCAGAATTTTCACCAGAATTTATCCTAGAGAGCACCTTAAATGTCCATCAACTGAGAGTTGCTTAATAAATTATAGTGGATCTTTATAGTACAATACCATATACCCATCAAAATGAAAGATATATGCGGGCGCCTGTGTAGCTCAGTTGGTTAAGCAACTGCCTTCGGCTCAGGTCATGATCCCAGAGTCCTGGGATCGAGTCCCACATCGGGCTCCCAGCTCCACGGGAAGTCTGCTTCTCCCTCTGACCTTCTCCCCTCTCATGCTCTGTCTCTATCTCAAATAAATAAATAAAATTTAAAAAAAAATGAAAGATATATGCATACTTTATTTAAAAGAAAGCTATGCATAATATGTTACAAAAGCTTCTAAAATTGGGTTAAAAACAATGTACCTGTGTTAAAATATATTTATTTATACACACAGAAGGAAAAGAAAAAAAAAAAAAACAACAAGCACACACTTGGAAGGATATTTACCAAAATGGAAATAATCATTGTCTCTGAGAAGTAGGACTATAAATTTTTTCTTCATACCTTTGTTCCTTCATACCTTTTCATATTATCCAATTTTTTCCCAAGAGCATGTGTACTTTTATAATTAAAAAATAATTACCAACAGTACTATTTCCATTATTTTTTCCCCAAATATGTTTATTTTATTTTTTCAGTGTCACAAGATTAATTGTTCATGCACCACACCCAGTGCTCCATGCAATACGTGCCCTCCTCAATACCCACCGTCAGGCTCGCCCAACCCCCCACCCCCTCCCCTCCAAAACCCTCAGTTTGTTGCTCAGAGTTCACAGTCTCTCATGGTTCATCTCCCCCTCTATTCCCCCTTCCCTTCCTTCTGACATTTATTAAAAAACAATGGATAAAATGGGGAAAGACGATGAAAACAATGTTCCTGAATAGACTGAGAGAGCAGGGTCACGTGTCTAAACGCACGGCAACTGTAACTAAAGGCTCACAACCACCAACTAGGCCCAACCATCAAGTTCATCTGCTCCAGGTCTGCCAAACCCAAATAAAGGCCCACCAAAGGACCCCCACAATGCACACTATAAATTTACTCTTCTGAATCTTTCTCATACACAGGACAAGCCATCGGCTATTCTGAGCCCAGTGAGCATTAAAAAAAAAAAGGATGAATTGTTAATTTTTATAATAGAGGAGGTAGGACTAATTTCTTCTCTCTTTCTCTCTGACAGTTTGCCTATTTTTAGTCAGAAAAAAAAACCTGAAAGACCTTTCGGCTGTGAGGATAAACCCATGAATAGGTTACCAGAACATGCTGCAAGTCTTTACATATGTTTCTTTCTTTTTTTTTTTTAATGTCTATGATTAGCTAATAGTTCTCACAAAACAGATGGAAATCAGAATATGGCTAGAAAAATGCAACAAACAAAATGTCAGCTAACTAAACTTTAAATTCTACAGATTTTATCACCCAATATTTGTTTAAGCCCATCATTTTAAAATAGGGCCTTTCAACCACAGGGAGAAGGACAAAGCCAGGGCTGCCTGACTGGTCTTTCTGAAAACAAAAGAAGTAAAAGTTATTTATAGTGACCTTCTAATGTTTACCTTAGAGCTGGCTAATCAGATGTAAATTGTCACCCATGGATATGCATAATCAACTTTATTCCCTTTGCTAATTGAGAAATAGAGCTGTTAATGTCAAAAAACATTTGAAAAATGCACCAAGTTTGCTCAGTGGAGCAAGTTCTTTATAAAAGTCACAGTTTCCATATGGTAAAATCATGGAAATTAGGCTAAGGGGAAAAAAAAACCCCACTAGGAAAGACTAATTTGTTATTGAGCTAGTCTGTGCTGGAACAAAATCAGTCTTAACGACCCTAAATGTGGGATTTTTTTTACCACTTTTACGTTCAAAAATAGCTCCGTCAGCCCTTATGAAAAATCATTCCATCACCTTAGTCCAAAGTTCCTCTCCTGCTGAGTTTATGCCTTTCAAGCTGGCTGTGGCTCTGGCTTACCTACTGGACTTGGTTCGCACAAGTCAGCCCCTTCCCCTTCTTGAACTCTCGTGACATCTTCTAGTTTCTTTTAAAACGGACTACCAACAGGTACGGGAGTCTTGCTTCAATTGTGTAGAAAGAGAACAATGTATCACCTTAAGTTAACACTTCAAGATTGCTTCCATTTTTATAATACCAGCAGAAGTATGCATCATTTTAACTTATTGATGATGTTGGAAAAGACAGGGCTGAAGCAGTGGCTAACCACAAAGGGCCACCTTGACTTCTCCTATTCTAAGACAAGACCCACTTCTGCCCTTATTCACTCCTTGTTTTATTCACTCCTTGTTTTCCTTGTTTTGTGAAACCCAAGTGTTCTTCCACTTGAGACAGTCCTCATTAATGAACATTCTTTTGCAACAGCTTGAGTAAAATCCTCTCCAGAATAGTCTGGTGCATTTTGTCTTTCATGTAGTGCTTTTAAGAAATTACGGACGCCCCTAACCATAGGCCCTAACCATTCTCCTTTCACAGAGATGACCAATATCCGCTCTGTTTCAAGTAAAGAAAATACAGGAACATAGGAAGCTAATCACAGGCATTAATAGCACACACATCTATAGCACTATTTAAGGCACTAGAAGGCAGACAAGGGTGGCGAGGGGCGGGGTGGGGGGTGTGTGCTTTAAGTCCAGACTTCAAACTAACAGTCACCAGGCCTCCTTGAGAGATGTATTCACTAGACATATCTCATATCAGGTGTATGCTCTTCTGAGAAGATACCAAGTGAACTAAGTATGTTTTTT
Source organism: Procyon lotor (assembly GCA_028646535.1). Classification (NCBI taxonomy): domain Eukaryota; kingdom Metazoa; phylum Chordata; class Mammalia; order Carnivora; family Procyonidae; genus Procyon; species Procyon lotor. Next base: position 120,319,304 of record CM053605.1, on the reverse strand, counting down.
GAATAATGATTCCTTCAGTCATTCCCACCACACACTACAAAATGTTAAGTGGGTTAATTTCTCTGAGCCTTCATTTCCTCATCTCATCAGCCTAACCAGTCAGAGGGCCCACCTTGGTTCAATGAAACATATTCAAACCCTTTCTCCTTCTACCTTTAAATTCTCTCATCTCTTCTTCTTCTTCTTTTTTTTTTTTTTTTAAGATTTTACTTATTTGAGAGAAAGAGAGAGATGAGAGAGAGAGAGTGAGTGAGTAGTGGAGAGGGGCAGAGAGAGAGAGAAGGAGAAGTAGGCTCCCCACTGAGCAGGGAGCCCAAAGTGGAGCTTGATCCCAGGACCCCAAGATCATGACCTGAGCCAAAGGCAGACAGTTAACCAACTGAGCCCCTCAGGTGCCCCTCTCCTTTTTTTTTTTTTTTTTTTTAATAATAGCTTTACTAAGGTATAATTCACATGCCATGAAAATCTAACCATTTATAATGTATAATTTAGTGGATTTTAGTATATTCAGGATTATGTAACTATTACTACTATTTAATCCCAGAACACTTTCATAATCCCCAAAAGAAAACCCTTAATCATCAGCAATCACTTGCCATACTTCCATCACAACCCATGGCAGCCACTAATGTACTTCCTATTTCTAAGGATTTGCCTACTGTGCACATTTCGTATAAAGAGAATCAGTAAGTGGCCTCTGCGTCTAGCTTCTATGAAAGAATTCAGTGAATGAGCATAATGTCTTCAAGGTTCATCCTTGTTCTAGCACGTGTCAGTACTTCATTCCTTTTTTTAGCTGAATAAAAGTCCGCCGTATGGATATACTAGTTTTTATTTATTCACTCATCAGTTGATGGACATTTAGATTGTTTCCACTTTTTCGCTATTATGAATAATGCTGTTATGAACGTGTATTTTCATTTCTCCTGGGTACACACCTAAGAGAAAAACTGCTCCGTCAGGTCGTAACTGTATGTCTTAACTTCTGAGGAACTAAACTTTTTTCCAAACTCGTTAGGCCATTTTTTTTGCTTTTTGACTTCTTTGGGTTCCTTCTGTGTCAGCTTTCTGGTTGTTTGAGCTCAGCTGGGAAAATAATTGGGGGGATTATAAAGACATTTTCTACAGAATGGGCAATTTTGGGCCATTGCAGGTAAACACAAACACAACAAGGTGGTTGACGTGAGTCTGGGGAAAACATAAAGTAGTGCTAGAGAGCACAGAGACAGGATATCCTTGGCAGGCAGTAATGTGGCCTGCAGGGCAGGAACCAACTCGGGAAGCTCTGAGAAGGTGTGGGTATAGCTTAAATTTTTATGCTCTACACTTACGATGATAAACCACATAAATATAAGTACACCCTTATCTTTATCTCAGGTGCTTACAATAGAAAAATACAACAGGAACATAAATAATGACAAATATGATGGTTTTTTTTAAACTAATATATGAGGGATTAATTCCAGCTAGGCACATCAGGGAAGATTATTTTGGAAAGGAAAGCATCTTTACTAGCCATTAGAGGATACTCAGGTTTTAAAAAAGCAAAAGTAAGGAGAAACTGCATTTCAAACAGAAGAAATAGAATAAACAAAAAAGTGAAGGAGTAAGAATGAGGAGCTAGAAAAGCGGAGGAAAAACAACAAAGAAGAACTGATGTTTTGGCAGTTGGCTAAATGTGAAGCAAGGTAGAAGGGGCAGGAGAAGACAACCCCCAGCTGCAGCAAAAGCTCTTCTAGGAGGGGAGATTGTAGCACCGCAGGCCTAACTCAAGAAACAAGAAAATGCTCAAACAACTTAACCTTACACCCAAAGGACTTAGAAAAAGAAGAATAAACAAGACCCAAGACCAGCAGAAGAGAGGAAATAATAAAGGTTAGAGCAGAAATAAGTGATGTAGAAACTGGAAAGTAATAGAACCAATCAATGTACAGTGCCTGGGTGGCACAGTTAAGTGTCTGACTCTTGATTTTGGCTCAGGTCATGATCACGGGGTTGTGAGATTGAGCCCTATGTCAGGCTCCATGCCTAGCATGATTCTCTTTCTCTTCCTCTGTTCCTCCCCCTCCCCAAAACGAGACCAATCAATGAAACCAGGAGTTGGTTCTTTGAAAAGACTGACAAAATTGATAAACCTCTAGCCAGATTCATTAGGAAAAAAAAAAAAGACAGAGAGAGAGGACACAAATCAACAAAATCAGAAACGAAAGAGGAGAAATAACAACTGACATCACAGAAGTACAAATGACTATAAGAGAATATTGTGAAAAATTATATGCCAAAAATTGGACAACCTAGAGGAAATGGATAAATTTCTAGAAATATAACCTACCAAAACCAAAGCAGGAAGAAACAGAAAATTTGAATAGACTGATTATCAGCAATTAAATTGAATCAGTAATCAAAAAACTCCCAGCAAACAAAAGTCCAGGACCAGATGGCTTCACAGATGAATTCTACAAACACTGAAAGAAGAGTTAATACCTATTCTTCTTGAACTTTTCCAAAAAATAGAAGAGGAAAGAAAACTTCCAAATACATTCAATGATGCCAGAATTACCTTGATTCTAAAACCAGATAAAGACAACACACATATACATACACGCACAGAACTACAGGTCATTATCGCTAATAAACAATGATACAAAAATCCTCAGCAAAATATTAGCAAATTGAATCCAGTGATACATTAAAAAAAACCCACCACCATCAAGAAGGATTTATTCCCGGGATGCAAAGGAGGTTCAATATTTGCAAATCAATCAATGGGATACATCACATCAATAAGGGAAAAGATGAAAACCATCTGATCATTTCAACAGATGTAGAAAAAGCATATGACAAAACACAACGTCCATTCATGATAAAAACCCTCAACAAAGTACGTTTAGAGGGAAGATAACTCAACAAAATAAAGGCCACATATGAAAAACCCATAGGAGCATCATACTCAATGGTGAAAAACTGAGAGCTTTCCCCGTAAGGGCAGGAACAAGACGAGGATGTCCACTCTCACCACTTTCATTCAACATAGTACTGAAAGTCCCAACCACAGCAATCAGACAACAGAAAGAAACAAATGTTATCCATATTGTTAAGAAAGAAGTAAAACTTTCACTATTTATAGATGACATGATGCTATATAGAGAAAATCCTAAAGACTCCACCAAAAGATTACTAGCACTGATAAATGAATGCAGTAAGGAGGCAGGATACAAAATCAATGTACAGAAATCCATTGCATTTCCATACAGTAATAATGAAGCAGCAGAAGGAGAAATTATGAAAACAATCCCATTTACAATTATGCCAAAAATAATGAAACACTTAGGAATAAATTTAACCAAAGAAGTGAAAGAACTATACTCTGAAAACCATAAAACATCAATTAAAAAAAAAACTGAAAATGACACAAAGAAATGGAAAGACATTCCAGGCTCAGGGACTGGAAGAACAAATATTGTTATAATCTCTGGACTATCTGCAAAAAACAATCTGCAGATTTATTACAATCTCATCAAAATACCAATAGCATTTTTTTCACAGTAGAAGAAACAATCCTAATATTTCTGTGAGACCACAAAAGACCCTGAATAGCCAAAGCAATCTTGAAAACAAACCAACCTGGAAGTATGACAGTCTCAGACTGCAAGCTCTATTACAAAGCTGTAGTAATCAAAACAGTATGGGACTGGCACAAAAACAGACACATCAATCAACAGAACAAAACAGAAAGTCCAGAAATGCACCCACAATTGTAAGGTCAATTAATCTTCAACAAAGGAGGCAAGAATAGGCAATGGGAAAAAGACAGTCTCTTCAACAAATGGTGTTGGGAAAACTGCACAGCTATGTGCAAAAGAATGAAACTGGACCACTTTTTTACACCATACACAAAAATAAACTCAAAATGGATTAAAGATCCTAATGTGAGACCTGAAACCATAAAAATCCTTGAGGAAAGCATAGACAATAATTTCTCTGACATCACCCATAACAGTTTTTCTAGATAAGTCTCTTGAGGCAAGGGAAATTAAAGTAAAAATAAATTATTGGTACTACATCAAAATAAAAAGCTTCTGCACAGCAAAGGAAACAATCAGTAAAAGTAAAAGGCAACCCACTGAATGGGAGAATATCTTTGCAAATGACATATCCGATATAGGGTTAGTGTCTAAAATACATAAAGAACTTAAACATCTCAACACCTAAAAACAAATAATCCAATTAAAAAATGGGCAGAAGGGGCGCCTGGGTGGCTTAGTGGGTTAAGCCTCTACCTTCAGCTCAGGTCATGATCTCGGGGTCCTGGGGCTCTCTGCTCAGCAGGGAGCCTGCTTCTCCCTCTCTCTCTGCCTGCCTCTCTGCCTGCTTGTGATCTCTCTGTCAAATAAACAAATAAAATCTTAAAAAAAAAAGGGCAGAAGACATGAACAGATATTTCTCCAAAGAAGACATTCAGATGGCCAATAAACACATGAAAAGATGCTCAATATCATTCATCATCAGGGAAATGCAAATCAAAACCACGGTGAGATATCACCTCATGCCTGTTATGGCTAAAATCAAAAACTCAAGGAAACAAGTATTGGTGAGGCATGAAGAAAAAGGAACCCTTGTGCACTGTTGGTGGGAATGCAAACTGGTGCAACCACTGTGGAAAACAATATGGGGGTTTCTAAAAAATTTAAAAATAGAACTACTATATGATCCACTAATTCCACTCTTGGGTATTTACCCAAAGAATAGGAAAACAGCAATTCAAAAGGATATATGTACCCTTATGTTTATGACAGTATTATTTACAACAGGCAAGATACAGAAGCAGTCCAAATGTCCACTGAATGATGAATGGATAAAGAAGCCACACACACACACACACACCAAGGAATATTATTCAGCCATGAGAAAGAATGAAATCTTGCCATTTGCAACAACATGACAGATCTAGAGAGTACAATGCTAAGTGAAAGAGGTCAGTCAGAGAAAGACAAATACCATGTGACTTCACTCATATGTGGAATTTAAGAAACAAAGGAACAAAGGAAAAAAAGAAATAAACCAAAAAACCGGACTCCTAATTACGGAGAACAAACTGATGGTTACCAGAGGGGAGGTGGATGGGGGGATGGGTAAATTCAGTGATGTGGATTAAGATTGCACTTATCATGAAGAGCACAGAGTAATATATGGACCTTTTGAATTACTATATTGTACACCTGAAACTAATATAACACTATGTCAACTACACTACAATTAAGATAAAAATAAACAAATATTTAAGAATAAATATTTTAAAAATCAAAATTAAAAAAACAACCCGAAAGAAAGAAAATGACTCCCAGGGTTTTGGCATGGAAGACAGGATAGATGATAGTGCCATGAAAGGAAATAACGGGAAAGCCTACTGGAAGAACTAGGACGAGTGGGAAGGCAGAGTCCAATTTCAGACATACATTGAGTTTAAAGTCCCAGGGGAAGGTAAGTAGGTGGGATCCACCCGGCAAATGAAAATAGAGAATTGGAGCTTAGGAAATTCTTCCTAATGGAGATCACTGCTGAAGCCTCCAGAGTGGGTGGAGAGGGAAGGGGAGAAGGGCCTGTTTTAACTCCCACCCGAACAGGAAACTTAGTCCCCTGGGGAAGCGAAGGTGGCCAGGACTAGCTAGGGCCAGGGTTTGGGAAAGTGACTTAGCTTTAGGTATTAACCTTGAGGTTGCTCAACCACCAAGTTCTGAGGGACACAGCAAATTCAGGTTTACTCAGGCTACTGCTTTAACAGTAGTTATATTTCCAGAGAGTTTAGCATATTAGAGCCAATCTCTTCCACTGATCAAAAAGCTGAAAGGCAGAGTCCAGCCTCTTGGGACGAGCAAGAGCTGGGCAAAATATCCAAAATATCCAAGTTCCATCCAAAGGAATGGGTCCAACAGAGGCTTGGTTCACACAGAAGGCACATTAGCCTCCAGGGTAGGGATAGAGCTCAGTGTGGATGTGGGTCACCATGACTCGCTCTAGCTCCTCACTCCCCACACCTGGCCTATCGCAGAGCAAGACTGATCTGGGGCCCCATAGGCTACTGGAAATGAGGCTCCCATTGTTCTTTCTGCCCTGCCTAGGAAAGGTTCAGAAAGCAAGTAAAGTGGAGCTAGACGCTCAGTTACTCCAGAGTCAGGGTTAAGGGATAGAACCGTAAGGAACATGGACAAGTTGTCAGGGCGAAGAAGGAAGAGGGAGAAAAAAGACAAGGGAAAGAAAACGTTCAGACAACTGCATAGCAGTACGGTGATGGTAAAGCCAACCAGGGAAATCCAAGGAGGAGATACTTGGAAGAAATGCATGGGTCACCAGGGAGCCCTACTGATCTCACTGGTTTTCACCAAAATTTTCACTTCATGTCAGTGATGTGCTCTCACAAATAATGTTTTGTTGGTTGACCCATTTTAAAAAGCTCCCCTTTCTGTTTTTGGCAATCAATATTTTAAAGTGGGAAGTCCTATATAAATACCTTTCAGTAAACACATGCAATCTTGACCTACAAGCTATCTTAAAAGCCAAGAAAAGATCAGTATTAATATAAAATTGGAAATACAGACCTACCTCTCAAGGCCCTAATTCCTAGAGTGGTGGGCAAAATATCAGAAATCCTGCAGAATGCCAAGTCACAGAGCAAATAACAAAACACAAAACTCAGTTGCTACAAAACAGATTGTGAGCTAAACTTTAGACATAAACTATATTACAAAAAGGCACCTTTGAATATTTAAAACATTACAATTTTAATACAAAACAATACAATAATACAATACAAAACAACAAACTCATAAAAATAAATAGTTGGTTTTTCCCCTTTGTATTTTATTGAGGCAAAAAATAAAACAAAAACTATCTTAACACCAAGACCAAAAATAGAAAATTTCAATCAACACCGCACTTTTCACAAAATTATAACAGGCTGAAAGCTGCAAGTAGCACATGTCAAGTCTTTTGCACATTTCACTAAAGATATATTTATTCAAAACAAAATGTCTCCCAATAATCCTGCTCTAGAAGGAACATGAGTCATCTATGCTGAGAAGCTCTCCTCACAGTTTTAACCTTTTGGGGAAAAAATGCAGAGCTTCCAACCCATACACTACTGAAAAGACCTGTGAAAAACAATTTCACAGTTTTAAAAAGCAAAACTCACTTTGGCACTTTGAGGCCTGATATCCAACATTTCAGATACAGAAGCAAAGAACTCATTACTGCCTTATAACTTGGGAAGCAATTCCAAATGACTCATTTTGGAACCGGTACAGACACAGGGACAAACACCACAAAACTTGTCAGGGAGAAAAAAATCCCAGGGGATAAGAAATCAACGTGGTCCCTCAGGAGCTCCATGTAACATCTCATGGAAAAGCTTGGTGACCCCTGACATCACACTGGGGCATTGGTTTAAAAAGGAGTTGATGGCAGAAAGCCACCTCTGGAATGATCAGCAAGCCAAGCAAATCACTTCATGTTTACACACAGTGGCTTCTGGTTCAGAGTTTTGATTTGAGGCTCTACAGAGGAACACACAGACACACACACACACACACACACACACGCACGCACACACGCGCGCGCACATGCGCGCGCACACCAGGGAACAGCAGCAAAGAGATTTGTTTTCTCCTTCTCTGTTGGAGAAAGTGCCCCTCTACAATAGCAATAGCTAGAGGGAAGATATGCTCCAGAGCTTTCTTAAAGTTACTCCTTTTCTGAATACTAAAGAACTTTTCTCAGGCTTTTGGAATGAGCCGAAAACCAGTTTTGAAAGATAAGATATTAAACCATTTCTATAGGGAATAAGAACACTGGAGATTATTTACTTTGCTGTAATTACTCCGGCACATAGGGAGATTAGCTTTCAAATGCTACTAGGTTTGCATACAGAGACTTCAATAATGAAGAAAAATTAGTTCATGTTTTGAATATTTAGGGGCTTGAGGTATATATTACTACTAAAGAGTGAACACTGGTTAATACCTGTGCAGTGAATAATAATTACCCAAACCATTAATTGTTCCTAAATCTGAACTTCTTTCCCTCAAAACAATCACTTGTTTTTATTTTTTTTAAGGTTTTATTTATTTGACAGAGAGAGAGATCACAAGTAGGCAGAGAGGCAGGCAGAGAGAGAGAGGGAAGCAGGCTCCCCGCTGAGCAGAGAGCCCGACGTAGGGCTGGATCCCAGGCCTCTGAGATCATGACCTGAGCTGAAGGCAGAGGCTTTAACCCACTGAGCTACCCAGGTGCCCCCAATCAGTTGTTTTTAAAAAGCACTTGATTTTATTAGAACCAATGGTAAATGAAAATGTATTTTTGTATTCACAAATGAGTGCAAGTTTCATTAAGTCGGATTTTAAACCAACCAGGAAGCAAGGCAGCCAACAATCTCATCCAGGAAGGACAGAAATAAAATCTGCTTTTGAGTTAAAAAAAAAAAAATAACCTTTAGCAAGAGATAGATGAACTTTAAAAATTCATTCTTTACTAGGATATTTTCTTGGGTTTTCAAGATTCTTTGTATCATGATTTGAGCTGAGACAAAATATATTACAGCAAAGTCTCGGATAGCTCATCCAGTTTCCTAAGTTCTAGCTTTATCCTCCTGCTTGTTATCTTTTAGGTGAGGGGGAACTTAGATTAATTGACAGTATTTGCATAGCTTTTTTTTTTTTTTTTTTTACTTTTTATTTGAAATAATTATCAACTCACAGAAAATTATAAAAATAGTACAGAGTTCTGTGTACCTGTAATAACATCTATGGTATAATATCAAATCCAGACAACTGCATTGGTATAATACTCTTATTCAGGTCTTATTCAGATTTTACCAGCTTTAACATACGCTTGTGTGTGTCTGTATATAATTTTCTCCCCTGTATAGATTCATGTAATCTCCATACCAGTCAAGATACAGAATTCTATCCCTACCAAGGAACTCTCTTATCTGCTCCCCTCCTCCATCCCTACCCCTGGTCACCATCAATGTACTCTCCAGCTCTAGCATCATGCCATTTCAGGAATGTTATATAAATAGAATCATATACTACATAACCTCCTAAGATGGGCTTTTTTCTCCTTCAGCATAACTCCCTTTAGATCCATCCAAATTGTTGCATGTAGGAATAGTTTGCCCTGTTTTTTAGTGCTCTAAAATACTGTTATCATTTTCATCATAATACAAACTGACTGGGTACAAAAATACAATGTTAGATTTGGAAGGACTGACAAATACCTCTCTGAAGTTCCAAATAAAATAAGAAGGCAAATGAAGCAGATAAATAGGGGATAAAGATATCAGTGTTTTACTGTTCAATCTGATTGGAGAACATGGCTTTATTTGTACTTACTGTCAAAATGGCTGGCTAACAGTCTACTGAAGGATTAAATTTACCTACTGGCATAGCTAGAAAACTATTGGTGGGAGATCTCAAAGTCAGAGGCATGCCCAGTTCCTACTCCCTAACGAACCTCTCAGAGAGCTTCAAACCCAGCAGAAGAGTAAGTGAGAAGACACAGTGAAGTGGGTCGCACTTCTCCCATATTCTTCCTTGCTCAAGCAAGTGTACAAATGGACTCTTCTACAAAAACACAGAGTCTGGAATAATTGTTCCATCCAACAATTTAACTTCTTTCTCTTGTTCCATCCACTTTCTTTTTACTTATTCCCTTCACTTATGTGTAACCAGAAATGTGGTTGTTCTCCTGCGTAGAGACCACTTATCAGGACCACAAATCCAGGCAGCTCTGGATGGTATTATCAGTTACCTCTTTTAGGCTTCTCTGGGAATGTTACACATATTTCCTCTACTGTCAAAAAGCCCAGTGATGAGCCTATTCTTAACTGAGATCTATAGACTATCTCAACATCATTTCTCAACAGAGTTTTACTCTGAGACACTCAAAGGAAAACTTAAAATAAACAGGTGATATGTTAGGAGTTAAGAGATTTTACCTTAAATTTAAAATGAAGATTCTGTTTTCCCCTAATGTTTGTTCAAAAAGGAATCACTGACTATAAAAAATACACTATATTTACAATTCTATATCGGCCTTCCTTTAGAAGCTCTTTTTTTATTACTTTCTCAGTTTTGCATTTTAAAAAATGACCCTGTATCTAATGGAATATGTTTTATTTTATTTTTTTTAAAGATTTTTTTTATTTATTTGACAGCGAGAAACACAGCAAGAGAGGGAACACAAGCAGAGGGAATGGTAGCGGGAGAAGCAGGCTTCCCACTGAGCAGGGAGCCCGATGCAGGGCTCGATCCCAGGACTCTGGGATCATGACCTGAGCCAAAGGCAGATGCTTAACGACTGAGCCACCCAGGCACCCCATATGTTTTATTTTTAAAAAGCTATAAGCAAAAAGGTTAACTATTAAAGGTTATTGGATCCCTTCCCCACACTCAAACCTGTAGAAAATATCCTCGAGAACAAAGAACTAAAATTCTAAAAAACCAAAATGACAAGGATGGAGAAAAATACCAAAGATATATGTAATGCTGTACACTGCTTGATAGGGAAGATCATGGATAACAAAGAAGATATTGATAGAAAAAAAGTGAAAAACAAGTTAAGGAAAATCACCTAAAGAATAAAAATCGAGTAAATATTTTTTAAACAAACAAAAGAAAATTTGATACATTCAAAGGAAATTAGAAAAGAAGAGGGGTAAAACAAAAAGAAAAAAACAGTAAACATAAAATGTGAATATGATGGCAGAAATAAGTCCTGCTATAACAATAATAAAATCATTGTAAATGGTTTAAACTCAGCAACCAAGACCTTCAGAAGAGTTCTTACTTCTAACAATGGAGGAGTAGCTCTTTTCAGACTAAACCTCCTGCTGAAAATAAGTACAAACTACACAAAATATAAAAACAACTTTTTGAAAGCACTGAAGAGAAACCAAACAAAGAGAGCTGACCTTTGAAAGAAAAGAAACCACATTGGGTAAGATCTACTTTTATACATCTTTCCCCCTAGAGCAGTGTAGACAGAATTCAAGCAGAAATCCATAGTCTCATTAATCTGAGGAATCAGAAGACAGGGTCTGAGGCACTTTAAAAAGTGCCCAGGGTTGGAATGGGGATCCAGGAAACAAGAAATCCATAGAAGGAAAACATGAAACCTACAATCTGCATATAAACCCTTTGCCGATTACTTAATTGTGTATGCACAGGGCGAGACTTCAAAAAGCACAGGAGAAAACCAGCCAATGGAACACAGAAGAAACCAAATAATACATTTTGACAGCTGCTCATCTCAAAGGAAACAAAATTTGCCATTCAAGACCTGCTAACTTAGGTCCTGATTGGGAAACAACTTGGGCTTTCCAGTGACACCACAGAAGAGCCACAACTTAGAAGAAAAAAACTCTTGTCCTATTTGTCCGAGGTGTCCTAGGGCTAAAAGCAAAACCAAAATAGGCCTAACCTAACAAAGCCTAACACCAAACCTCCAAAAGTTTAATGTGATTATAATGAAACAATTGGCTGCTCCAACACATTCAGAAGTATTTCGAGGAAAATAACATAATTCAGAGTATCTACAACATATCCATGATATTAGTGTAATAAAAATCCACTAAACATAAAAATACATAAGAGAATGTGACAGTCAAGAGAAAATTCAGGCAACAGAAACAACTTTGATATTGAAATTAGCAAACAAAAAACTATAAAATAACTATGATAAAGATATTACCAGAGCTGTAAAAGAATTGGTGTCTAAAGGATGACTGATTGGGGAATAACAGGAAAGGCACAGAAACTGTAAAAATAAGACACACAGAAATCCTAAAATGAAAAACATAATATCTCAAATTAAAACTTGGAATTAACAGCAGATGGGCCACGAAAAGAAATCAATAAACTTGAAATGAGGTCAACAGAAATCATCTAAACAAAAGCATAGAAATCAGAAATAAATACATTTATTATTATTACAGAGTCTCAACAGACTGAGGGTAATCACAAAGTAGTCTAACATATCTGTAATTGGAAACCTCAGATGTGCAAAGAGACACATTGGAACAGGAAAACTATCTACAAAAAAAAAAAAAAAACACTGACATAAAATTTTACAAATTTCATCAAAAACAATGGCAAATATAGTATAAATAAAAATAAAACCACAGCTTGAAAAAAATCATATTCACACCATAAAAAGGCAAGTGAAATGAAAAGCAGTCTACACACATGCACACACACAGAGGAAGAGAACAGAGAGGAGAGGAAAAGAGAGGAGAGGAGAGAATGATAACAGATCTACTGGTAGAAATAATGAAGACCAGGAGACAATGGAATGACATTTTTTTGAGTACTGATAGAAAAACAACTAAAATTCTGTATTTGGGAAAAAATAACCTTTCAGTACATTTCATTTCAAAAATGAAGGCAAAATGAAGATACTTCCAGATAAACAAAGCCATTTATAGCAGATCTGTATAACAACAAAGACTAAAGGAAGTTTTATGGCTAAAGAGAAATCGTATGACACCATTTGAAATATATTGGATATTGAAATCTATAGGAAAGAACAAAAAGACTGAAATAATATATGGATAAATATAAAATACTACCTCGTTAGCTTGATTTTTAAATCAGTTCACTCATGCAAAGCAATAGTATTATTCATTAATAGTGATAGCAATATGTTCTGTGTTTTAAAAGATAGAGAAGAAAAATGAGACACTAACAGCACAAAGGCAAAGAGGGATGAAAATAGAAACCTACTGCTACAAGGTCCTTCTATTCTATATGCATTTTATAACATTAATTGAAGGTGGTTTCTAATGAGATAAAATGAAATATTACAATCTCTAGAGCAACTATTAAAAAATAATCCAAGAGACACAAATACTAGAAAAGCTATCAAAAAAGAATGGAGATGAAAGATGATGGAAGGACAGATGATAGATTTGGAAAGAAAATAAAAAGTTTATGCTCTACTGGGGCATTATTTAATTTATAGATATTCTCCAAATTTGTTTCTCCAAATCTCATATCTCTTTAGGAGTAAATGTTTCATTTTCACTGATTATTTACTGAAAGATCTACTTTGAGGAACTAGAGGCAGCTGGGGAATTGATATGACTTCCAATCATAAGTTTTCTATCACTTAAAAAAAATTAAAAGTTGAGGATATAAAATGGGATATCAAAAATATTCAATTAATTAAAAAAGGACAAGAGAAAAGGAACAAGAAAACATAAGAGACGAGGAGAAATAAAAACCAAATGGCAAGGTTGCACAAACACAAACATCAATAATTACATTAAATATACTTAGAATAAATCATCAAATTACAAGGCACAGATTGTCCAACTAGATAAGGAAGAGAACAATTACATGCTCTATAAAAAATATGCACTTTAAACGTAAAATAGGTTAAAAAAAGAATGGAAAAACATATATCTTGTCATACGACACATAAGAAAGCTAATGTAGCTATATAAATATCCAAGTACTTCAGTCAATGGATATTACTGATAAATTGAGCTATTTTAAAATTATAAAGGGTATGACAGAGGACCATTCATTAATAAAAAATAAGAATCCAAATATATATGTACTTAAGAATTTTAATATACACGAAGTAAAAAAACTGACAGAAATTTGGGGTAAAATGGAAAAATTCACACATAATTGGAGATTTATAAAATATCTCAGAAGGTGATAAAAATAGAGAAAAACAGTATATATACATAAATTTTGAACAATACTATTTGCCATATTTCACTTAAAATATACATAGAATACTAAAAGCAACAATGCAGAATTCACAAATACATGCTTATCAAGAACTTTAAAGAATATCCCATAAAATATATCACATACTTGAACATAAAACAGATCTCTATAAATTTTGAAATGTCATACAAAATATGTATGATACCTACATACAAATATTTGAAAGAATTTAAATTAGAAATCAATATTAAGAGGTGTAGGAATACTGATCCAATTATTTGGAAATTAACACCTTTTTAAATAGTGTGAGCCCAAGGAAGAGATCATAAGAGAAATTAGAAAATATTTATAACTTCATAATAATTAAAACACAACATATAAAAATTTGTGAAATTAAAGAGTGCTTAGAGAAAAATCTGTAGCTTTAAGAAAAGTTTAACTTAAAAAAAATAATGGTCTAAAATGAACAGCCTATGCTAAAAAAAAAAAAAGCTAGAAAATAACTTTTTATAACTAAGAAACTGGCTACCCACCCTAGAAAATGGGAAGCTGGCAGATATATCCCTCGTCTTATCCCTCGAGCCAGCTCTAAGTTACTTGTATCTCCTTAGAAGGTCTTGTACCCAAATCTGGCATCTTAACTTTTATGGCTACTGCCCAGAGAACAGAACCTGGATTACCTGATTCTGTGAGTCAATAGGGTTTGCATTCATGAGTCTATAGGACTGTAGCAAACAAAAGTTATTAATGGGCAACAGAAGTACCCCTATTCCCTGGCACTATACACTTGGACCCACTGCAGAAGGAATAGGCAAAAACACTCGTCTCCCAATTTGTCCCTGAAAAGGGCTTAATTACATACTTTCCTAGCTGCTACCTGAAGGTCCAGCTTTCTATTAGCTTCCATCTAAGTACTGAATGTTGTCTTCCCCTTTGGGACACTGACAGTTCTTGGTCAACTGCTGGGAGTGACTAAGAACAAAGAAGGCAGCTTGGACAATCACAAAGGTTTAAGATACAGGAAGGACTTTGGACCAGGCTGATTGACAAGATTCACCTCTTACACAAGACCACTCTGTCAAGACTAGGAGAGGTGGATGCTTCATATAATGTGCAGAAACCCTGGCACCCAGCAGGCTCAGTCAGCAGAGCCTATGACTTTTTATCTCTAGGCTGTAAATTCAAGCTCCATGTTGGGTATAGAAATTACTTAAAATATAATCTTAGGGGCTCCTGGTGGCTCAGTTGATTAAAGCATCTGACACCTGATTTTGGTTCAGATCATGATCTCAGAGCCAGAAACTTGAGCACCACATCAGGCTCCATGCTGAGACTCCCATGGAGTCTGCTTAAAATTCTCTCTCTCTCTTCCTCTCTCCCTGCCCCAATCCCCCAACCCTACTCACATACTCCCTCTCAATAAATAAATAAATAAACAAATAAATAATCTATCTTGATGTGCAGAAACCAACACAAGGAGCCAAGTAAACTGAATAAATGTAAAAATATGTTCCAAACAAAATAATAAGATAAATTTCCAGAAACACTTTTTTTTTTTAAGATTTTATTTACTTATTTGACAGAGAGATAGAGCAATCACAAATAGGCAGAGAGACAGGCAGAGAGAGAGGGGGAAGCAGGCTCCCTGCTGAGCAGAGAGCTTGATGCGGGGCTTGATACCAGGACCCCGAGATCATGACCTGAGCCAAAGGCAGCTTTAACCCACTGAGCCACCCCGGCGCCCTCCAGAAACACATCTTAATAAAACAGAGATAAGTGATTTATCTGATAGAGTTCAAAATAGTGGTCATAAATATGCTAACCAAAGTCAAGAAAGTAATGCATGAACAAAGTGAGAGGTTCAACAAAGATAGAAAATACTAAAAAGTGCCAAATAGAAATCACAGAACTGAAAGATACAATAACTAAACTGAAAAATTCAATTGAAGGGTTCCATAGTAGATTAGATCAAGTAGAAGAAAGGATCAGTGAACTCAAAGACAAGGCTATATAAAACACAAAAAGATATAAATTGTATCTTATGGATGCACAAGATAAAAAGATATAAATTGTGATACCAAAAACACAAAATGTGGGGAAGGGTTGAAAAAATGTAGAGCATTTGCATGCATTTGAAGTTAAGTTCTCATTAGCTTAAAGTGGACTGTTTTAAACATGTTTTATGTAAGCCTCTGGTAACCACAAAACAAATACAGTAGATACAAAAATAATAATACTAAAGAGAAAATATTCAAAGCATACCACTAAAGAAAATCATCAAATCACAAAGAA
>CM053605.1:120247813-120303179 GCA_028646535.1 Procyon lotor | reverse complement strand
GAAGGAAGGAAGGAAGGAAGGAAGGAAGGAAGGAAGGAAGGAAGGAAGGAAGGAAGGAAGGAAGGAAGGAAGGAAGGAAAAGACTCAACTATATGCTGCCTATGAGACACTTATTTCAGCTTTAAGGACACATAAACTGAAAGTGAAATGATAGAAAAAAATATTCCATGCAAATAAAAACCAAAAGAAAGCTGGGACAGCTATACTTACATCAGACAAAACAGACTTTAAGCCAAAAACGGTAAGAAGAGACAAAGAAAGTCATTATATAATGATAAAGAGGCCAATTCATCAAGAGTATATAACATTAGCAAATACTTACGCACCTAATATAGGAGCATCTAATTATATAAAGCAAGTATTAACAGATCTGTAGGGGGAAATAGCCAGCAATACAATAATAGTAGGGGACTTCAATACCCCTCTTTCAACAATAGATAGATCAACCAGAGAGAAAATCAATAAGGAAACACTGAATTTAAAATACACATCTGATCTAACGATCAGATGGACCTAACACTCACAAAACATTTCATCTATCCAACAGCAGCAAAGTACATTCAAGCACACATGGAACATTCTCCAAGATAGATCATATATTAGGCCCCAAAGCAAGTCTTAATACATTCAAGAAGGTTGAAATCATATCAAGTGTCTTTTCCAACCACAATGGTATGAAGCTAAAAATCAACTACAGAAAGAAAAATGGAACAAATATGTGGAGACTAAACAACATACTAGTGAACAACCAACAGATCAAAGAAGAAATCAAAGGATAAATAAAAATCTTAAGACAAATGAAAATTGAGACACAACATACCAAAACTTACAAGATACAGCAAAACAGTTCTGAGAGAAAACTCTATAGCAATAAACATCTTCATTATGAAAAAAAAAATCTCAAATAACAATCTAAATTTGCACTTCATGGAATAAGACAAAAGAACAAATTAAGCCCAAAATTTGTAAAATAAAACACATAACAAAGATCAGAGTAGAATAGAGACTAAAAAGTAATTGAAATGAAGAGCTGGTTTTTTGAAAAGATAAAAAAAATAGACAAAATTAAGCTAGATTCACCAAGAAAAAAGAGGAAGTACTCAAATAAAGGAAATTAGAAATGAAAGAGGAGACATTACAACTGATATCAGACAAATACAAAAGACTGTAGGAGACTACTAAGTATAATTATATGACAACAAATTACATTAACCTAGAAGAAAGGGATAAATTCCTAGAAACATACAACCTAATAAAACTGAATCATGAAGAAACAGAAAATCTGAACAGACCAATTACTAATAAGATTGACTCAGAAATTAAAAACCTCCCAACAAACAAAAGTCCAGGACCAGATGGCTTCACTGGTAAATTTTACCAAACATTTAAAGAAGAATTAATATTAATTCTTCTCAAACTCTTGCAAAAAAAAATGGAAGAGGAGGGAACATTTCCAAATTCATTTAACAAAGCCAGCATTACCCTGATACCAAAGACAGACAAGAATACTACAAAAAAAGAAAATGCAGGCCAATATTCCTGATGAACACAGATAGACAAAAATCCTCAAAAAATATTAGCAAACTGAATTCCATAGTACATTGAAAGAATCATATACTATAATGAAGTGGGATTTATGCCAGGAATGGAAGGATGTTTCCATATCCACAAAACAATCAATCCACATTAACAAAATGAAGTATAAAAAATCATATCTCAACAGATACATAAAAAAATTTGACAAAATTCAAGATTAATGATAAAATCTCAACAAACAGTGTAGACAGAATTTCCTTCATAAAAAAGGCCATATATGAAGAGCTCACAGCTAACATTATATGTGATGGTGAAAAGCTAAAAGATTTTCCTCTAAGATCAGAAACAAATAAGGATGCCTACTCTTGCCACTTCTATTTAAGATAATATTGGAAGTCCTAGCCAGAGCCATTAGGCAAGAGAAAGAAATAAAAGGTATCTAAATTAGAAAAGAAGAAGTAAAACTGTATCTATGGATGATATGACATTATACTGTATATAAATACCCTACAGACTCCACCAAAAAACTATTAGAACTTATAAATGAATTCAGTAAAGTTTTAGGATATAAAATCAATATATAAAAATCAAATGCATTTCTACACACAAATCATGAAGTATCAGAAGATATTAGGAAAACAATCTCATTTACAATAGCATCAAAAAGAATAAAATACTTAGGAATAAACTTAACCAAGGAGATGAAAGATCTATATACTAAAACTATATGACATTGATGAAATAAATTGAAGAAGACACAAATAAAAAGAAATTCTGTGCTCATAGACTGGAAGAATTAATATTGTTAAGATGTCCATACATTTTACAGATTCAATGTAATCCCTATCAAAATTCCAATGGCACTTTTCATAAAAATTTTTTAAAATCCCAAAATTTGTATGGTACATGAAAAGGTCCTCAACACCACTAATCATCAAGGAATGCAATCAAAACCACAAGATGTCACCTCACACCTCTTAAAATGGTCACTGATTAAGAAGACAGGAGAAAACAAATACTAGCAAGGCTATGGAGAATCCCTGTACACTGTTCCTTAAGATTTCCTCTGTAAACAATCATGCTGTTTGGAGACAAAGAAACCATTTTACTTTACACACACACACACACACACACACACACACAGTACTATAACTCAAAAATTCATTTAGCAAGGTCAGATGATAGTCACTACATAAAACTCAACTGTATATACCAGCAATGAATAATTGCAAATGAAATTTGAAATAACACTTATAATAGCATCATAAAACATTAATACTCAGGAATAAATATAATGAAAAATATGCAAGACTTCTATACTGAAAAACCACAAAATATTAGAGAATAAAATAAAGACCTACATCAATGAAGAGATACATCATGCTGCATGCTCAGGAACTGGAAGTCCCAATAACATTAAAATGTCAGATTACCTAAAGTTGATCTATAGATTCAATCAAAATCTCAGCAGAATTTTTGTGGCAACTGACAGCTGATTCTAAAACTTGTATGAAAACATAATGGATTTATAGTTTTCAAAAGAATCTTTAAAAGAAACAAAGTTGAAGAATTTACAGAACCTGATTTCAAATTTTCAAAAAATGCTACAGTGATCAAGAAAATAAGGTACTGATATAAGGACAGATAAATAAATGAAACTGAATAAAGAATTGAGAAATAATATGTGGACATACGTGACCAATTAATTTCCAGTAAAGACACCAAAATAATTCAGCAGAGAAAGTAGAATCTTTTTAAGAAGTGATGTTGAAACAGCTATAAATTTATAATGAATAAATGAGCCAAAACATATAGAAGAAGTAATCCAAGATATTTCATAGACCTAAATATAAAAACCAAAACTGCAATGCTATTAGCTGGAAATACAAGAAAATACTTTTAAGTCCTTACAATGACAAAAAAATCGTTCTGCACACAAACCCACTAAGGATTAAGCAAAAATTTCATCAAAATCAAAAGTTCTGTCCCTCAAAAGACATCATTAAGAAAATGAAAAAGCAAACATAGATAGGAAAAAAATATTCAAAACATACATACCTAACAAAGGACTTCTTTCTAAAATATATTTTAAAATTCTATAATTTAATAATAATAAAGAAATAGACAGTACAATAAAAAATGGACAAAATAAAAAGAACCATACATAAGAATATACAGGTGTTAACCAGCACAGGTAAAGATATTCTTTTATATACCCATTAGATGTCTATACAAATTAAAATCACAAGGAGACCTACCTATTAGAATGGTAACTAAAAATGACTGAGCATGTGAGCAACTAGAACCCTCAGACATCACTGATTGGAACATAAAATGGTATGACAACTTTAGAAAACCATTTAGGGGGCACCTGAGTGGCTCAGTTAGTTATGCATCCGCCTTCAGCTCCGGTCATGATCTCAAGGTTCTAGGATCAAGTCCCACATCGGGCTCCCTGTTTAGTGGAGAGCCTGCTTCTCTCTCCCTCTGCTGCTCCCCCTGCTTGTGTGCCCTCTCTCTCTCTCTCTCTCTCTCTCACTCTCTCTCTCTCTCCCCCTCTCAAATAAAGAAATAAAATCTTAAAAACAAAAAAGAAAAGAAAACCATTTTGCAGTTTCTTATATACCTATGCCATGACTCAAAAACCCATTTCTAGGTATTTACACATTACTTCCCTGTCCAAAAAAAGATTGTACACACACATATATAGCAGCTGTATTTATAAAGCCAGTTAATCAAAACAACTAAAAATTCCATCAGTAGGTTGATCGATGAACAAAGTGTGGTCTATCCGTGCAACAAAATCCTACACAATTAAAGAATAAGCTGCTGATTCTGATCTTCTCTTCTTTTGAGAAGCCTCAAAAGAAGCCAGACATGACTACATAATGTAGGGGTGTGTGACTGGCTAAGTTGGTTGAGTGTCTGACTTCAGCTCAGGTCATGATCCTGGGGTCCTGGAATCAAGCTCCACGTCAGGCTCCCTAGTCCTAGTCAGTGGGAGTCTGCTTGTCCCTACCTCTGTCCCTCCTCGTACTCACGCTCACACACTCTCTCTCTCTCTCTCTCTCAAATAAATAAATAAATAAATAAATAAATAAATAAATAAATTTTTAAAAAATAGCACATAATATGTAATTTCATTTATATGCAGTTCTACAACAGGTCAAACTAAGGTAGATTGATAGATACAAGAAAAGTGATTGTATCTGTGCCTCACAGCAGAATATGAAAAATTACTGGAAAAAGGCACGAGGGATCATTCTGGGCAATTGGAATTCTCTATACTTTGATTAGAGTAGTAGTTATAGAGGTGTATACTTTTGGAAAATTCATCAAACCATCCACAAAACCAGTGTAGTTTATTTGTGTTAGTTTTATCCTCCTCACCAAAAACAGAAAGACTGCTTAAATGACTTTAAAAAGCAAGCAATATCTTGTCTGTAAGAATCACAATTTTTAAAAAGGGATATAAATATAGAAACAAAGGGCATAAACCAAAAGAAAGCTAGCATAACAATATTTGGCATAAAATAGAATTTAAGGAAAAATCATAAGGGACAAAGAAATTACATATTAAGAAAAGGAACAGCAGGTTAAGACTAGAAATCCATCATGTACATGAATGCGCCTAATAATTTTGCCTCAGAATATACAAAATAATAGATGGAAAATATGGAGAGAGGTGGATAAATCTAAAATCGTAACTGTGATATTAATACACATTCTCAGAAACTGATGGATCAGACAATAAGGTAGCAAAACAATAGAATAGAATCACACAATGAATAAACCAAAATTAACAGATTTAGATAAGATGCTGCATGAAAAAGAGAAATGTGCATTAGAATCTTCTCAAAAACTGATTTTGCAATAAGCCACAAGAAATAAATTCCAAAGGTTAAACATCCTATAGAAAATGTTCTGTGACCATAATATGTAATAAAATCAGTAACTGATAATAAAGGGGAAGATAAAAACAAAGCAAAACAAAACAATCTATGTCTGGAAAATAAACAGTATACCTCTGAATAACCATGATAGAGGAAATCTTAAGGGAAATTATACTTTTAAATATGTTTTTAAGCCAAGAAGAAATGCTGAAAGCAAACAAATTAAACATTCAACACAAGGATCTGAAAAGAGCAATTAACAAAATGAAGAAAACAAAGAGGAAATAAGAATGATAAGAGCAAAAATTAATGCAAAAACCATTTATTTATAAAGGGAAGAGAAGCAAGATAGAAGAAGAAAAAGGAAAGAAGATGATTAAAAACACCAAAGCTGATTGTTTGAAAAGATGCCTAAGTTAAATATATCTTGGGCAAATCTGAGTAAGATAAAATGATGGCTAATTAAATTTAAATTAAAAAAAGGAAAAAAAAAAGAGCGAAATCATAGATTAACAACAACAAAGTAGAGGTGGAGGTGGACAAAATGGATGAAATGAGTCAAAAGGTACAAACTTCCAGTTAAAAAATAAGTAAGTCCCGGAGATGGAATATATGGCATGGTGACTACCATTAATAATGTTATACTGTATTTGATAGTTGCTAAGACAGTAAGTTCATATCACAAGAGAAAAATCTGTAACTATGTATGGTAACAGGTGTTAACTAGACTTACAATGGTAATCATTTTACAATATAACATCAAATCATTATGTTGTACACCTAAAACTAATGTTACATGCCAATTATACCTCAAACAAATAAATACATACAACTACAAACGGAAAAATTTAAATAAGAAAAAATATTCATCATTCTTGATATTAAATGTCAAAATTGTTTGAGATGAAGTAGAAACCTTAACTTAAATGATGACTATTTAAAATAGAAATAATAATTTAAAAAAATCTCTTCTACAACAAAAAAAGAAACTGATAATTTCACCAGTGAGCTCTACTTTCAAGGAACAGAAAACTCTTACATAAATTGTCAAAGTATACAAGAAAAGAGGAAAAGATGCCCAACCTACAGGGTGAGAATAGTCATTATCTTAAATATAAAGCCTTATAAGGACAATGCAAGAAAATTCCCTAATCAACACAGATGCAAATATCCTAAAGCAAATATTTGCCAATCAAATCCAACAGAGTATTAAATAAATAAGGAGGCAGAGTCATCATGGTTAGATATAGTTTATCCTGATATCTGCACATATCATATGTCTGGAAAATAAATAAATACCCTGATAATTCCAGGATAGTGTAACATCAGAAGGATCATTAAAGTAATCTATCACATTAACAGATTAAATGATAAAATCACACAATTATCTCAATAAATGCAGAAAAAAAATCTGAAAAAGTTTAATAATGATTCATATTAAAAATTCTCAGACTACTAAAAATGAGGGTAATTTAAGATTATATACCAAAATTTACAGCAAACATCATAATCAAAAAACTTTAGACAGCAAAGGCTACCCGTTCTTCTACTTCTGGCAAACATGAGACAAGACATCAGAGGTGTATGACTGAAGGGGAAAAAAAAACTGATTAGCAGAATTATGACTATCAACATAGAAAAAGTACCACAATCAATAGATAAATAGAAAATGTGAGCATCAACATAAAAAAGCCCAACAGATAAGAAATAACAGAATCAAGATGTAAGTAGATTAAAAATAAAAAATAGTAAGAAATGAGAACAAGGTGGTTACATTCAAGATTGGCTTAAAAAAATCCACAACACTGTTCTACAAAATAATAACCAAGTAGAAAATATAAAAGAAAATAAGATATATGCAATAGAACAAAATATCTTTAAATTAACTTCAGCATGCACAAGGCCTCTATGGAGAAACTATAAAGCTATGTTGAGATCGTCTATAA
Organism: Procyon lotor; assembly: GCA_028646535.1. NCBI lineage: Eukaryota > Metazoa > Chordata > Mammalia > Carnivora > Procyonidae > Procyon > Procyon lotor. The sequence continues at coordinate 120,295,804 of CM053605.1, read as the reverse complement.
GGGATACAATGATTTGATGGAGAAATACTCCGTGCATATCATTGTTAGCCTCTGATTTTTTTTTTCTGCCATTACTCTCCTTCACCCTAGTTCTAAGCTTATCTAGATAGAAGACGATTAGTATTTAAGTTCCCACTGGCCATTCTTCCATGAGGATCTGGAGCCAGTCATCATTCCAGATATTGGCTTTCACCAAGATTCCTAAGCCTCATACACTGCCTATTGGAAGTCAGACGTCCTTCAGTAGTGATAAACGCGTTCTACTTCCCACAGAGTTGTAGTGCTCCACGCCTACCCACGGCTGCACACAGAAGGATGCACTTACTCACATATACGTGCACACACATGCTCAGGGTTAGGTCTGGGCTTTGGTTTCTATGACCTTGTCTTGCTCTAGCCTGCCTCTCAGCCTTGGAGCTGGAGTTGTTCAGTGTGGAGATTGAGCATTGAAGCTCCCCCTATACCTCCCTCTCCCCGCCCCAAATCCTCCCCAAACCAATGGCAATGACCCAGTGGTTGGGAAGCTGTGAGATAAGGAGAAAACCACAAGTGAAAGGACTGGAAACTAGAAATGCACCAAATCCTAAGGCTTTCACAGACAAGACGCCGGAAGTAAGCCCCAACCACAACATAAGGAATCCAAAGCAGTTGCCACCAGAGGACCCGATCGCAGCTTATCGAGGATAGAGAGCCTCGGAACATGCGACGGTATAGCCAAAACTCCAAGAGACAAGTTAGAATCCTAAAAGGGTTTCCCACACCCTTTGGCCATGGACCCAAAGGGACCACATTCCCAATCCTTTGTCCAGATGAGTAAGTCTCCTGCCCAATTCTGAGCTCCTGTCTCAGGCTGCTGGAGAAGGTATCAGAACTCACATGCTATCTCTCAGACAAGATAAAGACAACATTTTAAAACTCACTGGAATTTTCACATATAAAGAAACCTACATCATGTTCATGTAATCCTTTCTTTAAGCAGACATACTTGAAAAAAATTCAAGATTTACATCTCTAACTGTAATCATTCTACAAGCAAGACAGAGAATTAATGGTGTTTCATTTTGGGGGGGAAATTGTCTAAAGTTAATATAAATTACCTACACTATTATTGAAAAATCACATATATAAATTTGATGTTTCTCTTAGGACTATGTTTGCAGATTTATAGACCCTATGCAATATAAATGAGAATAAAGAAGCAAGGATCTTATTCAATTACTCATGTGCCACAGAGAATAAATGTTCTATTAACCTACCATGTTCCCTTTGCTCAGGCCACCCTGGAATGTAGGGGCTCCCTGAATTTGAGCTCTGTACTTCCCTCCCCCTATGCCTTAGCACAAGTTTTCACCCCTGTAGAAACCCTTTTAATGTCTCTTTTTTTTGCTGAGCTATAATTGACATATAACATTACACTAGTTTCAGGTATTGATATGTGTATCTAGTGTGAAATGATCACCACACCTGGTCTCGTTAGCAGCCATCACCACGGTTAAAAAATTTTTTTCTTGTGATGAGAACTTAAAAGATCCACTCTATTAGCCACCTTCAAGCATACAATACAGTAGTGTTAACTGTCGTCGGTGCCTCTGTTTATCAAGGCAGTCTCTGGATGGCTACCCAAATGTCACCTTCTCCCCGAAACTCTCCAGTCTCGCCAGATGCCCGAGCCTGTAGAGCCGTCTCAGCTAGGGCTCAGCTCCTGATGTCTTGGATTAGATTTCTCTGTGTCCCCAGCAGGCAGGGCCAGCATTATGGATGTGCTACCTGTGGAGTCACACAGAGCCCTACTCTCAGAAGGGCCCACACTTGGTTTAATGCCCATCTGTCAACATCTTCAAAATCTCCATAATTTTTTCTTTGAAACAGCCTGTTACAAATGAAATCCGGTGAGACAATGTGTATGCCCATAGTTCCTTTCCACCTCATTGCATGTAGCTTTCTTGATGCCCCATGAGAAGAGAATTCCAGGGGACCCACAATCAGTGGGAGTTTAGCAAGACTCCAGACAAGTACAAGGTAAGTGTGTTATGTTTATGACTGAGTAGCAAGTAAGCAGACCCACGGACAGCCCCGGATGGCTATGCTTTCCTTGAACCAGAACTCGATTTGATTACAGAAAGAAGGCCATAGTGTTCTAAATGTTAGCCAACTATTTATGCTAAAAGTAATGCCATAGAAAGAAAGGGAAAGACAGGGAAACCCACAGTTTATTTTCCTTCCAGTTCTTCCTTATTTATCAATAAGCCAAAGTAGAGACTCTAAGTAGAATACGCATAAATCAAGAAGTGAAATAGGGGTGCCTGGGTGGCTCAGTTGGTTGAGTGACCAACATCTCAGGGTCGTGGGATTGTGCCTGCATCAGAGCTCCACACTCAGAGTGGAGTCTGAGATTCTCTCTCTCCCTCTCCCTCTGCCCCTCCCACTCATGTACTCTCTTGTTCCCTTTCTCTCTCTCACTCTAAAACTAAAATAAATAAATCTTAAAAAAAAAAAAAAAAGAAAAAGGCAATAAAATAAAATCAACCCAGGCAGTTTTGCAATGTTTCAATTGTTCTGGTTAAGAATGGAAAACATATGAATTGCATAATTTCAGTGATTCTACCCCAGGTTTAGTGACCTTATATTTGCATTTAAAACCAGCATTGCATAATGTAAAGAGGAACGGTAAAGTTCATGCTAATAATCTAAATTTTTAATCATTCTTTGTTTAGAATGACATTAAATATTAAGGAAAAAAAACAACATAAGTGAAGAGACCACAGAAGAAAGAAAAAAACTTTGTTTTTCGCACCTTTAAAGGCCCCTGTTCCCTCTGCTTTTCTGAACAGGGGGCCCCACATGTTTAATTGCTCTGGACCCCATAACCACCTCTGCCACTAAGACAAAAGTTCTTTAGGGGTGTGGATTCTGCTTTATTCATGGCTATATGATTGCAGCTCCTCAGGGAGGGTTCATTCCATATTCAATAAACATTTGTTAGATACAGAATGTGGTGGGTATAATAACTAACAAAGACCATAGGGTCCCAAACCAGGAAAACAATAATCCTACTCTTTATTCTGTGCTACACAGACAACACCTAGGGTACTAAGCTCAGTACCAGGGACCACACTGGAAAAGGAATTTAGAGAAGAACTCATCAAAAGGTACTGGGTTCACATAATTTTGACATCCTATTAGCTACATAACCAAAAGGAAATTAATTCACCTTTGTGACGCTCAGTTTTCTCTTTTGCAAAATACGCATAATAAGGCGTAAACAATACCTAAGAGGAATACAACTACTGACTTCTAACAGCTGAATGTCTGTCCCAGGGAAAACAGAAGAAGGTTTAAGACTCACAGGGAAGAGCACAAAAGGGACCACTGGGGAGAAATGTATAAGAAGACAGAAAACCAACGTGAGGAAGAGTTTCTGAAGGAGGCAACATGGACCTGCCTGGGGACAGAATAAGCTTCCTGTCCCTTAAGAGAGTAGAGGAGTATTTGAAAAAAAAAAACTTTAAGAAACATGTAATGTCAGATAAAGACTGGCCATTTTCATTATTTTATAAAATAATGATGATAATCATGGTGGGAGGTACTGTTTGTTGGTACATGCTAAATGCCAGACATTATCAGAGGCAGTTTATACGTATTATCTTATTAAATTATAACAGCCAGTCTGTGAGTTGGATAGTGTTCCTCTTATAGTTCTTATTCTTCCTTAAGTAATGTATTTAAGGTCACAAAGCCAGCCACCTTTCACTGGATTCTCTCCAAACTCTGAGATTCAGAAATTTGGGGCAACATTTATCCAAATGCTAAAGGAAATAAGAGTTGTTGCAAATCCCCTGTTCTGCATGTAAAAGACTCCCAAAAGCGTCTCTTCAACTTCCACAAACATGACAATATTCATCTAAATGGTTGTGAGGCAACCTAAAAGATACACTAACCCACTGGGGAGAATCGCATCCTTATAAAACAGGGCTCTGAAAAATCAAGGAGCCAGAAAAGGTTCTCTTTCGTAGGGCACCATCACAGGGACTGAGTTTCCAGGCTTCCCCATCCTGTTCCTCCGTGTGAAGAAACGAGAGGTTCTGGAGCTCTGTCACGATGCAGAGGATCCCTGAACACGGCCTCAGCCCCCGCCTTGGCAGCGGGAGTGAGAGCCCGGGCCTGCCAGACAGCAGCTTTGTCCCATTTTAAGATAGGTTTTGTAGCTTTTTATACTTAAACATCTTGAAAACCACTCGAGGGACGCCATACTTGGCACTTGGAAGTCTAGCAGGTGTGAAAGTCTCTCCGGGTGGGATACTGTTCGCTGTCTCTAGCTCGCCTCCTACCACTTCAGCCCCGACCAACACCTGTAAAAACCAAAGCTGGGCTTCTTGGTTAAGAGCTTCCATTTTCTAAAAGTTACCCAGGAGCCGTGTAAACGCTCTGTATTCTACCTGTTAGGATTGTTTTGAAATGACATCACCACAAATTTCTGAAAATTAAGAATGGAAGACAGCCGGCTCTGCTATTCCTAAAAGCACTTCAAACTCTTAATCTTCTTATATTCATCTCAAGTAGGTAACAAAGCACTCTCTCAGTACAAATGCATTTTTAACATACTTTTGCAAAAGCGAAAGCCCAGGACAAAGTGGGAGTCGCTGGGGGTACTCAGAGTTAGAAGAAAGGTGATACCAGAGCTATGAATGGGAGCCAGGACCCTTACCCCAGTGTTGCTCTCCTTCCAATTGGTGGTGGTGCCTTAAACATCTATACAAGCATGTGGAGGAAAGAACAAAAAAAAAAAAAAAACACAAAAAAGGAAGGAAAAAATAATATATATATATATATATATACATACATACATATATATATATATATATATATATACACACATACATATACACACACACACACACACACACACACGTAAGAAAGAAGAATTGGACCAAGTCTTCGAGGTACAAGTAGAAAAAAAGAAAATTAGACTCCTGAATGTTTCATTAGGATAAAAATGTCCAAATATAAGCCTTGCCACCAAAAACAGTTATTCTGGGCTATCTGATCAGCAGTACAACACCTTATCTCTACACATCACTAGGCAGTTTTTATATTTGCAACTACATAATATATTACACTCTAATACCTATCTGCTTTGAACACAGTAGAAAAACACCTACACAGCATAAATCATACGTGACATCACATTAGGTCTTTTAAATAATGCTGTGAATACCGGGAAAAGATTCTAGGGATCCATTTTTCATGTTCTTTTTGCTGTTGCCCGAATGGAAGTGCCTACTTTGCCTCTCCTTTAAATTACATAAATCAAATGTATACAAAGGACTTTTCATGCATGAAAGGTAACACATGCTTCTGCACAAGTAGGAATGGCGTATCTGTCTTCCCCAGGACCCCGAATGCCGAGTCCAGGCCTGATCTGTCCTCTACGTACTGAGCCCCATATACGTCTGATACCTTGTTTCTCCTTCTGCCCTCCTTTTGACATCTCTGTTCCATCAATACCTCCAATCCATGGATGCATGGACAGGAGAGGGAATCCTCGCAGCACATATGCTCCATCTCTCCTTGGCAGCACTATCTACTACACTGATGAAATCATCTATTTCTCTGTACCTGGGCACAAGGGCTGTTGTATTCACTTGTGTCTCTCCCCCCGCCCCACCCCCCACTTGCACAAGAATAGAAACCCAATAAACACCAAATACACATGCAAAGATTAAACAAAGCCATTCAAGTTAACCTTTGTATTGTAACCCTAGTAATAGATATTAGAGGAAATTCAACTTAAAATAAAATGAACTTAAAGATTCTAGGTTGTTTTTAATTCATAATTATCTAATTCATCTTTCCTCAAAAAAAAAATTCTCTTCTCTTTCTCTCTGCCTCCCCTTCTCTATCTTTCTCCTTCCCTCTTTCCATACATAGCTTCTGTTTAAATCTATGCATGAAATACACTTCCACACTAGTTATTTAGTTACCCTGCTTCATCTCGCTCTGAATGCAGCCCACACGAGATCACAAGAGCCTAGTGATCTGCCTCTGTTATTCTCGCCACGAGAGCACAGACCCACGGGGACAAGAGGAAAGAGGCAGCATTATGCTACCACTGAATACTCTGCTGTCTGACACAACAAAGCTAAAGTAACATTCTCTTGCATATCAGGAATTCAAACGTTATTCCACAAGATGTATGTCCCAACTTCCTTGATTATTAAGTTGTTATTCTAAAGCATTTGACTTTGGCAGGAAAAGATAAGCTAAGACTATCTCAACTGGTATTTTGAAAGCATGACAGAAGCATTTTATTTGTTAATTCTGTTTTTTTTAATTTATTTTATTTTTTCAGTGTCCCAAAATTCATTGTTCATGCACCACACCCAGTGCTCCATGCAATTTGTGCCCTCCTCAATACCCACCAGCAGGCTCGCCCAACACCACACGCCCCTCCCCTCCAAAACCCCCAGTTTGTTTCTCAGAGTCCACAGTCTCTCATGTTTTGTCTCCCCTCCGATTGCCCCCAATTCACCCTTCCTCTCCTTCTCCCAATAAGCAACAAATGTTGGAGAGGATGTGGAGAAAGGGGAACCCTCTTACACTGTTGGTGGGAATGTAAGTGTGCAGCCACTTTGGAAAACAGTGTGGAGATTCCTGAAGAAATTAAAAATAGAGCTACCCTATGACCCTGCAATTGCACTACTGGGTATTTACCCCAAAGATACAGATATAGTACAAAGAAGGGCCACATGTACCCCAATGTTCATAGCAACAATGGCCACAACTGCCAAATTGTGGGAAGACCCAAGATGCCCTTCAACAGACAAATGGATAAAGAAGATATGGGCCATATAAACAATGGAATACTGTGCCTCCATCAGAAAGGATGAATACTCAACTTTTATATCAACATGGACAGGACTGGAAGAGATGATGCTGAGTGAAATAAGTCAAGCAGAGAGAGTCAATTATCATATGGTTAATTCTGTTTCTAGGAATAGGGAAGTCAGATAAGGTCTCCTTTCCCACTGGGTAAGTAATGGATCCGCCAATCAGTCTGAGGCTGATACAATGACTGTGAAGGACTCTGCTTCCCCGAAATGCTTGAATGTTAAGGGATCAGGCCGCAGCTAACTGGGTCTTTCTAATCACCACCAGTTAAAAGTATATGGACTTCAGGAACCACACGTAGTGATGTTATTCTCATGCTGTGAGGTGTCCCAGACAGAGGGCTCGAAAGAGTTAAAGCTAGTGTGTCAGCTAGAGTCACGGGCAGGAACCGGGCAGCAAGAATTTTACAAATAAGGGGCGCCTGGGTGGCTCAGTCGTTAAGCGGCTGCCTTCGGCCCAGGTCAGATCCCAGGGGTCTGGGATCGAGCCCCGCATCGGGCTCTCTGCTCTGCAGGAAGCCTGCTTCTCCCGCTACCATTCCCTCTGCTTGTGTCCCCTCTCTCACTGTGTTTCTCGCTGTCAAATAAATAAAAAATCTTTAAAAAAAAAAAAAAAAAAAAAAAAGAATTTTACAAATAAGAGCCTATCTTTTGTCTCCAGGGTCAAATGTATCTTGCAGAAATCTCTGCAGGAGGAGTGACTGCTATTTTTCCAAGAGGCATCTTCTGTTCCTGACCAGCTAGGAGCCACTTAAAGTTAGTTCTGATGCTCATAACTTTTTTGGTAACCAGATATGGTCCAATGATAATAATATTATTTTTCAAAGCAAACAAAAAAAAACCATAGATTTTGAAACAAACCTAGTCATACGACAAAGCAATCAAACAAGATATGGTCATGCAATGGAAAAAATGTAAACGCATAGAAAAGCATATAGCAAAGGACAAAAAAAAAAAAACCTTAAGGTTTTTCAACTTCATGCTTCAACTTTAATTATTCAGTGACCATTCTATGCATGAGATCTGGATGAGACTATTGAGAAGACCTGAATCACTCAACAAATCATAAACATGCTCTAAACAAACAAGAACAGTGAGAAGAACTGGCTTTGTGGGGAAGTAGGAATTATCCTCTCATCAGAATTCAGCCCTTAAGAGACTGAAGAAACACGCTGTTTCTTTTAAGCAGAAGTGTTTGAACTTTGCCTTCAAGGCACACCCTGAAGTTCTCTGTGTCCCCCACCCCTGGTGCAGGTGTCAGTTCTGACTTTCCAGCTCTTTCCTGGAGTATTTTCACCATCTCAGATTCCAGAGCAAAGGCAGATGTCCCCCTGATCATTTTAATGGACTCGAGTTACATCCTTTTGTATGAACATTATGTGGCTAATTCCTCATTACATGTGTTAAACTAGATGGGAATGAAACAGCAACACCTTCTTGCAGACCCAGCAGTAATGGGTAATTCTCCTCCTCCTCCACACCACACACACACACACACACACACACACACACACACACACACACACACACACGAAGCTCAGCTTTGCAAGGACACCCAGGACAGGACTGTGCCATCCCTCATTCTCGGTAGATGACAGATTAAACAATCTAGACACAGATTAAAATGAATTCAACCCATATTCTTTTCCACTTGACTGGCAGACAAAATAATGAGGCTGTCTTTATAAAGTTGTTCTAGAAAGTTTATTCTAGGTATGGGGGCTCCCCAGGGTCAGGGGGTTCACCACCAGGAGAACAAGGATAGCAAAAGATGGTACTGAAGTCCATGTGTGGATGCTGGAGGAGGAACAGGGGGAGAGGAAAGAGACAGAAAGAGGAGAAGAGGGTGGTCTGAATTCAGTATTATGCTAGATGGCCAAGTGAAGATGGCATTGGGCAGCCTCTTTCTAGTCTCCTTTCCATCCTCCCTTCCCTATTGCCCCCACTTCAATTAAATGCATGAAACCATTTGACAAATATTACCAACTTTGAGTTTTTTTTAAAGACTTTTGCTGCTAAAATTATTGCCATTATTATTAGGCATTTGCTTATTCTTTCATTTTAAAGAAATCAAATCTTAAGGTCTGCCATAGATGCAAAATAACTATAATAACATATCTGGTATAAATACTGATATCACCAATCCAGAACAAGAAATCATGCTAAATTTAAAACAAAAGCTCCCTCAACATTGGTTTCTACTATAGAAACATATCCGATAGTCTAAATATACTAAAGGCTGTGGCGCCTGCTGCCAGAATTTAATACCCCTTGGGCTGTTATAAATCCAACCCCTCTGCCTCTTATTTTCCTTTCCTCTTTTCTTTTCCTTCTTCTCTTGAGAGGGGTGAAAGGTCAGGAATGAGGTGGGGATAGGACAAGTGACATGGGAATCAACCAGGCTGGACTTTCACAAGTCAGGGCACATTCTTTTTCTAGGAATGTCCTCACAATAAGAGAAAAAAAGTGAAAACCTCAAATTTCTAAGTCGTAGTTCAATTCTCTTGCTAATGGACTTAAAGACTATCTGAACAAAATGGCAGCACTTGTCAGTTTAAAGACTTTGGGGGTAAAAAAACACTTAGTTTATTTCTTTCCACATCTATTTTCCAAGGTTCTTTCAATTGTAAGAATTTACAGGATGGGAAGAGGCATTTGAATCTAGCACGGCATCATCTCTCTGGCATTGTATGCTCTATCCCTCCAGTGAACATTAGGAGTGCTTGAGCCAAAACATCACTGTTTCCCATAAAGTGTATTGAGATCAGTGGCTCTTTGGGAAGGCAACACATTCTAAGTAAAATAGGAACTAATAAATTCATTTGAGAACTACTAGGCTAAAAAAATGTATTTGTTTACAGGAAAACTTCTTGAAAAATGTGAGATGCATTGGGAGTTCCTAAGAGGGGAGAATAGTAAGTAGTTTCTGACTTAATCTGATGTATCTGACCACAAATTCCTTTGAGGTTACATGTCAGTGATCACTGTTTTATAGAACACATGTTGAAGACTAAATGGGCCACATATTTACAATCCAATCATACACATTTGTAAAATATTTTGTCTGCAGCATTTTTAAAATTTTATTTTATTTTTTTCAGTGTTCCAAGATTCATTGTTAAATGGCAGATGAAGGTGTAGAAAGCATCATAAGAGACTGATGATATTTCTTCCCTTTCTTTGGCCAGGGTAAGCTCCCAGTGAGTTCCTTGGCACACAGCTGCCTTCTAACTCAACTTGAGCCCCTGTTTCAGCTTTATTTATTCAATCAGGAATAATAATCATAATAACCAAAAAAGCCACTGACTTAGTCCAGACCTTCTGTTTTATACGTGAGAAGACTGAGGACCAAAGAAGTTATCTACTTTGCTTAAGGTCATTCAGTAAGAAAGCAGCAGAACTTGGAAGAGAAAATCCAATATTCTACCATATCCAACATTCCCCTGAATTGTATTTACTCCATATATGCTATAGTTATATATGCTTAAAGTAGACAATCTAAATAAATATCTATTTAACTCAGATTAAAATGGTACTCTTTTGATTAAAGTACAATAAAACCTCTTAACTATACTCTGCAAATTTGGCATTTGGGATAATGCAGTTAGGCTTAGGTAAACATTTCCCTTTCATTATTTATGAAGAAGACACACATGTCTAATGTAAATATGATCAGCACTGGAAACATTTAATTAATATATGATAGACAAAAGATGATTTTTCAAACATCTTAATAGTAACCCACCAGATACTCATGTTTTTACATCTATTTCTTAAAACATTTTTGTAACATTGTTTATGTCATTTTTATCTTGATAAATAAATTGACACTAAAAATATTCTGAGGACAGTCCTAGATAAACCTGTGCATTCTCTGCTGTCTCTCCCCATCACCTTCCAGAAGTCATTATTTTGATCAAAGAGGAATCAAAAAAAATTTTTGAGAGACAGCCAGCTGTATGTGGGGGTGGGGCGTCAGGGATAGAGGGAAGGAGAGAGAGAGAGAGAATCTGAGACAGACGCCACACTCGGCATGGAGACTGATGTGGGGCTCGATGTCACGAACCCAAGATCATGACCTGAGCCGAAACCAAGAGTTGGACACTTAACTTACTGAGCCACCCAGGCGCCCCAGAAAGTGGAATCAACCTTTACAAGTTAATATATTACAGGCTATTTCTGACCTCAGTGCTTTTACTCAGCACTCTACCCTAAGCCTCGCCTTCATTCTGTCGGATTCAGCTCAGGCATCACCTCTTCCAGGAAGCATCCCCTGGCTCCCAGTCTGGACCATGGCTGTCCATTCTTAGTACCTCTGATACTCCATAAACAGCCACCACTCTCCAACATGGCTTCCTAACTCTCTGTGGTGTGTCTCATCCTTGAGGGCAAAAGCAGTGCCTTACTCCTCCATGTCTACCTAATCCTAGTACAGTACCAATTACATAAAGGTGACCAGTAAATGTCTACTGAGTGAATAAAACAAGAAATCAATTACAACAAACACCCACCCACCAAGCCCACCTTGTGTCTGAGTTCCTCCCCACTTCTCAGAACCGCTGCCAACTTCTAGGCAATGGTCCTGGGTAATCACATCAATTTGCCATACACTAGAGATTACTCTACTTTAAACTTCGCTAATTTGGCTGGCCTTTCCAAGTCAGTTTTAATTAATGAGTTTTTTCTCTGTTGAGATATTTCACATAGAGTGTTTTTGGACTGAATTATTCCAATATGTCCCTCATTTCTCTGTCACTTTCCATGGACAGTAAATGACAGAGTTTACAGGGTTTTAAAAGTTCCTATTAAAGATATTCCTAGGCAGAATATTATAACCACCTGTTTGTACTCAATCATAACTCCCTTGGCTCAGCCAAACCTCTTTAAGCTTGGTTCCAGTCTTTTTTTTTTCTTCTTTCTTTCCTTAGGAATAATTTGAGAAAAAAATCCACTCAGCCATTCTGGAGTTAGAGGAGATAGAAAATGATTAAAACATACTTTACATCAAAGGTGTAACTGCTTTTGGCTCAGAATAACCAACATAATTCAAAAATATATTCAAACTACATTTCAATTTAGTACCTAGCTTAGTCTTCCTTATAAAAATCACTGTCTAACCAGCTTAAAGGAAAATAAAATATTTTCAAGTTAAAAAGGACTAAAGCTATCACTTCTGAGTAAATGCAATCAGCATAATATTTTAGTGGAACATCATGATTATAAGACATAATAATAATAAACATTTCTGCCACTGGGGTCCTCTATGCTGCAGAAAAAAGAAAAGGAGCTTACCCCATGGGCTTTTTAGTCTAAATTAAACAAGCAATATGAGTCACACAAGTTTCACAGGTAAGAGTTCATTAACATTTTATCCCAAGCAGAGAAGGAAAAGGGAAAGAAAATTAAAATCAATATTAACAGCACCAGAATTCACTTCAAACCTTATAGGAGTCGTCTGTAATGTGAATATAATTTAAGAGGCTTACACCACCAGCAAGCCAGCCGGATATGCTGCATGGCCTCACACAGCCAAGGGCAGACCTGCCTGAAGACACAGGACACAGACCTGCCTGGACACACAGATAAGATAAACTCCAGGGACCTACTCCTGTGTTACGACTCAATAAAGTTCTCTTAGTTTTTTGTCTTCCCCCTCTCCTTGTGACTAAGCATCCAATGGCAGAGAACAGTGACCCTGTATCAACCTCATACTGAGGTTATTCCTAAGTACACACCCTCAAACCCTTATCGCTATTCAAACTGATGTAGAACAATGTAAGCCTCTGGAATTTATATCCATTTCATTTTCATCCATTACATCCATTTCCATAAAGTTAGCTTCCTTTTCTACCAAGTCACTGGAACACATGTACCGAGTAAGGACGAATGCCCAATCAGCCCCCTACTATTTAAAAAATAGTAATAATAAGTCAATTAGTTTCCACTGCTAAGCACCAAAGAATCAATACCAAACAGTTGCCCTTAAAAAAAAAAAAAAGACAATGTGCTATTAGATGAAAGAATACTAAGACATATTCACCTTCAATCTTACTCCAAGATGTTTCATAAATGAGAATCTCCAAAAGAATTAAGTTGGTGTCATCAAAAAGCTCAGAGGGTGAAGCATAGGTTCGGGCAGTATTGCCTATTAATTTTTTTTTTTTTTTAGTTTACTGGCCCTCAGCCCTCACTGGGTCCTCTCTGGCCTTCACTCTGCCCAGGAAGGCAAGACAAAGCAAGTTCCCCATCTATCTCTCAGCCTATGGATGTGGCAAAATCAGCAGCCAGGCTGCACACAGTGATGGCTCACATCACTGACACAAATTAGATCTAATTGCACAAGGACACAGAGTAATAGACAGGCCCCTACCCTACAGGCTGGGCCAGTCACAAGGTACACTTCGCTATTAACTAGTCTCTTCCTGAAACCCCCCTGCTCTGTACTTGGTAAAGGGTAAACCTGCTTGCAAGCTGCACATTTGTACCTGGATAAACAGATCCCATTCTGCACAAAAATTTTATGTATTGTGGGGGATGGGGAATAAAAATATAAGAATTTCCGAAACCCTAAATAATTGTATACCATCTACATAGGGGAGCAATAACAACAACAAAATATAACAAATGGTACATAAAATACCTTTTGTAGCAAGAAAAGAGCAAACAAAGATAGCAATTGCTATGTGGAAGGTCCAGTAACTGTGTGATTGGAAAACATCATCAGCTCAGTTATTTTCCACACAAAGGAATGAAAGATAATAACCTCTATGCACAAGCGAGTCTTGGAGTTTGCAAACATGTCAAAAGCATCAAAAGGCATTAGAGTAAGCCACATCCATGTGGTGATTTATCCTTGACTTTGTCGAATGCTCCAAAGAAACAGAGACCCAGTTTTTCAATGCACCAAAAGCACTATCTTTTAAAAACCTTTCTCATCTTTCCTCATATCAGACTTTGTTTTCCAACTTCAATTGTTTGGATTACTGATCTTCAGGCTGACCCCTCACCAAGAGGCTCTCTGCATGTTAGACATGAAAAAAAAAAAACAAAAAACCTTCAGGATTGTTACAGGCTGACTTGTGTCCTCCAAAATGGCATGTCCAAATGTCCAATGTCTTCCAAAATGTCCAGTACTGGGATGCTGACCTTATTTGGAAACAGGGACTTTGAAGCCTTGATCAAGTTAGGAATGAGGTGATTCGGGTGGGCTCTAACCCGGCACAAGGGATGTCTTCATAAGAAGCAAACAGACACCTCCACACCATCGTGTGGCAGCGTGCCATGTGACCACACAGGGAGAGGCCCACTGTGCTGGGGAGGGCCTCGTACTGCCAACAGATCATCAGAAGCTAGAAAGTGGCAAAGAAGGATCGTCCCCCATGGGTGTCAGAGGGAGCACGGCCAACCAATCCCTTGATTTCAGATTTCTGGCTCCTGAACGAGGAGATGGTAAACTGTTTTTTTAAGCTCCCTTATTTGTGGTTCTTTGTTACAGCGGCCCTAGGAAACTAATACAAGGGTCATCTCTTCCATTCTTTTAACTTCCAGCCAGACTTCATGAAAATTAATCTTTATGGGTAGACTAAGTTAAAGCCATAGAACCCCCACCCCCACCCCGTAATCTAGCCCAATGGATAAGATCCCCTGGAACTGGAAATTAGTATCTGTAACCCAAAGAGAATTGAAAACACATTACTGCCACCTGTCACCTTCCAACCTGAAAGTATCTCTGGAAACTGCGGAGGTCACTCTACCTTCCTCTCCTAAGGGAGTCATCCTGCAGAAGGCAATGAGGCAAATCCAGGAGCACCTGCAGTCAACTTCTGACCCTTGTTATTTGCTTTTCAGAATGCTCAGATCTAAAGGACCTTTAGTAATTTGATGTTCTAGCATGTTCGGGTATGAGCACGTAGATGACAGCAGCCTTACACTACTTAATGCAATCACAGCACATGCCACCAGCAACTGGGAAAATGGAGCATTCCTGTTGAAAAGACTATAATAAAAATGTGCTGCAAGGGAGATTCCAGTCTGCTCTGTGTGGAACAAAGATACATGATATACATTCACAAGGACAGAGGACAGCTCTGGAAGAATCAGAGAACTTATTGTTAGAGGTGGTTATTTTTTTTAGAGATCTCATATCATAATTCTATAGATGAGAAAAGTCATGTTGAGGGTATATTTTGCCAACCCTGGGCTAGGCAGACCTTCTACCAGACGGCAATCAGTCTGCTGCTCTATCTCCAAAGAAGAGAGTGATAGTTATTTGTTCATAATATGCTTTTAGATACCCCAGCTCAAGCCAATTTTGTGTCAGAAAGCAAGCAAGCAAGCAAGCAAGGCCTACCATTTTAAAGTGGAAAATAGGCTTA
This sequence comes from Procyon lotor, assembly GCA_028646535.1. Lineage (NCBI taxonomy): Eukaryota > Metazoa > Chordata > Mammalia > Carnivora > Procyonidae > Procyon > Procyon lotor. The sequence goes on along the minus strand of CM053605.1, from coordinate 120,280,542 downwards.
GGAAAATAGAGAACATATTCCTATGCCATAAAAATTAATCAAAATACTCATTGTTGAAATATATCAGAAAGCATGACATTTAAGGTGACAATCTAGTGACTGAGCCTCTAAAGACCACAATTACAACTTGGCTTTTCTGAACAGACATAAAAAATTCCTCCCTGCTATATATAACAAAACAATAATATAATCAATGAAACACATTACAATATTTACCAAACTGAAACAAACAATAAAATTTACTACCAGTCATTTTAAATAATACAAATACTTGTGGAATTGAGAGGCATGAAAGGAAAAGGCAAACTTGGAGCAAAATTAAAATGTAAAAGATGAAAGGCCAGGGAGAAAAATAATTAGCAACCTCCCAGGTGGAAGGACAGTTAATACACAAGCATCTAATTGACCAGAAGGTCATTCAAGGTGAAGCCTTAAAATAGCATAGAGCTTCCTTTTAGTACCGACCACAGCACCAGACAATGATGGGAAGAATCCTTGCTTCCTCAGCCTTCCCGTAAAAGTACAACATTATAGAAAGTAAAGTGAGCAATAGAGAATGATGATCAAAACCCATTTTTAGGACTAACTCCTTCCATTTTCCTCCTTTCATTGATTTTTTTTTTAAACTCACTTTACACTCTCTCAGTCAGCTTGGTTGTAGGGAACATCATTTAATGGACCTTATTGATTCAATCATACACATTTATACTTGCGTAGAAACTTTTGGTACAGTGCATTTATTGATCTTTTAATTATTAATGTAGGCCAGGAAACCTGAAGAGCTTTATTGTAAATATTTTTTATTTCTCAAATTACGGCATGAAAATTATCAAAAATTTTCAGCAAATGAATCATGATAGTTTGCTTATTTCCTCTAAAAGTGCTAGTCAATGGGTTATGTTTCAGAGGTGCTGTCAATAAGAATTTGGGGGGGGGGCACCTGGATGGCTCAGTCATTACGCGTCTGCCTTCGGCTCAGATCACGATCCCAGGGATCGATCCTGGGATCAAGCCCCACATGGCTCCCTGCTCAGAAGGAAGCCTGCTTCTCCCTCTCGCACTCCCCCTCTTGTGTTCCCTTTCTCGCTCGCGCTCTCTCTCTCTCTCTCTCTGACAAATAAATATCTTTAAAACAAAAAAGAATTTTTTCTCAAAGTCAGAATTACACAAGAATGAAAAACGCATTGGATGAAAATACGTTCTTTGTTGTTGTTGTTTTAATTTCTAGAAATATGACTGACGTGCCCATAATTTGGTTCTGGGAATGGCAAGCAAGTGTTCCACTTCGGTGCAGCCATATTCAGAGGACATGGAGCTCATCACAGGGGCATGGTTTTTCAAGGAAAATGGACACAAGGATAAGATCCTGAGCTAACAGTTCTAAAGTGGCGTGTGTTGTCTGGTGAACTACTTGAATACATTTGCCTTCATTCTTAACATTTTGTCTCTAGTCTACAGTATGGCCCTTTACTCCCAGGGAAAGATTCATTTTTACCCAGATACTTGGCACTGGGTTAAAAACAAATGCTAAGGGCACTGTCCGAGTGGAGAGCTCTGCAGAACCGGCCACCAGGCTATAATGAAAGGTGGTTTCCGGGGCCTTTCGAGGAATGGAGAAGATGGTGGAGAGCCCTTACTGACAACCGTGGGAAGCAGCAAAGGTTCAAACTGAAAAAGCAATAAAACACTGGCTTGTCATCCTTTCCTACCCAAATCCTCACCTCTACCCCAAATTCCACTTCAGGTAGTTTTACAGATTGTCAGCTTAAACTTGGATGAATCAAGTGAGCCAGAAGACATGGTCCTAATGCAGGCCAGGTCTATTTCACTCTGCCATAGATTTCTGGTGGAAGGCAGCCTTAGACTTAGAATTTTTTCTTTTTCTGAGTGTTGACCAACAAATACTTTCCTCTTGCACCTTGTACTTGCCAACATCATGGCAATGATGTGTGTATTAAAATTGAGCATAACCCTTAATGGACACCCCCGAATCAAGGATCAACTGTGAAAAATAATTTACATTTGTATTGCTACATATATGCCATTGTTCTTTAGGTTTCCCCAGTCCTAGAAAGCAGCAGGAAGACTGGCCACTTTTGGCCTACTTCAGGACCACTTTGGTCCTGAAGATTAATGAAGGGGTACATATCTTGGAGTATTCATAGTTATTACCAGACAGCTTGGGCACCAGACTAGTGACTGGTGCAGATTTCCTTAAGCAAATGTTAGTCTGAACATGTGGGAAATCATACTGCTCAGCAGTAGCAATGGATGCTTGACTAGTCTGATGGATTCTACTGTCCTCTGAGCTTCACTGTTCTGAGCATGGAATGCTCCTTCCATTTGTCTCAAACCTTTACTGAACTATTCTAGATAAGAAATGTTCCTCAGAACTCATCTCACTGGCCAAGGACACCATCCATTTACATAAGTTATATACATTACCCAGAACCCATATCTAATATATTTATATACCATAAGTAAAAGCAGGATAATATATTCAACAAGAAAGGAGATGAGATTTGTCCTTCCAGAAAGGATCATTTGGATCATATGATTAAAGGACTGGTATCCACAAATATTGGTGTTATCAAGCAAGTCATAATTTGCAAATATTAAGAATATACATTGCCTTTTATTAGTTAAAATTCATGTATAGCTAATTTCCCAATCACACTGAAAATACAACGGGCCCTTACATAGCAAACATACCAAAGAATGTGGGGTCTAATTCTTCTGCTCCCCACCCACATAGGGGATCAGCCTCACTAGAACCAATTTTGATTGGCAAACTGGGACTGTGATTTTAAATTATTTTTCTCTTCCTTCTACAGAATTCTTTAACTTAAACCTGAAAGCATCCCCAATTGGTTTCCCTGAAAATTCTGTGTATTTTTTTTTTTTTTAAAGATTTTATTTATTTGTCAGAGAGAGAGAGAGAGAGAGAGAGCACAAGTAGGCAGAGAGGCAGGCAGAGGCAGAGGCAGAAGCAGGCTCCCTGTCGAGCAAGGAGCCCGATGTGGGACTCGATCCCAGGACCTTGGGATCATGACCTGAGCCGAAGGCAGCTGCTTAACCAACTGAGCCACCCAGGCGTCCCGAAAATTCTGTGTATTTTAAATAAATAGGTGTAGGAAATATTATTAATAAGATGGTATTCTCCAAATATTATTTTAAAGCACTGGGAATGCTATATTCTTTATTTTATATTATGAATACTTTCAAAAGCCTCTTTGCACAAGCTCAGAGAGCGCACAGTATATGATATAACCCAGAGGAAAATAATCTTATACATTAGCCCATAGTATTTTAAATATGAATCTTCTAACAGTTTTCAACATTACAATATGCAGTTATACCATCAAGTATATAGTCAAAAAATCCAGTAATTTAAGCAAAACCTCTGTGACATTAAATGAAAAAGAAAAAAAAAATATCTTATACCAAAAGTATCTGTTCTGTGGTTAACTGCTTTTTCCCGGTGCCATATACAGAATTACAGTGGAACTAGTTCTTAAGTTATCAATTAAAAGTTACTCGATTAAGATAATATTAATCCACTCTATTTAAATGACCCATCTCTCATCCACGTTTAAATAGAAACAATGCTTTCATCTACTACATTTCAGAGAAGTGCCTTCCAAACAATAATCCTTTAATTACATGCCATTAGAGGTGTTTAAAAAAAATAGAGTAAGTTTAACATCCAACAGATAGACCAAGATGGCAACTGATGCTTCTCGGGTTATGTCTGCTCAGTTCCTTTTCATAATATCTGGTGAAAACAAGTGTATCTTGATGACTGTTTGCCTCAAAATCTCAGAAACCAGCTCATCTAATCATACTGGTCTTGCTAATCAGTAGCTCAATTCTAAAGAAGGTCCACACTCATCCTGACTGAAGCTGAAAAAGGAAGAAACACTGCCTTCAACCCAGACCTTTAGTGCATTACTAGTCCTTCCATCCTCTCTCTCTTCTGCAACTTCTTCTAAAGACCCTCACCTTCCACATCAATGGCAGGATTCACCATTTTGAACTTTAACCAATCTTCAAAAGCACATTTTTAAAAAATCTATCCTATCTTCCATTTCTTCTGCCTCCTACTGTTTCTTAGGTTCCAACCAGCTGATCAGATTAGCTGATTTGCAATCGTTCACTAGCAATTGTATACTGATTCATTCGTTCAACAAATACCCACTGAGCACTGACTATATGACAGCACCCTTCTGGTGCTGGGGACATACTGGTCAATGATACCAGACCAAAATTCTTGCCTTCATGAGAGACTAACACAATACATCAATAAGCTAAGTGATTAATAATAAATACATATATATAAATATATGTGCAAATATATATTCAGTTCGATGGCTCTAAGAGGAATAAAAGAAAAAATAGCATAAAAGGAGAATTGTTGCAGTAGAGTTGCATTTTAAGAGATGGTTAGATAAGCTAGTGGAGGGCTCATTATTTTTAAAGCATCTGTATTGAGATATGGTTGACATACATTAACCCATTTACAAAGTGTACAATTAAATAATTTTTAGCGTATTCACAGAATTGTGAAATCAACACCACAGTCAACCTTAGAACACCTTCGTCACTACAAAAAGAAGCCCTGCATGCCTCAGCAGTCACTCCCCATCCTCCAAACTCCCAGCTTTAGGTAAGCACTACTACATTCTCTGTATCTATAGATTTTCCTATTCTGGATATCTCATATAAATGGCATCATGCAATATATGGTCTTTTGTGATCGGCTTCTTTCACTTAAGTGTATCCCTGACCACAAGCTTCATCTCTGTTGTAGTACAGATCAGTATGTCACTTCTTTGTATTGCTAAATAACATTCCATTGTGTGAATATACCATATGTTGTTTATCCATTCATCAGGTGATAGACATTTGGGTTGTTTCCACTTATTAGCTATTACAATTGATGCTTTTATCAACATTTGTGTACTGGTTTTTATGCAGACATATAGATTTCTCTTGGGTAAATACCTATGAGTAGAATTGGTAGGTTACATGGTAACTCTATGTCTAACATTTTGAGGAACTGCCCAACTATTTTCCAAAGTAACTGAACTTTTCTATATTCTACCAGCAGTATAGGAGGGTTCCAACTTCTCCATATCCTCAACACTTGGAATTATCTGTCTTTTTTATCACAGCCATCTAAGTTAGTATGAAGTGACACCCCACTCTGGTTTTGATTTGCATCTCACAGATGGCTAATGATACTGAGCATCCTTTTTATGTGCTTAGTGACCATTTGTATATCTTTTTCAGGGAAATGCCTACTCAGATCCTTTACTCATTTTTAATTAGGTTACGTCTTTTCATTATTGAGTTTGTAAGACTTCTTTATATATACTAGATGCAAGCCCCTTATCAGATATCTGATTTGGAAATATTTTCCACTATCTTGTGGGTTATCTTTTCACTTCTTTATGATATGCTTTGAAATACAAACATTTTTTTAATTTTGATGATGTCTAAATTATCTTTTTTCTTCTGACACTTGTGTTTTTGGTGTCATATCTTAGAAAGTACTGCCTAGTCCAAGATCAGGAAATTACACCTGTGTCTTCTTCTAAGCATTCTATAGCTTTAGCTCTTACATTTTTAGGTCTTTAATCCATTTTGAATTAATATGCATATGTGGTGTGAGAGAAGGAGGTGTAACTTTATTCTTTTGCATGTAGAAATCCAGTTGTCCCCAGCACCACTGTTTGAAAAGACTATTCTTTCCCCACTGAACTATCTTGGCACCTTTGTTGAACTTAATTAATTTTAACAGGATTTGTCTAGCTGCTGTACTGAAACTACACCAGATGAGCAAGAGTAGAAACAGAGAGCAATTAGGAGACTACTATCATAACCACGTAAGAGATGATGGTGGCTCAACCATGAGGGGGATAACAGAAGTGGTAAGACTTGGTCAAATTCTGGAGATGCTTTGAAAGTTGAGTGGATAAAATCTGCTTAGAGATCGAATGTGGATATGAGAAAGATAGGGCTCAAAGTTGACTCTGATATTTTTGGTTTTGAAGTGGAAGAGACTACAGTTCTGGAAGACTGACTTGATCGCCCAGACTGCTGTTTTAAAATTAGATGGTAAAGGGATGCGAACAGAAGCAGAGGGATCAGTAAGAAGGCTATGGTGATAATCCCTCTTTGGAATTTATTTGAATTGTCATTAGTACTTCTTAAGAGATGTGATGACAAAATTCAAACAAATAATTAATTGTCATGACTACAAATCTCAACAAAGGTCAGTAGAGAGGATATTATAGGCTTGGTGGGATCTTAGGCACCCTTCAAATCACACTCCTCCAGAACATTTTCCCTGGAAGACAAGAAAGCCTCATTTCCTATTAACTCAGAAATTCCTTCAAGCAGCTTTTTGTAGTGGACTCTGTCATAGGTCCAGCTCAGGGGGTTCTCGGGCATAAATCCTCAAGTTCTATTAAAGCCTCTTGAGAAGATGGTCAAGGCACAACTAAACTAGCTCATACCACTGCACTGGGGGAAAACAAAGCACTGCAGCTCTAGTGTCCCCTGAAGAGACTTAATCTTCCTCCCCCAGCCTCAGGAGAGCCAGGTGAAGCAGGATAAGTACTGTAACACACAGGGAGGAAATAGAAGCATTTAAGTTGTCTCTTTCTGCATAAAAACAGGGTGATTTTCTTCTGGATTTAGCAGCTTTCCATTCTCTTCTCTCCTAGACAAGATTTCTGTTTCAGTGAAAATTTACTGTGTCCACAGGGCACAAGGGAAAGCTAGCATCCCTTTCAAGAGAACGTATGAGACTTTGAGGCTTCTCTGAAAACAGGTTCTGGGCAACCCTGAACTAGTTCTGAGAACCTGTTATACAGACAAAAAGAGCTCAGTTCAAGATCCTAATAAGCCCCTCAAGTCATTTTTTTTCAGTGAACCACAGCTAATGAGGAAGCAGTGCCTCTCAGCACTGGAGATATTCAGAGGAAAGGAGGCCAGGGTACCATGTCAAGGATTTCCAAGGCACACAAAGGAAAATGTAAATCTGTCCCCAGGCCTGGAGACAAGACAAAGACCAAATGGAATCCTGAAATAGGCTGCTAAGCAGTTATACGTAGAGGAACGGAAGACATGTGATGAACCACTCCAAGAACTGATAATAAAACAAACAACCCAAATGTAAATATGAAGACTATTTGCTTCAATTAAGTCTAAGCTACAGAAGTGTGAACTTTAATATTTCCTCAGTGTACAGCTCTGCCAGTGCTTTCACCATTATTAAAGTGTGTTTATACAGGGTTTGGCTTTTCATCTATTATGGAAAAATTACATCTTGCCAACAGCACTACAGAGGCCTAAACACAGTAAATCCTCCACTGACCTTGAACCCAAGCTAAAGCAAATAGTCACTCTCCTTGGTGCTGAACTGCCTAAATAAAGCACCGCATAAATGGCTGTGAATATAAATTACACCTACAATGAGTCTTAGCATTTATGGATTACCAACAGGGTACATGTTTTCCCAAAAGGCGGTATCTGTAGAGGCACCGCAACATAAAGAAAACTCTTAGGGAGATAATTGGGAAGGCAGTCCTTCGCAAATGATGGTCATGTATTTATGGAGCACTAAAAGTGGAGCTGGGTCTTGAGCCTCACAGAGGAGGTAGCAAAGTTGCAGACACTTCTGGTCAGAAGGTTTCACAGGAGTGGAGGGAGAAGAAGCTGCTTAACAAAGGGCACACAAGAAAAGAAGCCACTGCAGTAGAAAGCCTGGACTGGTAAAGCGTCATGAGACAAACAGAAAGCAGAAGAGCAGGAGAAGACAAAAACATCAGTCAGAGTATCAATGTAATGGAAAATGACATTTCCATTAGAACCACCAGGAAAATTTATCAACATGGAGAAATGTTTATAAAATGATTCTAAATGAAAAAAAAAAAGCAACATATAATATGATGAATACACTGCGATTAAAATCGTGTACACAAAGAGCTGAAGTCTGGAAGGGAATAAAGAAAACTCAAAATCATGAGATGAGAGGTGAATTGTGGACATATCTGTTTACTTATGAAATTTCCTTTAATCTTATTGTCAAAACACACATGTACACATACACACTCTATTTTTATAGGCAGTTAAGAGTATACGTGAACATTCACAGCAGCTCTGTGATGGTTAAAAAATGATACACAACTCAGATATTCATCTATAAGGGACAGGTTATGTGAGTCCTGGCATAGACATAAGATGATCTCCTACACCACTTTAGGGGTGCCTGGCTGGCTCAGTCAGTAGAACACAAGACTTCTGGTCTTGGGATCATTCGAAAACAAAAAATCCTTAAAAAAAAAAATCTCCTATACCACTTTAAAAATTGAGGTATAGCTATTTCTATTGACATGAAGATAAGTGTATGGATTATGGCCAAGTAATATTTTTAAAAAGAAACTTAGAGAATACATATGTCGTAATCACATTCATAAAAATAAATTATATTAACATACGTGGGTATAGACTCAGGAAAGACTGGAGTAATAGACCCTAAATGCAGGGAAAATTATGGGATCACATATTTTCACTTCCTATGTTCATTTCTGTAATGTCTGCATTTTGTGTAACCTTGTATTACATGTGTTATTGGAAAAAACATTTTAAGGAGTAAAAATTGAATTAAAGATTTTTGAAACTAGTGTATGGGGACAAATTTTAGAAGTTTATCTTCAGGACATGAGGGGTAAAATCTAAGAAGAGTTTTGAAAAGTGGAGAGTGGTTGGGGATAGAGCAGTATATAGAAAGACAGCGTAACTAAGGGAATGAAAATAAATGGTCGTGCTGACCTCTCTAACTTGGGCAGGATTTACCAATGACCCTAAGTTGAAGGGCAGCAGGAAGGAGAAAACCATCTGAAAAGAAAGTTGGGGAGAAGGGTACAAAGGACGGACTGTTCCTTCCGAGTCCTGAGCAAAACTGATGGAGAATTTCAGAAAGGTAGAAGGTAAGAGGTGGCAAAAAACATAGAAAAGAGAGGCCGAGAATGAAAGGGTGATGGTGAATAAAATAGCACAGGAGAAAACTGGGAGGAGAGCAAACAGAATTTATGCGGAGACTCGTAACACCTGGCCGATTTACCACAAGCCAATCAAGCACAACATAATCCAGCTTCAAACCCATTCACCTGAAACCGGCTTTCTTGCCTCCCCACAGAAATCTGAACCTCAAAATACAGTTCGTCTGCCCTTAACAAGTTCAGCAAATTTCAGTTGAAAATCACCATTCCTATATATCATGTTAGTCTGTGTCACCAAGTCTCAGATGTTCTTGGGAACTGGGGCAGCTAATATGTTCAGGCTGGGAGAGCTGACAGGCGTATACGGTACCACTCAGTACAAAAAGTAAAATGATTGGCTCCACTAGTTTACAAGCACATTAAAACGACTACATGCTTTAGATTCCTAGTCTAAAAAACGGGTATAATTCCAAAGAACTCGGAGCTTCAAAAGATAGACAAATGATAACTCGGTGCCTGGAACACAGCAGACACACAAGAAATGTTTCTGAATGAACAAATGAACCCATGTAGTGGGGACCGTACAGTGCTATTCCTGTGCACAGAAAGATGGCACAGGAAAGGTAAAATCCTGCTGGATTCCATCTCTGTACTAAGGTCCAGCCACTTCCTTTTAACAGTAAAGTCTCCCATTTACTGCTTCTTTTATGGTGACTGGCCTTCATAAGCAAACTTCCTGGGCATCTGTAACCCCTTCTCAACTTTGAAAGTGTGTCTCTGTGCTTTTTGCTGTCTCTCTTTGGAACTATAAAATCTAAAATGGTGACGGCTGTGTCCTTATACTTCAAGAGGAGGCAAATAACCAACTGGTACTAGAAAGCCAGGAAGAGAAGGAAGTATTTCTAAGCCTTCCTCAGATCCAGGGCGAACCCGCCGGGGCCGCTCTGTATGTGGGGGCGGTGCAGGGGATCCAGATCATCTGCCAGTGTTGAGGCAAAGTGATTTTGAGATTCTAGTTGTGAACAGCACATCAAAAGGGATACCTTTCACTTGAAAGGTATAAGATTAAGCAATACTCTCTGGACTAGGGTTTGCTCATCTAGGTCCATGGATCCCAAAGAGGTCCATGGACAGAATTCATGAAGGTACCTCAGCTCAGATGGGAAAACATTAGATCTGTATTTTCACCAACTTCTAGCTAAAATGTAGCATTTGCTTCCATTATGAAGTTGGGCAACAAATCATGGTAGCATTAGTGGTACTTCTACATTTGTTACAACAGAAGTGATAGATATTTTCATATCTCATTGTGATTGTTGCTGATATTTCAAAATGTCATCTATATTATCACTTATAACCAGCTTGAAATTACAGTGGTCATTACACCATACGCTGCTAGACTGAATACAATGGGTTAATTAGCAAGCATATGTGTCACCACAAAACAAATTTGTTCTAAATTTAATAACTATACTTGAGACAAGAATGCGATTCAATCAAGATTTGGAATTGGTTCCTTCTCGTTTTATGTATTTTATTTTATGCATTCACGTGCTTTACTGTCCTGAGAAGCAGGACATAGACTCCACCAAACTATGAAAGATGTCCATGACATGAAAAAGGTGAAGAGGATCTGGCTCTAGGTTTTCAATTGTCCAACAACTGAAAACATTACATACACCCCAATCCCATTGCTTGAAACACTTTTAAATGTGAAGACAAAAACATTTGAGAACCTGCTACCATTCTGGTATGTAGGACTTATTTATATTGACTAAAAAGTTCAAAATTAATGGCATGAATTACATAATAGAGCAGCCTATAAATGAAACAAACCCATCTGAATTCTTTTTATTGCTTTTAACCATAGGGTTAAAAACACAAGTATTTGAGTCAAGGACTTGGCTTTGAATCCTATTTCAAATTTACTATCTGGCCTGGGGCAGGCCAGTAAACCTCTCTAAGCCTCATTTTTCTCATCTACAAAATGTGAGTGATAATACCTGCCTCAAAGCATTATTAAAAGGATTAACTAGTACAGCAAAACACTACATAATGCATGCAAAGAACTTAGCCCAGTACCTGACATAGTAAGTACTTAATAAATTGTAGTAATGGTACTGCTTTAGTTTAGTTATTAATGCCATTTAAGTCATAATTTATATTAAGTCTTTAAGATTTCTTTAAAAGATTATGTAATTAAGAGGCAATATAATACACTGCTTCAGAACACAGACCCTAGCAACAGACTGCCTAGGTTTGAACTTTCCTCCACCGTTTACAAGCTATGTAACTCTAAGTTACTTCATTTCTGAGATTCAGTTTCCAATCTGTAAAATAGGAAAGATTAAAGTATCTACCTAAGAGATTATTACGGGATCAAATTCGTAACCGTATGTGAAGCTCATTAGAAAGTGCCTGGCACACAGTAAATACTTTGTAATTATCAGCTGTTTGTATCATCAATAGTTATTATATAATGGTTTCTCATCAAGTTATGGTCAAGAACCCTTTCTCCCTTTCTGAATTTCAGCCAAGATTTATTACAAACGAAGTAGAATTAGTCTTATTTAAAGGATAGTATTTACATGACTCTATTTTGATGTTAATAAGAACAAGGCAGGGAACAAATTCAGCTACAATTATGTCCTAGGGAGGATAAGAAAGACCCACTTCCCATGGTTTTGTAACCAAGTCAGAGCCTACACAGAAAATATTTTTTTTTAAGTCTGAAATGCTTCTTTTACGGCAATGGATCTGTGTCATACAGGGACAAACAAAACTTTGCTTCTGTGCCTTTAAACAGGTGCAGAGAGGGGCCTCTGTGGCCCAGGCTGGAGCTCACCTTGGAGAAAGGAGCCATGGAAATGCTGGGCTCAGGGACCACGTCGGCACCACAGGAACAAAGATGCACCTGTTTCCCAGCGGGGGACCAGCCTTGTTCCCTACCTGGCAATTAGTAGGCTTTGACTTAACTTAAAACCTATACAAACCACTGATCTGAGAATGTGAGAATGTGACTGATGTTATTTTCTGAACTAAGAGTAACAGTAAAAAAAACAATAATGTTTTTACTTTTCCCCATCTTTTAAAGAGGTAGTTGAACAATTAGTAACTCAACAATTAGTAATCACAGCAAAATTATAAAGCACATGAAATTATTCTCACCATCATTTTATTTCACTGTTTTTTACTTAGGAGCTTTAAGAATTCAAGGTTCTTTGCTGAATTTAATACTAACCCTCCCAGCATGAAAGATAAAGAACACTAAAACCAAAAAAAAAAAAAAAAAAAAAAAGAACACTAAAACCAAGTTATAGTACATATCACAGTAATTCTAACATACAGTAAAATTAATGCTCATCACCATCCCCAGTACTCTACAAAAATGCTAAGTGATAAATCTTTTTTTTTTAAAAATAACAATCAAAAGATAACTCAACCACCAATGTTAAAAGTCAGAGGCAATAAATCTTTAGTTTTTCCCCAGATGCACACAGAGGTATCCTTTGGGGATTTAGCTTTCCAACACATATGGCTAAAGGTCTGTTCCCAGGAGGAAAAAAAAAAAAAACCAAGAAGTTTTTCCTACCAGGAAAGCAAAATTTGGCATACTCTGGATTTAGTGGCCAGAGATTATCAGGTAGTTGGAAATATTTACAGGGGAATCAAGGCAGATTAGGGGGTTCTCCTCTTGAATGCTCTACTCATGCCAGTAGCATTATTTCCAACATCCCTTAATGGGTCCAAAGTAGAACATTCCAGCTGAGGAATTAATAGATGCCCTTGCAATGCTGACTTTTAATACCACAAGGGGCTTTTCAAAGCACCCCAGAGTGAGCCTGGTCTGTAGTGCTTGGACCGATGGAGCTTCACCACACTGAGGCGCCTTCCAAATATCCAGGCTGCTGAGCTTGGTTCTCAACTCCACTCAAGTGAGTCTGCAGCAGGGCCCTTTGACCATTTAGATTAAGGCAAGACATCTGATCTGGAATCTTTGGTCCAAACAGCCTTGGAACAAGACTGCTGAATGTGCCCTCTACATCCACAAGTGGGGTAAAGAGAAGACAGGAAAGTCAAGAATGTATATCCACGTGTATGCACCCACACAGCTGGCATTTGGTACCTAATTTCCATGTGATCAAATTTCTTTCAGGCCCATTCAAAATAAAATACTTTCATAGTAAGTGTTCATATAGAACCTCTAACAATGGAAAATTCTCTTATTTAACTAAGATCCTACTAAGTGTTCATTCTAATATGAGGATAATCTTCCTTAAAATAAATATGGCTTGTTGCCCAGATTAAACACCTTAAGTAGCTCCCCTGTGCCTACAAGCCCAAATCCTAACACTTCAAGATGCCAAGCAAGACTTGAGTAGGAACCCTACCTACTTGTCTAGTTTCCTTTACCTCCGTGGCTGCCAGGATGCTCAACCTCTCAGAAAGTCCTCAAGTTTTTTTGCCATGTTCCTTCACACCTCTCAGCCCTCATCAACACTAGCTCTGTACTTGGAATGCTTTGTTTTTATAGCAGTTCTGACAAATGCTCATTCTTCTTTCCCAGCTCAGCAAAGATCACCTCCCCTGTAAAGACTTTGCCAGCTCTCCTCTCCCAGAAAAGACCGACCCACTCTTTTCTTTTATGCCCACAAAATGCCTTGTCCACTCCTGCCCTCCTGCCCACCATACCATTTTACTGCACTGTTTTTTGAACATACTACTCAATATTCAACATTCAATAGTATATTGAATACTGAAAACTCAAATTCAATATGCTGCACATTTTAAAGTGTACAATTTCATATGTTTTAACCTATGGTTATTCCCATGAAACCATCACTACAATCAAGATAATGAACATATATATCCGCTCCCTCTGAAGTTTTTCATCTTTCCCTCTCATCCTTTCCTGCCTTTCTCTATCCCAAGGCAACACCAATTTGCTTTCTGAAACTAAAAACTCATCAGCATTTGCTACAGTTGTAGACATATGGAATTGTGCACTATGGACTCTTTTTTTTTTTTTTTTTTTTTTGCCTTGCTTCTTTCATTCAGCATAATTATACATAGATTCATCTGTGTTGTTGCATGAATCAATAGTTCATTAGATCTTATTCCTGAGTAGTTTCAGCATAGATATGGACACACTATAGTGAGTCTGTCCTTTCCTCTGCAGATGAACACTTGAGTTGTTTCAACTTCCTGAGTATTACAAAGTACGATGCATATATACGAACATTCATATGTAAGTCTTTGTACAGACACATGTTTTCTTTCCTCTTGGGTAAATATTTAAAGGTTAGAATGGATGAATCATTCATCCATTGGTAGATGAATGTTTAATTTTTAAGAAACTGCCAAACGACTTTCCAAAGTAACTGTGCCATTTTACATTCCCGCTAACAGTGCGTCCACTCCCTCCATATTCTCACCATTTTATACGGTTAGTTGTTTTAATTACAGTCATTCTAATATGTCTATTATGCTATCTCACTGGGGTTTTAATTTGCATTTCCCTAATAATTAATGATGTTGAGCATCTTTTCGTGAGCTTATTTGTCACCCATATTTCTTCTTTGGTGGAGTACCTGTTCAATTTATTTGCCCATTAAATTGGAGGGTTGTTTGTTTTCTTATTAAGTTTTGAGAGTAATTTATAAATTCTGGAAGAAAATCTGTTATCAGAAAAACTTGCAAATATTTTCTCCCAATCTGTGGTTTATGTTTGTATTTTCTTAACAGTATCTTTTGAAGAGCAGAAAATTTTAAATTTGGTAAAGTCTAATTTATCAATTTGTTCTTCTATGGACTGTGGTTTTGGTATCATATGTAAGAAATCTTTGTTCAACTCAATGTTACAAAGATTTTTTTCCAATTCCCCCCCTTTTTTTTAAGACTTATATATTTTAGAAAGGGGGAGAGAGAAGGCCCGTGTGTGAGCAGGGGAAGGAGGAGAGGGAGATAAGCAGACTCCCCACTGAGCAAGGAGGCCCCCTTCAGGGCTCCATGCCATCATCCTGAGATCAGGACCGGAGCCAAAATCAAGGGTCAGATGTTTAACCAACTGAGCCACCTAGGTGCCCCTATTTTTTTTTTTTCTATAGGATTTATAGTTTCAGGTTTTACATGTATGTCTACAATCTATTTTGTATTCATTTTAAAAATATACTGTAAGGCATGGTTCAACATTTATTTTTCCCTTCATGGATGTCTACATGTTCCAGAACCATTTGTTAAAGAAATAATCCTTTCGGGGCGCCTGGGTGGCTCAGTCGTTAAGCAGCTACATTTGGCTCAGGTCATGATCCCAGCGTCCTGGGATCAAGCCCCGCATCGCATCGGGCTCTCTTCTCAGCAGGAAGCCTGCTTCTCCCACTACCATTCCCTCTGCTTGTGTTCCCTCTCTCCCTGTGTTTCTCTCTGTCAAATAAATAAAATCTTTAAAAAAAAAAAAAAAAAAAGAAAGAAACAATCCTTTCTCCACTGACATGCCTTTTCACTCTTGTCTAAAATCAATTGTCTCCATACACATGGACCCATTTCTGACTCTCACTGTTGTTCCAATAATCTATTTGTCTGTTTTAACCCCAGGACCTCACCCTTGATTACTGAGCTTGAAATCAGGTAGTTTTAGTCCTTAAACTTTGTTCTTTTTTTTCAAAGTTGTTTTGGCTAGTCTATGTTCTTTGCATATCTTTGTGACTTTTTAGATTTGTCTTGTAATTTCAAAAACTGCTGGCATTTTGAGTGGGGTTACACTGAATCTATAGATCAATTTGGAGAAAACTGACATCATAACAAAATTGAGACTTCAATTATACCTCTCCATTTATTCAGCTCTTCTTTTTCTCAGCAATATTTTATGGTTTTTCAGTGAAAAGGTTTTACACAGCTTCTGTTAGATTTACTCCTAAGTATTTCATATTTTTGGTGCTATTGTAAATGGCATTTTTATTTTAATTTATTGTTCATTGTTAGTATACAGTAATATAATTGATTGTTATACATTGATATGCCATCCTGAAATCTTGCCAGAGGACACTGGAATTAAGAATTAAGATTAACATCTCTAAGAGAATGCCTCTGAGCAAAGTGCGAAAGACTATGCTAGATAGGAAGACTTCACTAGGTCGTGAATAAGGGTGATGCCAAAGGGGAGAAGGTTGGATAGCCTGAGGGACAGAGGTTTTTAGAATACTGTTATCATGATAAGAAAGGGGCTGAAAACAAGATGGACCTAGTCCTTTCTTGTGTGTAGTGAAAACAAGCAGCTTTCAACGTAAAGGAATCTGGAGACTATGTCTGCAAGGAAGAGCCCCATTTCAGTTAAGGTATGGAAAGGAACCAATATTTTAAAATGTCCTGATGAGGGGTACTTGGGTTAAGCCTCTGACTCTTGATTGCAGCTTAGGTCATGATCCCAGGGTTGTGAGATCAAGCCCTGGGTCGGGCTCACTCTCAGCACAGTCTGCTGGGGATTCTCTTCTCTTTCTCTGCTGTTACCCTACCCTGGTGCTCTCTCTCTTTCTCTCTCTCAAATAAATAAATAAAATCTCTTTTTTTTAATAAATAAAATCTTTAAAAATTAAAAAAAAAAAAAAGATTAACATCTCAATACCTAGAGGGACAAAGGAAGTTGATCACAGTTACATAGAGGAAAAATTGTTCTGTGGAGATATTTACATTTGCTAGGGGAGAGAGGACAAGTACAGATACATCAACATTTCTGTTTCTATGTTTTTGGCCTAGATGGTTTGAATGAGTCTTTGAGCTCACTAGTCAAGTGGTACAGGAAAAATTCTCCTACTTAGTACATATGGTCCTTCCTACATGGTTTCTGAAATGTGAGAATATAATCCCTTGCCACTGAAGAGAAACCCCAGGGAGACCAGCAGCAATAATGCTTTACCTTTCTTTTGATCTTCAATCTTTTAGGCTGGTTTCTGCTTCTTTTTTTCATCCTGCTACAACCAAGTTTCCTTAAAAGGAATCTAGCCCTTACATTTCAGAAACTGGGACTTAAACTGGAGTATTTCCTCTATGCCTCTACTTGTGCTTTGGATGATTAGTCTTGGGTTCCTGCCTCTAAATCGTACATATGAATTCAGGCTGACTGCCTATATAACTGAATCTGCTTGTATCCCGTTGACCTCACATCCCCTAAATAGGATGCTTGCTTCCCAAGGCAGCATAGCCTGTTTGCTGCCCTCATTCTCCACACTAGAAAACTCAGAGGTCACATGCTTCTCCATCCTTCACAACACCAGAGCTCTATCTGCTCTGCACATAAAAGAAAGGATTCTATTGTTAACGAACCCCAGAACACAGACCACTTCTCTCTTCCACAGTGCACAGAAAACTTCAAAGCATGTTCCTAATTGAAAGGATTTTTGGTTGAATATGAGCATTTTCAGCTACCTCCGTGTCTCCAGATGACCATCACTGTCAGAAGCATCATCTTTGAGTATGAATGACACACTGAATGAAGGCAAGAGAGAAATAGAGACACCAGGGGCACTGCATACAGAATTAACATCAAAAAATGAAGTCTGGTCAGAGTTCCCTAAATCTGCTTTCTCTCTCTCTATGTTGATGTAACAGTCATTCAGGAAGCCTCTGTCATCGGTTTAATAAGGGCCTTGCTCACCTGTGAGGCTCTAATGTCTCTTACATTTATGCTCCCTCTCTGGTTATAAATCATTACCTGTGAGCCCTAAGTTTTTTTCATATAAACTGAAAAAAAATTTTTTTACAACGAAATACATTTTTACTACATAAGAATAGAAAACCCAATTAAACCTAAATAAAAAAAAAAAAATCATCATTAAGCTTACCAGCCCAAGATTATGACTCTTAACATCTAATACATATTCTCCCAGATTTTTCTCCTCTGTTACAACATTTTCAACAAAAATAAAATCATAGAGTTATCCACTATTATCTTCTAAGTTGTTGGGCTGGTAATATGGCAGCAAGACATGCTGATTACTTTTTGGGGCGATCTTAGCAAAAGAAGGCACGTGTTACCAAGAGCATTAGAGCTTCAACCAAAGCTATAAAATAATTATGGTGTGAGACCTGCACTACCTCCAGCCAGCCCAAGCAGAATTAACTGGCAAATGGAGAAATCTCCTACTAGTTAGGAAACCGTAGCCAGAACACTGTCACTTGGCCAGGTCACATGACACACCTGTCCACAAAATTCTAAGCAGCCTATGGGGATGGTGGTTGCACACTTGGGGTTGGGAAGGTGAAAAGAGTCAAAGCCATGTTGTTCCTAGTGAGAAGAAGAAAAGTGTCAGACGTCCAGAGAAAAATGAGTATGAAGTGGGAGATGCAACATACCACTCATCGTTTTTACGTACATCCGTGTCTTACTCCTCCTTTCTATCCTTAGTGCCTGGCACTTAGTAAGGATTCAGTGAATGATTTTAGGGGCTGTCCCAGAAGCAGCTGAGTTGAAAATGATTGGGCAGGAACTAGCCCATGTAGCATATTACAAAAAAGATGAAAAGATCATCTCTAACTATGACTGTCCCATTTTGATTTCAAAGGAAGTAAATCCTGTATTTGTTAAAGATAAGTGTTGATAAATAAGTTGGAAAATATTAGGGCTCTAGGCAAACTTTATTCAATTTCTTACACACATACACCATTTTCCAACTCCCAGTCAAATATATTTTCACTAAGGCACACTGTTTCCAAGGTTAATGTGTGTTATGAAGGGGAAAAACAACAGGTGAAAGATAATTGTACAAGATGCCTGATGTGGTGTATTAATTTCGAGATGGCCCTCACTTCTCCAAAGTCCCCACGCCCTTTGATATTTGACTCTGCAGCTTCTCCCATTGAGTGGCAGAGTCTACTTCCCCAATCCTGGAATCCAGCTTGGCCTAATGACTTGTTTTGAGCAACAGAACACAAGGGAAGTAGAGGTGTGCCAGTTCCTAGGTCTCCAAAGACCATCTGTGCTTCTACTCTCTCTGAACTCTGTCTCATCACCAAGCTGGACTCCCGGATGAGAGGCCATGTGGCCGGCCATCCTCGTTATCCCAACCGACAGCCAATTGCCAGACGTGGCACCATCCTGTCCTCAGCTGAGCAGTCCCGGGAACAGAGGTGTGACATTTCACCGAAGAATTTGAAAAATGCAAAGTAAAACCACAATGAGATATCACTAGATACCTGTCAGGTAGCTAAATAAAAAAAATAATCATAATGACAACACCAAATGCTGGCAAGGATGTGGAGAAAACACACCACTCATACGTTACTGGCGGGAATGTACGAGGGTGCTGCCACTGTGGGAAACAGTTCGGCAATTTCCTATGAAACAAAACGTAAGTAATGAATCTTGGAACACCAAAAAAAATAAATAAATAAAATAAAATTTAAAAAGGAAAAAAAAACCCAAAACGTAAAACTACTTACCAATTACACTCTTGAGGATTTATCCCAGAGAATTAAAAGCCCAGGATGTGTTCAAACCAGAAACCTATACATGAACGTCCATAGCAACTTTATTCATAGTGGCCCCAAACTGGAAACATCCCAGAACTTCTTTGACAAGATAACAGTTAAAAAGCTGGACTATCCTCAGCAATAAAATGAAACAAACTTGTGTTAAACACACCTTAGATGAATCTCCAGGGGATTATACTGTGTGAAAAAAAAAGCCAGGCCCAAAAGTCCACATACTGTATTTACAGAACATTCATGAAATGACAAAATTATAGAACCTGGAGAATAGACTGGTGGTTTCTTGGGCCACGATGAGGAGGGGCAAGAGAAGGGGTGGGTGCGGACATAAAACAGAATAGGGCAAAGTGGAGGATCCTCCCTGTGGTGCAAATGCTCTGGATCTTAACCATATTAGTCAGTACCCCAGTTGTGACATTGTACTATAGTTTTTCAATATATGGAAGAAACTATGTAAAAACTAAAAGAGATCTCTATTATTTCTTATAACCACATGTGTATCTAATTATCTCAAAATAAAAAGCTTAGTTTAAAGCTAATTACTTTAGGGGCGCCTGGGTGGCTCGGTCAGTTAAGCATCCAACTCTTAGTTTCGGCTCAAGTTGTGATCTCATAGTTGTGAGATCGAGCCCCTTGTCAGTCTCTGTGCACAGCACAGAGTCGGCTTCAGATCCTCTCTCCCTCCCCCCTGCCCCTCTTCTCTTCCCTCTCCTCCTCCCTCTCTGTCTCTCTCAAATCAATAGACAAAATCTTTAAAGTTAACTACTTGAATGGCTTTGGGCAAGTTACTGAACTAACTTGGAAGCCCTGGTTTCCATACCTATAAAACAGGGATAAAATAGTACCTGTGTAACAGAGCTTAAATTAGATGATTTTAAGAACTTATATTTATAATACTCTCACAGGATGATTAGTATTCAATAAATGTTGTTATTGATAATATTTGTAGCAATAGTAACAAACAGTAACAAAATAATAATAAACACAGTCACAAATAAAGATGGTTTTGTTTAACATCCACTGAGATTTTGGGGGCATGAAAGCAAGGCAAATAGTATCAGTTCATGTTGTCAGGGTGCTAACTAGAAAACAGACCTAGAGCAAGGAAAAGGAGGCTATACTTGCTCAAGGACCAGGAAACAGAGAAAGGTGGCTCTATTTTAGAAAAAGCTATAAAATGGATCAAAGAAAACATGTGTCAGAAAATTCAGTAAATGAAAACCCGGGCTGGAAATTGACTAATCTCTATAATATGCCTAAAGATATATAATTAAACATATATCCCAAGAGTCACAGAATCTTGGAGTTAAGTTAAACTTATCCCCCATTTAACTTCTAAATCTCTCAGCTATGCTGAAATAGTCTCTATAATGCCTAATAAGGAAAATGCCTGCCTGCTTTCCTCTCTCTCTTCCTTTCTTCCTTCCTTCCCTCCTCCTTCCTCCTTCCCTCCCTTCTTTCCCTCCTTCCTTCCTTCCTTAATTCCTTCCTTCCTTCCTTCCTCCCTCCCTCCCTTCCTTCTTTCCTTCCTTCCTTAATTCTTTCCTTCCTTCCTTCCTTCCTTCCTTCCTTCCTTCCTTCCTTCCTTCCTTCCTTCCTTCCTTCCTTCCTTCCTTCTCTTCCTTCCTTCTCTTCCTTCCTTCCTTTCCCTGAGGCCCCTGCTGGGACCCATTTAATAGGCATAACTCCCTGAAGGGCAAGGTGGGCCCAGCCCTGGGGCCCTGAAATGTCTCACTTAAAAAAAAAAGTGATGGAGATGATGAAGAAGCCACCATCTATCACAGTAACTGCAAAACTCTAAGTTAGAGATGGACATTCCAAGCTGCACATGAGAATCATCTAATAAGCACTGAAAGTAAGAATTAAAGGTTTCCATAGATACAGCACTTTATATCACCTTGGAATGATGAAGAGGACTGTCCCTTCAGTATGTGGCTGTAAGCAATGCTTGAAGCTAATTGTTCCTTTGATGGTGTCTGAATTGAGCCAGGGTACTGGACAGTCAAGCTGCACTATGTTTAGGTACATCCATCCACCCATCCAACAGACAATCACCGACCATCTTCCATGTGGTAGGGACCATACTGGATGCTACGACGACAACTATGAACAAAAGTGACATGGTCTCTGCCTTCATGAAACTTACATGCTTTCAGGACAGTAACACAATTGCTTAATCATTCATAAGATGTACAATGATGGGGAGCACAGAGGGGCTTTGGGAATCCCTCACTGGATGCAGAAGCATCTACTCATCTGAAAGGCTTTCAGCGGTGTTTAAGACTCTGCTCCATACAATGATATACTGAGAAAACATAGTGCAATTATTTACGTGTTTGTTCATTTATTCATTTTTGCCATTTAGTTAATGAAAATCAACACCTGATTTATCTGGCATCATCAAAGAGAATTCTGCTCTGTTTAGGCGTACTTTCTAGAAAGCGGAAAACTATCAACCTGGGCTAAAATTTTATTTAAAACTTCTAAAAACCAGGGCGCCTGGGTGGCTCAGTCAGTTAAGCCTCTGCCTTCGCCTTAGGCCACGATCCCAGGGTCCTGGGATGGAGCCCCATATCGGGCTCTCTGCTCGGCAGGAAGCCTGCTTCTCCCTCTCCCACTCCCCCTGCTTATGTTCCCTCTCTTGCTGTCTCTCTCTCTCTGTCAAAGAAATAAATCTTTAAAAAAATAATAAAATAAAACTTCTAAAAACTAAATCCTAAAATGAGCCGTCGTGCATGGCTCTGCATCACTAAAACAGACAAATGACTGTAATTTTCTTTCAATGGCCCCTGGTGACCATTATGAATGTCAGGACCAGGTACTCACTTCGAAATCTCCTGAGGGGTGCAGAGGACCGGCCTACTACAGCTTGCTATCCGTCCACTGCCCTCCCACCCCTGTAACTAGGGGGTGCATCAGCATGTTAGCCTCACAGGACACATCCCCCGTACAGGCAGGGAGGCTTTGTTTCCTTCAGGGCCTGGTCACTCCACTGCTGCTAGCCACACTGCCTGCCTCTGCCATCACTCTTTCCCTCTAACCTGCTCCCTTGGCCAAATGGTTCTCCTCCTTCTTTTCACAAGCTAAATCAAAAGTGGAAATTTCCAAGGGAACCCAAACAACAGGTACCATATATAAATTTAAAGTAAAAAGAAGCTTGGTAAGACTGATGAATCACAGACCTGTACCCCTGAAGCAAATAATATTACATGTTTATAATAAACAAACAAACACGAGAAAGTTGAGGGGAAAAAAGAACTCCTCCCCTCCCCCAAAAAGACGCTTTGCCCAAAACAGAGTTCAAATGCACCAGGTCTGTGGGAAAATTTTCCAGGGGAACCAAGGGATACTGTGGTTTCCTTTTTTTTTTTTTCCCCCAGGATCACAAATTTTCTAGAGCATTACTATAAAAAAAAACAAAAAACAAAGAAACAAACACTACCTGCCTGGCTGAGAGTGTTGAGGCAATTATGATTATATAGTATTTTCCCTACAAAGAGTTCAAATATTTGTACTGTTATCTCATTTATTTTCCCCAAATTCCTGAGATACAGAAAAAGGCAAACGTAATTATTAATACGTGGAGAGAGAAGCTGTGACTACTACCAAGACTTGAAGTGAGTTGCCCAAAGTCACAGAAAGAGACCAGAGGGTCTGTCTTCCTGACTCCCTGCCCTCATTTTTCTTTAAAGGAAAAAAACATTCCAGAGCAGAAATGCCCACAGGTACCTAATTTTCCTTTGAGATAGAAAAATTGAGGTTTAAAACAAAAACAAGTTCCTCAGAACTAAGATCAGTAAAAAAAAAACTTTAATAAACGCTTTCAGTCTGAAGGAAACCACCTTTATTTCACAGGAAACTAATGGAAAGTACCTAAAACATAGGAAAATACTCTCACCCTTCTATACCACCACATGAACTTGTCACCTTTCCAAACACCTTGAAATTACTTCAGATAAATACAGTAGCTCTCAGAGCACGTCTCATATGGTTAAAAAATATTCTATGACAATATATAAAACTATACACCTTCACAGAAATGACTGCATTAGCATGTTACATATATCAACTCTCCGCCCACCATCTTCCGATGTCTCCTCACTTTAAAGCATTAGACTGGATTGTTTTCAGATGAATTTCACTTTATTAGGACTTGCTTTTCAACTAGCAGGACCCTGGCGCCTCCTCTTTGGAGCTCCTCATTTGTGCCTGCTGAATTACCCAGGGTTCTTGCTATGTAACATTTTTAAGTGTTCACAATGTTCTCACTGCTGTAAGCCAAGGCCGTGTCACTTTCCAGCCTCAATTAGTAAAATACTACGAACTTTCACAAAAGAGGAATTGGAAACGTGTTCCAAGAGATCAGCAAAACAGGAAGAGAAACAAAATAAAAGCAAGTGTCTGTGCCCTTCTCTAGGTCATGCTGCCTCCTCTTGCAAATCTGATTAATGCACATCCTCTCCCTTTCCTTTTCGGACACCTAATGTCAAATAAAGCTGGACTTCCTGGCACAAGTAGAAAAATCATGTTTAATGGGCCTGGGTGTATCTGGGATGGATATGACTGCTGAGATCTATCTTGAGGGATAGCTCAGTGTTGGCAAAAGTATGAAGAATTCATCAGGCAACATCTCCCTCAGGTGAGAAATTCACAAATTAAGGGGGCTCTGGGACAACTTAAACTCTGTTACCACTTCAGTCTCTCCTTACAGGGAGCTCCCTCTTCTGAGCTGTGGGAGAGCTGTAAGCTACCCAGGTCCCCATCTGCATTTCTTCCACACATACCTCCCCTCCCATTTCTCCTGGATGGATTCCCCGTGCCATCGGCAGCCTACTGTTGAGAAGAATGAAGAGTAAGTGGCCAGATGGCAGTGTCACTCATTCTACAGGTCATCCAGGTCTCAGTGTTCTGCGATTGGCTAAGTTGGCTTTCTTTTAACTCTCAGAATCTGTTTTCTTATCAACTTCCTCACCTGTTTCATGAGCCATGGGATAAAATCTGAATTTAACTCTCTAGTTCCTATGTCTTTGAAGCAGTAGTAGCGCTAGTAAATACTGAATTAGACAAAAAGTATAGAAAGAAAAGTGGAGGGGTGCCTGGGTGGCTTAGTTGGTTAAGTGCTCAACTCTTGATTTGGGCTTAGGTCATGATCTCAGAGTCAAGAGATCAAGTCCCCTATGGGGCTCTGTGCTCAGCATGGAGTCTGCTTGAGATTCTCTCCCTCTCCCTCTGTCCCTGCCCCTGACTTGTGCTGCTCTAAATAAATAAATCTTAAAAAAAAAAAAAAAAAAAAGTGGAAGCACAATCTAGATTTCTTGCCTCCAACAAGAGTAAGCCAGTGGTGTCCATTTTCACCCAGACAGAAGTTAATAATCTGGGGCAAGCACTAACTTGGAATCCAAGAGTCCAAAAAAGGCACTGTGGGCAGCTGACTGAATTAGGCAAGATATTTACTCTCTTACTATTTACAATACAAAACAATATTTCCTGTACCTAGAGTCAGAAAATATTTTTAGGAAAAAAGTGTCACATAATATGAAGACTGTAGAGTAGTACATGAAATACTTATTCAATATTTATATTTTTAATGTAATTTAGGTGTCAAAGTGATTCATTCAGTTCTCAATTATATCTACTAATGGAGTTGATCAAAACTATAGTTTAAAATGGCAGACAATGTAGTTTAACTATAGCTAATAAATCCATGCTTTACTATTAATATACACGTGCACTGAACAGCTTTTAAATTTAACAGAGTTCATCGTTTCAGAGCAGTGAGAATCTTAAAGGATCATTTTATCCAACACTCTTATTTTGCACCCAAGTGAGGTTAGGCTTAAAATGTTTAAGAGACTTAAACAGTTGTTAAATGAAAGAGCTGGGCCTTAATCTAACTATTCCAACTGATATCATGAAGAAAGAGGACCATATTCAAAAGAAGTCTGAAAGCCAATTAGCTGCCTTAGTTAGTATCTTCCTTCCTAACCCATCCTTTGTTGAACCCCCAGGACCTCCTCCCCAAAATACCAGCAGCAAAATGCCTCCTGAGAATCTCCCATGTACCGTCTCAAATTTATTTAATGCTCCAAATTTAAAGAAGACTTAACGTCCTTTTATTCTTCATGGTTGTTGATAGTTACCTTCATGAGGAAGTAATTTGCAATAGGACTTAAAGAAAATTTTATTGAAAATTGCTAGCCTACAAATAAGCAAAATGCTTTTGTAAGTCAATAATGCAAGGGCAATAACATATACTTAAAAATAGAATGCGAATACCATCTAGAAGCGGACAGTTACATATATCATCATAGTAGATAAGACTCAGAGAATTGTGTCCTAACCATATGATTTACCCTGTTCCTGAAGAAATTCATAGATTCCCCAGTTTTTCACAAATTCTCTAGCAGCACATTTTAATGTTTACCATTTTAATTAAAATGTTACATTTTAATGTTTACCTCTGTCACCACCGTCGTAAAACACCCATTTAAAACCTACCTACTGCAGCTTAATAGGCACAGTGCTTATTGTAATTTGGCCAAAATGAGGTCTGTGAAGATAGAAACGTGGGCCTCCCGAGTCTCACCCAGGATGGAAGAAAAAATTCCCCAAACATGCCTCTCCTTAATCCCAGCCCACACCCTGAACTATCTATGAAAACATTTTTAAACATAAAAAAATTAAAGTGACTGAGAAAGTTAGACAGATTCTTAGATGTTTTATGAAAAAAAAGAACACTATTGGCACAGAAGGCCTTGCATTCCTCATAAACCCGGCTGAGAAAGGAGCTCCCTTACAACACCACAACCAGGAGCCAGGATAATTACAATAGAAACACTTTATTTCAAATCATGAAAAGAGTTACACTTGATCTTCTTGTTAGCAGGGGCTGTGCAGACAGCAACATTTACTGTGAAATGTAAGGGCAGATAACAGCCGATTTGAAAGGGGATTGTGTAAATCTAGTTAAAGAGCAACTTTAGAAGATTATTTTCAATTACTGAGATAACATCATGGCTCTCAGAAAAAAAAAATGGAAAGGTTTGTTCTTTACACCACATACAGTGTACAAAATCTAACAAAACTGCCTGCTTTCAAGCAATAACATCAGCCAGCCGCTAATATGCCTTACCTCCACTTTACCCTCCTTCTTCAACTCATTTTCAATTATTTCTAGCACTTACTCAGCTCTGTGAACAAAAAGTCATTTTCAACCAGAGAAACAGCTTCAAAAAACCAAACCATTGCAAATAATTACTAAAGCCTTTAGATTTCCAAGTGCCGAATACACATAACCTGGGAGACCTCCAAACTGGGCTGGGGTCATGCAGCAAAAATGCACCAGTCTGTGGCTGATAAAATGGCATTTGCTTCTCATGTCAGAACATTTAACTGAAACCATCTGGGCCTCAGTCCCCAGCCACTTCACCTTCATACACAGGATGACACACGTATTCCTACACTGACCAAAAGACAAGCTACCCCTCTCAAGCCACATGACATAACCTTGTCACGTGAAATCTCTAGTTGTCTGGCCTTCAACACGGCTTGTATAGAGGGTGTCAGTGATGTATTCAGTAAAAAGAAAAAGGAAAACCTAAATAAGCAACAAAGAACCTAATGTAAAAGAGAAACATCATACAAGGAAGCAGAAAGCCCTGTCCTTTTCTGGCTCTGCCATTTACAAGTTATGTGACCTTTCCAAAGCCTCATCTCCTCTGCTTATTCTCAATTCTGCAGCTACTTCACAACCACTCTCCCTGGGCACCTTGCTCTTCCATGCCTCTGTGTCTCAGCTTTGGATGACCTTCCCTACCTGGAGAACACCTCCGAAGCCCCGAATTCTCATTCCTACAAACGGAACCCTCAGTTCCCTCATCTGAATGAAACACACCTTGCTGTGGGAACCTTGAACACTACCTGCGACCAAACGCTGACCATGCAGCGCTCTCTGCGCCTGTCTACCCACTTCCTCGACATTGTCTCCACTCCTCAAGGGCAGGGAGCATCTCATCTTTGTACATTCAGAACTGCCAAACATTGAGAAGCGCTCAATATAAGTCTGTAAAATAAAGGATGGACCAATGAAGGGATGAACAACAAACTGCATCAGATTTCATCACCTTTACAACAGGGATAATAGGGGCACCTGGGTGGCTCAGTCAGTTGAATGTCTGCCTTTGGCTCAGGTCATGGTCCCAGGGTCCTGCGATGGAGCCCTCGAGCTGTCTGCTCAAGGGAGAACCTGCTTCTCTCTCTCCCTCTGCCTCTCCCCACGCTTGTGCACGCTCTCTCGCTCTCTCTCAAATAAATAAAATATTTTAATAAACAAACAAATAAATAAATAAAAACAGGGATAATAATGGTTACCCAGTTCATTCAGAAGTCATGATGATCAAAAGATGAGCTGGTGCTTTACACTTTGTTGGGTGCAGTACAAGTGAGGTGATTACAATAAAGATGGTAATATTAAAAAGCCGTAATGTACAAATACAGTATGAGGGCTTTGTACACAGTAAAAAAAATCATTATCCATATATACCACCTACCTAGGCTCAACTGAATTTTGAGTTTTCAGAAAGAAATACTAAAAATTTAGCAAAAAGGACACTTCACTGTCCAAAAACTGTTCTTATGAACTAAGAGCAAATATCAAAACTCAGAGAATCACATTACATATGGTTCTCTTCCTATTAATTATGCACATTTTCCTGCATGGATGTGTGAGCAGACGCAGATTCTGCTCTGTGATGTAAACTAAAAACCACATATTCCACTCCCATGCGGCCATCGCAAAACATTTTATAGGCAAAACTGCTTTTCTCTGGAAGAACAGGTCCATGATGCACTAAAGGGCTGGGGCATCTCTTTAAAGAGAAAAAGATAACTGAGGGATTTGAAAGTGAGCCAAACGGCAGGATAATAATCTCCTCTTTCAGCTGTAGGTAACTGAGGATTATATGTTCAACATTTCTCTTCAAACACCTCTGTTCTTTCTATCCAAAATACTCTCTTATCATAAAGAATGCTCACATTTAATCAAGACCACTGCTGTGACAATAATAAATTCTAAAGCAGTTTCATGAGCTTGAGGAAGCCCAGTAGCTGTCCTATGCCTCAGTCCAAAGTACCGTGTCTTCTCAGACCCTAGGACAATAGGGGCATTATCCCTGGAATAGCTCAATGGTAGAAAGACCAGCTTTGGTACACCAAAGTCTAAAAACTATTTAATTTCCGTGTCACGATTATTCTAAGGTGACAGATTACCGTAAAATTATGTTCAAGTCCCAGTGTTCCCATTATGGAGAAGACCTAAAACACATCTAGTTCCTAAACATTTAGACACAGACGAGATCCGGCTCTGGCCAGTCCAAATCCTGCAAGACAGTTCAATTAATCTCATCATCAGCTAGAAGATGGGAACTGAGAGTTCTCACTAAAAGGACAAAAAGGCTGTCCCAGCTGCAAGTTATCATAAGCTACTTGGCCTGTCATCTGCCCGGCTACAGCTGTGGCCAACTCAGTTCACCCAAAGAGATTCACACTCTTCTGGTGCCAAAATGAGTGTCTCTCTTTAAAAAAAAAAAAAATTGCCCAATTGAAAATAACTCTCTAATCTGCATCCTTTCAATAGAACTGAAGTGCACTTCACCAACACGGAGCACAGGCATCTTGAATTAGCAGAGAACTATTTTTAACACATGAAGGATAAGATATGAAATTAGTTTCACGGGGAATGAGAACCTTGGAGATTATTTACTTTGCCTTAATTACTTTGACTCACCATTAATTTAGCTTTCCTAGGGTACTAAATATTTCACGCTAAGATTCTGAGACTAAAGAAACTTGAGCACAGGTTTGGAGCTTTGGAAGTCTGCTTCAGCATGCTCAACTCTGAGGCACGGATGCCCCTGTTGTGCACCGAAGTCCATTCACATCACACTGCTCAATGACATTTTCAGTTGCTGTTTCTGTATTGTTTTAACCCTGGGACTCGAAGCTCTGTCCTAACTATACAGGGAGCCAAATCTTACTCAGCTTCTGTTTAACTCCTCAGCCAATAACATCACTGGGGTTCACAGCTACTCCCACAAGACTGCCAAATAGGGTGAGTAGCAACTGCCTCGAGCCAAGGGGAGAAAAGTTTAGACCTCAAGCTTCAAGTTTTGTTGTTTTTTTTTTTTAAGCTTCAAGTTTTTAATGCAATTGGGCAACGGAGTCAATTCCCAGTAAAGGTGACCAAGGAGACACGAGAGTAGATATTCTGTAATGGGTTCGTTACAGCCTCAGTGGGGAAGAACGCACTTGGGTCCCGCTAAAGCACCTACAGCGAGCAGGGTCTGCCGTGGAAAGCGGGCCAAGTGCCAAGGCCCCCTAATCTCACCCATGGCTCTTAATCGGCTGTCCACTGGCAGACACCACAAACAAGGGGCCGGGCAGAGCAGCCGAGGACAGCAATGCACTTGTTGCCAGATGCAAAACAAGATTCACTAGGCCCGCTCAATCTGTCAGTGCCCTCCGGCTCCACCTGGTATTCATCAGTTTGGGGGGGAGGGGCTGAGGGAGCTGGAGCTCTCCCTTTGGCCCCTGCCCTCGAGGAACTCTCCCCGATTCTAATTGGCAGCAGAACCGACCCCCTGTTACATAATTCCATTCCTGTGAGTTTAAGCCATCACTTTTCTCCACTAAACACGCTATACCCTAACAGTTTCTTTTTTAACAGAAATGAATTTTTGCTCTTTATTTAAAAGATGCCCTTGTTTTCTTCTTCTCGATCAGGATGCTGTTTGACTTCATTGAGCCATATCTGTCTGGTATTCTCAACTCAAACAGAGCAGCCGAGTTCGCACATCTCCAAAACTCTACTACTTCTCTACTTCACAATAAAATTCCATCATGAAAATAGGCTTCCATGATAAACATTTCTAATTTAACAATAATGTCTTCTTCTTTAGCATATTCGTAGCTTTAGAACATGCTCACATATCCTGATACTTTATCTTATCTATTTTTACCATTTGGCCTCTTTCCTTATGTCTCAAGCTCATGGGAGTCCTTACTTGCAGCACCCACAGGTTAGCCTGCTTCCTCTGTCACTATTGATCCAACATCCTTATTTTCTAGGTCACAGACCTCATGTGGGCCATTTGCACTCTGGGCTCATTTTTACCACTTACAATTTTAAGGCGAATCTCTTCAATGCCATCTTAATTTTAGTACTAGACACTATATTCCTTTTTTTGTATCATCAGTTAGCATAAAACAAAATAAGTTGTTAGCACTAATTTCTGTATGGGAGAGAAGGAGCATCGTAGAACAAAATGTGAGAGAAAGGGTTCAGAATTCTTCTCCTGCACGCTAACTATGCATTGGAATAGTTTATCTTTCTGAGTTTCAGTTTCCTCTCACTCTTGACATAAAAAAGGTCATTATGAGGATGAAACAGGATGGTATCTACAATTGTGCCAAAAATACTCAAAAGACGTTCTCCATAGCCCTGAGATTTTCTGCTATGTTTCCATTCAAATGCCCTTCTCATTCACATTAATAAAGGCCATCCTGATAAATAGCATCTCTCTGCCATTGGTTCCCTGAAAGTGTATAATCCACGAGCTTCCCCATTCACGTCCTCAAAAGGAAGACCAAGGTCCTGCCATCCCAGAGATCACAGATTTCTAAATTAGCTTTTGCGACCAAATTCAGCTGTAAGAATTTCCGAAGCACTATAGTTGAAAGTGCAGACTAAACGCGTGAATGGCCCCCGTCTCCCAGCACTTCCAATTATGTTTGGCTGGTCTTTAGGACAGGCATGGGAACAAGGACATAGACAATACAGAGTGACTGCAGGGCACATGCTAATGGGAACATGCAGGTTGGCACTCGGGGCACCCGGTCTGTTTCTGAGTCATCACACACCAAACAGGCCTACTGTTTGGTAGGTAGAATACATCCCTCTCTATCCCTCCCTCTTTGCCTTCCTGGTGAAACATTTTCGGCACAGAAGCTTTGATTAACCTCAGAGTATGTCATGTCAAATTTGCCTTGCTCAGAGAAATTGTGACACCTGAAATTCTTCTTCAATTCTGAAGTCTCTACTTAAAGATACAGAAGCAAAAAACAAAACAAAAAGAAAACCTCACAACAGGCAGTTGAAGGATTTCAAAATATAATTGGCAAGAGTGTCGTCTTACAGTTTTGGTGGCTTATGGCAATTAAAATGTAAAATGGACATATCTTTTGATCCAGCGATGCCTCTAATAAGAATTTATCAACATGAGATGACTGCACGAGAATAAGATGGTATATACGCAAGAATGCTTAGAGCAGCAATAATTTGTAGACTGAAAAGCTGGAAGCTTTAATGACTACAAGGAAGCCTAAAGTAAACTCTAACAGAAACCATTGACTACCTCCTCTATAAGTTCTTTCCCCTTCTATTTTAGCAGAGCCCTGAGTTTCCTATTCATGAACTTTGGATGGGATTGGCATAAACTTCTACCCAAATCAGAAGCAATCAGAATAATGCCTTCCCTGGTCACATTACCCCACGATGGTCCAAGCAGAAGCAGCCTGGGATCTTAGTTCAATGATTGACAGAGGCTCTCTTTTTCCGGGTAATGAGCTCCTAGAGCTGCAGCAATTTTGCTACCATGAGGAGCATGAAAAAGAAAATTATAAAAAAAGAAATCCTACATGAAAGAAATTGAGGAAGACACCAAAAAATGGAAAAACATCCCATGCTCATGGATTGGAAGAACAAATATTGTGAAAATGTCTATTCTACCTAAAGCAATCTACACATTTAATGCAATCCCTATCAAAATACCATCCATTTATTTCAAAGAAATGGAACAAATAATCCTAAAATTTATATGAAACCAGAAAAGACCACAAATAGCCAGAGGAATGTTGAAAAAGAAAACCAAAGTCGGCGGCATCACCATTCCTGACTTCAAACTCTATTACAAAGCAATAATCATCAAGACAGTGTGGTACTGGCACAAAAACAGACACATAGATCAATGGAACAGAATAGAGAGCCCAGATGTGGACCCCCAACTCTACGGTCAACTGATCTTCGACAAGGCAGGAAAGAATTTCCAATGGAAAAAAGACAGTCTCTTCAACAAATGGTGTTGGGAACACTGGACAGCCACATGCAGAAGAATGAAACTGGACCATTTCCTTACACCACACACAAAAATAGACCCAAAATGGATCAAAGACCTCAATGTC
>CM053605.1:120191253-120247313 GCA_028646535.1 Procyon lotor | reverse complement strand
TGTAAGCCCGAAGATTCACAGACATGTACCCTGGGGCAAGTAATACATTATATGTTAATAAAAATTAATAAAAAAAAAAAGAAATCCTAAATCCTGATTAAATCACGTCTGAAGCCCCTACCCAGTGGATTGTTCAATATATTCTTATTATTTAGTTTTAATTCTTATTATCACTTCGTCCTGGGATTTGTATTAATTGCATGAAAAGCATCCAATAAAAGCATTCAGTCATTAAAAATATATATTTACTGAAATGGACAGCTGCCCGCCACATGCTATTAGAAAAACATAGGTTACAGAATACTACATACAGCAAAATCGCATTATTGAGAACTTTATCCGTACATGCTGTGTGTGAGTAGACAAAGACACACATATATAAAGAGAAAGAGACAGAGACAGAGGGAAAACATTTATGAAAATGTCAGCAAGGGCTAACTCTAGTATTTCTGAGGAATTTTACTTTCCTTTTTGTATTCTTCCACAGTGTATGCTCTTGTACAACGACATGCATTTTTGTGGAACAGAAAAATTAAGCTTTAAAAAAAAAGCTGGCTATTTACTGATTCTGTTTGTCTTTAGTGTAAAATAAATGGACAGCTTTGCCTCAGATCCCTCTCCAAACTTAAGTGGTCTAGGGAAAAAGATCAAAGCCAGGCAGGCACTCAAAATATTATTTCATTATAAAATTCTATGATGAAGCAATGAAACCACTCTAAGATCTGAATTTGTACATGCTGAAAAAGAAACACAGCCAGAGGTGCCCAAGTGTCTTTCTAGAAGACTGGAAATAATATTAATCAGAATGAGACATCTTGGAGAAGCTGAGGACTTCATATTTCAGAGAGAGAAGCTATGGGGAAAGCCCCATGCATGGCTGCCCACAGGAAGGGCAGTGCACAGAGGCCAGTCAAAAGCTACATGGGGTCGGGGGGAGCTGGTCTGGGGTGCTATTAGGCTGGGTAGAGTAGTGGGGTTACCTCTTGACTGCTGCTGGATATTCACACCCTTTTCTCAAGGAGACAAGTCCCCAAGGACCTAACACCACTTCTTAGCAGGAGCCTTCTTTCAGTTACTTTCAAATCTCCAAAGGTCATCGTTTCAAAAACAACCACAGCAGAAAACTAGATTCTCTGTGATGTCTTTCAGTTCTAAAATTAAAATACAATCAAACATATTCCAGAAATGGTGGCGGGGGAGGGAGTTATTTGAATGGGATAGAAACATGCCAGTGTCCTGACTCTGGCTAGAAGTAATAGCTCTGAGAGGTAGTACTGGGTTAGAAAGACCTGCCCGAGGCAAACAGAAACCAGAAGGCAAAGAGAAAATCTTGATTTGCTGATTGGTGATTTTTTAACCACAGTTTGAAGGGTTTTCTGACTTTAAAAATGTGGCTTCTAAAATCAGGTAATTAAAGTGAACATCTCTCTAGTAGGAATCCTGTAGGTAAAAGGTAACTGCAAAAATACTAGGAAGGTTTATTTTATAAGTTCATTTTCAGCAATTATAGGTTGCTTTTTACAATAAATTACTATAATGTACCTACATTATATTTCATGATAATGCCATTGTTCGCAGCCAGTCACCGCTTGATTCTGGGAGAGTCACAACACTCCAAGAAACAAAAGAATCAAAAACAAATACCACCCCATAAAACTGTTTATATTACATATTTATCTTTAGGATCAAATCAAAGTTGCATCTCCAAAAAGCACCCATCCCACTCAAAATTATGAGCATACACCAGGTTATCCATTGGTCTCATCTGTGTCTCATTCTAATTCACCTTTCCTTGGTGGACTGTTGGCAGCCTGCAATCTCAGAGGGCATCAGAATGAGAAAGAAGACAACAATAGGTGGTTCTCAAACCTCAGTTCCAGGAAGAATCCCTTAGGGTCCCTCTCTAGTCCATTTGCATCAGTACTTTGACCTGGGCTTCAGTCTATACTTTTAACAAGCAGCCTACCAGATCTAAATAGGGGATGGACTACTCTTTGGGAAACAGGGATGTAGATAATTACAAGGTGACTAAGTCATTGAAACAGATAATCAAACTTGCTTACATAACTCCATCTTGGATCATTGCACTCTTCTCCGAATCTATGGTCTCTATTTTTTTTTTTTAAGATTTTATTTATTTGACAGAGAGAAACACAGTGAGAGAGGGAACACAAGCAGAGGGAATGGTAGCGGGAGAAGCAGGCTTCCTGCAGAGCAGGGAGCCCGATGCAGGGCTCGATCCCAGGACACTGGGATCTGACCTGGGCCGAAGGCAGATGCTTAACGACTGAGCCACCCAGGCGCCCCTATGGTCTCTATTCTTGTCCCTTGTCCAGGAAGCCACCGCCACCCTCTGTCTCTGGACTTGACCACTATTTCCAAGTCTGTTGTCTTGCTCCCACTCTTGCCTTCTCCAACCCCTTCTCCAGAAATTTGCCTAAAATATCTTACACACTACAAGTCACACATCACTCCCCTTAAAACTCTTCAATAATAACTGCTTAATGGGGGTGGGGTTTCCATTTGGGGTGATGAAAATGTTTCAGAACAGATACCGGTGATGGTTGTACAACATCATGAATGTATTAAATACTACTGAATTATTCACTTTAAAATGGTTCGTGTTATGTGAGTTTCATCTCAATGTGAAAAAAGAAAAAGCAAAACCAAAAAAAAAAAAAAAAAAAGGCCAAAAACCTTCCAATGGTTTCTTATTGCAGTTATGGAAAAATCCAAAGCGCTCAACATGGCCTAGTAGGTCTGGCGTAATCAGACCCTAAGCCACACTTCAGCAGCCTCACTTCCAGCTACTGTCCACGCTCACTCTCTGCCCTCCACCCACACTAGCAATCTTTCAATGGCTACAAAACCCAAGCTCTATCTCACGTGTGGGCTTCACAAATGGGACTCCCCACCTAGACAGCCCCAATCATTCTTCAGATCTTATAAATCATTTTCCGCCTATAAACCTTCTCTGATTATTTCATCCTTTCTACATCCTTTGAGAGAAACCTGTTGTTTTCCAAGTTCTTATCAAGAGTTCCAGTAACAGAATTATTTTGGGGGTTACTTAATACCCTTTCCAGTAAACTCTGGGCTCCTAGAAGGATAGGAACAGTGATCATTTTTGTTCACTGCTATATTCCCAACACCTAGCATGAACTTGGCACAATAAATACCTATTCATTGGGCACAAGGACCATGTAGCATGCTTTCCTCCAAAAACATTAAATCTCTACTACAGAATGAGTATCAAGCTAGGTCACAGTAGTATGTGAGGTTTAAAATACATCAGCCAACATTGTTCTTTTAATAACTGAATGAGAAAAATCACAGACTACGTAGGGCCAACTCAGAGCACACCAACCAACGCACAGAAAACAACTTCTCTCACTTCTCCAGTGCCTGCTCTTTGCTTCTTGATAGAAGCAAGTCCCTACTACCCAAGAAAATTCCATTTAAAACCTCTCTCTTCATGCCACTGCACATTCCTGAGTGATGAGGAAAGAAACGGGGACTCTTATCTTTGCAGAAAGATGCAACTGAGGTGAGTAAAAGTCCAGGATGCAGAAGGATGTCACGGGAAACCGTTAGCTGCTCTCACATGGGCACCACTTGCCAGAGTAAAAGTTTATGGAGCACTACCAGGGAAAAAGGACCTGAGCCCAGCCAGTTCTGAGAGATGATGGGAAGAGGAACACAGAGAAGAAACTCATATAAGAGCAGGCATGATTGGTGTTTTGTTACTAAACTGTTCTTTAGTGATTATAGGTAAGCAAGTGATTTATTTTTTCCAATCTTGCACCTGTATTAACTAGTACCCTAATTTGTCCATGAGGCTGAAGTATGTCTTAATTACTTGCCTTCAAAGCTTATGCCCATTTAAAATAAGCTTATTTCTTTTCCATTGTCAGCTTGCCCAGAGCCGCCTAACCTACAATTCTCCTGCCCAGCATTCACCACTTCTGATCATTATGGAGAGCAGAGGCAAGCAAGGAGCCTTACAGGCAGCTTCCAAATAGGTCCATCTGTTCACAGCTGTGTACGCTAGCCCACAAAACCCTCTCCAGCCCTGTGTCCACTGCAAGGCAGGGGAACACCAGGACCTGAACACATCTAGAGCCCATGCCGCAGGCTACTTTTCAATATTTAACTTCTTTAGCAAAGCTTTGGATTTTCCCAGGCCCTAGTCCACTGTCCCAGTAGTGGTTTGCATGACTGTCCATCAAAAGAGCATCCCCACGGGGTGCCTGGGTGGCTCAGTGGGTTAAAGCTTCTGCTTTCGGCTCAGGTCATGGTCTCAGGGTCCTGGGACTGAGCCCCACATCGGGCTCTCTGCTCAGCGGGGAGCCTGCTTCCTCCTCTCTCTCTGCCTGCCTCTCTGCCTACTTGTGATCTCTCTCTGTCAAATAAATAAATAAAATCTTTAAAAATAAATAAATAAATAAATAAATAGCTAGCTAGCGAGCATCCCTACGTGTGTTGGAGTGCCTGAAGGTACTGTTCCTGGCCTCATAAGTGAGGGCCATCTACAACCATGTTGTTTGTGTGACCTTTTTGGACATCTCAGTCAGAGAGAGCTTGCAAGTTTTTTCGTTGCTCCACCTCCCAGCTCTCTGTCTCAGTTGGGGACCCCCTGAAGAAAAGACAAAGCTGCCTGATGCGCCCAACTATGAGACCAATATAGTGGCAACCAGCAAGACTGCTCTCCAACAGCGGGAGGAACCTGCATGGTCACGGCACTGTTCTAACACCTTCCCCTAAGCATACTAAGTTTCCCCTTCATGCCCCTTCCTTAACGTAGCATGTGGCCATCATGGTGGCTCCCAGCTTTGTTTCCAATGACAGGGCTTCTAAATGTGCTTTACACTGGAAGATTCTACTGAGTCCTCTTCCCTTCTCACAAAAACATCCTTACTCCCATTGTTTCCATTGTTTTTGTAACAGAATCACATATGCTTCTATAGGAGATCAGCTGGAGGGGCTGATTACACAAATAAACAGCATCCTTGTGCAAGAAAGTGAAGTGCCAGCAAAACTAAATCCTAATATAGCAGATATAGGCCCCATAAACCAAAGTACATTCAGGAGTGAGTCACGAGACCAGTATGTGAACATGGGCATAAGGGTATTACACATGGAGATGAGGTCAGAAAGGACTGCTGGCGGAAAACAATAGGGAAGGTTAGTGAGAGAGGGGCCCAAGGACAGAATTACAAAGGAGAAATTGTCAAAACTGTCAAATTTGGGGGAAATTGTCAAAATCCCAAACATATCAGACAAAGGAAAACATATCAGATACCAGGGGAAATTGTCAAAATCCCAAATATATCAGACAAAGGGAAATCAGTGTTGGAAAACCAGAGCCTGGGAGCCGGTGAATAATCGGTCAAGGAACTGAGAATCTAGGTGGGAGAGGTGAGATTACAAACGAAGGTGCTTTCTTCCCTGACTGGAGCTAGCAAGATTTTTCCAGCGGAAGAAGCCAGAATGACAGAAGAAGAAAACCTCATCAGATTTATACCATTTCCATGCTTTGAGAACTGCCGGACATCTAACTAGGAAAACAGAAATCTCTGTATTTTTTTTTACAAGGGAAATTTAATATAGAGAATTGGTGGTTCAGGCGATGGAAGAGTAGAAAGCCTAACGGGATAGTGAGGTAATCCAAAGATCAGCGAGAGCAGGAAGCTGCGACCTTCTCAAGGCTGAAGAGGGATTCCCACTGCCAGGGATGCCACACAAAGCTCAGGGAAAGAAAAAAACACCCTGGCTTTGCCTTTCTGCCTTCCCTCTCTTACCAGTGTCTCCCACAGGCTGCACACAGCGAGCTAGCTAACCCAGAAGTCTGGGAGAGCAGCCTGAAGGGGGTATGCCCCCTCCAAAACAGAGAGGAAGAAGGGAGGGCAGGGAACGCTAGAAGGAAAGGACAGAAACTCTGGTACAAGGAAGATGAGTTACAATGATATTTAATAAACAAGCTTCATTTGCAACAGATATACTTTTAAAAGGTTTGCTGGGGCACCTGGGTGGCTCAGTGAGTTAAAGCTTCTGCCTTTGGCTCAGGTCATGATCTCAGGGTCCTGGGATTGAGCCCCGCATCGGGCTCTCTGCTCAGCGGGGAGCCTGCTTCCCCCTCTCTCTCTGCCTACTTGTGATCTCTCTCTCTCTGTCAAATAAATAAAATAAAATCTTTAAAAAAAATAAAAGGTTTGCTTATGGTCATATAATGGCACCAATAATGAAGCGGTCACCCAGTAATAAAGTGGAAGCTATCCCATGGCTTATTGACCTTCCTGCCAGGTTAGGAGGCCCCTGAAGCCACTCTCCAG
Organism: Procyon lotor; assembly: GCA_028646535.1. Classification (NCBI taxonomy): domain Eukaryota; kingdom Metazoa; phylum Chordata; class Mammalia; order Carnivora; family Procyonidae; genus Procyon; species Procyon lotor. The sequence continues at coordinate 120,240,981 of CM053605.1, read as the reverse complement.
AATCCCAGAGTTAGAAGGGGTTTAGGGAATTTATTCTCTGTTGCCCTTTCTTCAGTTACAGGTAAGCCAGGACGGGTCCAAACAAGCGAATTTCTTAAAATTTTCAAATGAAAACGACTCTTACTTTTATTTTATTTTATTTTAAAGATTTTATTTATTTATTTGACAGACAGAGAGAGATCACAAGCAGGCAGAGACGCAGGCAGAGGGAGAGGGGGAAGCAGGCTCCCCGCTGAGCAGAGAGCCCGATGCGGGGCTCAATCCCAGGACCCTGAGATCATGACCTGAGCCGAAGGCAGAGGCTTTAACCCACTGAGCCACCCAGGCGCCCCGACTCTTACTTTTAAAAGTAAAAAAATATCTTAAGTATTGAATAGAAGAAAACTTAGTGGGCACACCCAAATGATTACAAGTAACACTGAGGAAATCTGAACAAATTGATGGATTGTACCAACCTATAACCTGGTTATAATATTGTGCTCTAGGTCTCCAAGATACTATCACTGGGGGGAAATGGCTAGAGTGTACACAGAATATTTCTATGTTATTTCTCAAATTCCATATGAATCTAGAATGATCTCCAAAAAAAAGTCTAATTAAAAATATCATAAATATGTGCATAATATTCCCCGTTAATAAGGCTGTGTCCCTTCCATTGCGTTTCACCTGTGGTGTCTCCAGTATTTCCACTGCCATCGTCTGTTCTGCCAAGCAAAGCCCAGTAAGCTCTTTGCTGACCCGTTCTACTTCTTATAATCCAGTCTTCTCCTTGCCACTGGCTCAGGGCTACTTTTGCAGAAATATGATGGTGTCAGATTGCTCTTGTTTGATTATTCAGCCTTTGCATTTCTGACTACAGACAGAGCCAGAGTGTTAGTATTTATATATAGGACCATTAGAAGGCTGCCTAACCTTATTTCATATCATCTAACAAGTTTTAACCCGTTCATTTCATGATTAAGCATTTAATTCAAAACAGCTCTCTCGACGGATTTATTCTTTCCTTCTCACATCCTCTGTACCCTTTGATCTCCTTCGGGAGCTGGTGGCCTAAGAACCGGCAGGAGAAACTGCAAAGAAAAGCCTGGCATTCTGACAGAGCAAGAGAAAAGAATCGGGCCCACCCCCAGCCACCACTCATTCACTTAGCTAAAATATAGGCTATCAGAGAAGCAGGGAAAACAATAGACATAAGTACATGCTAGGTCTTCCAGAAACCGATGGTAGATGAAAATCACCTCTTAGTCTAGAGTATGGGGAAAATCACTATTCATCACAAAATGGACATGCGTCGCAGGCTTCTCTGCAACTCTCCTACTCTATATAACTCCACAAATCCTCCCTATAAAATATAACTTTCTTCCTTTAACGATCGAGTAGTGAATTATTTATATTCCTCAATTTATCTTCCTGTCTTCTTTTATTTATTCCCAGACTTGTGCTACTTAGGCCTAGAAAGGATGACCAAGGTCACAGGCAAGGCACGGGAGTCTCCGTCCTCCAAGGGTGCCGAGCCTAATGCCCAAAGCAGGGCCATGGTGCATGGCAGAGCAACAAAATCTCATTTTGGGAACGACGGCCAGCTAACAGGACCACACACTGCCGACCCCCATGTCGTGACAGCTTTCCAGCAAAATCCATCTTGCGTCCCTACGGTTACTACCTTCGCTTTGGCGGGCATCACTGCTTGCCTGGGCACTGCCACCTCCAACTGATCTCCATGCTCCTGACTCTCCAACGTCTACCCACTCGTCACACACCTGCCAGCATGGCCCTCCCAGGATGCAAATCAAAAAGGACAATGCCTACATCTTAATCCTTCAGTAGCCCTCTAGCGTCACCTGGGACCAGGTCTCCCAAATTGGCCTCATTATAAAAAACCAGTGGGGGCATCAACAAAAAAATAAAAATAAAGCAGATTCTTCCATATCTTATGTCAGGTTCCTCCAGAAACAGGCCTGGAGACAGAATTTAAGTGCAAGTTATTTATTTAGAAGAGGATCCTTGGAAGCACTGATAGAGGAAAGAGACGGCCAACAAACCACAGGTATCTAGCACATGGCTATTGTGATAGATTCACCAGGGAATTTGGGGACACAGTGCAGAACACATGTCAGCGACTGTACTGGAGGGACCAAGACGCTAGTGTATTACCTCCCAGCTCCCTTCCATCATTGGCTTAGGTCCACTCCTGAGGCCATTAACTTCACTACCCTACCAAGCTGCCCTGCATGAAGGAAAGAAAGCCTTCAGGCAGAGAACGGGAGGTGCTTACAGAAGAAATCTGCAGACATATATTGGAGCAGGGGGCATTTGGGCAAATAAGTATGAAAGTGACCATGTCTGCTCACAGACATGTCCCTGAAGTTTCTGGTTCAGTGGGTCTGGGGTAGGACCCAGGGATCAGCAGCATAGCAAGTATTTCATGGGATTGTGTTGAACAAGCCGATTGTAAAACACTGACTAATATCTTTAAGCTCAAAAGCTTTTCATTGTCTGTCCGCTGTTCTGCTCTCCACACCTACTGACCCTCCTCCACAGTCACTTTTAAACCAAACCAAATTTGTGCACTTTCCAGCAAATAGCATTATGTCTTCCATGAGCAGGAACTGTGCCTTGAGAATCTTTAGCATCCCCGGGGCCAAATACTGTACCATTCATATAGTAAATGCTCAATAAATAATTTATTTTTAAAGAAATAATCCTAAAAAGAAATGGTATATTATTTAAGTGTTTCCTGGACAAAACTACCTTCCCTATGCATCAAAATAGTAAGTACAATTCTACTAGCGAAATTAAACAAATATTTATTGAGCACCTAATGTATGCAAGGCACTCAGGAATCCCTCCAGAAAAGTACTACAACATTTTTATCAGTATACACCTTAACATCTTTTCCCCCCCTAAATGGGAGTCCTTTAATAGAGATGGGCAAACAGGGGACATGATTCAGTTCTTGGCCATTGGATGTGGTGCCTCCCTCTCAACCTGGTATGGCCCCAGGTGGGACATAAAGAGGTGTTTTTAAAAAACATGGCAGGACTAACTCTCCACTTTCACAGAAAAGGGGAACACAAGAAAGCAATCTGTTGGAGCTTTGCTGATATGAAACTATAAATGAATCCCTACAAAGGAGATAACCAGCTAGGGAGTGGTGGAAAGGTGAAAGATGTTTAGGACTAATTAGAAGCATGTCAAACTTAACCTGCCTTGTGGTTCTGCCAGGGTTGTCCATAGAGACACTATCACTCCCCACCTACTTCCAAAGATGAAGTGGGATAAAGAAGAAAGTCTTATTTGAATGTCACTGAACTCTTGGGATTATGACTTCTTCCAATGACCAAAATTTGGTACCTAGGATCTAGATGGTAACTTTGGGCTCTACCCCTTAATTGCAAAAGAGCTGCTGTGGTTTTTAAGTTCCTAAAGGTGCTCTCTTGCAAATGAGACGAAAGCAAAGGTCTGGCCACTCGTAGTCACTAAAGACTTCCTCCATGGCTTTTTTCCCCACTGTTTGGGATGTTAACCACAGCCCCTTGGCCACATTCCAGTCTGGATAATTACATTGGGGCTAGCAAACTTCACCCTCCAGCTCCAACTAAATAAAGTATTCCTTTGGACTAGCTGCCATAACCTTTGTTCTGCTGCTGTGGGCTATTAAAGAGCTATTCTGTACTTAGGATGGCTGTATTTGTGAAAAATCAATACCCCTGGTATAACTTCCTGCACTGACAAGAAGTATATACCACAATATCTCACTGGCTACGTTATTTTTTTTTAATATAGTGCCAAAAACAATTAGAAAACCAGAGTAATTTCTTCTCTATCTTCTCACACAGACACAGACTGAAATGTTTGCAACATTATATAAAGAAGGAGGGCAGGTGTATATTCCACAAAATACACACTGAATGTCTACCACATGCTAGGCTCTATTGTAGCTACTGGGTATTGTTGTAGAGGCTATGGGTTACATTCTCAGCATAGCTTGAGAATTTTCCAAAGGGAATAATTCAATTTAATTCTTCCTATGCTACTGTATTTCCAAAAAATCTGAATATATCCACTTTACTTAATATATCATCGTTACCATGCATAGGACTCCCAATAAAGACACTATTTCCATCCACTCTTGAAAGAATCTAGCAGGACTGGGGCAGCTGGGTGGCTCAGTAGGTTAAATGCCCACCTCTTGATTTTGGCTCAAGTCATGATCTCAGGGTAATGAGATCAAGCTGGGTGTTGGGCTCTGCATTGGGTGGGGAGCCTGCTTGGGATTCTCTCTCTTCTGTCAGCCTCTTCCCCTACTCTCCTACCCCCCTCACTCTCATTCTCTCCCCACCCCCCCCAAAAGAGTCTAGGGCCTTAAACTCAATGCGTATGTAGGTATGTGTGTGGAAGGATATGTATGTCTAAGGATGAGAAAATATGCTTTCCTGGTTAGCTTGGAGGATAGCAAATACTGCTTTTATTTATATATTATATATATAATATTAATATACACACACACACACACACACATATATATGTATGTATATATGTATCTGTTTGTTTATTTGTTTTTTAGCAATGATCCTACTTGTGTGGGTGAGTTTACAAGTTATAACAGCAGAAGCAGACATAAGGAAATTGAAAACGTAAATATCTCATTTAAAGCTTCTCTTTACTGTATGAAAAAAACATAAATCAAGTCTTTTAGTGTTCTATTACAAGGATGAAAGCAACAGAAGAGGAAAAAAAGTATTGTGTGTTTGCACATTTACATACACACATATTATCTTGTCCATGAAGATGAAGGAGTGTCATTAATATCAAAATTCCAGTGGGCTAAATTATGGATGAACAACAGAATATTTCACATCATTCCTCCCAAAGAGAAATGGTTCAGAAATTTAAAAAAAATAACAACCTTAAAATTCAGATTAATCCTACGGGAGTCAAAACAAGTACTTGCCTGGACAAACTATAACCAGACTGTGGCAAATGGTTTAAAAAATCAGTGAAGTTCACTTGAAATCTGCCAAATTATTATTCTGTTTGAAAATCCTCCTAGCTAGAACAAGTTAATAGCAGGCTTCTAAAACTAGGTTAAACATGCTGTAAATCAATTTATTCCCCCCTACAAATCTGCTAAAGTGTATGCTTTTCTGGTGAAAATGGTTCTTCAATGGTACTTAATACTGTCACTTTATTGTTTCTCCAAGCAGTCCACTTCAAGTTTTTCTACCTAAGTTATTACCTTAAAGTTAAATGCCTATCTTTGACATGAATAATAAACAGTGAAATACACATCGTTTAAAATCGCATAAGGAACCTCAAAATGTATCACACAGGCAATACATTTCCTATGTTTAGAAGAAATGCTTAACAATGCATATGTGATCCAAGTTTGCCACCCAATAATTTATTCATTATCATTTTATTGAGTTAAGAAACAATCGACACTATTACCATCTCACAGATAGATGACTTGTCTTCCACCAACATGCTTCAGGTAGCACCTTTGGCAAGACAGCTTTGATAAAAGACTGAAACGAATATAATGCAGAGACACAGTCTGTCCCATGTACTTTAAAGAGCCCAAATCACTACACCCACAGTATGTCTACCACATTGCAGACAGAAGACCACAACGGGTGATTAATTAGCTGTAACATTTAAACTCTCGCAGGTATACAAGCTGACCAACAAAATCTTCAATCTTATCCCCTTTTAAAATTCACACAGAGAATAACGGATCATTAGATTACACAATTACACCAATTGTTTGGTGTAAACAATTACCAAAGCAAGGGACAGGGCTTCCCCAGTTTGGAGAAAGAGGTGGGAGTCACTCCGGGTGCCTTGCTGGCTCAGTGGGTTAAACCTCTGCCTTCGGCTCAGGTCATGATCTCGGGGTCCTGGGGTCGAGCCCTGCATCAGGCTCTCTGCTCAGCGGGGAGCCTGCTTCCCCCTCTCTCTCTGCCTGCCTCTCTGCCTACTTGTGATCTCTCTCTGTCAAATAAATAGGAAGAATCTTTAAAAAAAAAAAAAAAAAGAGGTGGGAGTCACAGGACTTCCATAGATGGGAGGCAGAATACAGGATATACAATGCACCTAACACCAAGATCTAGCCTGGTGTCAATACTAAATGTTTATGCCCAAGTATTACTGTATTCGCTAAGTCTCTTTATCAGGATAAAAATCTTTTTTTATATAAATTTTATGTAGCTCAAGAACAAGAATGATTCCAGGGAGGAAATGGAAAAAATTTCCAAGCATGACCCAAGGGCAGACATTCTGGAGATGGCTCAGTCACCAGGGTCACATCACCTCACCGTGCCTCAGTGTCCCATAAAATGAAAGTTAGGCCACCGCATGAATCTCTAATTCCCTGCTAAGAGTAAAAGCCAGCTAACTATTTAGGTATCATAGAGAACTCAAGTTTTGTAAAATCCTAAGAGCACCTGACAGCAGCAGAAAATGTGCTTACGGTGTTTAATGACTATAAAGGGAAGAGTGAGAAGGGTCTAAACAATCCTCCCAATCTTGCATTTTTCAGTTTATACTACACTTAAGAGGGCAATTGAAATTAGATGCTTCATTTCATCCCACAATAACAATATAATTCTTATTATAATAAAAATTTTAAATACTCTTTTTAAAAAATCCCAAAAAAGAAACAGCTTCACCTTACTCAAATGAAACTTAGATCTGTCTCACTTGGAGGGTTTCAATGCTTGAGCTACAGTATGGGTATCAGGATGTGGAAGCAGCTGTCACTGCTTTGTTTTTCATTCACAGTAGGTGGTTGCCAAGCAACAAAATACTATTGTCTGTTTCCATGATCTATTGGCCAATTCTACTCCTGGTAATGCTTTCTACAGTTTAAAACAGGGCCACCTTTTGGACAAGAAGAAATGAGAAAAAATTTTAAGAATGACAATAACATAATATATAAATAAGTACACTGAATGTACCACAAAATTATGTACATACATATACAGCTGCATTTACATTCATATATTTTGCATTTATGCATATGTATATGTGTGACTATATAGATAGGTTTTTGAGGTAGGTAGAAAAGCAATCTAAATTTGAGAAGCCAAACACCAGCCTCTAAATCCCTTGAAGGCAAATCAAGGCATGACTTAGGAATATGAAAACATAGTAAGAATTATTTTTTCAACAATAGCAGTAATTTCCAATTTGCCAGATGTATCAAATCTGTCCTTTGAATACAAAGTCCTACAGTCAGAAAGCAATTCTGCCTACTTACATAAAAATAATAATAAATGGAAAGACTTTACTATCTACTTTGGAATTACCTAAATATATTTAACATGCTGTATGACTTATGTGCTACCACTGTGTACAAAGATAATAACTGAAATGGGAAAATTTGGTTGCTGTTTACACCCAAGAATCTTAAAATACATGCATTTTAAAATAATTGAATTGTTCTCCCTGGAATAGCCTCATGTGATTCCCACTTTGTTTTGATATGGGTCCCTGGGGAATAACAGTCATGCTATGTTACTCTTGCATATTTCACTAGCTTGCAAATAAAATAACACACAGTGTACTCAATATAAAGTTGTCAACATTAACTTGCATCAGTTGCTGTTTGTTTTGCATTGACAAGGCTTCTAAAGATAAGAATTACAATATTCTTAGATGTACAGACACAACATCAAAACAGCCTGAAGGAATTAAAGCATGAAAATGCTAGAGGCAATCACGTTTTGAAATGAAGAAAAATCAGTATCATTTATGCATACATATATATTTCTGCAAAGGACCTAAATAACTCCAGAACAATCTTTGGATTTTATGCAATGCTCATCCGTCTTCTTTCACAAAATTTCAAAAGCACTTTGCCTTAACTATTTAGTACATCCCTCTAAAGGAACTTTTAAAATTCACTTTTTGAAATTCATTACCATTTGCAAATCTATATATTACAACAAACTGGAATAAGCAAAATCCATTACATTAATTGACATTATTACTATGAAGTCTGATATCAAAAGGACAGCGCTAGCAAAACAGAAACAAAGTGTGCTAATAATGAACTAAATATTATCCAAAACTACCCCTTTCTGGGACAAAGCCTTCTTCAGCAGAACCCACCCGCCCCCTGGGAGTGCCCATCCGGGTTTCTCCTTCGCATTCACCCCATAAGTGACTCCCTTTTTCTCCCTCAGTTTCCCAAGCTCACCCACCTGTGTCCTTCCTTCTAACAAGGAACAAAATCCATTCCACTATCTCCATCCTCTTCAGATCTCTTAGCCACACATTACTTTCTCAGAACTACTGGACTCAAGTAGGCAAACTGCAGCCCAGTTTGCCACGAACCTCCGCATATGCACTTGTTTCCCTCATTCTTCTAGATATGCTTTAAAAACCTCTACCACGGAACGAATGCAACATTAATAAAAGTAGGGTTGCAAGCCAGTTTTTGTTTTGTTTTTTACTTATACCAGTAGAATGGTGAGAGATAGGAAGAGAGAAAAGCAGGAGTGTATTTGAAGTTGGGAGGATGGGTGAGTGGCTACACACAGAGGTGTAAAACCCGGGATCCTATCCACCCGGATTCCCCACCTGTCGACCCCACTTCCCCCATGTGCGCGCCGCGGGATGACAACCACAACACTCCAGAACCACCCCCCTCCGGAAAGGAGGCGGGGTTACGCCTCCAGCCAATCAGAACCCGCGAACTCCGGGTGTCCAACCTATGGGGTGGCCGTGGCCGTGCAGGGGGAGGACATGGGGTGGTCGGGGAGGGGCCGCGTCCGTGGGAGGCGCGCACGTGTAGAGTCCAGGGCGGCAAGGAGGCGGAGAGGCTGCAGGCGTCCAGGACCTAAGGCGCGGGCTCTGCACCCTGGCAGCCACCGAGTCCAGCTGCCCAATGCCTCCTCCGCCTCCGGCTCGGCGGGCCAGGACACGCTCCTGCCGAGGAAGACACGTCCAACGTGTCTGAGTTCCCGGTGTTAGGGGACAGTCACAAATAACAACACTACCTAGCGCAGAGGAGAAGGGGAATAAAGTTTCCGGCCCGCATCACAGCGGAGTCCACCAAGACAGTGAGGACAAGGGATACAGGGCGGGAAGGTGACAGTCTGAAAAGAAGAGGACAGCGGGAGGGCTGAGCGAGCAGGACGCCGTCCCGGGTGCTGTGCAGGGGGCGGCGGGCGGCTGGGTGAGCTGTCCAAGGTGCAGGGGAGGTGGGAAGCGCGCGGCGGGCGCGGAGCCCGGAGCTAACACCCGCTGGCGGCGGCCGGGAGAGCGGGGAACAACAGTCTGGGGCGCCGTGCACCCCCCCCCCCCCCCCCGGCTCCTAAAAGTGACAGGGCTGGAGCTGGGATAGAGCGGGGAAGGGCGCGGAGGGCTGCGCGTAAGCCCCCAAGCTTCCACGCATCCCTCCCCACCGGCCTCACCTCTAGCTCCATTCCCCTCCCCCTCCCCGGAGCCCACTCCCCTCCAAGCCTCTGTCCCGGGGCCGTGGCGGGGGCGGGACCGGGAAACCCCGGCTCTAAGCCCGGACACCCCAGGGATGCTGCGAGCCCCGGAGCTGCTTGCTTACCTGGAGCCGCGGTACCGGGAGCGGGAGCAGCCCGCCGCGCGGAGCCGGGAGCCGGGCGCTGGGCGCGGCGCGGATCCTCCTCTCCTTGGCGTCCTCCTTCTCCGCTTCTCCCGGACTCCGTCCCAGGCACGAAGCTGCAAGACGCGGCCGGGCTGCAGCTGCGGTTCCCTCTGCTGCCTCCGCCGCTGCTGCCGCAGACAGAGGACGCCCCGTGGCGACTGGAAGCCTGTGTGAGTAGCGGCGCCCGAGAGAGTGGGATCTGCTGGAGACTCCGCGGCTCCGGGCGCGCGGGCGTGCGCACGCGCGCCTGCGAGTGTGAGTGTGAGTGTGTGTGTGTGTGTGTGTGTGTGTGTGTGTGTGTGTGTGCGCGCGCGCGCGCGCCCACGGGGTGGGGAGTCGCGAGGGGAGGGGGAGAGAGGCCAAGAGATGCTCGTAGGGACCGAGGCAAAATTCTTTGCCCCCGGAAATCCGTAAAGCCGGAGGAGGAGGATCGAACACGCGTTTCGCCCAGGGGAGCTGCCCGCGGGGCAGCGGCAGAAGGGGAAGGGAAGGCAGCAAGGCGCGCGGGCTCCAGATCGGAGCGGGTCTGAGCCAGGCGGAACGCGCAGCCACGGATGCAGCAGAGGCGGTGCCCGCAGCCCTTGGTTGTGCTGCCCCCTCTAGGGAGGGGCCGAGCCGCTCGCTCCCGCCACAGCCGCCGCCGCTCGGGACTTCTCGGCTGAGCGCGAGGGAGCAGAAATCAGGACCCCATGGTTGCCACTACAACCTTGGAGTCTCTCGGCACACTAAGGGGCCGAACAGAGGACCTGGGCGCACGTGGCCGACTACTGGCTGGAGTCGGCGTGTGCAGGCGCTGCGGGAGTGGAGTGGGCGGTGGAACCCCACCGAGTGCGGCCCACCGCCTCTTCCGTGTAGGGACGTGGGGTCAGGAGCAAGGGTGAGGTCGATGGCGGGTGAGGTGAACTTGCACGGTCTGGAGGAAGGGAGGGTGTTTCTCACTCCAGGTGGAATGCTGCCTCTTTTTCTCCTCGGAGGCCACTTTTCCTCAAAGTTAATCCACTTTCCAGGTAGAAGTGCCGGTCTTTTCTTTGTTCGGATTCAGCTGTGTGTAGGCAGCCGAGCACTGCCTCTTTGAAGTCAGGCTCCGCCCGGAAGCGGCCCGTGCGGCCATCCTCGGGCCGCTGTTGGCCTGTTAAACCCCACACTCCTTCATTCATCCAAGCCACACTGTATATACCTTACAAATAAAAATTTTGAACACATTTACACGTCTCCTTCCTAAAAGATATATCGTCCCAGCAGTTTTCTTTTCCACGCTTATTTTAAGTTATAAGTACAATTTTATTCATCCAAGAATTTCCTGAAATATCATAAGGTCTGAGTAATACTTGAAAATACCCTTCTTGGCAGGATTCCTCTGCGAAGGATTCCTCTGCGCAGGTCTTGTGTTTTGCATACCTTTGCATACCCTCCAGTACTTAGCACAGTACCACGTACATTGTGTGTTTTCTATAAATGTTGAATGAATAACACTGTTTTCTAGCTTCACATGTCCTGAAGGCAAAGACTTGGATGCTGGGAAAGTCATTACCACCCCACTAGGCTTACTTGATTTTAACTTGCACCATTTCCCTGTGTGTGGCTATTTTCCCCTCTAGCAGCCAGAGCCCCAGCGTTAAAAAAGACTACAAGGAATACTGACCCATTGTGCAGCCTTACTGAATGAAGGGTGCAAGAAGAGAGCACTCTGCAGGGAACCCGGTGGGATATCCTGGGTGTAAGAAGGCTACAGCATGCTTTATTTTAGTGCTGGGGAATCTAACCTCTTAAAATGTGAAAGACACTGTTCATTAGCAATTATTTATAATGTCCCTTTTAGAACAGAAGGACAGGAAAAAAGTTTTAAGAGAAATGCATGTTTCTACCAGCTTGCCAATTACAAGCTTTTCTCTTGTAAAGAGATTTACTTGATGGACACAGGCCCAGACTACTATTTCTGCTGAAGCATGAAGCCCACATCCTCCAACCTTGGTATTTCTACAATCATCGTCTTAGAAGTAAAAGTCCTCAATTTTACATTCCATGCTAAATTTCAATTCCTTTGAACTCAGGCTCTTCTATGAGCTGCTTCTCTCTCCACTCATGATATCACAGCTTTGAAATATAACTGAAATAAAGTGAAAATTAAAATGGATTTATTTGGGAGCTGCTAGTGTGTTCTCTAGTGGGGGTCCCTTTAAATAACTTCTCTTCTGTCCCTCAATTTACAGTCTTCTTAGGAGCACTTTGTTGTGATATGGAATTCATGTCCTTTTTTAATGTTGAACACAAATATATTTAACATTTTTACTTGAAAAAGGAACTCTAGAACTTGCAAGGGGAGCAGAAAAACCCTGACACCCCCAAATAGATTCTTGACAGCCAACTTTTAGGTATGAGACAAAATCTTCCAAAATAATTTTAAAACTTCGTTTTCCTTAGAAAGTTGCCTTTAGGCTTCCCAGGTGCTTGTCTTACTGAAAGGGACAAAGAATGTAACAAAGTTTTAACTTCTCAGATGACCATCAAAGGGTGTTCTTGGTAAAAATAAATACATTTATAAGAAGCCAATATTTAAAAATAAGAAAGTAGGCTTATAGCAATCTTAATTTATCTTAGTTTAAAAGATAAACAATAGAAAGGATAACAACGTAAGATACATATAGTATTTATGACCCACTTAAGGATAAAAGTTTGGAGGAACAGCTAGAATTAAAATCATATAAATCATGGGTCCTCAAGCTACTTAAACACTAAATAATAATAAAATGGAATACTAAGAGATTCAATGTTACATGTTATTATAAGTTGGACTGAGAATCAATAGCATAATCATAAGGATCCTATTTTTCTTCCTAAAAAGGCCTTGCTCCTTAACATAACTGCTTTTTTCAATTTGCAGCAGTGCAATAAACTAGTCAAACATTAACTTTCTTAACAACACAGTATTGGAGAAGGTGGGGTATGCAGAGAAACACTTTAACCTGATTTGACCACAACTAATCTATTCTGTCATTCTAAATAAAAAACAAAAGCTTCCTACCTCTGAACTGGTAAATTTAGGCTTAGATGAGATGTCCCAGAATTCCAAAGTCAACTTCTCATGCTGGGAGCAGACTGCCCCAAAAACTCTGAAGTGAGGAGGCAGGAACCGTTAGCTGGGGTACTGCTGTTGATTTTAGTGTTGTGAGCGTGCATAAGGAGATAGGTAATTTCCCCCATAATTAGGTTCCAGATCACATCATCCATTTGAGTTTTATATGATAAGAATCCTGGACCTGCACCTGGACACAAAGTGCCAACTCAGTACACAGGGTATAGCATGGGAACAAGAAGTCTCAAGTTATCTTGTTCGCATTCATGCTTTTATATCTCGCTTTATTCCAGGTATTACTTAGGGAAGCTTAATTCTGACTAAAGATCAGCCATCTTTAGGAAGGTCAAAAATCAGAGAAAGAGAAAAAAAAAATCAGAGAAAAAAAGCAAAGTAGACAGGTTTTTGTCGTCATCAGTGCTGATATTTAGGTTGTGGGTGAATATATGAAGTACTGCTGGTTTTTAATAGTTTATGATAGAATGATGGATTTCCTGGAAGCAGAAGAAAGCTATGAATTCTCTCCTCCAAAAGTGAACATATGAAGAAAATTTCAGGAGTTAAAGGAATCTCCCCTGAAACTGAGGTTAAGAACCCCTGCCTGATATATATCCTTTGCACCTTGCTATTTAAAGGTACAGAGAGATGAATTGGTAGATTTACTAATACTCTCTATTTTTAATCTGATAATTTATTTGATTGTCAACACCAAAAAGATGCATAAGCAAATCAGTAAGTCAAATAAGTATTTATTGAATACCTACTTCATAATCAATTCTGTTTCTCATGCTGTGGTTGTTACCAATAAGATATAAAATGCCTCTATCTCTGCCTTTAAAGAGCCTACGGTCTAGCTATCATTATTCTTAGGAACAAAAAGTGAACCTAAGCATAATTTAGCACTTGACCATGCACAACAAACCTCGATCTGAATTACCAATACAACTTACTAAGCTGATTTTTAAATATACCATTCCACTGAAAATTGATTATTAGTTGCTGATGTCTATGTGCATGTTTTCATATTCAGATTCTCTGGTAGTAATCACGTGGATTATTGCATGATGTATATTGCAAAAAGCTAATTTACTGCTGTGTTCTGAATTTTAGACTGGAGATACGAAGAAAATTACTGACAAGAAAAAATGGACTATGTTGGCAATGGCGGCTATGGATTACTTATCACAAGATCCCTCAGCAAAGTGGAATTGATTAGCATATACTAGAGTTCATAATTCCATTCATCAAAGAATTAGTAGGGGTACCCATGTATTATGAAATTTCTAGATCTACAAAGACCCAGCAGTCTATTCTTGGAGAATTTTACATAGTATTTCATTATAAATTATAAATAAATATAAAATTAATATAATATTTATCATTTAGCACAATATTTAAAGTAATATTTTATTAAGTACTCTCCTTAAAATTTCTAACACCCAGGACCTTGGGATCATGACCAAGTTGAAGGCAGACGCTTAACCCACTTAAGCCACCCAGGCACGCTGGTTAATATAACTTTTAAAAAAATACAACTCCTTTACTCAATTCATGACAAAATGATGAAGAATAGAAAAGTAGCAACCCAAGGAAATGAGAAGTTTTCGTGGTTAAGGCACTGTCACGGTTACCTCCCCTCCCACTCAAAGGGTGGCACAGACATAAAGCCAAAATTAGAGCTGTGGAAAGCACAACCATCCATGTATTGAACACTTTATATAGCCCGCCTCCCCAAGGACCTCAGAGGCTTTGTGTGGGGAAACCAAGACTGTCAGTCATGTCTTTCTACCTTTCCGGAGGCTTGGTGTCATCTAAAAGTAGCCCTGGATACCACGTCATAAGATCTAAGTTCAAGCCCAGCCTGGCCAACAACTTGCTCTGAGACCTGGGGCAACTCACTTTCTGAGCATCAGGTGGCCCTCCTGTGTAATGGGGAGAATAATAACTGCCTCATTTCTTAAGACAATTACATGAAATAATGTGAGAAAGGGTCCTTCACATTGTAGGCCTAAATGACTCTGTGCAATTTTGGATCTAAATAATTTAAAAAAAAAAACATGTATATGGCAGAAAACTGGAACACATACATGAATGGGAGGCTCCCACAGAAATTCTGGAAGCTTTTGTTAGATTATAACTTAAATAATGTTGAACTGATTTGATGATTCCTGGGAGTCCCTTCCGAGGATATTTTAGGAAAACCACAGGCAACCAAAAGTTGGCAGAAAAAGACACATGCAGAAAACTGTGGGTTCCATAATTCTAAAGGTGCTGTAATTCTATAAATTCTGCTGTTGCAAAACCCAAGCTTTTGTGTTCATTTGTTTTTAATTAGTCTCTGTTTTTTCTGTCACACAGATTCTGCCTCCCCAGTGCTGCCTTGCCCTGCTAATACAGCTATGTGAACATTTATTTTATAGATTAATACCAACAGTAATTTTTTTTAAACAAGAATAATTCACTGTTTTCTCCCCCTTAATTGTAAAAGCAGTGTGTGTGTGCTCATTGGGGGAAAAACAGACAATACAGAAATGTATAAAGAAGAGAAAAATTGCCGTAACATCACCTCTCAGAGACCAACCACCATTACTGTTTTGGTATATACCCTTCCAGATATTTTATTGGCATAGATTTATTCTTTTAAAGGTCATTCAAGTCAATGTTCAGCCACTAAAATGCTACCCATACTAGCATTTTAGTAAAAATGGTTAAGCTGTTTCACAAAAAGTTTCAAACAGGGAGTTTTCCTTCCCTTTCATACTCTTTCTTTCCAAGATGGGCTCTTAGCTCAGCATGTCTTTTAAACAGGATTTTAATTAGTCATCTTTGGAAACTTCCCTTCCAATTTCTCTACTTTTCACCACTTCTAACAATGAGTGCTTTTTAATGACCCTTTAAAAACTTAATCTCACCTTGAGCTGATGTGATCTAGAGTCACAAGCCCTGCTCCTTGGCCTCTGGCCATTCTGTGGGTGCTTTGCATTACTTAGCCTCCACCCCCAAGATGAGGTCCAGCTCTGACCTTGGATCTGGTACTGCATTCCCTGATGGAGCAAAAAAGATTCTTGATTTCAATAAGTAACCAGAGTGTTCGTTGGTGTGACCATCTACTGGTTCTGCACAAGGTTGGCGTAGTAGTGAATTATTTGAATTCATGTTTTATGTCAATTGCTGCAGGCAAAATTTGGGAAGCTTGTTTTATTTTGCTTTGAAGAATCTAAAAACAGTCCTTCACAATGCAAATGCTGGCTATAATTCCAATAGAATCTCCAACTTTTGCAATTGAGCATGTTCACTCTTTTACCCAGAAGCTATCATTATTAATGAAACGTAGAATAATGTTTGTTTGTAATTTTGCCAGTTTGCTAGTTGTACAGAGGGTTATAGGTTCCCAAAGTACAACCACCACAACCCAACCTATCCTCCTGCAAATCCAAGAAACCAGGACCTTTGGTGCCACTCTTAAAATGAGAGCAAAAGAACCGACATTAGGAAGGAAGGGAAAAAAGAAAACAAGGTGAGATTAATTACATATAGGAGTTCTCTGAGGCATATATGCTCCATATTGTGAATTATGAAAGTTTTAGGTAAAAAAGTTACAACATTGTATGTGCAACTCATAAAAGAAAATAATGAGATAATAAAATGCAACATATGAGACCAGCTATAATCTTAGAAATTGTATACAGGGAATAACAATATGTATTAAAAAGTTTTCAAGGATTGATAGCATGTCTCCAGCATTGATCAAATGAGAGAGCTATCAAATTCAGCAAGTTAGAGAGTTTCTGCAACTAGGAACATATACTCTTATTGCACAAGATCCCTTATCTTGATTCTCTCCTGTGTTAGATGCCATAAGATGCCAAAAGATGCCAAATTCACACCATTAAATCTGAAAGATAAGGTGAGGGCAGAAAGAGAAAATCTGAGACTGGGAGATGGGATGAGGCCAGTGCTCCAGAACAAAGTCCTTGAGGGTTGAGTATGTGAGTGCCCTGTGTGATACACAGCTTGGTCCAAGCTCAGAGATGGATACTGCGTACTTTCCATTCATTTGACTCCTTTCTCAAAAATTACTCCTTAAGTTATTATAAAAAAAAAAAAAACATATTTGACCAGAATAATTAAGAAAAGTGGAAATCAGGGGCACCTGGGTTGCTCAGTCTTTAAGCGTCTGCCTTTCGGCCCAGGTCATGATCCCAGGGTCCTGGGATGGAGCCCCTCATGGGCTCCTTGCTCGGCAGGAAGCCTGCTTCTCCTGCTACCATTCCCTCTGCTTGTGTCCCCTCTCTTGCTGTGTTTCTCTCTGTCAAATAAATAAAATCTTAAAAGAAAAGTGGAAATCAGTATAAAAATAGTTGTACTTTCTGATAAAATATAGTATGCTTCATATCCTTTAAACTAAACTTCACAAATAAGAATCACTAGAGTAGTTTTCATAGCTAGCATAGAAAAGGAAAAATATGTGGTTAAAGATCAGATTAAACTGGATTTAGATCATAGGTTTGCCACTCTTGGAGTGAAAATGGCTAAGTTTCTTTAACCTCGTTAGGCCTCCAATTCGTCATCAGAAAATAATGATAAGTTAATACCTAACTGTTATAACCTTTTGTGAAGATTAATGAGACGATACTAAGCATTTCCTTTCCTAATGTTGGCATGCCCCTGGGGGATACTGAGGGTACATAGAGTTTACTCTCTGTGATGGTTCGTTCATTTTCTGTGTTAACCTGTGTTAACTACACCATAGGGTACCCAGAGATTTGGCTAAACATTAGTTCTGTGTGTCTACAAGAATGTTTCTGGATGAGATTAGAATTTCCATCAGTGGACAGAGAAAAGCAGATTGCCCTCCCCAATGTGGGGGGGTATTATCCTATCTGCTGAGGACCCGAATGGAACAAAAAAAAGCAGAAAGGCGAATTTGCTCTCTCTCTCTCTCTGACCCCATTGGTCCTGATTCTCAGGCCTTTGGACTCCAAGCAGAACTACACCACAGACTTCCTTAGGTGTCCAGCCTGCAGACAGCCAATCGTGGGACTTCTCAACCTCCATAATCATGTGAGCCAATTCCTTCTAAAAATCTCTTTAAATATGAATATTGGTTTTATTTCTCTGCAGACCCCTGACTAACAGACTTTCCTCCATCACTAAATGGACCTTTGAGTTCCCATGTCTGCTTTGTGATATTTCTTCAAGATGTCAGCTGTCTCTTCTCATTTCTATCAGTTACACTAATCGTAGCTTCTCATCTGCTCCAAAGAGAATTCCATTACACAGACTTGGAAACATCTATTTTTCACTACAAATAGTCTCTTTTTACTCCCCATGTCTAGGCTGTATTCTGATTCCATAAAGTATTATTGGAATTCAGTTTTTCAGATACACTGATATCTGAAAAAGAACAACCCAGCAGAAAAGGCTTTTATCTGCCCGTCCTCCTTGCTCATCTCTCTTCCCCTCATATTGTACCACATATTTACCCTTATAAATCAAGTTCTTGTGATTTCAGCTAGTGTGAATTAGTTCTTCAGAGCCAGACCACTACTCAGTTTTTTGCAACTGCAAAACTGTGACCAAGCCCCAGACCATGAAGGTTTCATTAAGGGTTACATCCTGTATGACCCAGCCTGAAACATTCAGTGTTTCAGATCATAAAAATCACAAAATGAGTTTTTCAAAATTAATGAACTCAATTTTTTTCATATTTAAAATACTACTCCAAGAGTTAAATGTTCATATGCAACATGTGTATATTTATAGTTCTTAATCTATACTATATAAGAGATTTAAATGAAGTACAAAGAAGCGTTTCTGACAAAGAAAATGATTCTATCCAAATTGAGTTAAGAAAGACAGTGGAATTGTCCTCTTTATATATGTCCTCATACATACATACATACATACATGTGTGTATGTATACATATATATCTTTAAAAATGAGTCTAAATAAAGTATTCATTCAAAGTACTTTCTAAAGTCAGACACTGATGATTGATTAAGTATTTTTTAGTCAAATGATTCTGATGCTATAGAACAGAAAAATCCAGACTAGGATGTTATTTTGATACATTTTAATAGTTGTATTTCATGACAATTGTAGAAGGAAACATGAAAAGAATGGAAATTGGCCTTTAGCAAATGTTTTAGTGAGATAATCCCCATTTTAGATTTCTAGAATGGAGACAGTAGTCTAGAAGAGAAGAAACAAGATTTTTTTCTTTCTTTTTTTTTTAATTTTTTTCTTATTGTGGTAAAAGATCTTGTATTAAAGATGTGGAGAGAGAGAAAAAAAATAATATGCCAGGCTACCTGCTATGGACCGAATGTTTGTGTCTCCTCAAAATTCACATGATCCTAACCCCTAAAGTGATTGTATCAGTATTAGGATGTGGGACTTTGGAGAGGACACACCTATTAGGTTATGAGGGTAGAGCCTTCATGAATGGAATTGGTGTCTTTACAAGAAGAAATAAGAGAGCTTCTTTTCCACTCTTACAGAGAAGTGAAGAAAGTAAGAAAATTAACGAATTATTATGAATAATGAAAATTATGAGAAGGAGATGGTCATCTGTAAGCCAGGAAGAGAACCTTCCCGAACCCCAGGATCTGCCAGCACTCTGATCTTGGATGTCCTTGCCTTCAGAACTGTGAGAAATAAGTGTTGGTTTAAGCCACCCAGTCTATGGTATTCTGTTATAGCAGCCTGAACTGAGACACTACCCCAAGAATTATTGTAGAAGTTGTGTTTTACCTTTACTGCCATGTAGTAATCTGTTCTTAGACTAGAAGACTGTTAGAATTTCCAGGAAATCATTAACGTCTTGCTAACAACCATGCATAATTATGTGAATGTGTATGTGTTTTACTAGTATAGCCTTGTCATTAATACAGTTAACGAGAATCTTGTTTCATTCTTGAAGTGGAAATGTCAATTATGAATTTGGGTTTGGCTTATACTTTTCTAAAGCCGTTTCTACTCTCTTTTCAGATTTCATGTTGTACATGATTACCTATAGCTAGATGCAAACAAAATAGATGCTTCAAACTTTTTAGTGAGTCTCACAAGGCTTTTTTTTGAGCGTCCTAAACATATAAAAGAAATATGTTCTATATGTATGCAGAACCACAATCACAATTAAACCTTCACGGTTTAATTGACACCCCTTAAGAAGGCAGTGTTTGCCCAGAACTACCATTTCACAAAATCCTTCTAATGACTGCATCACTCTGGAAACCAATGCAATTGACTTGTAAATTCTGCAACTGGAATAAGATGGGGGTATGAGGGACAATGCTTCCAAATTCAATCCATGCTTTGAATTTGGTTTTTAATTTATTTTCCAGGTTTTTTCTTTTTCTAGCCTGTTAGAATGGCACTTTATTGTAGACTGTTGATTTATTTATGAGGAGTGACGATGGAAAGTAGACCTTAGTGCTAGACAGCCTGGGTTCAAGCTATTGGGTCTCCTACTTACTGTCTTACTTTAAGTAAATGATTTTCCCAACCCTCTTCAATTTCTCATCTCTAAATTAGACATAAATGGCAATGCCTATCACACAGAATTATTAGGAACAAGATTAAATTTTTCAATAAAAATTTTATTAAATTTGAGGTATCATGTAATTGCTAAAATATTTGTGGGGTGTTACTATGGTTGTTACTATTTTAAAACATTAATATTTTCAAAGCTAAATATAGTAACACAGTCAACCATGAACTAATTTACTTGGCATAGTTTCTAGAGCAAAATAAAGAACTCACTTGCAAAGTGAGTTGCTGTTCATCTCACGCCCCTGTTGTACCCAACTAGGGCTCAGGATGTAGTAAGGTGTTCAGTACATCATGTTATTTATTCCCTTCTTTTAAATTAACTTTATTTCTTCTCAGTCCTCCTGTACTTTTCTTCTTGTTCTATGTTGTGGAGTTGTTTTTTTGTTTTGTTTTTTGTTTTTGTTTTTGCAATAAGCAAATATCCTAAGAACTTCGAAAAATGCCCACAGTACCTTCCATCTAAGAACTACATAGGCTCTTTATAAACTCATTAATGATCATCACACAACATTGTCTGCCTTGAATGTTTTCGCATCTTTTTATCATGCACGTCTGCCTCATTTAAAATCACAGGGCAGGAACTCTGTCTAATTCTATTTGTAAACCAGGGAGAGAGCATTGTTGTTCAATAAATGCCAAGAAGCGACAGCATCCATGTGAGGTGAATAGGTGGAAATTATTATTTCTGTGTATAGTGAGGTGAAAATAAAATGGGTCCTTTACAATTTTCAAAGCATTCTCCTATCGATTATCTCATTTGTCCATCACACCGACAATGTGAGGGAGCTAGAGAGGGCAGTTTTGCTGTTAGCCTCCTTGTATGAAGGCAGAACCTTGTCCAAGGCCCCATGGCAAGACAGCAATGCAGCTGGAGGGGAATCAAGACTTGCAGAATCTCTGCCCCATGTTCTTCTCACCTGATCCTGTAGGGACTTCACAGGAATTATGACGGGTCTGGGAGCATGTCAAGAAGCATTGAGAAGCTCATCTATTTTCTTCCCTTTGCATCTCAGCACTTAACTCTGACCCTGGCTTGCACTAAATGCTTAATAAAGAGTTGTTTAATTAATTAATATTAATGGATATCCTATCAGCAGGACTCAAGGGTTAATTATTGATTCGTGACATCCTTGCTGTCTAACCTGCTGCTCGACCCACAAAAACCATCCTGTATTGCTAGTTTTCTGTTCCTGGCCCTTGTGATGCGAGTTTTCAGGACTCTTTTTCCAGTCCTATCAATTCTCCTGCCAAGTTGCTACCTCTGTTCAGTGGCTTAGGCACAGAGCCACTTCTCTGGTAGATTCAACTATAACCTGCAAAATGCAATAAATGCATTAAAAAGCACAAGTTTAGCCCTTCATTTCATGAAGAAAATGTGCGATGTGTTTACTGCAAACATTTTCTGGGCCGCCAGAAATCAGGAACTGATACCAGGCCACACACGACTTGCAACTGAGAGCCTGCTATGAACGCCCTCTGCTCATGCTAATGGCATATGCAAGTTCGAAGACATTTGTGTGCTATATCGAGCTTTGGAAAAGGGTTGGGCGCACAGGCTGGATTGTCAGTAGGTGAGTTGGGGAACAAGTCATAATGAAGGGAAGGGTGAGAGAATGGCTGTGCGCTCAGTGGCTGCTTTTCTTAGATGGGGCAGGAAACGTTCGGTAATCCAGTTGGCTAGACCAGGTTTGAGCTGAAGGAATTGCTCACATAGTAGTCCCTAGAGTGTCCTACAACCCTCAAAAGGTGCTAGAATCCAATGACAGTGGACGTGTTTGATATGTATACTAGCTTAGAGACCAAGTCATTATCCTCAACATCCTTTCTACGTGTGCTATCATTTTACACAGGTATTTTAGTCATTTAGTAGCATTTTGGCTAATTATCTTTTCAAAATGGTTCATCAAGGCAGTCAGTCATAGGGCTTACTAAGTCTTATTTCTTAGAATCACAATCAGCTCAACAGACTACCCTTTCTCACAGCCTCTATTAGACACATGTATTGTTGAATTACAGCTAACGTCACATCCTTAGTTCAATTTTTCGTTTTCCAGAAAAAGCCACAAAACATCAAACTGTCTCTCTTAGAAGAAAATCTTATTTAAAATGAACACCGTATGATAGTATATTCTAATGCCATTTTGAAAATTATAGAATGTACAATCCTGGATGCATTAATGCATCCAAGATCAAAATGTGGTAGTTCAATTTTATTAACCCCTTGTTAAAGCCATCTGAGACTTTAGGTATGTTCCCAACTTTTCCTATCAAGTAAGGGGTCTTAGAGACATGTGGTGAAAATGACAGGGGAAAGTGGGTCTCAACTCCTTAAGTTTTCTGTGTGTTTATTGTGCTTGACCTTTAATTTCCATATACTTATTAGACACATATTAGCTAATGTCTCTGAACAGGGCAAAAGCATATATACAAACATACATATTGACACTAGCTAAATTAACAAGCCTAGATATCTAAATATATAAGCCTGTCCTATTCAAAGTAAAGCATAAAAAAATACTTATTAGGCAATACTAAAGTAGGGGAATTTATTTTTATTAATAGAAATGACCCAAAGAATGGCCTAAAAGCAACATAATCATGCCTTGCTCTTTGGTGTTAATTCTACAATATATTTCAATGTACTTAATATGCTTTATACAGCATTGTTTTTGTTAAATTTCAAATGTATTAACATGCTTTTAAAAGTAATGATTCTACTGTTATTTCTTCTTAAAATTGTGTTTAAAGATAATTATCAACAACTAATTTTTTTGTTGCTGTAAATTCAGATTTTTGCATATGAAGTTAAGGGCTTACCTCTGCTCTAATTTATTTATTTATTTGTTTGCTTATTTATTTAGTGCTCTAACTTTTAATCCAGTATTGGGAATCTCCTACATTTCAGGCATTGTGATGAAATACACCAATCACTCCCTGTAGGGCATGTATTATTATTCTCATCTTTTATTGATGACAGAGTTCTGCTTCAGAAAGGTTAAGTAAGTTTCCAAGGTAGGAAAACTAATAAGGGTTAGTTAGTATCCACCTAGGAATCCAGATCTGTCTTTCTCTAAGACCTATGCCTTTGTCAGTGTATCCTGTGGGCTCTCAAATTTGGAAACCATCAAGGACGCATGGCACACATCCATATATACAAAGAAAATAGGATTCTTTCCTTTTTCAACGTAGTCTTGGCATCCAAAACACAATTGCATTGGAAAGACATGAGAATTAGCGGTGAACTTCTGACATTTTGGGGTATACCTGCCTTGGCTTAACCTTTGCAAAATCTTAATGAGCATTAGGCCAACCTTGGTGAATCATCTTTGCTTGTAGGAAAATAAATATGATTTGTGAAAGAGTTTCCCATTCTCTGCACTTTTAAACAGTTGTGTCATCAGGTATAAAAACTACCAGTAGATTTAATAAGCTATTTATTTCTATAATGAGTGAAACCTTTATTATTCACTAGGAATAGACTGCATCTGGGGATACTATAATAGATGGCAGAAACAACAATTGAAATTCTGAATACATTAGAACCACAGCATGTTGCAGACCAATTAAAATTGACAACCAAGTGAAGCAAATACACATGGATAAATATAGAAAACCCAAGTTGTTGTGAGAGTGGTTTCCCCTCCCCTCTGCCTTTTTCTCTTTACGAGGTGGTATTTTTCTTTCTCTGAATATTCCAGCTCATTTTGTTAATCTTTTTCTGCTTGGCTTCTGAATTTTAATCAAATTGAATGCTTAGAGATATAAAATTTTATTTTATAGAACACCTTGGCACTTTGATGTATTTAGTGCCCTGATGTTGGGAAACTATCACTAACTAGAAATCCTAGCTTTTGTAGATAATATATAATTTTCATAATCTTAAACCAAGATGGGAAAAATAGATACTGTGCTAAATGTTTCAGCCACGTGTTCACCTTTCTGTATTAAATTAGTATTGGCAGCTGAGTAGGAGATTACAGGGTACAGCTGCTTTAACCTTCAGCAGTAAATGGTGCTTGCTGAATTGCCTCCATGTGCCTCTAAAGCCCAAGAAGCTTAAAAATACACATCTGATGCTGAAGATGAGAAAACACAGTAAATTAGCATCACTTGGGTGGGGTGGGGGGAGAGTTGAGACTAAATATATTGTTCATGGAGATGATGGAATTTACTTTCCTGAAGTTCTTGAAGAAAGTTTTGCGTAAAGCCTGCCTGACTCTCAGAAATTAAATTTGATATGACAACATAAACAATAGCAGGGCTCGAGGACCTACAGTGGGCCATGCTGTACATTGTACAGATGCTTGTATTATCTAGCTTCATTTCCATGGTATCCTTATGGATATCATGTGATCTGGGGATACATGTGATCAAAATGATGCCCAAAGAAGTTAATTTTGTACCTAAAGAAGTTAATTTTGTACCTAAGGTCCTATGATTAGAGGTTGTATGATTAGGACCCCATGCCAGTGCCCCTTCTGATGTCAGTGACCTACCTACATCATTTGCATGTTAGCTCTTTCTCATGTCAAAAAATACACAAAAGTATTCATAAATGTATCATAATGTTTGGGGGGGGGGAAAGTGTGAGTGGACAGCCAGGTACAATCCTAATACAAACATAATGTCAATTAAACACAGGTGCAGTTCTGGCCTGAAATTGATTTGTAACCTACATCTTTTTTGAAGAGAGAGCATCTGTAATGTATATGGAGGCTAGTGGGGGAGGAGAAATGCAGCTGTCTTAGCAGCACTGAAAGAAAAGGAGCGAGTTAAATGCTTTCTACTCTCAGACAAGATTAATAATCCTTAAGCACTGTTCTGTTTAATAAATTGTGACAGAGTTACTCAATGTGAGTCTGGAAGAGGACATAATGATTGGACTCCTTGTAAGTAATGCTCTTTAAAAATGGAGGTTGGATTTATACTATTGTAAAAACAAATAGGTTTGGGGGTGAGGGGAATGGTTCCTTATTGAATTAACTTGTAAAAAAGTAGCAAACAGTGCCATCTACTGGGCTTTGATGTTCTCTTTGTTGGAGGTTTTGCCGATGATCATGGGATTGTGCGCATTGAATATGTACACACAACACAAATATGACATAAATTTAAAAGTCCTCTGTTATCTGTCATGAAGATTGCAAGAGCTTTTTAAGTGGCTGTATTTCTTTCTTTACCAATACATTTTAAGTCATTTTCCCACTGGTAGGAATGAAATATTCAATAAATATTTGAAATAGAAAAGAAATATTCAATAAAAATAATTGCCTTCCCAGAAATCTACTTTGATTTAAAAAAAAAAATTCTACAAGGAAAATTAAATGACCTTACACAGAAGCATAATCACATACAAATTGAGAAAAACCTCCACAGGTTTGTGAAATAATCCTTCTTCTCTGCTTAGCTGACAGCTCTCCCCTCCAACTTCAATCTGATCTACCACAGAGGCCAGCGTAATACCTTCTTTACAAAGTAAAGGAGGAAAAGAGGAACATTTTTCATAGTGAGGAGGCTCATTTTATGCTACCCACATGGAGAAGAAGGGGTTGGGTGTATTGCCCCTGACACTTTCCCTGGGAGGACCCGGCGTGCTGGGTCATGTGGCTTTTCTCCTGGCCAGTGTGCACTCAGCCGTGCCCCAGATGGCTTGGGAGCCATGCCCTGGCAACATGCCAGCACAGTGTAGCTCAGATTGTGGCCCTCAGACGACCTGTGTCAGCATCATCGGGGGAGCTGGTGAAAGACACGGGTTCTCAGCCTAGTCCCGAGACATGCTAAAGCCTAAAGCTCTGGTCTGGCGCCCAGACACTTTCACTTAACAGGCTACTCTTACGCACATTGGAGTTCAAGGATCACTGTCTAGAACCTTGGAATTTTTGCTCTGTAGCTTCGGTGGTGCCCAAGATCAAACTGCAGGTGGGTCAGCCTCCAGGGATCCATTCTGGGCCTTTTCTGGGAGAAGTGTTCTGGAATGGTACATGCCTGCGCATCAGTACCATCTGTGGTACTTTTAAAAGTGGTACATTCCTGGGTCTCCTCTCAGTGAGTCCAATTCACAGCATAGCTCCCTAGGCCACACCAATGTACACAATATTCCTGTTGCTCTAGGCAAACTCCGGGACCAACCCTATAAAGTTAGTCCTCAGGACAGCTGTGGAGCAGACAGCATTTGTTGGCTGTCTCCTCGCAGCTTTTTGAGTGCACCCCTCCTCTTGGCCCCCACCCTGTCTCCCTCGTGGGCTCTTTTAGTCCTCAGACTCAGATTCCTTTCCTTCATCCCATTCTTGGTGGCAACCAACCTCTCCCAGGTCATTAGTGTTTAATGAACTTACATGCACACAGGGTAGTCATCAAGTCTGGGAACAAATATTGTTTTGTCAGGTATGATGATGTAATAACCATAAACCATTTATTTGCTCTCTAACTATGTTTTCAGACGTGGTGCTGTTCCCTTCGTCAAAATGTCAGTGGCTTTGACTTGCTAAAGACATGCAGGTTTTTATGGTGACGGGCAGGTGTGGATCACAGAGCACCCTGTGAATGGTGTGGCCGTGTGGACAGAAGCTTGGTGAGCCGGCCTTTTGTGGAAGTCTGCTCACGTGACGTACTGCCTCTCCTGGCAATGCTGGTGCACATCATGGAGGCGGTGAGGTCTCCTGAGCACCATTCCTGTCTCTGACTTCCTGGACAGACAACAGTGACACCAGGGAAGACCCCAGCACTACGAACTCCCTCTTTTCACTTATCTACACCCAGTTCAGCCATCAAACCCAGCCTGGGTCTAAGCCCCTGTCAAGTCTTGTCCCAGGTCAGTCCTGTTCCTAGTGCTCTCTTCTTTCTCTAAAACCATGGCACTTAGAGTCTGAGCTGCTATGTGACAACTGCTTACAGACTGTTTTTAAACAGCTCTTGAGTTGTGGTGAAGAAGAAAAGTATAAAGAAGAACGATTTAAACGTGAAAATTTGCAAACAAACAAAAGTGAAATTTTGCAATGATTAGTAACATGAGTATTAGTATTACAACGATCTTTCCAGCTCCTTGGAGGCAGAGACCGTGTCCTATATTTATTTATATCTTCCATAGTATCTCACAAAGGCCACATGCTTAGTAAATAGTTGTTCATCCGATGCAACTTTTTCTCTCATACCTTTCCTCAGGAAGAAGACATGAATAACAATTTTTTTGAGTTCTCGAAGGCTCTTTTAATGTAGGATCTGTTGGTAATTCTGCAGATTGGTGATTACAAAGTCAGAGCAAGTTGTGTCTCAGATTAAGAGGAACTCTGTACATGATTATCTTTTCATTCAAATTCAGCCCCATCCCAGACCAAGTCCCTCTTCCTTAGTGGTCTTAAACACCTATGTACTTCATTTGATCAAGCTCTCTTTGCTTCTCCACATGATTCCCTTTATACAGAACTGCTCCTGAGGCAATTCCATTCTTATCCAAGCAGAACTTTTGTCCTGTTCCCCATAGTCTTCCACAGCTGGAAGACACATGTCCTTCTCAACCATTGTTGGTTTACTTTTTCCAAATGGGTCACAACTCTAGCTACACATCAGAAACATGGGGTACCTTTGGAGAACACTGCTTCCCAAGCTTCCAAAACAAGTTTGATTTAACTGGTTTGGAGTGGGGACAAGGATTCAGTTTTTGTTTTTGTTTTTTAAATCTCTCTGATAATTCTAATATGCAACCAGAATTGAGAACATTCCAGTTTTCTTACACTCAGCTAAGAAGTTCCTAGTTTGCCTTTATTCCCCAAATTTAGGTCAGAATTCCTGGCTTCAGGTTTAACTACTGAGAATTAATAAATGCAAAAAGTTAGCAGACATTGATATTGAGTATCTCTATTCTATTTCCATTACCTTAGGGAGGTAACCAGACTCCTCAGATATTTTAAGAATTTCAGGGCAAGGTATGCCCCAAACAGGTTTAAAACTACTTAGTTAATGCATCAATTATAAAATGGTATGACATGGAAAGCTCTGATAAAACAAAACAAAATAAAACAAAAACCAAGATCTCGAGAATCTTCACCACTACTCTCTTCCCAAGCATTTCCCCCAATCTTTAATGCTGAAGAAATCAAAGAGTCAAGAGATATAATTTTCTGTGAGGAGAGGGTTGCCTTGAATGGAATCTAGATACATGACTCCCACTCAAATGTGCTGCCCGGTGGGTGGGTGATGATGCCAGCGATCACATCTAACCCAATTTACTGCCCACTCAGTGCACTGTTTCCAGGATTTTATATGTTAATTACCATCTAGTACAATAGCATGAGATATTTCTCAGCCCATCACTATGTTTTGCCTGGCACATAAGTGTCTAGGGGATATGTTAATGGCTAATAAATATATGTGTGTAATAGGTTCCACTAAAATAAAATGATTCATATTTGGACAAAATGCCCTCCTCCATCCATCTGAAGTTGTTTTATTTAATTTTATTCTACACAATTGGATCCCTAATATTTCTGTCAGTAATCAATGGAAACGATGATGGCTTAAAATCTGCTGGTTTAACATTTTATCGGGAAAAATTAGCAGATCTGAAATACGTAACTAGTTTATAAAATGTGTTTTTGAACAGAGTTAAAGAATGAGAGTTTTTAATCTGCCATTTTCACCGAACAGGCATTTATGGGTATATAGGGAACTTGAAGGACCTTCATAAAGGAACTCATAACCAATTGAGGGATGAGCCCGAGAACAATAGTATGAAATACTGACCTGAAATTGTTGTGAAACTATGTCATCCTCCCAAAACATATGTGCTGGGAGCTGAGAATAGCCATTTCTGTTTCTGTTCCACCTGCCTTGCTTTTTGTTTCTTTTTTGAGAATTTTAACAGATTTGCTAGGTTTAGGTTTGTTACCTTTCTAAGGATTCAGAGATGTGTAATTGAAAAATCAAAAAGATCTGACAAGTCAGAAAGCCAGAGTGAGAAGCAGAATACATAGATGTGTGATTCTTGAGAGACTCCCAACCACGCTGCCTTCTTTTTAATTTGCAGACCCATTATGTAAGTTTCTTTTCTTTGTTCTCTCTTTCCCATTAACTAAACATGTCAAAGTTGACCCAGCAGCACTTAATAGCTCTTTAGAGATAAAGAGGAATCTAGTGATACAACAACATCATATACTTTTAAGTATTAAATTTTGTTCTTTTAAAACTGTTAATATTGGGTAAAAATGCCCATCTAACAGTTTTGCCTCCCTAACACGGAGTACAAGGCTTTCTTGCTAACCATATTGAAAATTATCAGAGAAGATCAATGGAACAGAAAATTTTCAAAACATGGTGGTCCCCTGCTGCCACAATAAGAATAAAATAAAATCCAAAAAGTGGATGGTGAACAGAAGCCAATTTTGTGACAATTAGTAGTTAGCAATGACTTAAGGATTTTGAGCTACTACTTAATCAACTGACAAAAGAAGAAAGAGGGAGGCCAGTGGGGGGAAAGGAGGGAAAGAAATCTCTTTCTCCATATTGCTCTGCTAAAGAAGACTGTTTTTTATTCTTGTTATGAGGGACCCCCATGTTTCTTTGAAGTTGGAATAGATTCTGGTTGGGAACCGCTGCACTTTCTGTTCCTGCCTCTCTTACACCATTTATCACATTTTTTTTTAATATATATTTTTTTAAGATTTTATTTATTTATTTGAGAGAGAGTGAGAGAGAGTGAGAGCATGAGAGGAGAGAAGGTCAGAGCGAGAAGCAGACTCCCCGAGGAGCTGGGAGCCTGATGTGGGACTCGATCTCGGGGCTCTGGGATCATGACTTGAGCGGAAGGCAGTTGTTTAACCAACTGAGCCACCCAGGTGCACCTCTTCCTTCTACTTTTTTTCAAATTTTGCTCCTGCAAACATTTCTCCGTAATGAACCCTCTATAAAGAGTGTAAGTTCCTCTATAGGCTTAGTTTTATTTTTGGAAAGAAAAGCCAGAAAGGATAGGGGCTACTTTACTTTCTACATCTGAGGCAAAAGAGCACAGAACTGGTTATTGGCTTGCATATGGAAGAGGGTAGGCGGAAAAATTAGATGAGAAAAAATATAAATAATACATAAGAATATTATCCAGCTCCACTTTGATTTCTGGTGCATTTTAGTAATCCTTGATTTGATTGAATTTTGCTCCTGGAAGCAGAAGACAAGTGTACCTAAGCCAATCACAGCATATATTATACCTTGATATGCTTGCTTCTTCCCTTATGCTTTATACTGACCGTGTAACAGCAACATCAGAGCATGGTGGTTGAGAGCACCTAGGTCCAAATCCTGACTAAGCCATGTCATTGTGTGACCATACAAAGTTACCTAGCTTCTCTGTGCCTCACAGAGAGGCACATTTCATGTGTTTCCCCACACAAGAAATGAGAATGATTAATAGCATTTAGTTCATAGGGAAGTTATAAAGACAGACTTAATGTTTGTAAAGTGCTTAGGAGAGTGTATGAGACATTATAAATGCAAAGGAAGTGTTTGTTGATGATACTTTGCTTGTTCTTTGCATTCTAGACTCTCTATGGGGCAATGAATTGCTACAAGTGTAGCATTCCTTAGTTGGACAACCCAAGACTTCCTTGAGTCCCTAGACTAAGTCATTCTCTTAGAGGTTCCCTGTATTACTTCTTCAGAGCACTTGCCATTTTTACAGTTCAATAATAATTAACCTTGTAGTTATTTAACATCTGCCTTCCCCACTCGGTTATAAGCTCCATAACTTCTGAAACCACATTTGTTTTTCTACAGTATATGCTACTAGGCTGCACAGAGTGGCTGCTCATAAGTATTTTTGTTAAATGAATGAATCTGTTGAAATATTAGTGTGATGGGAAGTATGGGCCAAAAGTTGTGGCAGCATGGGCCAGACTACCCATCTAGCTGCTTTGTATGAAGAGCCGGGGATTCGGGCAGTTGGGGTAGGGGGTGAGTGGGCCTAAATTAAAATGACTCCTGAGACCCCTTACAACTCATGCAACTGTCCAGGGTTTTCTGTCGGAGTCAGCATGGTGTTATATCTGACCTACAGTAAGTTTAGGAGTTACAGGATATGTTCTGGCAGGTTTTATTCAAGTATTTGTCAAAATAAAATTTACCAGGCTGTTTCTTTTTTACTCTCAAGAGGCATGATAAAATGTTATCAACTCATTAGCTACTTTTAGAGCTATAAACAATAAAAACACCTGAACTCAGTTTTGAGCTCTAAGAGAGAAACTTGAAATTTTAAATTGCTACCTCTTTGTATTTATTTAGTATATTTTAAGGCTTAAGAAAGAAAAAAGTCTAGGTTGCATGAAGGCCTTGTGGCTTGTTCCAAAGACAGTGGTTTTCCATTTAACTTAGATGAATGGGTAGGTCAGCTGGGGATTGCTTGAGGAAGAGGGAAGTACATTACTGATTACAGAAAGCACTGATTCTCATAGACTTCATGTTTTGAAAATCTTTATGATGGAATAATAGTCATAGAACGCTATATAAAGAGGCACAGTTACGATTCCATGTCCAAAACAACCTAGAGGAGCTACAACTAGCAAGTGAACCAATGGTGTAGACCCTCAGGGATAGGTTTCTGTTCACTCCTTGCACCAAGCAGCCCTCCCACCACCCCCCCTTCGCCAGCCTCTGAATCTCAGTAGATGTGACTCAAACATTCTCTTTTACCCTTTCCCCAAAGTACTGTACTTTCTGTACTTTGTACTTCTGTAGTGTGCTTCAGATCTGTGTACTGCGGTCGTTTCTAAGCACAACAGCTGTGGTTTGAAACATCCAATCCTTTCCCTTCCTCTTTATCCAAATCCTTTCCATTAATCCAAAGATAGCTCATGTTCTTCATTCCTCTGAAAATTCATGAAACATAAGGATACTTCATTATACTTACCCTTTCGATGCTTGCTCAAGCGATTCATCTATTTCATGTCTTACTGGCACAACTGGGTGTGAGAAAAAGGAGAGAAAGAATGATGTATGCACATTATATTATGTTGTGGAAAGATGCAGTTAGTAGATGTACAATTGTTGAATAAATTATCCAGAATATTTGAATAAATGGTTCAGAACTTTGGAATATTTAATTAAATCGCATTACATATTTGTGTGGTGCCCAAGCAAATGTCCAGCATTTCTTAGGTGTTTAATAAATATTAGCCTTCCACTTGTAATCTGGGATACTGAAATTCATTTTAAAATAAACCAACAAACCAAACAAACTACTTTCTAGGTATGTTTTGAGTTCAGCCTTATCTTTTATAACTTATATATTTAGCACTATACTACCATATTAAGAGAATAGCTACTTAGGGGTGCCTGGGTCGGTTAAGCATCGGCTTTTGGCTCAGGTCATAATCTCAGGGTCCTGGGATAGAGTCCCCGCGTCAGGCTCTGTTCTCCCCCTCCTCCCTGCTCATGCTCTCTCTCTCAAATAAGTAAACAAAATCTTTTTAAAAAGGGAGAGAGAGCATAGCTATTTAAAATTATGGCCCTTAGCTAAAAATCCATAATTATTAGGAAAGACAAGTTAAAATGTGTTTGATGTACTGAATTTATTTAATCCAATCTCTATCCCATCTTTTGCTGTGCTTCCCGATCCTAGACAACAGAACATAGCAGAATAAAAATAGCAAAACAGAGTTTAGTAGGCTCACCATGGATTTACTCTAATTGGTATCACACAGATCATTAATGCCAATCTGTTTTTTCATAAATTTATATGCCATTTCATTCTCCTCAAATGTGCTAACTCTACATGGTCACTCTCTTATCCTTCCTCTTCATCTGAACAAGAACTCCTTCCATTTCCTTCCTTCCTTCTCTAGAATTTCCTTTCCTTTTTTTTTTTAATTTTATTTATTTATTTGACAGAGAGAGACACAGTGAGAGAGGGAACACAGGCAGAGGGAGAGGGAGAAGCAGGCTTTCCAATGAGCAGAAGCCTGATATGGGGCTCAATCCTAGGACCCTGGATCATGACCTGAGCCCAAGGCAGATGCTTAACAACTGAGCCACCTGGCGTCCCTAGAATTTCCTTTTCTTCCTCTGACTTACTTCATTTAGCACAATACTCTTTGGTTCCATCTACATCATTGCAAATGGCATTCACTCACATGTGGGATTTAAGAAATAAAATGAACAAGCATAGGGAAGAAGAGAGAGAGGTGGACAAACAAAGAAAGGGACTCTAAACTATAGAGAAGAAACTGATGGTTACCAGAGGAGAGGTGGGTGGGCGGATGGGGGAAAAAGGTAATGGGGATTAAGGAGGGCACTTGTCCTGATGAGCACAGGGTGTTGTCTGAAGTGTTGAATAACTATATTCTACACCTGAAACTCATATTAAACTGTATGTTAACTAACTGGAATTTAAATAAAAACTTCAAGAAAAAAAATTTCCTTTTCTTTTAGTCATCCTCAAATTTCCTTTTTCCTTTATGTTCAGGTCATGATCTCAGGGTTGTGAGATCCAGCCCTACTCGGGTTCCTCACTGGACATGGAGTCTGCTTAAGATTCTTTCTCTCCCTCTCCCTTTACACTTCCCCCTCCTTTGTCTCTCCCTCTCTTAAGGAAAAAAAAAATGACAGGGGCACCTGGGTGGCTCAGTCAGTTGAGCATGGAGTGTCCAATTTTGGCTCAGGTCATGGGATGTCAGGGTCCTGGGATTGAGTCCTGCTTTGGGCTCCATGCTCCATGGAGAGTCTGCTTAAGATTCTCTCTCTCCCTCTGCCCCTTCTTCACATTCTTTCTCTCTCTTTAAAATAAAATCTAAAAAAATGACATTTTCACAAGAAGACTATCATTACAGTACTATTTATAGTAGCAAAAGATTAGAAATAACTTGAATGTTCATTAAGAGTTGGATAAGCTATATGGGGATAGGGAGGGTAAAAAAAGGAATTGAATAAGTTATGGATATCCATTACAATGTAAAGCTATGTAGCTATAAAAAAGAAATTAGACTCTACATAAAAAATTGATCTGAAATTATCTTGTTAAAAATAACATCATTGTTATTTTGAAGCAATAAATATTCATATTAATGTGATTTAGCAACTAAGATTTTCAGCATCAGAGGGAAAAAATGCACATATGAAATTGAAAGTGTTAAGTAAAACTATATGTAATCGTTGAGTTGAAAATACAGTATAAATTCATGATTTTTTTTTTTTTGTCCAGAAATACTGATATCTCCTACCTTCATCCACTGAAAAACCCAGGAACAGTGACAACCCAAGTTGCCCTTATAAATTTAGGTTGCATTATTAGAAAATGGAATCTCAAATATAGGATGAAATAGTCTTCTAAAAACAGCTGATCAGACTATACCTTAAGTATCAAATTCTGGTCTGCACCTTTCACAGGGCAATAACAAGGCAGAGCGTAACCAGAGAGGTGTGATTACCTTGGTAAAAGAATTTGAACTTACATCATATGAATGTTACAAAAGAACTGGGGATACATGGGCTAAATATTCCTAGTTTCTTGAAACACAACTCATAGTCACTTTTTAGAAATGTAGTTACAATATATTTTTCATAATGTTTTGTAATTTACATTTTCTCTGAGTCAGTGAACTCATACTCTTGGTAATATGCATATTAATAAACACTTTTTCCAGTATTTAATAAGGTATATTTGGCCTTCATTTTTTTAATCACCTCTCTCTAGTACCCACCATTTTAAATAGTGCTACATTTTAATTCAGATTCAAAGAATGCCTGCAATTTCAAGGACTTGAGAGAATATTGAACTTACTTGCTGAAATCGTGATGTATTAGCAATTACAATAGTTAATATCACAGAATACACATTCTCCTTTGGTACATGGGATATTAAACCATGTTACTATGGTTGCTTATCAGCTACTTGGTGCTTTTCCATTTCTCTTTGTAGATTATTTTTCAAATAACCCTGGTTAAAGCAGCCATAATTGTACTAAACTGTATCTGAAAATTAAAACATCTGGGAAACATCCTAATGAAAGCTCAAAACTCCCTTTGTACGAGAAAATTAACACTCTCTAAGGCCTAATAAGCATGGTTAAGGATACCTCTGATGCCAAAAGTCTGAAAAGTGCTCAAAACCCTTGTGCCATCAGCTAATGGAATACTGTAATTCTAAGGGAAAAAAGTAAAGAATATTTGAAAGTGATTAAAAAAGAGGCTATTTTCAGTGCTGTAAAGATTAATATAATAGACATAGAAAGCTGGTTTCCTAAAAATGATTTTGCTACAAATGTAATTAGGAAAGATATAAAGTGTGGCATTGGGAAAATTATATTAAAAATACAGTTAAACTTCATAATTATGTATAACTCATATAGAAACAATAAAAACAAAGTGAAAATTTCCCCAATTATCCTAAATATGCATTACATTTATGATTAATGTACAATATTCTATTAAGAGAAATGTTCTGATTTCCATTTTTAATACAGATTTTCTTTCAATTCCCATACAGTCTCATTTGTTGAGTTGTATTTTCATAAAGCTTATTATAGCTTTCTTTTTTAAAGGATAGAACATTTTACCTAATTTTTCAATATATAAAACTCTTTAAAAGCACTGTTCAATCAAAGTATCTATAATTGAAGAAGAGAAAAACATATTTCTTGTGGCTTGTTAAGTATGTTTACTTTCATTAGAGCTAAACTAAAAGTATAATTTCATTTTCTAGAATAGCATTAAAAAAAGTTTTGCTGTTTATAAATATTCACACTTTGATTTAGAATCATAAAAGTAGATTTTGGAATAGTCATGGAACAACTAATTTTCATATTCTTTTATAAATGATAAATGAATTATCTGTTATTTGGTATCATACAAATAATTCCATGACAGACCATTCAACATAAAGCCCAATATTTAAAAGCCTAAAATTATTTTGAACTATTTTAAACAAGGAGCTCTACATAAATTCTTTAGTTTGTAAGCCAATATTTATTTTGATTCAGAAATCATGATGTAGATTTCTTAGTACTTCTAAGCTGTGGCATGACAGAGAAATTGAGGCTAACGGCTGAGTTGGAGCTGACTCCTGCATGTGGGAATGAGAACTTTAAGGCAAAGAGAATAGTACATGAAAATACAAGCTTACAGAAGAGTTCGAATTTTGTTTTGTCTGGAGTATAAGGTTGTTAGGTTGAGTAGGAAAAAATGAGGGTGAACAAGCAGGTTGGGACAGATTTTTCCATTTACTATTCAGTGATGAAAGGGATTTTGTGTCCATGGAAAGTTTTTCTTTTTTCTTTTTTTTAGAAGAGGCATTACATGCTCAGTGTTTACTCAAAGAAGAGAACTCAAGCAATAGCATTAACAATAAGACTGGAGCCAAGAGAGACTGAAAATAAGAATGTTGGGAGAGGAGATAGTGGTAACAAGAATAATGGTTGATTTTCTTATTCGCTAAGACACTCAACGTACATCAAAGTACCTTTTATGTATGCCAGGTATCTGGTAGCTTCTAGAGATGCAAATAGGAATAAAATAGAAACTTTCAGGATCTGATGAGTGGAAACAGTCACAAGAACTTAAAATGTTTTGCAGCTCACTTGAAATGTCCCCTCTTCTTTTAAGCCTCCCTGACTCCATTTGGCATTAAGTGCTCCTTATTTTGTGTTTCCACAAGGTTTGGTTTATTGTTTCCATTACAGGATGTTTTACATTGCATTTGATCCTACTATATATGTCTCTCTTGCCAACTAAATTGATCTCCTGGATGGAAAGAATCATGTCTTATTTATTTTTGCAGATACCCAACACAGAGAAGGTAGAACTTGAAAATTGTTTCTTTGCCAACAGTTCAGTGTTTTGAGCTATAATCCATACCAGTCAGCTTCTGTTTTTAGACTATGTTACAAAAATGAAAATCTATATTCAAGTTTTGCTCCTATTACTGGGCCCCACTTCTGTAAGTGTATGACATTTTGCAGTAGTTTTAAATTATTCCTGTATCAGTTAGAAGTTTTGAGGACCAGTAACATTAACTTTAAAAGTACTTTGAGGTTCAGACCAAAAAGTGTTAAATTTACTTTAGCTTAGGGTAAAATAATTTTTGCAACAGTAATAATTGTTTTTGAGAATTACTAATTGTGTTTTTTAAATGTTGCTATGGTAAAAATACCATGAAGATATTATAAGATATCATTATCAATACTCTCAAAGGTATTATAAATTTTAAAAACAATGATGACAGATGCTGTGACTTTCATATTTATAATGTTCTGTCTTGTAGATCCGTATTTTCTCGTAATTTCCTGAATTAATTAATTTTTAAGAGGGAGGAAAGAGGGTGGGGGTAAAGGAGAGGGAGAGAATCTTAAACAGGCTGCAAACCCAGTGCAGAGCCTACCCTGGGCTCATTCTCACAACCCTGAAATCATGACCTGGGCCGAAATCAAGAGTCAGATGTTTAACCAACTGAGCCACCTAGGCACACCAGTGAGTTAATTACTCTTGATCTGGCAACAGACTGTTATTCTAGTTTTCTTGAGCTGTACATAAGATAATGAATGATGAGAAGTGAGAACTGCTAATTTTAAAAAAATGGAAAAGGTAAAAAAGGATGGCTTGAAAGAACCAGAACGATTATATAAAGAGATAGGTTCTATGGATGAGCACACATGATTTATTACTGTCCCTGTCTTGTCATCTGGTTGGGATGAGAACAAGGAAGATGTTTTCCCTAAATATCACCCTTTTTGTCTGGTTGCATGACTCTTCTAATTCATCTGTATGAAATCATATGACCTTAACATAGTTGGAAAAATATCCTAAACTTTTAAATTGGAATCTCAGAATCCAGACTTATTTAATAAATTATTATATGTAGCAACATGGTAGTTCCTAAGAACACTAACATCAAAAAAGATAAATGCAAAATTGTGATTGATTTACAATATTTGAAGGCTAATAGTATACTTTTATATTCCCACTAAGTATATGGAATCAATTTTGTGTCTTTGGGCTTGCTTTTTAAATTTAAACAAATAAATAATATCAAAATTATACTAAATGGGACAGTGATTAAATTCCAAAGGCATAGATTTCTCTCCCCCAACCCCCACCTTTTTTTCCCCTGTTGCTGCTGCTGCTACTGGGACTAGAATTGATCTGGAATGAGCAGCAGGAGTAAAGTAATTGTCATCTCTTGAAAATAGATTTCAGTGTGTGATTATTTTTGCAAGGGTACTTAGTTTGGGATTCCCAGAAGCAGACGCTGGGCAAGTGATTTATTACTGAAGCCCTCCCAGGTGAAATTGGTAAGGGAAGCAAGACTGGTAAGGAGAAAGAAGTCAAGCAAGGCTGCAGTATCAGGCAAAGTCTTTGAGGGAACCAATCCTCCCACAGGAAGTCTTAGGTGAGAGCTATTGGAGGCAAAAGTATGCCTCAATTGGGAGAGGGGTGCTCAAAAGGATAAAAAATTAATCCGAGAGGATCTGGGCAGAGCCCTGACCATGTCCACTACATAGTGTTTCTGAGAAAGCTAATCTCTGTGAAGCATCTCCAAGTAAAGAAAAGACAGATTCTCTTGCATAAACAGTTATAAATGAGGAGATTGCTTCCAGTGTTCGAGATCTAACTTTAGTCCGTGGGTTAAACTTTAGATGAAGATGATACAGCTATGGCCCTATAGAGACTGAAACAGGTGACCTCTGAATGAGGACATGGCATTTTTAATGGAAATAAATGTAAGAAAAATGAGAGAGTTAGACTAGTCATTAGAAAACTGTGCAGGGGTAAATTACATTGACAGATTGAGACTGAAAGGCTTGGAAGATGAATAATCCAAATTACTGAAAGATTAGAAAAAGATTGGACCTTTCTGGGAAAGTGATTGCTATATATTAATCTTTTTGAACCACAGATTAAAATAATATCAACATTATCTAACAACCCAGCAAAGTTACTGTTACACCTAAAGGATGGAAGTGTCCACAAAGAGGTCTCACTCTACAGAATGACAGACACTTGAGGGTGGCTGTACAGTCTCTGTGGAAAAGGTGGTTGAAATGAAAACTATGTGATATTTTCAGCCGAGTAGATGTGCTGACATCTGGCTGGATCACTGCACATGAGTTAGTTGACGTTAGTCACCGAAGATAAAACAACTCATGCAGATTACAGGTATGCTTTTTTTTTTTTTTTTCCCATGTCATATACCCAAAGTAGTACTGGGGGTGAAAGGAGGTATAGTCTTAAGAACACCCTGATGAAGCTTCTTCAGGACAAGCACAGGGATTCCATTTGCCTTACTGTGTAGAATAATGTCAGGGGGTGTAATAAGTAGTAGTAGATGAAGTGGATGATATGTCTTGACTTAAACATTTTGGACAAAAAATATTTGAAAATGTGTCTTAGACTGTCAGTGTATTATCACTGTCTCTAAATTACCTTGTGCCATGTGGACTCAACAGTATTGGAAAACGTGTAATTTATGTGTTTTTTTCCAATTTTGCCATGATTGTTATGCCAGAGATCTTTCTGGGTAAGAAGCCTTTTAAAACTATTTACCACATAAACTCTGATTTTGCTTTTGGAATATATCATCTCACTAATTAGGAAATTTAAATTTCATTATTTCATGTCCATCTTCACTAGATTACCAAATCATATACTATTTTTATTTTTCTAAGGACAGATCCCAAAGCCATCATTTAAATGGAAAGTTATAGAAGAGAAAAAGCAATTTGAACATCCCATTCTTAGCTATATATTGAATAAAGCTATCCTGCTCTTAGTATCTTTTTCAATTTATTTTTCCTGGTTTTGGCCATAGTTCAGTAACATTCAGGAGAAAGTTATATGATAACTAATGTGATATAGAAAACCCATTACTCACACTGCCAAATTTATCAGAAAAGAAAAAAACCCTTTCCTCAGAAATACATTATAAATTCAAATAAACAAATACAGCGTGGGTTATTTTTAACAGGCATATAATTTTTAGCTCCTGATCATTAGCTTTAGTAATCATTAGCTTAATGAAAAACAAAATATTTATAATATTGGAAATATAAGCAACAAATCAAACAGTTGCAAAGCTACAAGTTCTGAATCTACTGATTCCTCTTGCCAAAAAAAAAGTCCCAAATCTCCATAACATTAATATATACTTTAATGATTTTTATATGAGCATGTTCAATGTTAAGTGATATAAGAATTTAGTGTTTCCATTGCAATCACCTATGTGAACTTTAAAGTTTCCAAAGCAATATTTATAAGCAGGATTCCATTATCCTTAGCCAAAATGTTTACTGATACCCTCCTGTAGTGTTAACTATGACCCTCCTGCAGTGTTAACTATGCATTTGAATACTTTTTTTAAAAAGACTTTTTTTAAATGAAGTTTTAGATTTACTACTAAATTGAGAGGAAGGTACAGAGATTTCTCATAAACTCCTTGTCCCTACACATGCATAGCCTCCCTCGTTATTAACTTCACTCACCACAATGTTGCCTTCATGTCATAATCACCCAAAGTCCATTGTTTACCTTAGAGTTTACTTTTGGTGTTATACTATCTATGGACTTGGATAAATGTATAATGACATATATCCATCATTATAATATATTACAGAGTATTTTTTGCTCCCCTAAAAATCCTCTGTTCTCTGACTATGCATCTCTTCCCTACCCCTCCAACCCTGGAAACACCTGGTCTTCTTACTGTCTGAATAGTTTTTTACCTTTTCCAGAATGTCCTATAGTTGGAAGCCTGCAGTATTGTTGCCCTGTCAGATTGCCTTCTTTCACTTAGTAACATTCATTTAAGATTCCTCTATGTCCTTCCATAGCTTGATAACAAATTTCTTTCCAGGACTAAATCATATTTTGTTGTCTGGATATACTACAGTTTATGTAGCCACTCACCTACTGAAGGATATCTTGGTTGCTTCCAAACTTTGACTATTATAGATAAAGCTGTTATAAATATCTGTGGTTTTGTGTGGACATCAGTTTTTAACTCCTTTGGATAAATACCAAGGAACACAGTTGCTGGATTGTATGGTAAAATTATGTTTAGTTTTATAAGAAACCACCAAACTGTCTTCCAAAATGGCTGTACCATATCCCATTACTACCAGCAATGAATGAGAGTTCCTATTGCTCCACATCCTTATTAGTATTTGGTGTTGTCAGTGTTACTGACTTTGGCCATCCTGGTAAGTGTGTAGTGGTTATCTCATTTAATTCGCACTTCCCTAGTGACATGTAATGTGGAATAGCTTTTCATATACGATTTGCCACCTGTCTATCTTCTTTGGTGAGGTGTCTGTTAAGGTCTTCGACCCATTTTAAAAATCAAGTTGTTTCTTTTCTTGTTGAGTTTTAAGAGTTCTTTATTTTGAATAACAGTCCTTTATCAGATGGATATTTCATAAATATTTTCTCCTAGTCTGTGGCTTGTCTTATCATTCTCTTGTGACAGTATCTTTTATAGGACAGAAGTTTTTAATTTTAGTGAAGTCCAGCTTATCAATCATTTATTCCATAGATTGTGCCTGTGGTGTTACATCTAAAATGATAACACCATACCCAAAATCATCTGGATTTTCTCCTATGTTAGCTCCCCTATGTTAAGAGTTTATAGTTTTGGATTTTATGTTAAGGTCTATGGTCCACTTTGGATTAATTTTTGTGAAGGGTGTAAGGTCTGTGTCTAGATTCATTGTTTTGTATGTTGATGTCCAACTGTTTCAGCACCATTTGTTGATGGTACTATCTTTGCTCTATTGTATTACCTTTCCTTTTCTGTCAAAGGTCAGTTGATATATTTATGTGGATCTATTTCTGGGCTCTCTATTCTGTTACACTGACATTGCACCAGTACCACACTATCTTGATTACTGCAACTTGATAGTACTTCTTGACGTCAGATAGTGTCAGTCCTCCAACTTTGTTCTTTCTTTTCAATATTGTGTTGGCCAGTCTTTGGTTTTGCCTGTCTCTATAAACTTTATAATCAGTTTGTCAATATCCATGAAATAACTTGCTGGGATTTGATTGGGATTGCATTGAATCTATAGATCAACTTAGGAAGAGATGACATGTTGGTTATATTGAGTCTTCCTACCAATGAACATGGAATAGCTCTCCATTTATGCAGTTCTTTTTTGATTACTTTCATCAGAGTTTCATAGTTTTTCTTACACAAATCTTGCATATATTTTGTTAGGTTTGTACCTAAGTATTTCATTTTGAGGGGTATCAATGTGAGTGGTATTGTGTCTTAAATTTCATATTCCACTTGTTCACTATTGGTATATAAGAAAGCACTGACTTTTTTATCTCTATAAATATAAAAAACTATGCTGCAACTATGCTGTAATTGATTGCTGGTTCCAGGAGGGTTTTTCTCCAATTATTTTGGATTTTATACCTAAATGATCATGTCACCTGTGAAGATAGTTTTATAGGTTCCCTCCCAATCTGTATACATTTTATTTCTTTTTCTTGCCTTACTGAATCAGCAAGGACTTACAGTAGGATGTTGAAAAGGAATGGTGAGAGGGAGCATACTTGCTGTGTACTGATCTTAGTGAGAAATCTTTGAGTTTCTTATCATTAACTATGATGTTGACTACAGGTTTTTTTGTGTTTGGTCTTTATCAAGTTAAGAAAGTTCCCTGTATTCTTACTTTACTGAGTGTTCTTTTATCATAAATGGGATTTGGATTTTGTCAACTGATTTTAATACATCTATTGATATGATCACATGATTTTACTTTTTTAAGTCTGTTGATGTGGTTTATGTTAATTGATGTTTGGACACTGAGCCAGCCATTGTGTACCTATGATAAATCCCAATTGGCCATGGCATATAATCTCTTTTATACTTTTTTGGATTTGGTTTGCTCATATTTTGTTGGGGATTTCTGCATTTATGTTCATAAGAGATATTGGTCTATAGTTTTCTTTTTTTATACTGTCTTTAACTGGTTTTAGTATTAGAGTAATGGTGGCTTCATAGAATGAGTTAGAAAGTATTCCCTTTGCTTCTATCCTCTAAAAGAGATTATAGAGAATGGGTATAACTCTTACATGTTTGGTAGAATTTACTAGTGAACCCATTGGGCTTCATGCTTTCTGTTTCAGAATGTGATGAATTCTTGATTCAATTCCATTTTTTAAAAGAATTTATTTATTTACTTGACAGAGAGATCACAAGTAGGCAGAGAGGCAGGCAAAGAGAGGGG
Source organism: Procyon lotor (assembly GCA_028646535.1). Classification (NCBI taxonomy): domain Eukaryota; kingdom Metazoa; phylum Chordata; class Mammalia; order Carnivora; family Procyonidae; genus Procyon; species Procyon lotor. The sequence goes on along the minus strand of CM053605.1, from coordinate 120,197,524 downwards.
GAAGCAGGCTCCCTGCTGAGCAGAGAGCACAATGTGGGGCTCAATCCCAGGACCACAAGATCATGACCTGAGCCCAAGGCAGAGGCTTTAACCCACTGAGCCACCCAGGCGCCCCCTGATTCAATTCCTTAATAAATATAGGCCTATTCAGATAATCTGTTTCTTCTTGTGTGAGTTTTGGCAGATTGTACCATTCAAGGAAATAGTCCATTTCATCTAGGTATCAAATTTGTGGGTATAGAGTTGTTCATGGTATTCCTTTATTATCCTTTTAATTTCCATGAGATCTATAGTGATGTCCCCTCTTTCATTTGTGATATTAGAAATTTGTGTCTTGGCCTTTTGTCTTAGTTAATCTAGCTAGAGGTTCAGTGATTTTTCTGATTTCCTCAAAGAATAGGGTTTTGGTTCATCACTTTCCGCTACTGATTTCTTACTTTCGATTTCATTGATTTTTGCTCTAATTCTTATTATTTCTTTTCTTCTATTCACTTTAGAAATAATGTACTTTCTCCCCCTAGTTTCCTAATATGGAAACTTCTTTTTTTCTAATATACACATTCAATGCCATAAATTTCCATCTAAGCACTGATTTTCCTGCATTCCGCAAATTTAGATAAATTGTGTTTTCATTTTCATTTAGTTCAAAATATTTTAAAATTTCTTCTTTGATGTATTTATTTTAAGTATGACTTAATCTCTACCTATTTGGAGATTTGTCCAGTTATTTTTTGTTATTGATTTCTAGTTTATAATAAAATAATTTTAATTCTTTCCTCCCATACCTTGTGTAATTGCTGTCATTCATTTCAAATGTATAAGCATTAATAACATATTTGTATATACATAAGCATATATATGAATACATTGTTGCTAATATTAGTATTTTGAACAAATTATTATCTGTTAGATTAAGAATAAGAAAAGTAAAAGTTTTTGTTTAACCTCCCTTATTTCTTCTTTGATGATTTTCCTTACTTTATGTGGATTAAAGTTTCTGACCTATATTATTTTTGTTTTCTGTAAAGAACTTCTTTAAAATTTCCTGTAAGGCAGGTCTACTGGCAACATATTTCCTCAGTTGGTCTGCGAAAGTTTCTATTGCTCCCTCATTTCTAAAGGATAATTTCACAGGGCACAAAATTTTAGATTGGTGGGGTTTTTTTCACCCCTTCTCTATCAGTTTTTATATTTCATATCATTTTCTGTTGGCTTGTGTGGTTACCAAGAAGTCAGATGTAGTTCTTATCTGGAGGTAAATCTGACACTATTGTGGGGACCTCCTTCTGACTGGGTTCGCCTGGAGTTTTTAACTCTTAGACTTGTCTACACAAAGGCTCCGGAAATTTTATCAATTACAGTTAGGGTTCCCTGTCCTGACACTATTTCCCATGGTGGTTTGTGAGTCTCTGCTCTGGTCACTCTGACTCCCTGTATGTGCCTACCTGTCTCTCCAACTTCAGATACAGTTATTTTCCCTGTGTCCTTACCTCTCTTAGGGATCCAAAAGGAGTTATTGATCTTTCAGCCTATCAGCTTTTCACTTGTTAGGATGATGTGGTGACTTATATGTGGGAACCCCCACCACCTTTTTAAAAATATTTTTTTGAGAGAGAGTGAGGGGAGAAGTAGAGGGGGAGGGAGAGGAAGACAGAGAGAGAGAAGCCCAAGCAGACCCTACACTGAGTGCAGAGCCTCACACAGGGCTTGATCCTACAACCCTGAGATTGAGTCAGATGCTTAACCAAAAGAGGCACCCAGGTGCCCCTGGAACTTGTTTTTTAATCATAAGATTTCTCTCTTTAGCTAAATTCATCTTATGCCTTATAATCTATTAAAAGAATTAATTGCATATACAAATAAATTATTATTTATTCATAGTAAACTCAAGGCTTACCTTGGAATCATTTCTTGCAAGGTATTTAAGTAGCTGAAAAAATAGGGCAATGAATTTCATCTCTGCCTCTGATGACCTGTGTGGTAAGAGCTTAAGTAAGTTACTAAGCCTTAGTTGCCCCTTCTGTGTAAATTAAGGATAACAGTATATGCTTTAAGCCATTATTCTCATTATTCTGTAAATGAACTAATGTATACAAATGGCCAAATAGGACACAGGATAGTTACTCAGACTGTTATTAGTGTTGCTATTTCACATCTGCAATGTTTTGGAAAATAGCATGGTTAATCAATTGACTGGAAGAACACAGCCTAACAGATAACATATCGATCATGTATATTGGCCATGAGAGTGTCTATGATGGCTACTTTGACAATGGAAATCACCACTGTTAATATATGGCTTAAAAGCAGATCAATTTCTACACATTGGTCAACTATAATTTGCCCACAGATTGCACATGTACTAAGTAATATTTTGATATACTAATTATAGTTTTTTTCCCCTCCCACTGCTTCCTTGCACTAGTTACCTTTTCCTGATCATTTAGGTAATAAAACCTAGCAGGCTGGAGTCAGGACAGACACTACTCAGAGTTAAGAAGTCATTTATCAGCTTTGAGTTTCCCATTAAGCTTTTTAAAAAGTCTGCAGTAGAATCAATATTGTTGAAATCATAGCTTTCTTTTGCATAAAAGGGGCATTTTGAGAGAAGAATTTGCTGAGCCCCAAAGCACTGAGAGACTTGGAAGACTCATTTTATACCAGGAATCGTAGTAAGGAAGCTTGTATGAGTAGAATAACAGGCCCCAAAGAGGTAAGATTTGGCCTGCAAATAGAAAAAGAGAATTAAATATGACCAGAAGAGGTTTTGTGATTGGGTAAGGAGGCTGAGTACATTGACTTAAGAAAACAACTGCAGTACAGCATAGACAAAAGGTAATGCTCAAGACCTAAGATGGATTACACTTTTGCAGAGGCCAGTGAGAATGGCACTTGCACTAGAATCCTTTCCCTGATGACAAAACATTAGTGTACCCCCCAATCCCTGTCCCAAGAATTTAGGTTACTTCCAGGAAGAAAATGAGAAGGAGAATTCTGAACCAAATGATTAACCAAAAGAGACTTAGTTTTAAGGCAAAAATGTGTGTGACAAAGGCTATTAAGCAGAAGAGCTCATATTCTAAGATAGGTTCGGTTATAGAGAAATTTTTAAAATTAATTCATTTTCTAACTTTAGAATTTGTGACCATATTGAGATGTCACATTCACTAACTACATGATCAGGCTTGAGGATACCTCAAGTTTTGGTTCTTCTTGGCTAATCTGAGAGCCTCCATCATCTGAAATGATTTCAAGATTATAAAGAGCAAGGAAAGGAAAAATGTTCTTGTTCAAATAATTCTTTCATCTGTCACAAAATTTTAAATAGGTACATGTATTATTGTCATGGGTATTTCAGAACACTACATTGAAAATTACTTTCTCAAATAATCACATTATCTTAAGCAGATTAAACCTATTTTGTTATATCTTAATTGAAAAATAACTTTCACACATATAACCCAAGTGTTAGCTATCAGGTGCAAATATTTTGAAAGCTATTATAAACTTAAAAAGAGTTAAGGAAACTAGAATTTTTCTTTTATAAACTTTAAATAAAATTATGAAGTATAGTTATAAGAATAGCCTTTTAAATATGCAAATTAAATTGAAATATTTTTATACAATCAGCCTTAAAATGTTTCAGCCTTCTCTTCAGCTGAGCATAGTGGGTACTCTCTTAAATCTGTAGGTTTAACCATTTTTTTATATTATTACTATTATTTATTATTATTTTTTTTATTATTAACATATAATGTATTATTTGTTTCAGAGGTACAGGTCTGTGATTCATTAGTCACACACAATTCACAGCACTCACCATAGCACATACCCTCCCCAGTATCCATCACCCAGCCACCCCATCTTTCCCACCCCCTTCCACTCCAGCAACCCTCATTTTGTTGCCTGAGATTAAGAGTATCTTATGGCTTGTCTCCCTCTCTAGTTTCATCTTGTTTCTTGTTTCATTTTTCCTTCCTTCCCCCTATGATCCTCTGTCTTGTTTCCCAAATTCCTCGTATCAGTGAGATCATATGATAATTGTCTTTCTCTGATTGACTTATTTCACTTAGCACAATACCCTCTAGTTCCATCCACATCATTGTAAATAGCAAGCTTTCATTTTTTGATGGCTGCATAATATTCCATTATATATATATATATATATATGCACACACCACATCTTCTTTATCCATTCCTCTGTTGATGGATATCTAAGCTCTTTCCATAGTTTTGTTATTGTGGACATTTATGCTATAAACATTGGGGGTGCATGTGCCCCTTTAGATCACTACATTTGTATCTTTGGGGTAAATACCTGGTAGTGCAATTGCTGGGTCATAGGGTAGCTCTATTTTCAACTTTTTGAGGAACCTCCATATGGTTTTCCAGAGTGGCTGCACCAGCTTGCATTCCCACAAATAGTGGAGGAGGGTTCCCCCCCCTTTCTCCACATCCTCGCCAGCATCTGTCATTTCCTGACTTATTAATTTTAGCCATTCTGACTGGTGTGAGGTGGTATCTCATTGTGGTTTTGATTTGTATTTCCCTGATGCGGAGTGATGTGGAGTACTTTTTCATGTGTCTGTTGGCCATTTGGATCTTCTTTGCAAAAATGTCTGTTAATGTCTTCTTCCCATTTCTATATTGGATTATTTGTTCTCTGGGCAATGAATTTGATTTACTTAGAGATTTTGGATACTAGCCCTTTAAATGATATGTCATTTGTGAATATTTTCTCACATCCCATCAGTTGTCTTTTTGTTTTGTTGACTGCTTCCTTTACTATGCAAAAGTTTTTATCTTGATGAAGTCCCAATAGTTCATTTTTGCCTTTGTTTCCCTTGCCTTTGGCAATGTTTCTAAGAAGAAGTTGTTGTAGCTGCGTTGAAGAGGTTGATGGCTGTGTTATCCTCAAGGATTTTATTGGGCTTCTGTCTCATATTTAGGTCTTTCATCCATTTTGAGTCTATTTTTGTGTGTGGTGTATGGAAATGGTCCAATTTCATTCTTCTGCATGTGGCTGTCAATTTTCTCAACACCATTTGTTGAAGAGACAGTCTTTTTTCCATTGAACATTCTTTCCTGCTTTGTTGAAGATTAGTTGACCATAGAGTTGAGAGTCCATTTCTGGGCTCCTTATTCTGTTCCATCGATCTATGTGTCTGTTTTTATGCCAGTACATACTGTCTTGATTGCAGCTTTGTAATAGAGCTTGAAGTCTGGAATTGTGATGCTGCCAGCTTTGGTTTTCTTTTTCAACATTCCTCTGGCTATTCAGAGTCTTTCTGATTCCATATGAATTTTAGGATTATTTGTTCCATTTCTTTGAAAAAAGTTGATGGTATTTTGATAGGGATTGTATTAAATGTGTAGATTGCTCTAGGTAGCATAGAAATTTTCACAATATTTGTTATTCCAATCCATGAGTACGGAACGTTTTTCCATTTTTTTGTGTTTTCCTCATTTCTTTCATGAGTATTTTGTAGTTTTCTGAGTACAGATTCTTTGCCTCTTTGATTAGATTTATCCCTAGGTATCTTATGGTTTTGGGTGCAATTGTAAATGAGAATGACTCCTTAAGTTCTCTTTCTTCTGTTGTGCTGTTGGTGTATAGAAATGCAACTGATTTTTGTGGATTGATTTTATATACTGACATTTTACTGAATTCCTGTATGAGTTCTAACAGTTTTGGGGTGGAGACTTTTGGGTTTTCCACAAAAAGTATCATATCATCTACAAAGAGTGAGAGTTTATCTTCTTTGCTGATTTGGATGCCTTTTATTTCTTTTTGTTGTCTGATTGCTGAGGCTAGCACTCCTACTACTATGTTGAATAGCAGTGATAATAGTGGACATCCCTGCCGTGTTCCTGACCTTAGCAGAAAAGCTATCAGTTTTTCCCTATTGAGAATGATATTCACTGTGGGTTTTTCATAGATGGCTTTGATGATAATGAGGTATGTATCTTCTATCCCTACACTGTGAAGAGTTTTAATCAAGAAAGGATGCTGTACTTTGTCAAATGCTTTTCCTGCATCTATTGAGAGTATCATATGGTTCTTTTTCTTTCTTTTATTAGTGTATTGTATCACAATGATTGATTTGTGGATGTTGAACAAACCTTGCAGCCTAGGAATAAATCCCCCTTGGTTGTGCTGAATAATCCTTTTAATGTACTGTTGGATCCTATTGGCTAGCAGGATGAGAATTGTTGAGAATTTTTGCATCTATGTTCATCAGGGATATTGGTCTGTAATTCTTTTTTTTTT
>CM053605.1:120124260-120190753 GCA_028646535.1 Procyon lotor | reverse complement strand
AACTTATTTCATTGATTTCTGCTCTGATCTTTATTATTTCTCTTTTCCTGATGGGTTTAGGCTTTCTTTGCTGTTCTTTCTCCAGTTCCTTTGGGTGTAGGGTTAGGTTGTGTATTTGAGACCTTTCTTGTTTCTTGAGAAAGGCTTGTATTGCTGTATATTTTCCTCTCAGGACCACCTTTGCTGTGTCCCAAAGATTTTGAACAGTTGTGTTTTCATTTTCATTTGTTTCCATGAGCTTTTAAAAATTCTTCTTTAATTTTCTGGTTGAGCCATTCATTCATTCTTTAGTAGGATGCTCTTTAGCCTCCATGTATTTGAGTTCTTTCCTACTTTTCCTCTTGTGATTGAGTTTGAGTTTCAAAGCATTGTGGTCTGAAAATTTGCAGGGAATGATCCCAATCTTTTAGTACCAGTTGAAACTTGATTTGTGATCCAGGATGTGATCTATTCTGGAGAATGTTCCATGTATACTAGAGAAGAATGTGTATTCTGTTGCTTTGGGATGGAATGTTCTGAATGTATCTGTGAAGTCCATCTGGTCCTGTGTGTCATTTAAAGCCTTAATTTCTCTGTTGATCTTTTGCTTAGAAGATCTTTCCATTTCAATGAGGCAGGTGTTAAAGTCCCATACTATTAATGTATTAGTGTCAATGTGTTTCTTTGATTTTGTTATTAATTGGTTTATATAATTGGCTGCTCCCATGTTATGGGCAGAGATATTTAAAACTGTTAAATCTTCTTGTTGGATAGACCATTTAAGTATGATATAGTGTCCTCTCTTATCTCTTATTATAGTCTTTGGTTTATAATCTAATTTGTCTGATATAAGGATTGCCACCCTGGTTTTCTTTTGATGTCCATTAGCATGATAAATGGTTTTCCATCCCCTCACTTTAAATCTGGAGGTGTCTTTGGGTCTAAAGAGTATCTTGCAGATAACATGTTGATGGGTTTTTTTTTTTTTTTAATCCATTCTGATACTCTGTGTCTTGATTGGGGCATTTAGCCCATGTACATTCAGGGTAACTATTGAAAGATATGAATTTAGTGCTATTGTATTGCCTGTAAGGTGACTGTTACTGTATATTGTCTTTGTTCCTTTCTGGTCTATGTTCCTTTTAGGCTCTCTCTTTGCTTAGAGGACCCCTCTCAGTATTTCCTGTGGGTTGGTTTGGTGTTCGCAAATTCTTTTAATTTTTGTTTGTCCTAGAAGCTTTCATCTCTCCTTCTATTTTCAATGACAGCATAACGCATATAGTATTTTTGGCTGCATATTTTTCTCATTTAGTTCTCTGAATATATCATGCCAGTCCTTTCAGGCCTGCCAGGTTTCTGTGGATAGGTCTGCTGCCAATCTAATATTTCTACCATTGTATGTTACAAACCTCTTGTCCTGAGCTGCTTTCAGGATTTTCTCTTTGTCTCTGAGACTTGTAAGTTTTAGTATTAGATGACAGGGTGTTGACTTATTTTTACTGATTTTGAGGGGGAGTTCTCTGTCCCTCCTGGATTTTGATGCCTGTTTCCTTCCCCAAATTAGGTAATTCTCTGCTATAATTGGCTCCATTATGCTTTCTGCCTCCCTCTCTTTTTATTCTCCTCTGGGATCCCAATTATTCTAATATCGTTTTGTCTTACGGTATCACTAATCTCTCAAAGTCTGCCCTTATAATCCAGTAGGTATTTATCTCTCTGTTTCTAAGCTTCTTTATTCTCCATCATTTGGTCTTCTATATTACTAATCCTCTCTTCTCTCTCATTTATCCTAGAAGTTAGAGCCTTCATTTTTTATTGCATCTCATTAGTAGCCTTTTTTGTTTCGACTTAGTTAGATTTTAGCTCTTTTATATCTCCAGAAAGGGATTCTCTAGTATCTTCTATGCTTTTTTCAAGCCCAGCTAGTATCTTTATAATTGTCATTCTGAACTCTAGTTCTGACATCTTACTAATGTTTGTATTGATTAGGTCCCTGGCAGTTGGTACTGCCTCTTGTTTTTTTTTTTAGGTGAGTTTTTCATTTTGTCATTTTGTCCAGAGAAGAATAAAAGAATGAAAGAACAATATGCTAAAAGGGTAGCAACGACTCTGGAAAAATATACACAAGACAAATCAGAAGAGACCCAAAACTGAGGGGAAAAGAAAGGAAAAAAAAAAAAAAAAAGACTATGACCAGGCTAGTGAACAGAACATAGCCACACATTAAATTTTGGGTGTACTTTGGTCTGTTAGAAGAACTACCTCTCAAAATTTTAAAGAAGGAAAAACTTATATATAAATAAAAATAAGGGTAATTATGATGAAGGGATGGAATATGACTGTAAAGATGAAAACAAAAAATTAAAAAAGATTTTAAAAAAGGAATTGACAAAATAAGAAGTTGGTTGAAAAAAGATTTAAAAAAAGAGAGAGAGAATGTGATCAGGCAGGAAACTAGAACAAAGCCATACTCTAGATTTAGGTTATATATTGGTCTATTAGAAGAAACTGTATCCCAAAATTTAAAAGAAAAACATATATATACAAAAAATAAGATTAAATACAGTGAAGGGTTAGTAAATAACTTTAAAAATGAAAATTGAAAAAGATTTTTAAAAAGGAATTGCTAAGATGTTGGTTGAAAAGGAAAGAAGAAAAAATTTAAAAATAGAAAAAAAAAAAAAAAGAAAGAAAAACTTAAAAATTAACTTTGAAAGACTAAAGAATCATAGAGGAAAAGCCATGAATTCTATATGCTGTATTGCCCCAATGCTGGACTTCTGCAGTTCTCATTGATTGGTAAATGTGGTCTTGGCTGGATGTTCTTGCTGATATCTGAGAGAAGAGCCCATTGCAGTGATTCTCAAATGTCTTTGCCCGAGGTGGAATTGCACCGCCCTTGCCAGGGGCCAGGCTAAGTAATCTACTCAGGTTTCCTCTCAGTAGCTTTTATTCCCTGAACACTTTCTGTACATTTTTGGAGGAGGAGAATAAAGATAGCACCCTCCCAATCTCTGGCCCATAGGAGGCGAGAGCTCAGGGGCTGCCCTCTTCAGTGAGCCCTCAGAGAAAAGCAGTCAACCACACCTGTCTCCTTGGTCTCTGGCAGTGCTCCATGCTCAATCAGCCTGTGACCAAGCATTTCCATCTCTGGCAGACAGCCCCGTTTAGAGTATCCAAACCCAGCAGATTCCTTCAGCATGCTCCAGTGCCACTCCACCTGGGCGAGGAAGTGGAGTCTTCCTGGATCTGCTGCTTGTGGGGTCACTACTCAAAGAGTAGTGGTCTGACTGTGCATTGGATTATGGTTACGGCAATCCCAAGATGAGAACCCACTCCTTGGCTCCATCTCTACAACTGGCTTCCCTGTTCCAATACCTGGGAGCTCTGCCACACTCAGACACCCCTGGTGTTCTGTGACCCTGAGGGTCCTGAGACCACACTGTCCCAGTGAGGGTTCCACCCCTCACTAAGCCACCAGAGCTACATCCCTCAGCGGAGCAGACTTCTAAAAGTTCTGATTTTGTGCTCTGCTACTCTATCACTTGCCAGGAGCCAGGTGACGGAGGCTCCTTCCCCTCCCCCCATAGTCTATCTTCTCAAATACTGCCTCAGATTCACTTCTCCACCACATCCTACCTTGCAGATAGTGGTTGCTTTTCTGTTCATAGAGTTGCTGCTATTCTTTTCTTCAATCTCCTGTTGAGTTCATAGGTGTTCAGAGTTGTTTGATAGCTATCTAGCTGAATTCCTGGGACCAGATGAAATTGAGGTCTCTTACTCCTCTGCCATCTTGCTCCTTCCCCAGGTTTAACTCTTTTTATTTGTAATTCCATTTTTGAGTCACCTGCCAAAGTTGATTGTGTTACAGCAAAGCCATTTGAAGTGTTAGTTATAATAAGTGATGTTAATTCATAATAGGATTATTAATGATAGTCATAGCAAGGTTATTAATATCAGGTTTTATATCAGCTATCCTCTTACTTAGTCTTAGGCTTGAAGAAAGGTGAAGAGAAAATGAACTTGAGATACATTTTTGAGGTTGTTGTTTTGAAGATTAAATCCTTTTTTTCTAAAAAAAAAAAGATTTTATTTATTTGAGAAGTGAGAGAGAGCATGAGAGGGGAGAAGGTCAGGGGGAGAAGCAGACTCCCCGTGGAACTGGGAGGCCGATGTGGGATTTGATCCTGGGACTCCAGATCATGACCTGAGCCGAAGGCAGTTGCTTAACCAACTGAGCTACCCAGGCACCCTGAAGATTAAATCTTAAAAGTAAATATCTAAAAACCATTATCTTCAATAATATGTTATTCTGTTCCTAAAAATTTGATTCATGGGGCCACAAGAAGGAGCACTTTTATCTTAATATGGACAAGTTAAATTTTGAAATGTTGCCATGGACATAGCATATGATTTACAGTGAGAAATAAATACACCATAGTCTATACTTGTTAACATTCTTTTCTTTTTATTAAGAGCTGGTATTTACCTTATATGATGTTATAACTTTGATTTTGTCACAGAATAGTACTAAAGAATTTAAAGACAGAAAATTAAACACAAAAGTTTTATGCCTTGCAACACTCTAAAATTGTGTTACCTAATAAGAAAAAAAATGGTTGCTGCCTTCTGAATAAAAGGAAAAAGTAAAATACCTGAAGCATTGAGCATACAACATTATTGTAAATGTCAATATTTACGGACTACTGTGAAGACAGTGGTAAAAAAGCAAATTTTAATAAAAAGCTTGAAACAGAATCATTTAAAATATCTTAACAATTTAAATCATTGTAACTTTATGTGTTTCTTTTCTACACTTTTATTTCATATGATAGTGAAGGCAACATGTTTATAAACAGGCATTCATTCATCAGTATAGTTATATCTTACATATTTAAAATATTTATACAGTCTCCTACCATACTTCTATAGGCATTCCTATTGTCTATCTACTGTTATCAATTGTGGGCTTGGAAGGCACTTAGCAAAGAGATTAACTGATTCAAACAAAAAAGAAAAGAGCTGGGCCACCTGGGTGGCTCAGTTATTAAGCATTGGGCTCCCCACTCAGCCAGAAGCCTGCTTCTCCCTGTCCCACTCTCCCTGCTTGTGTTCCCTCTCTTGCTGTCTCTCTCTCTCTGCCAAATAAATAAAATATTTTAAAAAAAAGAGCAAATATATGTTATTAAGACAGACCTCTGTTGGTAGATGCTGGTTAAGAATCCAAAGAATTTTCCCAACCTTTTGTCTTATCGGTTTTGTTGGCATAGTCTGTGTTCTACATTGTCCTTTGGCCATGTTAATCTTTCATTCCAATACGTTTTCTTAGTTCAGCTGCAGTTTTTTCCAGTTGGTGAATGTTCCATTGCCATTGTCTTTTATTTGACTCAAGTTTGTTCACCTGACAATGCAAACGCTTAAGAATTGCGCCATATCTCTTATGTTGCACCTATTAAAAGAAGAGTACACATCAACAGGGCTTGAGAGGGATAAGTATATTTTGATTACTCTAAAGAAGAGAATACTTGATTAGAAATTACTCACTGTAAATAATAATGGTAATAAAAATCAACAGTAATAATAAATATTCAAAACTTATTACATGTTAGATACTATATTGAGAACTTTTTAGACATAATTAAATTCTCATAACACCGTATGATGTAGATGGATATTATTATCTCCATTTTTGAACAAAAAAACATGAAGATCAAAGAGTTTAAGTAATTCAACCAAGGTTTCATAGCTCACAAGTGATGGTGTTTGAGATCTGAATTCAAGCAAAGTATCTGTGATGGAGTGCTTTCAAGTTATCAAAACAGTTACCAGTTTGGAGAAATGATTTTATTCCCTATATCCAGTGGTTTGCTGAAACATAGACCTAACCATCTCAAAGATTCAAAAGATCATGCAGTCATAACAATAAGTAGAGCAGTATATTTATGCTGAGCCAGACAAGGCTACACTGGAAGGCAATGAAGCACAGTGGAAAGTGTAAGGTTTTTGGTGTCAGGCCACAAGAAAATAGAAAGTTTTCAGAAATAAAAAATTATAATAATAATTTTATTTATAATTTATAATAATAAAAAATTCCTGATATTAGTGTTAGCTATACAAAAAATACTTAATCTCCTTTTTTACAACAGCTTTATTGAGATAAAATTCATATACTATATAATCCATCCTTTAAAGTGGACAATTCAAGATGGGTTTTAGTACATTCACAGAGTTGTGCAACTGTTACCACAATCAATTTTTAGAACATTTTCAGTATATCAAAATAAAGATAGTACCTGCTAGCAGTGACTTCTCATTCTTATAACCCCACTTTTAGCACTAGACAATTACTAATCTTCCTCTTTATATAGATTTGCCTATTCTGTGTAATTCTTATAAATGGAATTATACATTTTTTTTTGTGACTGTCTTCTTCAACTTAGCATAATCTTTTTAAGGGTCTTCCATGTTGTGGCATATATCGGTGCTTCATTCCTTCTTATTGCCAAATAGTATTCCATTGTAGAACAATATCAAATTTTATTTACCCAATTCACCAGTTGATGGACATTTGTTTCCAGTTTTTGGCTATTATGAACAATGCTGTTATGAACATTCATGTGCAAGTTTTTGTGTGAATTTATGTTTTCACTTCTCTAGGGTCTATACCCAGGAGTAGAACTGAGGGATCATTTGGTAATTTTGTGTTCAACCACTTGAGGAATTGCCAGACTGTTTTCCATACTGACTGCACCATTTTTACATTCTTATGATTCCTATGTGTGGGTTCAAATTTCTTTACATCTTGAATCTCCTCTCTGCTTTTCCTCCTGCAAATGTTACTCCCTCTCTGTTTCCAAGCTCATCCCTCAGCACGGCTTCTTTACCTTTATTATGCCATGGGTTCTTTCAACAGTATGTTGAATACTATTAACTCCTTAGAATAATGTTTTTAATGCATAAAATAAAATAGGCATGATTAAAAAGGAAATCAGTTATATTGAAACACAACTCTGCAGCAGTAGCAGGGGAACGAGGACCAAGACACTCTTAAGTATTCCGAAGTACTGCTATAAAAATGAAGTGAAAACTTATCAACTAAAAATTCACATAGTTCCTATAAACTTTATGTCTTTTTGAATGTCCAATTTTTGTTAATTTTGTAAATTCAGATAATTCATTGAAATTGGTGAACTAGGCCTGCTGATATGGGCTAAATAAAAAAATGACTTAAAATGGATTAGAAATAAATTAGAATAAACTGAAACATCATATTAGATATGAAGCTAATTCAAAAGAATATTTTTTAAACATTGAATATATTTCTATATTAAAAATATATATCTAAAATACATACTATATTTATATATAGTATATATTCATTGGTGTATCCAACAGAATATATTCATAGGGAGAGTATAGTCACTAAATATGCCTATACTCCTATTCATAGAATATATTCAATATATTTGTAGAAATAAAATAATTAAGACAAATTTTTGGTTAATCAAAAACTTTGGTCAGTTGCATAGTAGCATGATTCTAAAATCATTCGTCAACAGTTAAGCTATGAAACGAATACACAACGGATCAGAGTGGAGATGTGCAAAGTCCCTTAGGGGAACTCCAGATCATCAGTCATAGCTAGATGTCACAGAAGATATTAATACATGTAAAGACAGAATATATCTTTAGAAGAGATTTTGTGAAGAATGTAGTACATACACAGGAAGGTGAAGATGCTATGTCTGAGAAGTATAGCTCTGTTATGGAGACTGGCTCCTTGAGCACCCAGAGCCAGAAGCCAAGAACAGTCAAACTCAGATGACTGATTTGATTTCCATGCTCACTAACTAAACTTGTGATAACTTGGCTTCTAATGTAGGTAGTTTCCTTATAGGAAGAAGAAGCACTAATGACTGATATTTATCTGGTTTCCTTGAGAGTTTCATTATTGTAAATTAATAAATGGTACTTGAGCTTTATACATCAGTTTCTTGTGAACTCTATTAGCATCTCCCCATGTCTACCAAACTCTGGGACACTAACAAGAATAAATTCCTAAGTTCCCAAGACTAAAAGGTAGTTTTGACCAAGAAACAACTTTACTTTTTTTCACACGCCAATATTTCATTTTTATTTTAATTCATTAACATATAGAGTTAAATTAGTTTCACATGAATAACAACAACTCCATACATCACCCAGTGCTCGTCACCACAGGTGCACTCCTTAATTCCCATCACCTCTTGCCCCCAGCCTGCCATCCACCTTCCCTCTGGTAACTCACTGGAATTTAAATAAAAACTTGAAACTAAACAAACAAACAAACAAACAAACTCAAACAGAACAACCAAATAAAACATCACACACACACAGACACTGACACCACCACCACCACCACCACCACCACCACCAAATGAGCAAAGGGAAAAAAAAAAAAGAGGGAGAGACAAGAAGTGACTTTATAGAGGCAAAGGCTGCCTTGTGAGCTTTCTTGAAAGACAGGCATTTGTTCAGCCTCTACTGGTCATGTTCAGACTTTGATATGTGTCTTAATATTCAAACTTGAATATCTGTAGGCAGTAAGGATGTAAATGGCTCTGTATAGAACTTAACTTTTTGCCTCTAGGAAGTGGATGGGCTACTACTTTCATTAGTTACTGTTGCTGGAGAGGCAGAAATAAAGAGCAATAGTGAAGGAGGAGTGGGGCCCCCCACAAAACACGTGGCAAAAAGAAAGCAAGGCCTTGTATAAGCCAAATCTGACCTCATTCACTGCTTTTTTCTTTGTTCCCTCTACTCTACCCACACTGTTCCTCTATTCTCTGAGCCAAGGTATGTTCTCATCTTAAGACCTTTACAGTTGCTTTTTCTTTTTCCTGGAAATCTCTTCCTCAGTTCTGCATGCCTTGCTCCTTCACTTTTAGGATTTTGCTGAGACCTTCTCAGTAATGCTTTTGATGGCTGCAAGACCTAATATTTCACCTTCTTTCTTCCTGCAATACCAATACCTGTATTACATATTCCCTTCTCTGCCCCATTTTTTTTGTCCTTTACACTATCCTTAGCTAACATGCTGTATGTCTTACTTACATATCATTTGTCTGTCTCTCTAATTAGAATGCAAAGTTCATGAAGACATTTATTAGAACATGTTTTGTGAAGAATGTAGCACATGCATAGGAAAGTGAAGGAATCATGTGCTATTTTATTCACCACTCCATTATCAGAGCCTAAAAGGGTAATAATTAGCACATAGTATAAGCTCAATAAATATGTTGAACAAATTTAGGGTTTTTAGTTGTTTAATCTAAAAAGTATGGTTAAATATATTTATGGGAATATAAATACACAGATTTTTAAGGCTATGGTTAAATGACTTTTATAAATGTATACACTCGTGTGTGTCAGTATTTCATTCTTTTTATCACTGAAGAGTATTCAATTATATGGATATTCCTCACTTTGTTTATTCATTCTGTTTTTAAGGGGCATTTGTAGTGTTTCTCTTTTGGGATTATTATAAATAAAGCTTCTATGAACATTCATATGCAAGTTTTATTTTAAGACATATTTTTTTTCTTGAGTAAACACCTAGGGAAGAATTGCTGAGACATAGAATGTATTTGCTAATTTTTTAATAAACTGCCAAACCATTTTCCAAAGCAATTGCACCATTTAAAAATCTTACCAAAAAAGCAAGAGATTTCCAGTTGCTCCACACCCTTGACAACATTTGGTATTACCATTCATTGTAATTTTAACCCTTCTATTGGTTGTGAAATGATATCCTATTGTGGTTTTATTTTCAGTTCCTTGGTGGTTAAAGATGCTGGGCATCTTTTCATGTACTTACTGGCCATTCTACGTCTTCTGTGAAATTTGTTTATATCTTTTGCCCATTTTAAAAATGGATTAAGAGCTCTTTATATATAGGCCCTTGATATAAGTCTTCTCTGATCTATATGTATTGCAAATATTTTTACTCCTATGATTTTGTCTTTTCATTCCCTTTTTTTTTTAAGCAGGGGCGGTGTGGGGGTGGGGGGAGGGGCAGAGAGAGAATCTTAAGCAGGCTCCTCACTGGGCGTAGGGCTCAGTCTTACAATCCTGAGATCGTGACCTGTGCCAAAATCGAGTCAGATGCTTAACCAGCTGAGCCACCCAGGCACCTCTGTCTTCATTTTCTTGATGGTGAGTGTCTTTTGAAGAATGAGGTTTCAAAGTTTAAGTTCCATGTATCAATTTTTTCCATTATGGTTAGTGCATTTTGTGCTCTAAGAAATCTTTGCTTAACCCAAATCTTAATAAAGGTATTCTCCTATGGTTTCCTCCAGAAGCTTTAGAGTTTTTGCTTTTTTAGATCTCTGATCTATTTCAAATGCAGCATTATGTATGTTGTGAAGTAGGCACAGGGGTTCATTTTTTCCAGACAGATATCCAGTTGTTCCAGCACCACTTATGATAAAGCTTTCCTTTCTTCATGGAATTGTCTTGACATCTTTGTCAAATTGAAAAAGTGATTGATTTTTGAACTGTGTTCTTTTCCATTGGTCCATTATTTATTCTTTTGCCAATACTACAGTTTCTTAATAATTGTAGCTTCATAATAAATCTTAATAACAGTTAGGGGAGTATTACAACTTTATTCTTTTTCAAGTTTGTTTTGGCTAACCAGATCCTTTATATTTGCTTATAAATTTTAGAACAACTTGTCAATTTCTACAAAAATATCTGCTAGGATTTTTTATGGAATGATGTTGAACCTCTAAATCATATTTTGGGAAAGTTGACATTGAAATATTAATATATTTCATACATATTTCAAAATACATAAGAAAAACTGACAGAACTAAATGAGCACAGGATGATATATGGAAATGTTGAATCACTATATTGTACTTCTGAAACTAATATAACATTGTATGTTATATTAATATAATATTCTTTCATCAGTGTTTTATATTTTCGGAGTACAGGTCTTTCACCTCTTTGGTTGAGTTTTTCCTAGATATTTTATTATTTTTGGTGCAATTATAAGTGGGACTATTTTTTAAATTTCTCTTTCTGCTGCTTCATTATTAGTGTATAGAAATGCAACAGATTTCCGTATATTGATTTTTTTTTATCCTGTGATCTTATGGAATTCATTTATCAGTTCTAGCAGTTTTTTGGTGTAGTCTTTAGGGTTTTCTATGTATATAGTGTATATATTGTCATGTCATCTGCAAATGGTGAAAGATTTACTTCTTTCTTACCAATTGGGATGCCTTTTATTCCTTTCTCTTGTCTGATTGCTGTGGCTAGGAGTTCCAGTACATGTTGAATGAAAGTGGTAAGAGTAGACAACCTTGTCTTGTTCTTGACCTTAGGGGAAAAGCTGTTTTTCACCATTGAATATGATGTTAACTGTGGGTGTTTCATATATGGCCTTTATTATGTTGAGGTATGTTCCCTATAAAACTACTTTGTTGAGAGTTTTTATTATGAATGGATGTTGTACTTTGTTGAATGCTTTTCCACATCTTTTGAAATGATCATATGGTTTTTATCCTTTCTCTTTTTATTTTTTATCCTTTCTCTTATTGATGTGATGCAACATGTTGACTGATTTTTGAATTTTGAACCGTCCTTGCATTCTGGAAATAAATCCCACTTGATAATGATGAATGATTTTTTATAATGTATTGTTAGATTCAGTTTGCTAATATTTTGCTGAGGATTTTTGCCTCTACGTTCATCAGAGATATTAACCTGTACTCCTTCTTTTTTTTCCTGTGTTTTTATCTGGTTTTGGTGTCAAGGTAATTCTGGCCTCACAGAATGAATTTGGAAGTTCTCCTTCCTCTTCTATTTTTTTGGGAAAGTTTGAGATGAGCAGATATTAACTTTTCTTTACATGTTTGGTAGAATTGGCCTGTGAAGCCACCTGGTTCTGGACTTCTGTTTGTTGGGAGTTTTTTGATTACTGATTTAATTTCATTGCTGGTAATCAGTCTGTTCATATTTCCTTTCAGCTTTAAGAACTTTAGTATTTCTTATAGTACAAGTCTACTGGAAGCAAAGCTCATCAGTTCTGATTTAACTGAATTAAATGTTTCACTCTCATTTAAAAAATATTTTCATTAGATAATAGAATTCATATGGAATTCTTGCTTGACATTTTTTCTTCTATCACAATTTAATGATGCCTTCCATTTATATTGGCCTCTATGTCTATAACTTTAAAAAGTCAATAATCAATTATAGCAAGGTTGCAAGATACAGAATATTACAAAAGTCAATCATTTTCTGATATGCCAGTGATGAAAAAGTAGAATTTGAAATGAAAAACACCATACCATTTACATTAGCATCCTCCCAAATGAAATAGTTAGGTATAAATCTAACAAAATATGTATAAGATTTATATAAGTTAAACTACGAAACTCTGATGAAAAAAATGCAAAAATAAACACATGAAGAAATAGTCCATGTTCATGGATAGGAAGACTCAATATAACCAACATGTCAGTTCTTCCCAGCTTTATCTATAGATTCAATGCAAATCCAATCAAAACCTCAGCAAGTTATTCTATAGATGGCAATAAACTGATTCTTATGTTTACATAGCAAGGCAAAAGACCCAGGAGAGCCAACACTGAAAACTGATACTATCCAAGTTCAAACTTCACTGTAAAGTTGTGGTAATCAAGATAGTGTGGTACTGGTAAAAGAATAGCAGACAGATCAATATAACAAAAGAGAGAGCCCAGAGATAGACCCACATAAAAATAGTCAACAGATCTTTGACAAAGAAACAAAGGTAATACAATGAAGCAAAGACAGTTCCTTTAACAAATGGCACTGAAACAATTGGTCATCCACCTGCAAAAAGATAAATCTAGACAAAGACTTTATACCCTTCACAAAAATTAACTCAAAGTAAATCACAGACCTAAACATAAAATGCAAAAACTCTTAAAAGATAATTTAGAAGAAAACCCAGATGACCCTGGGTATAAGTGATGACTTTTAGATACAACACCAAAGGCACAATCCATGAAATAAATAATTGATAAGCTGGACTTCATTAAAATTAAAAACCTAGTTCTGTAAAAGACACTATCACAAAGGATAATAAGAGAGGTCACAGACTGGGAGAAAAGGTTTTAAAAAGACACATCTGATGAATGACTATTCAAATATACAAAGAAGTCTTAAAACTCAACAAAAATAACAAAAATCAGATTTAAAAATGGGCCAAAGACCTTAATGGACACCTCACTAAAGATGATAGACAGAGGGTGCCTGGGTGGCTCAATTAGTTAAGCATCTGCTTTCAGCTCAGGTCATGATCTTGAGGTCCTGGAATGGAGCCCCACATTGGGCTCCCTGCTAGGCAGGCAGTCTACTTGTCCCTCTCTCTCTGCCCCTTCTCCCACTTTGTGCTCTGTCTCTCTCTAAAATAAAAATATTTTTAAAAAGATGATAGATGGCAAATAGCATATGAAAAGATGTACCACATTATATGTTATCAGGGAAGTCAAAATTAAACAAAATTAATAAGATACCACTACATACCTATTAGAATGGCCCAAATCTGAAACCCTACAACACCAAATGCTGGTAAGGATATGGAGCAACAGGAGCTTTCATTCATTGCTGGTGAAAATGCAAAATAGTACAGCCACTTTGGAAGACAGTTTGGTGGTTTCTAAGAAAACTAATCACCCTTGACATACAACCCAAGAATTTCATCCTTGGTATTTAGCCAAAGGAGTTGCAAACTTATATTCATATAAGAACCTGCACATAGATGTTTATAGAAGCTTTATCCACAGTTGTCAAACTTGGAAGCAACCAAGATATCCTTTAGTAGGTGAATGGATAAATAAACTGTGATATTTCCAGACAATGTTATATTATTTGGCACGTACACACACACACACACACACACACACACACACACACACACACACGTCTATCAAGGCATGAAAAGACATGGAGAAACCTTAATTGTATTTTACGAAGTTAAAGAAAGCCAATCTAAAAAGTACAATGTGTATGATTCCAACTATATGACATTTTGTAAAAAGCAAAATTATGGAGACGACAAAAAGCTTAGTGGTTAAAAAAAAAAGCTCAGTGGTTGACAGGGGTTAGTAGAGAGGTAGGAATGGAAGGTAGAGCACTGAGGATTTTTGGGGCAGTGAAATTCTTCTGTATGATACTATATTATGAGTACATATCATTACATTTTTCAAAAGCCATAAATAGTAGAGAGTGAATCCTAATGTAAGCTACGGTCTCTGGATGATAAGGATGCTTCAGTGTAGGTCTACAGTTATAATAAATGTATCATTCTAATTGAGGATATTGATAATGTGAGAGGCTGTAGGCAGGAGCAAGAGGTAAGGGAACTGTCTATACTTTCTGCTCAGTTTTGCTATGAAGCTAAAACTGCTCCAAAAAATAGTCTACTTAAAAAATCAATTATCATTCTCATCATTGTTCTTATGTATTTAGAGTGATTTTTTTTTTCCTGGCTGTTTTTAAGGCCTTTTCTTTATATTTGGTTTTCAGTAGCAGGACTATAGTTTCCTTTTATACTCAGGGTATGCTAAGTTTCTTGAAAATATATGTTATATTTTTAGTCACATTTGGAACATTTATGGCCAATATTTCTTCAAATACTTTTCTATTCCCTTTTCTCTTTCTCCTTTCCTTCTGGGACTCGGATTACCAATATGTCACATTACCTACCTGGCTCCACAGGTTATTTAGGCTTTGTGTATTTCTTCAAAATTTTTATTTTTCTCTCTGTTTGCTTTGATGATTTCTACTGAACTGTCTTCAAGTTCAAGAAAGACCATACCTTTTGTTGTGTATAACCTGTTGTTAATTTTACCCAACAAATTTCTTTCAACTTTTTTTTCAATTCTAAAATTTCCATTTGGTTCTTTTAAATGATTAAAATTCTCTCCCTTTACCCATTTATCTACCTGTTTTTTCTGTAGAATATTTAATCTAGGTATAATAATTTTCAGTCCTTTTCTAAGAACTTCCAAGTCAATTGTGATTCTGTTTTTATTGATTATTCTCTTAGTTATGGGTAATACGTTTCTATTTATTCACATGTCTAAGGATGTTTCATTATTAATTGAATGTTGTATATGTATTATAAACTCTGGATTCCATTATTTTCCTCTTAAGTATTGAATTTTGTTCAAATAATCAGGTAAATTATTGGTAGATCATGTTGATCCTGTGAGACCTTATTTTATATTTTTGTTAGAGTGTCTATTTCAGTTTTGTCCTTAAGTCTAGGCCTTGCTCTTAATCTGGCTTTGCCTTAGTTCTTAGTCCCAAGTGTGATCTTTATTCCTAAGGTGTGGCAGTAGTGAGGCAGATGATGAAATTCCAGCATTCTAGCTCCTTGGAATTTTATCCCTCATGCATGTTCAGCTCAAGTTAAAGCCATGAATTTGGAGGGAGCAATTATGGAACACGGAGGCTCCCAATAAGACCAAATTTAATATTTACGCAATCAGCCTCATAAGGAGGAAGGTAGTGATCCATAAAACAGTATGAGGTGATTTCAAATTACGATATTATTATTATTAGTAGTAGTAGTAGTAGTAATAGAAGTAGTTGTGGTCTTGGTGATAATTATTAGAAGAACATATTAAGAATTAGAAAAATCATGGACCTTACCTTATGATCCAACGATTTTGCTTCTTGGTGCAAAGGGTGTGTACTTTGATGTTCATTACATTATTTTTTTAAGATTTGGAGGGCGAGATGAAGCATGAAAGACTGTAGACTCTGAGAAACAAACTGAGGGTTTTGGAGGGGAGGGGAGTGGGGGGTTGGGTGAGCCTGGTGGTGGGTCTTGAGGAGGGCATGTATTGCATAGAGCACTGGGTGTGGTGCATGAACAATGAATCTTGGAACACTGAAAAAATAAAATAAAATAAAAAGATTTTATTTATTTATAAGGGAGAGAGAAAGAGAGGTGGGAGGAGCAGAAGGAAGAGGGACAAGTAGACTCCATGCTGAGCACTGAGCCCCATGAGGGGCTTGATGCCAGGACCCTGAGATTATGACCTGAGCCAAAACCAAGAGTTGGATGCTTAACCAACTGAGCCACCCAAGCACCCCGATTACATTACTTTTAATAGTGAAACCACTGAATGTCTATCAGTTGTAGCATGGTTAAATAAATTAAGGTATAGCCATACTGTAGCATATTTTGTAGCAGTTAGAAGGATTGAAGTAGTCCCATACATACTAACATGAACAAAAAATATGTGAAATAGGTTATTAAGTAAAGCAGTTGCAAAATTATATGTATGGTACATTTATGTAATCTTCCCCTACATACGAAGTGATTTCACATATATATATACACACACACACGTACATTTATTTAAATGCACACACACACACACATATACAAAACATGAAGGATATACACTAAACAGTTGTTGCCATTAATGAGAGGTGAACATGATACGAGAGAGCAATGTAATGGGAAATGGTCATCAAAGGAACTATAGCTTCTCTCTAGTACTTTAATCTTTTATGAGAGAATGTACTTCCATTGAAATGAAACCATTTTTTAAGAAAGATTGAGAGAAGTGAAGTCCAGAAGACTTGAATTCATATCCTACTCTGTCACTTATAACCAGCTAAATAACCTCATACAAGTTATTTAAATTTACTGAGATTTTGCAAAATAGGTTATGGGAATGTAAAAGGAATAGCTTATGAAAACTGTTTGAAAAATACCAGGCACTCAATAAACAACAGATTTAATGCTTGCAAACATTTCTTCTTGTACATTTTATAAAATACAATAATAAAGGTAATAAAATTTTTACCATGTAATCTAGCTATCTGAATGATTCTTATCCCGTCTTTAACTCACCTTTTAACCTTCACTTCTCTGGGTTTTTCTCATACAACTATATTTTTAGTTGCAGAATCATTTCTGTGCATGACCTCAATAAATGAATGCATTAGTTAATTGCATAAACTGCATGTTATATTATACCAAGTTAAATATATTTTGCTCCTGATCCCTAGTAGCTCTGAAACCCTCTAAATTTTCCCTCTCTTTTTAAATTTGGAGCTCAGATCCTACAAAATTTAGGCAAGATTAACCCAAGTGAATCTCATAATATTCACAAATATTCACAAATAGCACAAAATATTGCTTGTAGCACTCATCATTAGCTGAAAATTTCTTAACTGCCTACTCTCCCTTCCCTGAAAATTCTTGGCTTTGTCAAATAACATTTTAATCACTGAATGTTGCTTTGAAGCTTTTTGTTTTTATGGTTTGTATTTTGCTTCCCCAGTTTTTTCACCAATTCCTTCTTCCAAAATATATAAAAAGTCTGACAATACGCTGGAGAAAGGCTTTTTGGGATAAACATTTAGAAATAATTGTTTCATTCAGATATTGCGTAAAAATACAAAACAAAACAAAACAAACAAAAAACAAACCCACTTACTTGACAAAAAAAATGCGAAATTCAAAACCTATTTTCATTTTTTCTGAACCAAAAAAATGTAAAAAGCAACATTAATGTCAAAACTAAAACATGCAAAATACAAAATGCTTGAAAGCACTTAAGATTAGAACAAATGAATGCTGTAATTCAAGCAAAAGATGACCATGAACTGTACCAAGGCAATGGCTAAAGACATGCAGAAGAGGGGAGAAAAGAAAAGACTCAAAGAAGAAATAAGTAATAACAATATTCTGGTATTTGAATTTATCTTCTTTAAAAAACTGGCTGTTTTGAGAAAGAAGTTAGTCTTATCAATGTGCAAGTCTTATCAAGCAATAAGAGAAATTGTTAAACAGAAATGCAATATTCTCAAGACAATGGGGTAGCTATATTTGCCTTTCAGTTCTATAATGTAGTTTGGATAATTACTAATTTTTTTGATTTTCATTTATAGAACTGAAGACTACTTTTAAATGTATTAGAGGTGACAAAACTAAAAATAAAAAGCATCCAAAGGGAAACCTGGGTGGCTCAGTAGGTTAAGCATCTGCCTTAGGCTCAGGCCATGACCCCAGGGTCCTGGGATTGAGTTCTGCATCGGGCTCCTTGCTCGGCAGGGAGCCTGCTTCTCCCTCTTCCTGCTCTGCCTGCTGCTCCCCCTGCTTGTGCTCGCTATCTCCCTCTCTCTCTCTCTCTCTGACAAATAAATAAATAAATAAATAAATAAATAAATAAATAAATAAATAAAATCTTTTAAAAAAAATTAAAAGCATCCAAAGAATCTTAACAAAAGTATATCTATTATGAAAGCTTAAAAAGTTTATTAAAATTCAGGGCAAAAAGTTTAATGATGAAAACATTAAAATAAATCAAGTCAAGCTCAGTGATATTCCATCTAAATCTAATATTCGTGACCACTTACATTACTCTTTACTAGTGAAAATACCCATTTACATTTTTGCCTTTGTCAAGATGAAGTGGATATACTTTAAATATCTATTTCTCTTGCTAAGTACAACTAAATTACGGCCATAGACATTACAAATCTAAGAAGTTTCTAAAAGGTAGAGAGAAGGCGGCAAACTGACTAGGGACCTCAGGACCCAAGGGAAGATATGGTGGTGTGTTCCCTGGCTTTTTATTTTGCCTCATATATCTCAAAGTGGATACTAGAGAGGACAGCAACCTGGAAATGCCAATAGGTGTAGGAAAAGTAAAAAATAAAAAATAAATAAAACTCTAAGAAACACATGCTCTCTGGCCAAAGAACCAGGAACAGGGCCACCTAGCAAGACGGAAATATTTTTTTTTAAGATTTTATTTATTTATCTGACAGAGAGAAATTACAAACAGGCAGAGAGAGAGGGGGAAGCAGGCTCCCCACCAAGCAGAGAGCCCGATGCAGGGCTCATCCCAGGACCCTGAGAACAAGACCCAATCCAAAGGCAGAGGATTTAACCCACTGAGCCACCCAGGTGCCCCAAGACAGAAATATTTTAGGTAGTAACTACTAAGTCAAACATTGCAAAATCTAGGCATCCTCCACCTCACATACCAGTAAAAACTGAGTGGTAAGCCAATACTTCCACCATTGCTAGGCTATAACATGGTGCCTCAATCTCCATGCTGGGGTGGTGTCAGAGGATGTTAATTGGGAAGCGGGGTTTTTTATCCATACTAGAAAGTAACAAATCACACCCTCTGGTATCAGTGAAGCCCATTTCAGGATCTTGGACTTCTACTCCTATCTGATGGTAACAAGGCATTGCACCCTCCCCTTCTTACTGGGTAATGTCAGAGAAGGCCTACTAGAGAGTTAGGACCTTCACCACCACTCAGTAGTAACAAGGCCATGTTTACATATTGTCAATAAAGGCCACATTAAGACCACAACTGAAGTGTTCCTGCCCCTCCTAGCCAGAAGGCTATCAGTAGAGGCCTAGTGGGTAGCCCGAACTCCCACTTACGGCCACCAGTATCAAGAAGCCCTTCCATCTTCCATGGGTGTCAATGGAGACAGAGTGGAGAATCTGAACTTCTTTATGACCTGGAACTAACAATGAACCAGAGGCTTAAAACCTTAAAACTTAATAATCAACATGTCCATATTTCTAGTAAATCACCCATCAAACTGAACATGAAATAATCATCCTATGCCAACACAAAGAAAATACAGAAGTTAGAATGATCTGACAAGCACTTTAAAGCAGTTATCATAAAAAATTCTTCACTGAGCATCCCTGAAACAAAAATACAGAAAGTCTCAGCAAAAGAATAAAATATATAAAGAACCAGATGGAAAAGATACAATACCAAAATGAATAAAGGGAATTGAGGAAAAAAATCAAGGAAACTGGAAATTGCTCAATCTGAATAACAGAGAGAATAGACAGAAAAATGAAACGAGGGAGTCTCAGGGGTCCGTGGAACTATAAAAAAGATTATTTGAGTCATCAGAGTTCTGGAAGGAGAAAAGAAAAGGGGAGGAGCTGAAAAAGTATTCAAATAAATAAGAACTGAAAATTCTCAAATTTGGCAAAAGACATAAACTTATAGAATCAAGTACCTAAAAGGATCCAAATAGGATAAATCCAAAGAAATTCATGCCAAAACACACCACAAAAAATTTTCAGAAAACTAAAGATAGAGGAAATCTTGAAAGCAGCAAGAATCAAACACCTTGAAGTGATGCTGGTTCCTTTTGGGGACATCACTAGTCATCAGGGAAATGCAAATCAAAACCACAATGAGAGATCACCTCATACCAGTCAGAATGCCCAGAAGCAAAACACCAGAAATAAGTGTTGGTGAGGATATGGAGAAAAAGGAGCCCTCATGCATTGTTGATGGGAATGCAAACTGTGGATATACAGTATATGTGTGTGTGTGTGTGTGTGTATACTGTACAACAAAATTACAATATGGAGTTTCCTAGAAAAAATAAAAATAGAAACTACCATATGATCCAGTAATTCCACTATTGAGTATTTACCCAAAGAATATGAAAATAGTAATTCAAAAGGATATATGCATCCCTATCTTTATTACAGCATTATTTACAATAGCCAAATTATAGAAGCAGCCCAAGTGTCCATTGATAGATCAATGAATAAAGAAGAAGTTGTGTGTGTGTGTGTGTGTGTGTGTGTGTGTGTGTATGTGTGTATATATATATGATATGGAATATTACTAAGCCACGAAAAAGAATGAAATCTTGCCATTTGCAACAACATAGATGGATCTAGAGAGTTTAATGCTAAGTAAAATAAGTCAGAGAAAGACAAATACTATATGATCTCATGCATATGTACAATTAAAAAAAAAAACAAAACAACAAACAATGAAAGAAAGAGACAAACCAAAAAATAGATTCTGAAATAGGGAGAAGGAACTGATACTTGACAGAGGGAAGGTGGTGGTGGTGGTTGGGAATGGGTAAAATAGGTAAAGGGAATTAAGTGTATATTTACTGTGATGAGCACTGAGTAATGTATAAAATCGACATACTGTATACTTGAAATGAATGTAACACTGTATATTAATCATACTTCATTTTAAAAAAAGGAAAAGAAACAAACACCTAGGTATAGGGAGAAAAACAATTTGAGTGACAGAAAGTTTTTCATCAGAAATCATGGAGGCCAGAAGTAAGTAACACAAAATAAGCATTTTTCAACTGTGGGAAGAACTGGCAACTCAGAATTCTGTATGCAGGAAAAATAGCTTCAGGAGTGAAGGGGAAATCAAGACCTTCTCAGATGTAAAAAACTAAAAGACTATGTCACTAGCAGACTTATCCTAAAAGAATGAATTTGGAAATTTTATAAAGAGAAAGGAAAAGATAGAGTTTTAGAGAATCAGGAAGGAAGAATATAGTAGAGCAAAAATATAGGTAAATACAATAGACAAATGGAGAGGTCATAGGTAATGGGTATGGAATTCTGTTTTGAGGTGATAAAAATTTCTAAAATTAACTGAGGAAATGGCTACAAATTATCTGTGAATATACCAAAAATCAATGTATTATACACTTTCAATGGATGAATTTTACCTCAATAAAGTTGTTTTTAAAAATCAGAATAGAGGTGGCCTAAGGAAATGGGCACAAAAGAAATTTCCTAAGCATGAATGAGCAAGTTTTATATCTCTATCTAGGTGATGGTAACACAGGTGTAAATATATATCTTAGTCAAAATTAATCAAACTAAGCCTTTTAATTTGTGTACTTACTCTTATAATTATACCTCAATAAAGAATATTAGAGTAAAAATTTGATAGGTAATCTTGAATTCCCTTCCAAAATGCTTTTTACCTATTTACATTCATACTAAAAGTATATTAAAATTCAAGCGCTCCACATCTTACCAACTATAATATCGATAATCTGAAGGACTAAATATGGGACTCCATTTTGGTTTTAATTATCAATCTGTTATTGTTAATTAGGTTGGTCATTTTTCCCACTGTTTTTTGGATATTAATGTTTCAAAAAATAAGACTTTTCAAAAAAAAATAAGACTTTTCATATCATTTACTCAATATTCTACTAGCTTGTTTGACATCTTATCTCTTTGTCACTTATATAAGTCACAAATACCTTCTCTTAAAATGAGTTTTGTCTTCTCTCTTGATATGGTGCATTTTAATAATCTAGAAATTTATGATATTGTCAAAAGTAATATTTAATAATGCAGTTTGCACATGTGTGTGTGTGTCTTTTAAAAGAAATACTTCTCCAACACAAGTGGGTAATAATGTCTCCTATAGACTTTAATCTTCCTGGAAATAGTTATATGTATGTGTTATGAGATAGAAATACAATTTTATTTCTAAATTTGCTTTATTTTTCCAGAGGGCTACCTATTTTGTTTGTACCATTTATGATGGATTATATATGTATTCTTTTTTCTATTTCATTAATCATTTTATTTCTACTTTGATGTCACTGATCATGTCTTACTATTTATAATTTTATAATAAATCTTGATCTAGAAGGTAAAAAAAATAACCATTTATTTAGACTACTAGAAAATGTAAGATAAAGTAATGATGTTTCTTAAATGTTTTGTAAGGGTGAGGATTTTTATTTTCAAATTCCTCACATGCTGTTTTATTGTGGCAAATTAGCCACAAACAAATGCATCTTTTTAGTTTTCAAATTAATGTCTTAAGGGTAAAAATTATTTATTTGCCCTCAACAGCATATTCTTTTCCATTTTTGCTCTCCATTCATTTAAATAATAATGAACATGGAAGTCTACTAGTGGTACCCCAAATTTAATCTCACTTTCAATTTTGTATATCAGTTTTTTAAATTTGATTCTTAATAATAAAAAAATATGAAGTCAGAGAGGCTTAGGATACTAATGACTTCCATTGTCTCTTACTCTAACTTAAGGAGTTTCTGATGTCTCTCGAGTAACAGTCATTCTTTTTGACTTGATAAACTGTTTTCTAGACATTAATTGAGAACCACGGTTTGGTGGAATGAGACTCATAGTAATTTTAGGCCACATTTTAGTGGGAATGAGTGCTTGCTTTGTTTGAATACATTTTACATATATAAGTATCTGAATGAGGGAGTTATCTCTATTAATGATTTGAACTTTACTACTTTTTATAGTTCTTTTTTCTTCTCTAGCTGTTTTAGAAATTGAGAGTAAACTATGGAAATTATAAATACGGTGCAAGCTTAAGAAATGATACCATAAAACACTGAAATCAGATAATGAAGACTTACCTCTATTTCTTTTCTTAATTTTTCATGTGTCTTTTTTTCTTCTTCAAGAAAACAAGTTTTTTCAGTGATAGATTCTTTTACAGTTATAATTTTATCCTTTAACTTTGCAATGTCTTCCTGTATGTTTATAAAGTTTAAAATATACAAGTCAAACAATGAATGGTCAATATAAGTCTAACATTTTCAGTATTTCTGTAATTTAAAAAAACTAGCCATCACATTTAATTTTGGTAAATAGAATTAGAATATTACTTTTAGAGGTACATAGAATAAAGAACTGTTATTCAAACAAATAAACCTTTGATTTAAAAACTTAAAACTAAATGCAAATAAGATATTTTAAAAAGTGGCAGTCATACTGGCCATTACACAGCAACAGTAACTAATAATACAGTATATATTAATTAAATTGAATTTAAATTTAAAAATAATAAAAAGAGGGGGCACCTGGGTGGCTCAGTGCGTTAAAGCCTCTGCCTTTGGCTCGGGTCATGATCTCAGGGTCCTGGGATAGAGCCCAGCATCAGGCTCTCTGCTCAGCAGGGAGCCTGCTTCTCCCTCTCTCTGCCTACCTCTCTACCTACTTGTGATCTCTCTCTCTCTGTCAAATAAATAAATAAAATCTTAAAAAAAATAAGGATAAAAACTTAAAAAGAAAATTAAACATAAATAAGACATAAGAAAAGTGGTAGTCATAGTAGCAATTACCCAGCAACAGTATAAAGGATTCTTTTAAATTCTCTCTCAAGAAACGACAGATATTTTAAGTTTATATCTCCCATTGTCTTCAAAAATAGTATAAAAATAAAAAATTTCTTAAGGCACAATTATTAATTGATATTGTTTGTAAAATAGCATTAAGCATATGAAATTGATTTGAATGGTCAGATCCAATACCCTAAGAAGCTAGGGCTTCAACATGTTTGTGAGTCACACTTTCTGAAACAAATGGATTAATTGTTCACAAATTAATTTTTTCGACTATATATTTTTATTAATCCACAGGGGATTTGAGAACAACTCCCTTATGTATTTGTACATTTGGTATAGTTGTTACATAACTCTTGTATTTAAGTTTTTAAAAGCTGTGAAAATAGTTTCTGAATCTAGTTAAGACAGCTATGGACATTTTATTAAGTTAATGATAAACATATCACTTAATAAGTGTACTTGCAAAAAAGGAGTGATAGAAAAAGTTTTGATAAATGATATTTCAAACCTGTACTTGTTTTATGTGATTTCCTTCTGGATTTTGGAGATTTTGCATAAGTTCCTCTTTCATTGTTTCTAGTTTTTTAACAAGATCTCGTTTTTCATGGAGTGCAGTCATGAATGACCATTTGCTTTCTACGTCCCCCAAACCATCTTTACGCTCTTTTATTTTTGCATAATATTCCTTATATCTTATCATGTGTTCCTCAAAGTCTTCTTGCACTGCTTCTATGTCAAATTTAAGCTTTACATTTTCTGTATGTAAGGATTTTATTTGAGTTTCCAGGTTCCCACACTGAAGTTTGGCATTCTCTATGGCAGCATCTTGCTGATAAATTTGCCTTTCTGTTTCTTTAGTTTCTGCAGAGACGGATGCTATTTGTTTTTCAAGCTCATGGAGTTCACTCTGTAAAATATTTCAATATTATTATTATTATTAATTCATGAAATCAACATAAGAACAATGTTGTTTTGATCCCTATGTTTGTAGTAAAATCACAACATAAAAAATACACATTTATCAGATATAGAACAATTGATACACAATAAAAGGAAATATTCAATAAGTAACAAAATTATTTTATAATGTTGGAGGGAGCCCAGAGTTATATATTTCTTGCTTTTAATGTTCATCTAATTCAAAATATTAAAATTTTATAATTTATGTTAACATTTTATATGTAAAAGTTACTTTATAATCATTTAAATATTATATTTATGGACATAAGATGTATTTACTGAAGATAATAAAAATGATAAAGCCTTAGACTAAAAATCAACAGATCTGGATTGCAGGGCCCTTACCGCCATTTACTAGTTGGTATGATCATACATAGCAACTTAATTACCCTATCCAAATCTCACTTTCTTCGTTTGTAAATGAGTATAAAGATGCCTGCCTTACATCTCCGGGACAGCTGGCATTTTTCACGAGTACCTCCTTTTTAAAACCTACTTTTCAACCACCATTCTTCTCTGGTTCTCCTCAGATATCTGGGCCTTTCTTTTCAATCTCAATTTTTCCTTCAAATACAGGGTGCAATCATCATAATTTCCTCTGTTCATTCTATGTATACTCTTTGGGTAATCTTATCCACACTTACATCTTAAGCTACATATCAGAACATAATAGCTGTTGAGTCCTACACCCAGGTGCCATTAGCCATCTCAAACTCATCGTATCTCCAAATCAGACTAATCCTACTCCCTTTCCCATTCTGTTCTTCCTTGCATTACTTACCTATTGTCAGAACCACAAAGCCTCAGTGACATACAATAAGTATTTATTGCTCACGTGAATGGGAGCAGCTGGAGTTGGCTAGATCTTGACATTGGTTAGATTTGCTCAAATGTCTGGGCTTGACTGGCTGTAAGGTGGTTTGATTTAGCTGACTGGGCTGGCTGGGGTATCTTGGCTTTGCTTCATATGTATCTTATCCTCTAGTGGGTTAGGCTAGGCATGTCCTCAAGATGATAGCAGATGCAAAAGAATGGAAGCCTAATTATGGAAGAGCTTTATCAAGCTTCTGTTTATAATATTTGTTAATATCCCAGCTAGTCACATGATGAAACTCACAGTTAATGGGTAGAAGTATGCCCACTCAGTGTAATGATAGCATGGCAAGGGTGTGACTATATAGATAAGGATGAAGAATTGGGATAAAAAATGCAAATTACCACACCTCTAGTTTCCCAAACTAATTAACTAATGGTACTACTTTGGAAGCCAGCCTTAATTCTTTCTTTCTCTTTACTGTTTATATCTCTTCACCAAATTTTATAGATCCTCCCACCAAAACAGCTCTGTAGACCATCATCCATTCTTTTTTTTCCTATCTAGTATGGCCACTCTTTAAATAAATTTATAATTTTGGGAAGGGGCAGTGCATTAAAAAGATAGACCCAGTTATCCTTTTCCTGGTGGAGATAAGAGAGAAAAATATAACATGCTGATGAACCTCAATTTTTATCTCCAGCTCTGAGATTTCAAATGCCCACTTAACATTCCTCTTTGGATACTCAATTGACATCTAAACTATACATGCTCAGAAAAGAATAATCTATACACCCAACATGTTCCTCTTCTAGTCTCCCTGATTTCAATAAATTGCATCACTTTATACCTAATACTTAAAACCTATAAATCATTCTTGATTTTTCTCTTTACCTAATCCCCCCACAACCTATTTACTAGCGCAGCTTGATGGTTGGGCCTCCAAAATAAAATCCCAAATTCACTTCTGACCAGTTTTTGTAGTGTGACCTGCCTCCTGCCTGCTCTTCCTATTTCCATTTTCCCCCCTCTCTACAACCATGTTCCACAAAGCAGATGGAAGAATCTTTCAAAAACATTAAGTCATATATTACTCCTCTGCTCAAGACCTTCCAGTGATTTCCTATTGCAGTAATAATAAAATTCAAATTCCTAAATATGGCTTGAAAGGTCATATATCCTTTAGTCACTATTTACTGTGCCATCCCTCTCATGTTTTACTCTCCTCTTCCAGCCTCCTTTCTATTTATTAAATATGCCTCATGCCTTCTCATCTAAGGATATTTGTAATTTCTCTCTCAACCTTAGGACTTCTCTACTTCTAGTTATTACCTGTTGGGGTCTTTGTCTTTCATAATTCAGCTTTATTATTACTCTTCAAATAGTGTCCCCTGAATTAAAATATAAATGAACCACTTATCCTCTTGAGTTACTCTCTACACTTTATTGTATTTCCTTTGTAACACATCAATTAATGGAATTACCTTTTTTGTTTATTTCTTTATTGCCTGCCTCCTCTGACTAGAAAGTAAGCCCACGGGTACAGTACTTTGTCTTCTTTACCATTATCTTCTCAGTATTTAAAATAGTACTTGGTACAGTGAAGGTGCTCAATAAATAAATATTAAATGAGTGAATGAATGGTACACAGGGACACATCACTGCCAGCTAGATCAGGCTATTCATACTATTGATCGATATGGGAAAGACAGTATTTCCACTGATTTGGTCATCATCTCTTCTCTCCCCTGGACTAATATAATAGACTATTAATGTTTCTCCCCAGCTTTAGTCAATTCCTCCTTCAATCCATTTCTACCTTTCACTAGAATTTGTTGATGTTGTTCTCCTCCTCCTCCCCTTCTTCCTCATGCTCAAACCCTGCTTCTCTTTTTACCACCTCTCTTTCTTCTTCCATCCCTTCCTCTTCCCCTCTCCTTCTTCTCTTCATTTTTTGTTTATAGATTTATTGAGGTAGAATCTGAATATATAAACCTCACATATTTAAACTTTACAGTTGATGAGTTTTGATTTACTTTTATGTTTATGAGACATCACTATAAAGATAATAAACACATCTATTACCCACAAGTTTCCTCCTACTACTTTGCAATCCATCTTTCCCTCTCATCTTTCCATTCCCAGACAACCATTCATTTGCTGTCACTAAAAATAAGTTTGCATTTTCAAGAATTTTACATAAATAGATCTCACCATATATTTTTTTTAGTTTTACTTCTTTCACTCAGCATAATTACTTCTAGATACATCTATATTGTTGTATATACCAGTGGCTCTTCCTTTTTATTGCTGAATATCAGCATTCCATTGTATGAATATACCACACTTTGTTCTGATGGGTATTTGGGTTATATGCAGTTTTCCAGTAAGCATAAACTTTAATTTCTCTTGGGTAAACAAATATCTAGAAGTTCAATGGCTGAGTTATACAGTAAATATATTTTAATTTTTTAAGAAATTGTAAATAAAAACAGTTTTACTTCCTCCTTTCAATACGGATGCGTTTTATTTTTCTTTCACAACTGCACTTGCTTGAACCACCAGTACCATAGAAAGAACAGAAGTGGTAAGACTACACATATCCTTACCTTCCTTGCTCCTGATCTTAGGAGAGAAACATTTACTTTTCACCATTAGTTAAGAAGTTGCTATAGGATTCATAAAGGGATGTATATGTCCTTTTTCAGATTAAGGAAGTTCTACTCCTAATTTGCTAGTTTTTATCATGGATGTTGGATTATGAAAAGTATTTTTTATGCATGTATAATTCTCTTTCTAAAATATAAATGTAATAATTTGTTCTCTTGCTTAAAGCCTGCCAAAACCTTCTTATTATCTTTAGAATAATGTCCAGGTTTCTTATCATAGTATGTATCTCCCACCACTTCTCACAATATACCCTGAACTATACTGCCACCAAACTACATACACATTTGACCCTTGAGCAACACATGCATGGGTCCACTTATAAGCAGATTTCATATATATATAAATACAGTACAGTACTGTAAATATTTTTCTCTTCCTTGAGATTTTTTTAAAAAAGATTTTGTGTGAGACAGAAAGTGAGCGAGAGAGTGAGCACACAAGCCAAGAGGAGAGGCAGAGGTAAAAGCTGACTCCCCCATGAGCAGGAAGCCCAATGCAACTTGCAACTCAGGGCTTGATCCCAGGACCCTGGGATCATGACCTGAGCCCAAGGAAGATGTTTAACTGACTGAGCCACCCAGGTGTCCCCTTGTGATTTTCTTTTCTTTTTTTTCAGATTTTATTCATTTATTTGACAGAGAGAGAGAGAGAGATCACAAGCAGGCAGAGAGGCAGGCAGAGAGAGAGAGGGAAGCAGGCTCCCTGCTGAGCAGAGAGCCCGATGCGGGGCTTGACCCCAGGACCCTGAGACCACGACCTGAGCTGAAGGCAGAAGCTTTAACCCACTGAGCCGCTCAGGCGCCCCCCGCCTTGTGATTTTCTTAATGACATTTTTTCCCTCTAGCTGACTTCATTGTAAAAATATAGTATATTAGACATGTAACTTAAAAATATATCTTGACTGTTTACGTTATTGGCAAGTCTTCTAGTCAACAGTAGCCTATTGCAGCAAATTTTGGGGGAGTCAAAAGTTATATGGGGATTTAACTGGCCCAGGGTAGCACTCCTAACCCCTACATTATTCAAGAGTCAATTGTAGTTCTATGAATGTATCAAATGCTATTTCAGGCTTCTGTGAATTTTCTCAGGATCTTCTTGCCCAGAATACCATCCTCCTCACCCCCAACCCTTAAACCTGTCCTAGATAACCAATATTCAAGTGAACTCCAGCTGTCTTTTTTAAAACTCAACTGAAACATCACTTTGTGATCATTCCTTCTTCAGCGTTAAATGTGTTCATGCCTCTATTGTTGACATTACTACCCTGCATATAATTATTTATTTGTCTCTCTCTTCAATAGATGAGTGAGGACAATGTTTGGCAAAATGCTTAATAAAAAGTAGGCCCTTGATATTAAGTGAAATAACACTTGTGAAACTCATTGAAGACAGAAATTTTACAGAAAATTTCCTTATAAAAAGCTATTATTTTTATATTATATTCTCTTGCAAAAATGTATTCTTTTCTAAAAGTGACTATACAATGCAAATATTTATGAGATCCATACTACCATGATAGTATAATTATTATTATCATATCTCTGCTGGTGCTTTAATACCTAAAGGCAACATTAAAATCTAGTTCTATACTGTCCACCAGGGCCCCAGCAGGATACTGTATATATATTTACAAATATTAATTCATTTAATACTCATGAAAACCTTGTAGGCAGGTCATATTATTATCTCTATTTTACAAATGCAAAAACAGAAGCACAGAGAAATTAAACAACACAGCTAGAAGCAGCAAATCTTGCCTTTCAAACTAGACAGCTGGGCTCTAGAGCCCATTTTTCAGTTCCATAATATATTCAATAATAACCTTTAAAAAACACATAGTAAAGACACCATTTCCATTTTTGTTTTTTTAGCTATATTAACAGAGTATAGTTATATCTAATTGTGCTGCATACAAAAAACAAGTATGGCTTTCAAATTTCCCACAGTGGAATTATGAATATATTATGAAATATAAGGAACATAAAAATGTTCTTATCACCTTGTAATGTTCACTGACAACTAATAACTCAAAAGCCATGGCTTTAAAAACACTGGCCTAAAAACTTAACCTTTTTTCAATTTAGCATCTTAGAATAAACTGTGAAATAGAAGTGAGTTTAAAATAATTCTATACGATACATTGGGTTTTATATGTACATACTACAGTTGTAAGGACATTGCTGAATCCTTGTATATTGGGTGTGTGAAATATTCCATGAAACTAAAATACTTGTATAGACTTCACTTTGGGATAACAGAATTAAGAAGGAGTAAACATGAAAAATAAGGATTTCAAATAACCTCCCAAATTAAGTATCCTTCATAACTTCCCTGTTAATTTAATATCATTTTAAGGACATTACTGACTCATTTAAAAGACTGTATGAAGTAAATTACCTGCAAATGGAACAGAACTTTTTTGTTTTTTTCTATTTCTGAAGTTTGTGATTGTTGTTGCTTTGCAACTTGCTCTACAGCATCAGTTAATGAAGATGTGCCTTGGTTAGCTAGAGCTAGACAAAAGAATAAAGTACATAATAAAACTGTAAATTGCAAACACTCTAAGAAAGTTGTTGTTTCTTCATTCAAAGTCATGAAAAATGTGATGTCTCATAAATAATATAGATTTAGGATTGGTGATATTCCCTTTCTGACTATAAACAAAACCACAATCAAAAGCCGTAATAATACACAATGCAGAATTGCCTACTGCAATGTTATACCTTTCCTGTATGGAACAGTATAAATATTTTGATTGTCCTCATTTCTTTTATCCAGGCCACTTACACATATGCATAATTACAGTGCTACCATAATAAGTATATAGCAATTATAGTTGATGAGTTTTCATTATAGGCCTGCAATTTCAGGTTGTTATGCTTTTTCTAAATACCATCTAAGTGTCTTCCTGGAGAAATTTAATAGCTTCCTTCTATTGTATTTGGCTATACATTTTAACACAATTATCTTATACTACCTTTTTGTTGCTGCTTATCCTTTAATTATTTATTTCTTAAGATTGCTTCATTACCTTCTTCAGGAACTCCTTGACTCTTCCTTTCTTTGTTGTCTGACATTCTACTCTGTTTCTTTCTCTCTTTTTGGTTCTCCTTCTTTATGCCTACAAAATAATGAATATTGATAATTTTTCACTTTTCTTTCTTTTTTTTCCCCTGTCATCTATCCTGGTGATCCTGAAAGCAGCTCTTCACTCAAAAGACAAGCCAGAATCTTGACTTTTCTCTTATATGCTGCATGCAATTCTTTTAGCAAAACTTATTGGTTCTACCTTTAAATTATATTGGAATCCATTCACTGCTTCCCACTTCTAAGTACTATCTTACTAGAGAGGCTTCCCTGATAACCTTCTTTAAAACATGACCTCTCCTATTTCATTCTCCATGTCCTTCTCCTGCCTCATTTTTCTTAATAGCATTTGTTACCATTGATATTTTATATACATTTGTCTCTTTTCTATCTCCTTTTACTAATGTAAGCTCCACAAGGGTAGAGACCTTAGAACAGTGCCTGGCACTTACTTAATAGGTGTCTATTTGTAGTCCTTCTCCACTCCAATTTACCCTGATCTCTTGATAGAATTATGCTACTAAAATACTGTTCCCACCATGTCAACATCATAGCCAGTCTTTCAACTCCATCATAGATGGCATCTTCTTTAAGAAGTCTTTCTTGATCTTTCTTGGTAGATATGATCCTTCCCTCTCTTTAGTGGAATTGTTTCTATATTTCTATTATACCATGAGAACAGAGCTAGCTTTGAACTCAGGTGGTACCACTTGCTAGTTTATTAGGTAAATTCTTTCCAAGCTGGGCCTCAGAGTCTTTATCTATAAAACAGAAACAGTAGTAATACCTAGCTCATTAGGATTATTGGGAGGACTAAATGAAATAATGCATGATAACATTTAGCAAATTTCTGCTACTCAACAGTTTTTGTTCTTATTATTTCCACTATTTTATACAATATTTCTTCATTAGACTGTAAGCTCCAGGAAGACAAATATAATGACTTATTCATTTTTGTATTCCTTAAAAATTCGGTGAAGAAATCTAAAAATTGAAGAAAATTAAATTTATATAATAAGAAATAACATAACTGGTACTTCTTGATCTCTATTCTGAAGCAACATAAGTTGAAAAACTCTTGGGTGACATTTATTTAAACCAACTATTTGTGAAAGAATATCTACTTTAAAATTGGGAAAGTTTGAGGGGCACCTGGGTGGCTCATTCAGTTAACTGCCTTTGGCTCAGGTCATGATCTGGTCATGGGTGGGATTGAGCATCAAGTGAGGCTCCCTGCTCAGGGGTGGAATCCGCTTCTCTCTCTCCCTTTGCCCCTCTCCCCGCCACTCCCTCACCTCAAATGAATAAAATCTTAAAAAAAATTAAATTGGGAAAGTTTTAGTATTTTCTGGATTTCTATTGTAGAATGGACAGAAGATAAAAATGAAAACAAACTACTGCCACCTACTGATAATGCATTACAATTGCTTAAGTTAATGAAAACAGTTTAGTCTAGACAGTATCAATTACTCTTTCATTCAAGCCACATATGTAAGTACATATAATATGCAAGATATTGTGAGGAATATAAAGATGAATTAAGTGACTAATTAAAAAACAGTATCTATAGTATTCCATAGTAAACGTCCAATTTACATATAAAACATTTAGAAAAATACTTTTAACTAAAAAAAATTAGTTTTTTTTTTAGTAAATGTAAATGTAAATTTAGTAAATGTAAAAAAATTAGTTTTTTACATCTACAATGTAATGTAGATACTCTATTAAACTACTATTCTTTCAATAATAACTATACTCAACATTTATTGAGTACTTACAAGTAACTAGCATTTTTTCTAAGTGCTTTTAATGAATTATCTTTATTTTCCCTCAGAGCAATCCTATAGGCTAGATACTATTTTTACTCATATTTTGTAGATGAATAAACTAAGACTTGGAGAAATTAAGAAATTAGCTAAGGGCCACACATCCAACAAGCAGGAAGGATGGAATTTGAAACAATTAGGATACAAATTACATTTATTAGGCACTTAATATGTACTAAAGCACTGGGATAAGCATGATTTGCACATTATCTCTTTTGCATTGAAGAGGCAAGCCACCTCTATTTGATCCTTGGGAGAATTTAAAAAGGCCATGTTTTGAGTTTTTGGAAACTTATCATCTGGTACCTCCTCCAAGTTAATAAGCAAAATAAAGCAAGGTTGTCAAACTACTCTGGGGCTTTTGAGAGCTTCTAGCTTAGAAGAATTAAGAGGAGGCAATTGTATATGTGTATCCATGTCACATAAGCACTTTTTTTCTTTTTATTTATTTATTTTTAATTAACATATAATGTATTATTTGCCCCAGGGGTACACATTTCACAGCACTCACCATAGCACATACCCTCCCCAATGTCCATAACCCAGCGACTCTATCCTACCCCCCTACCCCCAGCAACCCTCAGTTTGTTTCGTGAGATTAAGAGTCTCTTATGGTTTGTCTCCCTCCCTATACCATTTTGTTTCATTTTGCCCCCCCACCCCCCACAATCCCCCCGCCTTGCCTCTCAAATTCTTCATATCAGAGAGATCATATGATAATTGTCTTTCTCTAATTGAATAAACATTGTTTTTCATTCTGAGTGGGAAAAGCTGTCATGTGAACCCGCTAGTTAGTTAAAGTAGTTAAGTTTATGATTTCATTCTACCCTTTTAGAATGGATACTTTATCAGAAAACAGATAATTTTTCTTTGTGTGAAATTGTTTTCTAAGTGGGAGGGGGACTTAATATCTAAAGCTGATATTTAACTGAGAAAGCGAAAAAATTAGCCTAGGGAAAGATGAGATAAAAGAGTTCCCTGGTATCAAGCAAATTTTAAATTATGGTCTATATTTGTCAGAAACATGACGAAATCAGATTTCAGTGGTTCAATTCCAACAACAGTGAGAAAAATGTGACACACTGTACAAATGAGTAAGAATAATACGCATTTCAGGAAAAAAAAAAGACCATAAGTCTTTTCAACCACATGTTTTCAAGAGAAGTTACAACATTATCAGAGTCATCCAAAGGAATTAATTAACGGAATCATTAAAAATGTATTCACACCTATTATTTACTTGTGTGTTAGGATCTGCTAGGACTAGGCATTATCCTCTTTTTTACTAGGCAATGCAACTAAGGTTTCAGGAAGCTGAAAACAAAACAAAACAAAACAAAACAAAACACCCAGCGGATTGGTACCGTTTCTTAACTTCCTATTAAATGACAATATAGGCAATGTTAATACATTATCCACATGGCTTCTAGCTTTCTACCAAAGATTTCTCTGAATTTTCTGATAGTACTGGACTACCAAATGTGTCCTTTTAAAGTGTAGACATACAGAAACTGATCAGAAGCTTGAATCCAAGCTTTAAGGGATGGCTGGGCCATTGTTTCAAATAGAAATGATAAGCTTATGATGAAATCCAGTCATAACCTACCTGCCTGCTTCACTGAGAATAGTAAGAAGCAAGGTCTTCTGTTACTCTACAAATAAGCATGATTTCTAAACCATGAGGAGCTTGTAATGGTTGAATGGTGCACTCCCACCCCCAATATGTCAATGTCCTAACCTCCAGAACCTGTGAATGTGGTCTTATTTGGAAAAACAGTCTTTGCAGATGTAATTAGGTATCTTGAGATGAGATCATCCTGGATTTAGGGTGGACTCTAAATCCAATGACAGGTAAGAGACTGGCTATGCAAACAGTAGCCAGACTATATATAAATACAGCACTTTTACCTACAACCTGCAGCAACCAATTCAGGAAGGCCGTCCACTATCTACAGTAATCAGACTAGGAAGCCATCCTGCTATGTCAGACTTGTAGGAAGTTAGACTACTATCTCTAATAACAATTCCAGAAGCCAAACAATAAGTCCTGTAACAACTGGCTCCAAATGACCAGTATTTGATGAATAACTAACAGTTTCCCTAGTTGGGACCAATTAGAGAAAGCTAAAATGTACACTCTTACCCAATCACATAGGATGTCCCACTTTTAGTTAACTTACCTAGAGCTTTCCTATACCAATAGCCTCTAATCAGGGTATACCTGAAGATTCCCTTTTTTTCCACTATTAAAGCTTTCCTACTCTGCCGACATACAAGTGATACTGGCTGACTCCCTTGCCATAGCAAACTCTGAATAAATAATCTTTGCTTGTTCTCATATGGTTGGTCATTATTTCCACACAGGTGTCCTTATAGCAGAAAGGTAGAGGGAAATTTGAAAATCAAACACACATTAAGAAGCCCATATGAGTATGAAGACACAGAGTCCCAAGTCACACAGCTCCAAGCCAAGGGACAAACACCTAGAGCCAACAGAAGCTGGAAGAAGCAAGGAAAATGAGACACTTTGAAGGGAATATGGTCCTGACAACACCTAGATTTGGGACTTCTGTTTCTATAACTTTGAGAGAATACATTTTATCATGACTCTCTGGTTAAACTGACTTAAAAAAATTTTATAGAAAATTTATATACTATCAAGTTCCTTATAAAGTGTACACTAATACACTTTATAAAGTGTACACATTATAGTGTTTAACTGACTTTTTCAATTTATTACTAGGCTATGGGTCCAGACTGTATCAATGAGAGGGTTTCTTTTGTATGAACAAAATGCTAAGGAAGAAGCAATTAATTCTGCCTGGGAGGGACTGGGGATTCAAGGAAAGTTATGATTGAGCTTGGAAGATCTTAACAAGTAGCAGTTAGATAAGCATAAAAAGAGAAGGGTGTTCTAAGTAAAAGGAATAGCACATGTAAAGGATAAAATCTTGAAGCTCATCCAAGGAACAGCCTTTAGTTTGAGTGGCTTGGGAATAAGGCAGTTGTTTCTCAAACCCAATTATGCATCTGAATCATCTGTATAGATTAAAACAAAATCAACAGCAAAGAAAAACATGCCCAGACTTGACTCCTAGAGATTCTGATTCAAATGTATATCGATTGGAGTCCTTAGATTATTTTAAGTTCTGTTTGTAGTTCTGATGTGCAGCCAGGAGAACCACTGGAATGGGGTGAATGGAGATGAGGTAAGAGAGTTAGGTGATGAGGCTAGATAGTCTAGGAACAAATGGTGAAAAGAAATGTTGCGTAAATACAACACAATGACAAGCTATCTCTTCCCTGGCAGCTTTCCTATTTTGAAATACTTGTAAATTCTTTACTACCACTAGTGTTTAATGAAAGAAAATGAATTCCCATCATTGTTTATAAAAACACATATAAATGTTAAATGTTTTAAACCAGCATTGTAAGTCAACAGATCTCTATTTTGCTTAAGGTAATATTTAACATAAAACTCAGAGAGTGCAGAGTGCATCTTCTGATCACATGTACTATCAACTGGGGGCTCTTAACAAATGCCCCACAAAAATCACAAAAAAATTTTTTTTGACAAAAACATCTGCCAGGGATACTGAACAGCGAATTCCTATTCTGGGTTGGTGATCCCATCACCTAGTCAAATAGAATGGAAGCACTTGCCCACCTCCAAGTGCTCTTCTAAACTCCCAGATACCTAGGACTCTTACTCTTTCAGGCAAAACTTCTTCAGGATTTATCCTCTGGGCAACAATGAAGACAAAAGGGACCTCTCCTTCCATCATAACCAGTTCCACAGGAAGCACCCTTTGTCCTAATCTTCAAAGGCGGGACAGATTTTCCCTTTATCTTAGCATCTGCCCTCCATGTAGTAACTGCTCAATATTCCTAAATGAATGTTATACTCTTTGAGGTTAGACAAGGGATGCTAATTTATCACAATTCTAAGAGTTAATTGCCTTCTAATTTTCTACTAATGGCAAGTATTTTTAAATGGCCATACAAGACTTTGTCAATACAA
Source organism: Procyon lotor (assembly GCA_028646535.1). NCBI lineage: Eukaryota > Metazoa > Chordata > Mammalia > Carnivora > Procyonidae > Procyon > Procyon lotor. The sequence continues at coordinate 120,153,444 of CM053605.1, read as the reverse complement.
ATAAAAGAGCTGTAAATAGAGTTCGTCCAATTGGGGAGGGTATGTGCTATGAGTGCTGTGAAATGTGTAAGCCTGATGGTTCAGAGACCTGTACCCATTATATGTTAATTAATACATTATATGTTAATTAGAAAAAAAGAGAGTGTTCGACCAGTCAGCAAGTAAGGTGGAATCAGCAAAAAGGCAAAGGAAGGTTCAACCAAGTGTTTCTGGTAACAAAAAACCCCCCCCACACACTGTAAAAAACACCAAGAACTACAAACTCCAAATTTCCAAGTGCTAACACAAGCTGGTTCTCAGCGTTGGGCTCTGGTGAGGAAACCAAGTGTCTGACGCACACTGCTCGTCCTCGGGCGTTGGGGGAGCGGGCTTCCATTCGCAGGAGGGAGTCTGCCATTTGTTCCCCGGGGCGCTCCCGCCGCCCGGCTCTCCTCAGGAGCCCGCCCGCCTTCCCGCTGCCCGGCTCCCGTCTCCAGCCAGCCAGCCTGCCAGACCCCCGTCCCCCTTACAGGCTCGCCCTCCTGCCGCCCTGCTCCCCTCCGAGGCCCGCCAGCCTTCCAGCCGCCCTACTCACCTCACCAAACTGCCCCCTCACCAGGTCCGCCCTTCCCGCCGCCCTGCTCCCCTCACCAGCCAGCGGGCCAGTCAGCCGCCCCGCCCCTCACTGGCCCGCCCCCTCGCCCAGGGGCCCGCCCACCTGCCAGCCACCCGGCTCCCCTCACCTGACCCCCAGCCTGCCAGCCACCCGCCCCTCTCACCCGCCTGCCCTCCTGCAGCCCGGCTCCCTTCGCCCGCCCGCCAGCCTCTCAGCCTCCCGGCTCCCCTGAGAGGCCCGCAAGCCTGCAGCCGCCCCGCTCCCTTCTCCTGCGCGCCCGACGTCCCTCCCCACTCAAGAGCCCGCCCGCCGCCCCGCCCCGGTCACGGGCCCGCCTCCCGCCCAGCCTGCCGCTCGGCCCGCGGTCCCGGCCTCCGCCCGGTGACCCGGCTGGCTCCGGCTAGAGGGCTCTGGTTCCTGTTTCTCGTGCCTCAACCGGGCGGCGGAGGGCGGCCTCGACGGGTTGCGCGGACCTGGAACTGCTGAGGCGGCCGCGGGGGCCGGCGCTCGGCTCCTCCCGGGTTTTCCCCCCGCGCCTCTCGGTACCCAGCCCTCTTCTCCTGAACTCGCTCGTGCCTCCCTTCGAGTCGCCGGCCTGGCTCAGCCCGGTCCTCCGCTGCGGCGGGGCCCCAGCCGTCGTGCCCACGCCAGGCTGGGCGCCGGTGGTCGGTCTGCGGTGAGGTGGGTGAGGTGGGGCAGGCGCCGCAGCGGCGGAGTCGCGGGGTCGGGCTTAGAACTCCAGGTACCGCGCCAGTGGCTTCCGGGTTCCGTCCAGGCTTGGGGCGGGGGGCGGCGCCCGGGCGCCTCCGAGCTCGCGGAAGCCTGAGGGTGCAAGCCGAGGCGGAGACCGGGAAAACTGCTTGCGCTGCGCGTCCGTCGGTCAGAAAGTCCCAAGGAGCAGGGAGGAGGCGGCGGAGGCCCCTCCGGCAGGTGGAGACCCAGCGCGGGACCGATCGGGGCGGAGGGGGAGGGCAGATGCTTTTTGTGGCATTTCCCAAGGCAGAGGGGAGGATGGTTGTCACTCCCTCGCTTCTCTCAGTGTTTTTCACACCTGGCGAGGTGAACTTCAGTGGGAGCCCAGTACCGTCCAGAGTGGCGGTTGAGAGTGGCTGCAGGAGAAAAGCGCCCCGGGCCCTGGGGGTCACCACCCAAGGCGGCCCCTGAAGAGAAACCGACTTCTTGGGCTGGGAGGGGAGAAGACCCGCGCGGGGCGGGGGCGGGGTACGGAGTAAGGAAGCGGGTGGGCAGTACGTCTGATCCAAATCGCTGACCTGGAGTGCTGTGTAAAATCTGGAATCGTTTCAGCTTTAATTCCCTTAACGTAAATTTTAGATGCGGCTCCATTAACCTATTGAAGGCCCCGATATTTCATATGAAGGGGTGTGCACTGACATGCCAGTCGTGTCAGGATTAATGATAAACATATAACATAAATTGACACCCTGTAATTAAAAAGCAGGACTTTGTCTAAGTTAACAAGTAATTCCCTATTTAAAATTTGCGGTGTGAAGAAACATCACACACACACACACACACAAACTGTTGCTCTGCTGGGAAGATATACAAATCACTTTCACAAAACGAATTAAAAGGTGGTTCCACTCTCATGGTTCTCTTAGGACAAATAATGGACTGACTAGCTTTGCTTGGAGTCGTCTAGATCTACTATTTTTATTACGTTTTTAGATCAGTGAAGCTTTTTTTTTTTAACATAGGTACAAATTTGTAACTATGAGAAGATCGATAAAATTTTGCATTCTTAGGCTAATTTTTCTTTATAGGTGATTTCTTAGGAGACACAGAATTCTTCTTTGAAGGGCTTTGTACCCTACTGAAGGATGGCAGAAGCAGTGTTGATTGATTTCTTTGGTTCGAAATTTAACTCTCAGAAAAACAGTCATCAGGCATTACTGAAGACATTGAATGCTGTCAGATACCACCATGCTGCCAAGGCCAAGTTTCTTTGTATAATGTGTTGCAGTAACATCAGCTGTGAAAGGGATGGTGCACATAATAACTGTGAATTAGAAGCAAGCAATGGATTATCAACTCTCTTGAAAGAATTTGAGACTGTTAGCAATCCTAGTATGGCTGCCTCTTTATATACTATTAAACAAAAAATTGATGAAAAAAATTTGAGCAGCATTAAGGTAATTGTACCCATGCACCGGAAGACATTACTGAAGGCTTTTATTGATCAACTCTTCACCAGTGTTTACAGTTTTGAGTTTGAAGACTTACAGGTGACTTTGAGGGGAGGTCCTTTGAAACAATCCACTGAAATAAACGTGATCACAGCCCAAGAAGTAGAAGCAATCCAGAATGAAATTCAAACATATTTGAGAAGTCTGCCAGCACTGAGAGGAGAGTTAACCATTATCACATCTCCTTTAATCTCAGGTATGTTAAACACTGTGTTGTTTCTACTGTATACATGAAAAACTAGTCTTTCTTTAGGGGTTGTTCACCTTTTTTCTCCTCCTTTCTTCTGTGGACTATAGGTTTATTAGCTCATTGGCATCAGTTGCAACATGGGAGTATGAGGGATGTCAAGGGATCTCAAGGGATAGTCCCTTCAAAGCCACCCTTAACAAATAAAAATTTGCTTTATGCAAATTCAGTTTTAAGACAAATTCCCCAGCCTTCCTTTAAAATGAGATTTATGACCCCAAGCATCTCCTATTTAGACATTCTGATACCTTAACTCATTGGCACCCTCACGGAAGAATGAAATTTTATTTTATTTTATTTTATTTTATTTTATTTTATTTTATTTTATTTTATTTATTTATCTATTTATTTATTTTAAAGATTTTATTTATATATTTGACAGAGACAGAGAGATCACAAGTAGGCAGAGAGGCAGGCAGAGAGAGAGGGGGAAGCAGGCTCTCCGCTGAGCAGAGAGCCCAATGTGGGGCTCGATCCCAGGACCCTGAGAGCATGACCTGAGCCGAAGGCAGAGGCTTTAACCCACTGAGCCACCCAGGCGCCCCTTATTTATTTATTTTTAAGATTTTATTTATTCATTTGACAGAGAGAGATCACAAGTAGGCAGAGAGGCAAGCAGAGAGAGGGGAGGAAGCAGGCTCCTTGCTGAGCAGAGAGCCAGATGTGGGGCTGGATCCCAGGACCCTGAGACCATGACCTGAGCCCATGACCTGAGCCAAAGGCAGAGGCCTTAACACACTGAGCCACCCAGGTGTCCCAAGAATGAAATTTTAAAAAGTGAATGTTACTTCTTGGTTAAACGATATTTACTGTGGGCTATATGCTGTTAGGAATAACAAAGACAAATGGGACAGAAGATGCTCTTTGAAGAGCAATAATCCCATGGGGAAGGTAAAGCAAACACAACACATATATTTGTTGAGGGACACAGTGCTGTAGAAATTGGAAGCTAGAAAAACATGCAGCTTGAGGTGATCAGGGAAAGTCTTACTGAAACACTGGGTTTGTAACATTTTATAGTCTTTGTATAGCATATTTTTAATCTTCATTACTTCTATTCAACAGATATTTTCTTACATGGATTTACTACAAGAACAGGTGGAATATCTTACATCCCAACTCTTAGCTCATTCAATCTCTTCAGTAGTTCCAAAAGGAGAGATCCCAAGGTCGTTGTTCAAGAAAATCTGCGTAGGTTGGGGAATGCTGTAGGATTTAATGTGGAGAAATTTTACCAAATAAAGGTAAAATTTTGTGTCATGTTTTAGAAGATCTAAAATATATTCTTGACTGTGCTAATGACTACATGGACTTTAATCAAGCTATTTAATTTTTCATCTGGTGTTTTATCTAAAATTTTAGGATAACGCATTTGGTTGTTTTTCTTAGAACTATACACTATAGCCCAAAAATCAGTTCATCATAGATATATTTCACCTGAAGCTCCTTATATCTAAGAGTACAATTAATTCTTATAGTACCACTACCCTTTTTGATTTAGAAGGAAAATTCCAGAAGAGTGGGAGAGAAAGGCCATTATTTTCTAAATTAACATTAGGAGGAACTAGGATCACTATTGATGCCTTGTTTCTTACAGAATTCTAGCTTTCTTTGGGTCAGGAAAAGTAAAAATATCTTTAATTTGGTAATTAATTTAACTTCTTTCCATAAATAGCACTTTATGGAAAGTGCTGCAAGTAGAGATTTACCCATCTCTAGTAGGAGATGTTTGTGATGGACTGTATTAAATTGTTAAGTGTTAAAGTCTGTTTCCTTTTGAATAAAATATATAGAGATTATTAATACCAAAAGTTAAATGACAAGTAAATTTGGTATTTTACTATTGAAGTGATATTTTTAATGCTTGCTAGTAATATTAAACTGGTTATATAATTTTGTACACAATGAGTATTTTCAGAAAAAGCTTATGGTATGTGAAATTCTACTTTCAAAATATTTTTATCACACATCTGTGGTATTAGACTGATCATGCCAGTGACGTCTGGATTATGGGAAGGAAGGAACCTGAATCTTATGATGGAATCACCACAAATCAGAGAGGAGTCACAATAGCAGCTCTTGCTGCTGACTGTATACCAATTGTTTTTGCTGATCCTGTCAGAAAAGCATGTGGTGTTGCTCACTCTGGTAAGTATACTTAATTAAGCATTTAGGATTTTACCATTTTGTAGTATAGGAAAAGTTTTAATTTCTTTCTAGTGGCCATGACAGTTAATTTACAGGTATTAAATATAAAAATAGGAGTAGAGCTAGCTTACTTTTATTTTTTTATTTTATTTTATTTTAAAGATTTTATTTATTTGACAGAGAGAAACACAGCGAAAGAGGGAACACAAGCAGAGGGAATGGCAGCGGGAGAAGCAGGCTTCCTGCCGAGCAAGGAGCCTGATGTGAGGCTTGATCCCAGGACTCTGGGATCATGACCTGAGCCGACGGCAGACACTTAACGACTGAGCCACCCAGGCGCCCCCAGCATACTTTTATTATAGGAGCAGATAAAGTCAGTACCTAAGTCAGATTACATGAATCAGAGTAGAATTCCCAAAGGAAGCAATACCCAGGCTGGTTCCTGAGGAATTTGAAAGACTTGACTGGGTCCCAGGATTTCTCAGCAGGGTCACTATTAACATTTTGGGCAAGATAACCTTATGTTGTAGTTTACTTGGCTTTCAAAATTTCTAATGCCAGTAGCACCCCCAGCTGTTGTACTAACAACAACAAAAGTGTCTCCATGCTTTTCAGAACACTCCAAAGGGAGTGGTACTGCTTCTTGTTGAGAACCCCTGAAGTCTAGGCAATGGGGACTAAGCAGATAAGGCATGTTGGAGAAAATTATTCATGCAGATGAAGGTGCAGCAGGATGTGTAAATGTATGGAGGTAAGAGGCAAGATATGTTTGGAAAACTGCATTTAGTTTAATATGTTATAGTCTAGTGCCTTTAACTATTCTCTAAAGTTAAGAACAAAGGATTTTTCAATGTTATGTTAAGGTTATGGAATTTTGTTTTCTGAAGGTATTTTAAAATGTTATTTAGATTATCTTATGGTTATGACTTTGTGAAATGAGGGATGATCTTTTAGATTTCTTTCTGCTTGTAAATCTATGACTACTTTGCTTTTTAGACAAAGATAAATAAGAAAGCATATTTTTCTTCTGATCTAACTAAAGTTATGGGATTGGATGGCTAGAAGTCAGATTTATGATTTGATATTGTCAAAAAGTTATTTGAGTCTTAGTTCTTAGATATAAAAAGGGAATCTTATTTGTTACTTCTTAGGTTTTGAAACATTTTTAAATATCAAAGATTAAAGCTGTCAAAATGAAACACTCTTAAAGTTAAAGGTCTGACATTTTCTAATTTCAAAACTTGTTATAAAGCCACAGTAATCAAAACAGTATGATACTGGCATAAAAGCAGACATATAGACCAATAGAATAGAAGAAAGAGCCCAGAAATAAACCCTTGCATATATGATCAAAAGATTTTTAACAAGGTACCTGGACTATACAGTGGGGAAAGGACTGTCTCTTCAACAAATAGTGCTGAGAAAACTGGATATTTACATTCAAAAGAATGATGCAAAAGATCCTTATCTTACATCATATATAAAAATTAACTCAAAATAGGTTAAAGACCTAAATGTAAGAATTAAATCTATAAAACTTATTAAAGGAAGTGTAAATCCTTGTGAACTTGGTTTAGGCAATAGTTTTATTATGCCAAAAACACAAGAAACAAGAGTAAAGGCAGATAAATTGAAATTAATCAAAATTAATAAACTGCATCAAAGGACACAGGCAACAAAATTAAAAGGCAACCCATGGAATGGGAGAAAATATTTGCAGTTCATATGTCTGATAAGGGCTTAATGTCCAGAATATATAAAGAACTACAACTCAACAAAAAAATCAATAATCCAGTTAAAAATGGGCAAAGGTTTGAATGGACATTTCTCCAAACATGATAAGCAAATGGCCAACAATCAAATGGTGAAAAGATGTTTAATATCACTAATCATTAGGGAAATGCACATCAAAACTATGATGATATATCACTTCACACCCATTAGGATAGCTCATATTAAAAAAACAAACAAAAAGAAAATAACAAATGTTGGTGAAGATGTCGAAGAATTAGAACCCTGATGCACATTGGTGGGAATGTAAAATTGTGTCAGCTGTTATAGAAAATAGTATGGTGGTTCCTCAAAAATTTTAAAATAGAATTACCAGATGATCCAGCAGTTCTACTTCTGGGTATATATCCAAAAGAATTGAAAGCACACCCATGCTTATAGCAGAATTATCCATAATAGCAAAGAGGTGGAAGCAATACAGGTGTCCATAGATGGATGCATAGATAAGCAAAATGTGATATATACATACAATGAATATTATTTAGCATTAGAAAGGAAGGAAATCCTGACACCTGAATGAGGACCTTGAGGACATTATGCTAAATGTAATAAGTCAGTCACAAGAGACACTGTAAGATTACATTTATGTGAGGTATCTAAAGTAGTCGAATTCATAGAAACAGTGGAATGGTGGGTGCCATGGGCTGGGGGAAAGTGGTGAGGGGGAATTGTTATTTAATGGGCATTGAGTTTCAATTTTGCAAGATGAAAAAGTTCTAGAGCTTGGTTGCACAACAATGTGAATATATTTAACACTACTGAAGTATACACTTAAAAGGAGTTAAAATGGTAAATTTTATGCTGTGTATATTTCCCCCCAATTTAAAAAAATGTTTAAAAAAACGAAGGTGAGAGAGGACTTACAAGGTATAATCCCACTGGAAACTGAAAGTGTAGAATATTTTTAAAGGAAATGGAAGAGACCTCCCATTAAATATCTTTCCCAAGTCAGGCGCTTTGCATAGTGTACCTCATTTAAAAACCAGTGTTGTAAGGGTCCCAGGGTGGCTCAGTCAGTTAAACGTCTGCTTTAGGCTCAGGTCATGATCCCAGGGTCCTGGCATTGAGCCTTGCGTCAGGCTCCCTGCTCATCAGGAGCCTGTTTCTCCCTCTCCTCTCCACTTCTGCTCTCTCTCTCAAATAAATAAACAAACAAATAAATAAATAAATAAAATCTTAAAAAAAATAAAAATAAAAACCAATGTTTTAGTTAATTGATTATTTAGCTTAATTAATTGATTTTGTGATTCATTTGCTATTTCTGGACTTTGAAAAATATGTAAATTGACTCTGCTCATTTTTAAGTTAGTTATAAATTAAGGTAAAATGTTGTTTTAACTTACCTTATCTCTTTTTCTTCCTATTTACCAGGTTGGAAAGGTACTTTGCTAGGTGTTGCTATGGCTACAGTGAATGCTATGATCACAGAATATGGCTCTAGTTTGGAAGACATTATTGTTGTGCTGGGACCTTCGGTAGGACCTTGCTGTTTTACTCTGCCAAGGGAATCAGCAAAGGAATTTCATAATCTTGATCCTGAATGTGTACGGTTATTTGATTCACCAAATCCCTATGTTGACATTTGTAAAGCCACCAGGTATGTTTGATTTCATTCCAGAACTGCAAGTTTGGTTATTGCTTATTGTTTCTAAAAAGAAAATTATTTTAGACAACAATTAGTAACTCCAAGAAAAATTGAGGCGGCAGATAAATAAGTAGATGACATACATATTTTATACAAAAACATATTTTGATTATGAAATCTATTCTCATTTAAGTTTGACTAACAGAAATATTCCTGTCTATTATCTCTTACTGACTTAAAAGTGCAGGAAGATATATTTGACTTAGTTTTGAGAGCTCTACTTCATATAGAAAAGTTGCCATGTACTTCATAGCCTTTCTTCAGCTAAAATCTCTAATGTAATAAACTATCAGAAAGATGATATTTTAAAATTATTTTTATTCTCTAACTAGAGGAATATATTTCTTAGCAAAAATATTAGATAATATAAGCATGCATGTGGTCGCTCTCAAGTTTCTGTGGTTTCTTTCAATTTTGAATTATGAAATTTTGCTATTAAAAGCCATTATTTGTCATTTCTAAAAAAGAAAATTAATTTGATTTTAATTGTGTTTCTATTCTAGTCAACAAAACCTTGCCCAGATTCTGCCTTATTTAGCACATAAGTAGAAAGGACTGAAATTGATTGTTAAATGTGACTTGTGGAATTACTATCACTAATTTATAGTCATATTTCATATTGTAAAGTGTTTATGGAGAAGCAACTTCTCTGTGAAAATCTGTTAATAGGAGGTCAAGAGGTGGGAGGGCCAAATGACTAAACAGCATGCTCTGTCTGAATCAGATGAATCTTGTCTGCAAATATTCTGGTAACTTTAGATGTTTCTTCTAAATAAGTACTTGGTTTTGATTATAAAATTCTGGACCCAGGTCATGTTTGCAGGACAATATAGAAGGTTTTATAGTTCATATATAAACTTAGGTGATTAATGGTGATAAAATCTTCCTAATTCCTGACTTGTTTATGTTTTGTATCCGAAAACCAATTTGCATTGTTTCAAGCAAATCTTTCCCAGAATTCTTTTACACCATTATTCGTATGTATATATTTTTTATGGCTTTGGCTATTGGTAAAATAAACTCTTGGTATTGTGTGAAAAATCTTTATCCTAAGGATTCTTTTAGAACGGGGAGGAATTTTACCTCAGAATATTCAGGACCTGAACCAAGATCTTGACCTCTGTACATCCTGCCATCCTGATAAGTTTTTCTCCCATGTTCGAGATGGCCTTAATTTTGGTACACAGATTGGCTTCATATCAATTAGAGAATGAGGTATGGTAGGTTTCTTCTCTCCCTTTACCTCTTTTCTTTTTCCTCTTTCCATCTTTTCCTCCCCTCATTTTTAAAAATAATTAATTATATTTAACTTTACCCCTTTATTCTTGTAGGAAGAATTAAGTTTCTACTTTTAGTGAGGCAGTAAGAGGTAGAAAAGTTAATATTTAGGGACATGCTCTAATATAAAAAATTGCCACTCCTTTTCCTAGTTAATGAAGATAATCAGGCCAGCGTATAAATATATAAATAAAATAATTTATTTAAAAAATCCTGTGTGTATACCATTTATCTCATATGTACTTGGCATCAGTATATTTCCTATCATTAATGTCTTCAAAACTTTCTTTTTTATTTTTTTTATTTTTGAGAAGAAATCTTTGCATAAAGATTCTAAATTCTAGGTTAATAAAAAGTCCTCACATATCCAAACTGGCTTGGTTTTCAACTAGATTTGCAACTGATTATAGCAGAAGTTGGCCAATTTTCTTTAAAGGTTAGATAGTAAATATTTTAGGCTTTGTGGTACATACAGTGTTTGTCTCAGCTAAGCTTTGCCATTATAGAGCAACAGTAACAACATACAATGAGTATGACTGTGTTTCAGTAAAACTTTATTTTTAAAAAACAGATGCGGGGCCAGGCGGGTTTGGCCTACAGGCTATAATTTGCTGATACATGACCTATAGTCATAGAGTAAGACTGAGTATAATTTCATTAAATTAGTATTTATTTCAGATGTTTTTTAGAGTTATACAAAAGTATTTCATGACAGTGAGTTAGTACTGACCCTTAGCATATATCTAATTTTCTTTAAGTTTACTCTTAACTGAATTAATATTTTTTGCAATCTTCACAATGTCTTTAACTCTTTAATATACAAAAGACTTTAGTAGACTTAATGATCCTTACCTTCATATTGTAATAACACTAGTAAGAGTCTTATATTTGTTTTCTATGTGTTTTTACAGATGCTTGCCTGGATTTTTATACAACTGTTTCCTGCCTCCTTCTAAACTGATTACAAGAGAGAAATTTAGCTGTTTGATTTACTTAAAACAGAGAGGATTACAATGGATAATTCATCTTTAGGTATATTTTCGCTATTAATCCAAAGCCAAATGACTTTCATATTTGATTCTAGCAAAATCTAGATGAAGATTATTCTTTTTTTTCTTTTAGTTTTCAATTTATTTCCTCTGTCTATTAGCTCCTTAGCTATATTGTTTTCATACATTTACATATAAATATATAATATGTATTTATTTTATATTAATAATATCTTTGCAATCATAATTAACCCAACACTATTTTGAGTTAATGAAGATTATTCTTAAAGTTTGTTCTATTTGTTATATAAATCAGGAATAGGTCTGTTCAGTTCAGTTCAGTATTTACTGGGTATACCCTATTTGTCAGGCATTGTGTGAAGCATAAGTGAATCAAACTGAATAAGACCTTTTCACTTTTAGTCTAATGCAGTGGAGGAGATAAACACTTATAATACTTAAATTTAATTTTGATAGCAGTGGAAGAGTATAGAAGAATGAAGGGTAGGGTAAGTCCTATAGAGAAAAAGATATATTACATGGGCCTAAAAGATATACTGGCTTTTGACAAATGAAGAACAAGCATAACAGGTAGAGGGAATACCGTGAAACTAGGGCATGAAATTGAAAGTGTAAAACATGTTCTGGAGAGAAGAGGGTGTAGGCAGAAGTTACTAGAAAAACAGGTTGGAAAGAGATTAGTTAGTCTCAAATGCCATGTCAAAGACTTTAGAGTTGATTTTCCAGGTAACGAGTAAGCATAAAAAGTAGGGGAGTGTTTTTATTTCTTTAGTGTCATTTGTAACAGGATGGATTTAAATCGTGAGAGACCAAAGCATAAAATATTTAAGAGGCAAAATATTTTAAAAAAGAAACAATGAAGACAGTGGAAATTAAGATGGAACTGGACATGGAGTCAGTAGATCCTCTTAATAGATAATGAAGATGACAGGTGAGGAAGAGTGGAGAAGTCATTGATGACTCCAAGATTTCTGTTTGGTTGACTATCAAGAGCAGCAACAAAGGAAAGGAAGATGTGTAGGAAAAGGGAGAAGAGTGGTGAGTTTGACATGTGTACTGAAGTATATCCAGGTGGATATATTTGGTCACTGACTAGAAATACAGACATCACATTTTGGTGGGAGCTGGGAGAAAGATACAGATTTAGAAGTTGGTTATGCAGAGATGAGGCCTGAGTTGGCTAGAGTGGGCTGAATCATCTAGGCAGAACTACAGGGTGAGAAAAAGGACATTCAAGGGTAAAACCTCATACAACACATACATTTGAAGAACAAGAAGGTAAACAAGTTAAAGAAAAAAGATGAATCATCAGAAATAAGGGGGGGAAAAGCAGAATATACTTATTTTGAAGAAAGCCAGTATGAATGTGAGAGGTACTTAGAATTTCCAGAGGTACAAGGTAGAAGAAATTTTCAGAGTTAAATAAAATGTGGAACGAGAAGGAAGCCAGTGGATTAACCATATCAAAGCTGTTCTACAAGCAATGGTGGCAGAGTCCGATTTCAGTGCATTGAGGAGGAGGATGCATAGGTGTCCACTCTTCGATAGTATTTATCAGAGAAAATAAAGCACTGGGGGCTGTAACTCGAAGGAAGGGGTATATATTTTTTTGGTCAGTACTTTTAAGTATATTTGTAGGCTGAATAGAGAAGTCAGGCTGTTTTCACTTGGGAGAAAATAATGTGACATGTAATATATGACATGTATTTTTAATATGAGTAGTTATATTGCATCTTAAATTTTTTTTTTGTTTTATACATTTGTTTCTAACTGAACATGCAGTGGCATAATGGAAAGTTACATTTGTTAGGTATTTACAAAGGATTTTTACATACATTACCTTATTTTACCTTTATAGCTACTCTGAAATACATAGGTCAGTTGTTACTCTTTTTATTCAGATGAGCAAACTGAGTCTCATTGAGGTGGAGCTTAAAATCAGATAATTTGTGGTAAAATAAGATTTGAACTCACATCTTGTGATTTAAAATCTCATTTCAGATTTTACAGTTAATCAAAGCTATATAAGTTGATTTTTATTTTCAACGTTTTGTTAATATCCATTCAGCCAAAATTTTGTTGAGCTACTAGGATAGATTAAAAAAAATACAGTTGTCACCTTTCAGATGTTTAATATTTAGTGAAAGGTGGCAGTCAATAAATTAGTTTCAATGCTGTGATTTATGTTGTAAGGTTGTCACAACCTGATACCTTGTTTAGTTGAATTCTTCTATGCAACTTGTGACTCAATGTAAAATTTAAATAAAATACCTCATTACTTCCAGTTGATGGCATTAAACACAAAGCACAGGATAATAATTTCAAACTCATGCAAAAAACTTTTATGTTTAATGATAATTATAAAGATAAAGAATAATTTCACACATTTAGAAAGTTTGATGATTTTCCAGTTCTTCAATGTGCATTATTTTGTTTGAAGTTTACAAATTTATAAGAGTATTAGGTGGCTAATACTGAGCTGAGTGTGGGCAGCTCAGTCAGTTAAGTGTCTGCCTTCTGCTCAGGTCATGATCCCAGGGTCCTGAGATTGAGCCCTGTGTTGGGCTCCCTCTTCAATAGGGAGTCTACTTCTCCCTCTGCCTCTCCCCCTGCTCTGTTCGCTTGCGTGCATGCTCTCAAGTAAATAAAATCTAAAAAAAAAAAAAAGAAAAAGACTATTAGGTGGCCATATTTCACTTTATGTACCAAAATATTATAAAACCAAGTAAAAATTATATTTGACTATCTGTGATTTTAGATTATCTGCTTCAGAGTATTTAATGAAAAGTCTTACTGTTTTACTGAGTGAAAAATATTGATTCAATAGCTCAGAAACAGAATGAATAGGTTGTTAAATAATCATATCTTATTATCTCTATAAGATCTCTGTCACTTTCTGGGGCTCCTGGTTGGCTCAGTTGTTAAGTGTCTGCCTTCAGCTCAGGTCATGATCTCACGGTCCTGGGATTGAGCCCCGCATCAGGCTCCCTGCTCAGCAGGAAGCCTGCTTCTCCCTCCCTCCTGCTTGTGTTCCCTCTCTTGCTGTCTCTCTCTCTGTCAAATAAATAAATAAAAATCTTTAAAAAAAAAAAAAGATCTCTGTCACTCTCAAGCATTAAATATAGGTTTCTGGAACTTTGAAGGTACAACCACATGATAATTTTTATTTTTAGTTTAAGTTTTGTTTTCAATCTAAGTACTACTACTAACTGCACATAGGAAATATTGGTTGTCATTTTATGAAGAGGAATTAAGATTGTAAATCAGATGAGAGTTCATGATATTCTTTTGGAGGTAGTAAGTATCAAACTAAAATTGAATTGTAACTTTAGGTTGTGAATAATAGCACAGTGACTAAATATGCTATACTCTAGTGCTTTATCAAACAAATTTAAAAAAAGTGATCTTTCCCTAGGAAGCAATATTTCTGTAAGTAGCTCTGCTCTGTTTCTTGATAGAAAGTTGAGCCAATCTCTTCTCTGTATTTACTTATGCCCAAAAAAAAAGGAGGGGCAATTAAACTTAATGAATGTATTGCTCCTACTTTATATGCAAATATATTGTAGTTCAAGTATATAAAATCATTTAGGAACTCTGACCTACCTGGAACTATCTCACTTCTACAGAATCTCCATACTTTTTCTGTAAGTAGATTTTTTGGGGGAAAATTCTTAGAATCCTATTCTAAGACACATGACAAAAACATAAATAATACCCACGAATCCAAAATCTGGAGGATAAGATTTCAATTATATATGAATTATATCATTTTATATCCAAAAGTAGATTTGATATGTTTTCACTTGGTTATCCTAAAGTTATACTTAAAATATATCCATCCTACTTTTTATGTGAACTCTTGGAGAACGCCACCAATCTATATAAATTCAGCACTTTCACGAAAGCCCTGCTTAGTTTTCTATGTGTGTGTGTGTGTGTGTGTGTGTGTGTGTGTGTATTTGAGTTTTCATGCTAAATGGCAAGCAAGAAATATGTATGCATTATATATGATACATAGCCTCTTTACCCTAAATGTAAACTCACACAAAACACATTGGATGCAGTGGAATTACAGATTTCTTTCTATAAAGTTTTTATAAATTGTGCAGTAAAGAATGGGAACCATGGTTTTTGTGCTTACTATATATGTTTATGGGAACTGTAGTCTAGAGCATCTATGTTTCCATTGTAGGCAGTGTTTTTAAGCTTGTGATTTCAGAGATGGGGCAGCTGCTACAAATAATACATTTTTCTGTGCTAGATCTTTGTTTAGTGAAGGAAATAGAATCTGCCAGTACAGCAGATTAACACATTTAGTTTGGACTCATGATGATCCATGTCAATTTTGTGAAAATAAACTTTTCCTACTGTCCTTATGTGCATTTTTTTAATGGAGAAGTAAATGCTTACATCCTATTTCCTGTGTCCTTGTACCAAGTGCAGGTGGTAAACTATGTCCTTTCTATATCTGGAGTAGGCTTTTTGTTTTATTTTATTCTTGGAAGGCTGAGGTGTCCAGTTAAATATTTTATTAAACAACTAAAATTTCCAGGAGATGTTTTAGCTTGAAATGTCACATTTCTTTCTAAAAACAACAGCAACAACAAAAAGAGTACTCTCATTTCATGAGAAACATTTGTGGAAAATAGATTTGTTCATGGTAACAATTGAGTTTTGAGTTTTTAACATCCTCCATTTTCTTAATTCTTAGTTTTGTGTTGCACATTGCTTCAGTTTATATCTTACATGTACTTCCCTATTCCTTTACATAAGTACGTTTTAGAGTTATATTTTCTTATCCTCCATCATCCTTATTTTCATAATTGATATTTCATATTCATAAGGTAATTTAATTCTTTGAATTTTATACTTTCAAATACATATTCAGACTTAGATATAAAGTTCCTTATTGGACATATCCCGTGGGCCCTCAAAACAATATCCTCCAACTTACCATTTTCCCTCCAAAATTTGTTCACCTTTCATGTTCTATGTCAGAGAATGAAATCATTTTCCATGAAGTTGCCCATCCAAAAATCTTAGAGCGTTTCTGAATATCCCCCTTTCCTTTACTCTTATTTTCCTATGCTTCTGCCTTTGTAAATCTATCATCTGTTCCTGTGCCTCTTACAACTGCCAGATAGGTCATTGTGTCTCACATGCATCATTTGAGCACCCTTCTAACTAGTCCTTCATTGAATCCCTTCTTTGACTGCTATTATTGATTGTTCTAAAATGCATATCTGGTCATATTATATCCCTCTGAATTATTTTATGGCTTTTCCACTGTCTCCAAGATAAAGACCTACTCACTGACTTTTATAAGTGCTATTATGATCTCACCCCTGCTTACCTTTTCAGTTTCCACCACTCCCCACTCTATATCACGTATTCCAGCCATTGTGCAATTTTTTCATTTCCTAGGATATACATAAAGCTAGGTCAGACCACAAAGGTTGGTTTGCATTCAAAGTTTGACTAGAAGTCAAATTAGGATTAAGGTTACTTTCACTTAGACTTTCTACTAAATTAGAAAACAAACAGCACCAAGGACATATAATATCTAAGTGAATGCATTATAGCACTCCAGTG
The DNA here is from genome assembly GCA_028646535.1 of Procyon lotor. NCBI lineage: Eukaryota > Metazoa > Chordata > Mammalia > Carnivora > Procyonidae > Procyon > Procyon lotor. The sequence continues at coordinate 120,136,934 of CM053605.1, read as the reverse complement.
TTCCCCTAGTTCCTTAGGGAGACATGACCAAAATTCAGTTGTCAATGTAGTATATATTCAGTGAGTAGTATGCCAGGTCATATATAGAAGAAGCTCAGTAGTTTTTGTTCCATTAGGGTGAGGGGGCATGTTAATGTTGAAAGGTCTACCTTCTACCATATAACAACATTTTGCTATATCTAAACATGAATAATTTTTTTTTGTCATGTCATTGGGTTCACAGCAAGTCTTACATTATCTTTCATAGTGGTGATTTCTCTTGCCTCCTGGCTTTATACCTATTGTTGGCTCTGTGTGCATAGTTCTCAAACTCATTTTTCTTGAATAACTCACAACCATTCTTTAAGGCGCAGATAAGTGGTCATCTCTTCTAGAACATTTTCCTTGGTCATTTTCCTAAGTAGCATCCTGTGTGTCATTTTTTATAGTCCTCAGTGTACTGATTTCTAAATGTTGGTCTGTTACTTGTCTATTAGTAAATGTAAGCTCCATCAGAGTAGGACCAGGTCTTACTTATTTTCATATTTTTAATATCTAGCAAAGATTAACATACTGTAATCACTTATATCTATAGAAGGGAAAAAGGGAGGGAGAAAGGAAGGAATCTTTTAATGGTTCAATACTAAGTCCAAAGATAAAGATAATAAAGCATTTTTGGGGGGGTGAGTCTGTGTGTTGTCATTTTTTTACCAAGTAGTTTTCTATTTTCAATATTTAGTTGAATTTAAATAATTGTGATACATTAATGTCATTTTAAAGAAAGAACATCTGTTTTAAAATGTTCAGCCATGTTTCTTTAAAAAAATAGAATTTCTGGTTTCCAATTTGTGTAACAATATAAACTTTAAATTATTGCTTTAAAATACATGTCTTTGGGATGCTTGGGTGGCTCAGTCAGTTAAGCATCTGCCTTCGGCTCCCTCTTGATCCTAGGGTCTTGGGATTGAGTCCCACATCGGGCTCCCTGCTTAGCGGGGAGCCTGCTTCTCCCTCTACCTGCTGCTCCCCCTGCTTGTGCTGTCTCTCTCTCTCTCTGACAAATAAGTAAAATCTCAAATAAAATAAAATACGTGTCTTCTTTGGGAATGCTGTATGTTAGAGACCAATATGTATTTTGCAAACTGTTGATTTTTTTCACTCCTGTAATAATATATTTTCATATTTATTTTATATTACAGAAGGGCCGCGGTCTGTGACCCCATTGAACTTATTTACATCCTGTTAAGGAAATGAATACGACCATTTAATCAAATCACTATGACAGGGACCTAGAGAGTAAAGATCAAAGAGGTAGTTCTTTTCAATGAAAATTAAATAGCTTTTCAATAGCTCTCTTGATATTTGAAAGTTAAATAGTAAAATTGTTTTGTTTTCTTTGTTTTAGTAGACTCTAGAGCAATAGTTCTCAACCTTGGCTACATGACTAGAATTAACCTGGTAAACTTTTAAAAAACACGCAAAACCAGGGGCACCTGGGTGGTTTGTCGGTTAAGCATCTGACTCTTCATTTCAACTCAGATCATGATCTCAGGGTCATGGGATCAAGCCCCATGTTGGGCTCTGTAGTCTGCATGGTGGAGTCTGCTTGGGATTCTCTGCCCCACTCCCTTCTCCTGGCTTGCACACTCCCTCTCTCTCTCAAATAAATAAATAAATAAAATCTTTAAATAAATAACACTCAAAGCCAATTCAATTAGAATGACAGGTGTGAGTGTTAGGACCAGGCATCAGTGCATGTCAAAGCCAGTTTTGAGAACCCATCACCAGGTACTTGTATAACCTCATTTAGTTGAATTTATTTAAATAATGATATATTAATGTAGTATAAAGAACATTTGCAATAGGGATCTATCTTAGGGTTTTTAGCCACGTTTTTATTTATTTTTTGTTTTGTTTTGTTTTTCTACCCATCATTAGACTCTCCTGTTTCCAACTTGTAGTAAATTTGAGAATGTTGAGTCCAATCTGATCTAAATTTAAAGCTTCTTCTCTTCCCAACTTGGACCAGAAAAGCATTGCTTGATCCCATTGGAAAAAGGCATACCTCCTTACCACTTATAAAAGCGGTAGATTCCTAAATTTCAGTATTCTTATCCTAGGACATAAACTTGTGTACACAAGAGTATACCTGGGTCCCTCTCTGGTGCCCCCATGGGACTTTGGCAGCTAGGGAAACTAACTCAAATGTACTGTTCATCCTACTTGCTAATTGTTGAATAATGAAGTCTTTTGTCCCTGACTCAGTCTTTTGTCCCTGCCAACATCCATGAAACAGTGATAGGCTCTTTATTAGCTAATTTATTAGCTTATAAGCAGGGTTAGATAAAGAAATTCCAGACCCAACAAAGAAGAAACACATTTGTTACAGGACTCCCTATCTAGAGGTGTTCATAAGTGAATGGATAAATCTCTTGATAGGGATACTGCCTGAACAAAGCAAGAAATAAAGCCCCAGACTAGTTTTCTTTGGACTTCTAATGTCATTATAGTAGTATAAATTTTGGGACCTGTGGATGACTCAGTTGGTTAAGTATATGCTGCTCAGGTTGCATCTCAGGGTCCTGGGATCAAGCCCCCTCCCCACCCCCCAGTTGGGCTCCTAGCTCAGTAAGAAGATTCTTACAGAGTTATCCAATGAGAAGGAAATTGTTGTGCCCCTCCAAGTTGAACCACTAGGAAATCCCTCCATAAACATGACCTCAAAACATAACTGATCCAACTTCCATCCATTGTCTCTGTATATCCCTACTCTAATAAGTCTTCACTCACTTTCAGATGAAGGGAAACTCAAAGATTATGCCAAAAATGTAATTGATTCTAGACTTCATATCAAAGCTCTTAGCTCCTGGGGAGTCGAGATTTGAATCTCTAATCTCTGCCATGAGAGCCTTCTTTCTGCCTTAATTATAAGTATCTCTGACTTGTTTTGTTGGAAATTTATGGGCATAAGTTTCACTAACATTGATGAGACTTTGGTATCTAATGTGGAGGTAAGAACACTCATAAAATTTTTCTTTCATTGCTGAAAGCCTCTGATAATGTTTATCAGAATACTTGGAAAATGTGTATTAAAGTGTAGTCCATTATAAAAGAGTGGTGATTCAGGTTTGGATCACCTATGATATCTGGCTTTCACTGAGTATAAACAAAGCTTTAACACTAGCGTCATGGTCATAATCTCTTACAATCTTCCTTTGTCTTTCCCTTTATAAATGTTTTGTGTGTCATGCACATTCATCCACTGGGTGGCAATATGTACTCAGGAATGTATACTGTTTCTAGTTCCCTATTCCAACCCCCTCCTGTTACTGAATTTAAGATGTCAAACTTTTTTTTTTTAAAGATTTTATTTATTTATTTGACAGAGATTGAGATCACAAGCAGGCAGAGAGAGAGGGGGAAGCAGGCTCCCCGCTGAGCAGAGAGCCCGATGCGGGGCTCGATCCCAGGACCCTGAGATCATGACCTGAGCCGAAGACAGAGGCTTTAACCAACTGAGCCACCCAGGCACCCCTCAAACTTTTTTTAATCTGGAAAATAGCCATTGTATCATAAGAAACAGTTTTGTATATATTCAAGCTCCTACCAGAAGTGACTACAGAGATTTTAATAATGTTAATACTTCCTGCCATTTACTGTCAACCACATTCTCTCTCCTCTCAATATGTTCACACACACACATTTGCAAAATAGGAGATTCTTCATGGTCTTCTTATCCCTCACCATTTAAGAGTCATTCATATCTCACTCCTTAAACATACACGTGCCCTTTCTAAATTTCCTTAACCTATTTTTCAACTCCAATACTCTTAGTATTCTATCTCTTATTTCTGTGGCTCTTGCATGACAATGGACTTTTCCCTTTTTCCGTATAAATTTATTCAAAAAACCAAATAATGTAATGTTAAGGGATTTTTATATATCATCAACTTTGACTACCTAATTTTTTTTCTAGATGAGCATACTGAAGTCCCAATATAAAGTCAATTATGTTAGTGCTGAACACGACCACTAGAGATCATCTACTTAGAGACTCTACAGATACCAGTGTTGAGACGCAGAGATCTGGTGACTTGCTTAGGGTCACCCCATAGGTAATAATGTGGAGCTGCTGTTTATTCTCTTGATCCTTAGGTCAGAGCTCTTTTCACCACAGAGCTTTGTCTTGTTTAACCATTGATTTATATATTCAACTCATTCATCTATTCATCAAAAAATGTTTAAGTAGCTGCTCTGTTCCTGGCACTGTGTTGAGGTTTGCAGGTACAAATTTGGAGTTACACTACTTTAAATAAAGAGTTGAAGCTAAAGTTGAGTAAACTGCCACCAGGTGGCATAAGCCGCCAGATTGGCAAGGACATTTATAGGTAGTTTGTAGGTAACCATTCAGTTTTCCGTCTTAGACATTTTTTTTTTCAAACTCAGATGATGAGAACTGGTTTGAATGTGCAATCAGACTTATTTTCTGTTAAGGTGCTGCCAATCTGCCAGCCTCCCAGGCACAAGACTTTGAGTTATTTTTTTGTTTCATGTTTTGTTTTACTCATTGACTCACTGCTTGTTCAAACTCGTTTCTTTCCTCACCTTTAGCCCCTTTATAAAAGCCTACAATTTAGCAATGTCAGGAAAACAACACCTTGGGCTAGTCTCAGCTACTGCAAGTTCATACTTCTGAGCCTTCGTTCCTGCTGTTCTCTTCCCTGAAATTCCTTTTCTTGTAAACTCATCATTGACTTACCAGTATTCAACAAACTTTTGAGTGGTTATTATGATGATGCTGATATATGAGATGCCAAACTATGTCCTCTATTTGCATACCAGAATCTGCTATGACCCTTTCTACGCTTCAGAGAGTAAAGAAGATCCAGTTGGTAAAATAGGTATATGAACAAATAGATTGAAGGCAATTACCAGGCCTAATGATGACCAAAGTATCAGCCTTGCAGGGGTAGTCAAGAAAGAAATTGGCCGGGGGCACCTCCATAGCTCAGTTGGTTAAGCAACTGCCTTCAGCCCAGGTCATGATCCTGGAGTCTCAAGATTGAGTCCCATATAGGCTCCCATCTCAGCAAGGAGTTTGCTTCTCCCTCTGACCTTTACTCTTTCATTCTCTCTCTCAAGTAAATAAATAAGTAAAATCTTTAAAAAAAAGAAAGAAAGAAATTGGCCCTTGGGTTAGGTCTGGAGGATAACTCAAATAGTTTAAATGGATGCAGAGTTAAAGATGGTTTTATAGGTTACCTGGGTGACTCAGTGGGTTGAGCCTCTGCCTTCGGCTCAGGTCATGATCTCAGGGTCCTGGGATTGAGCCCTGCATCAGACTCTGCTCAGCGGGGAGACTCCTTCTCCCTCTTTCTCTGCCTACTTGTGATCTCTCTCTCTGTCATATAAATAAATAAAATTTTAAAAAAAGATGGTTTTATAGAGTGAGATGAAATGGCGTGGTATTTCAAAGTCTGACAATTTTAGCATAGTTAGAAGGTATAATGTATATAAGTAAATGGCCAACGTTAATATTAAAAAGAAAGGTAGGGGCCAGATTATGAGGGTTCTTGAAAGACCTGCAAGGAAGTTCGGACTTTATCCTTTAGGCATTAAAAGTCATTACAATATTTAGGAAGGGGGATGGCACAAATAGATTTGCATTTTAAAAAGATCATCCCCAGCTGTATGTGGCATGGTTTGGAAAAAGGTGAGACCAGATATAAAGCAACCAGTTAGGAAATGACCATAAAACCTAGGTGGGGATGCTCAGGGTTGAACCAAGGTAAGAACCGTGCTAAAGAAGAGGCAAGGATGAATCTGAAAGCATCACAAGAATTTGGTAATATGATATTGTGATATATAATAAGAAATATATATTTGATCTTTGTACCCTTTCCTGGCAGAGCTCTCCTAACACTCATGGAATTTTCTAAGTGATGAGAACCAGAAAGGTATTTTTTGTTATGTTGATGAGGTGACTTTTGGAAAATTGTGTAACCAAAGGATGGGGGATGATGGCCAGGAGAAGAAGGAACTGATTAGAGGGTTAGAACTTTCAGTCTTACCCCCTGACCTTAGGGGAGGGGAGAAAGGCTAAGGGCTAGAGGTTGAATCAATCACTGATGGTCAATGACCAATGATTTAATCAATTGTGCTATTAATAAATCCTCCATAAAAACCCAAAAGGATGGAGTTCTGAGATCTTGCAGGTTGGTGAACACATGGAGATCTGGAAACAGTGGCACACTCAAAGTATGGAAGTTCCCTGCCCTTTCCCCATACCTTGCCCTGTGCATCTCTTCCATCTGGCTGTTTCCGAGTCACATCCTTTTATTATAAACCAGTAATCTACTAAGTAGAATGTTTCTCTGAGTTTTGTGAGCCATTCTAGCAAATTTATCAAACTTGGGAGGGAGGAGGGAGTCCGTGGGGCCCACCAACCTAGAGCTGATTGCAACAACTTGGAGATGGGACTGGCATATAAAGTGGAGGGGTGATGGTGAGAATGGGAGTGGGGGTGAAGACATTCTTGTGAGACTGAGCCCTTAGCCTGTGGAATTGGACGCTCTCTCTAGGTAGTGTCAGAACTGAGTTGAGTTGTAGGACACCGAGCTGGCATTTGACAAGTGCTTGGTGGTGTGTGGGAAAATTTCTCCCCATACAAGTTGGAATTAGTTCCAGAACCTCTAGGTGAGGAATAAAAGTTGAGAGTAAGGAGAAAATGCTAGATGGCCACCAGGTTCCTGGCTTAGGTCACTGGGTGAATGGTGATGTCATTAAATAAAATGGAGGATACAGGAGGCCAGGCACGTTTTAGGGGGTGATGGTGGTGAATGTCTTGAGTTTACTTTAGGACATATTATCTGATTATTTGCACTATTCAACCTCATACATTATTAACATATAGGCTAGGATGAAAGATCTAGGTAAGACAAAAACTCCCTTTTAAAAACATTCATCAATCAATCAGTATGTCAGTCAAAAATATTTTAGTAAAAGAAAAAAAATATTTCAGTGCTTCTTTTATGTCTTCTAAGGAGTTAAGTGCAATAGGTACATGGACCACACCTCCCAAATTTTCCACAATAGTTTCACTTTCCTACAGTATTGCTTTCAACAAAGGCAATTCACTAAATATATAACTAATGTGATTTAATTTTTATATCTTGTTAGAATTTTCTCATAAATAAGTTCATAAGTTATTAAGAGGTTTAAGGCATGAATCCTGAAAATAAGAAATCTGTAGTCTAATCCAGAAGAACTCAACATCTCTTAACCATTTAGCGGTAAACTTTCATGTTATGAAGGTTCATGGGGCATCCAGAAAGGGGCTGTCATTTTTGGAAGGAGATATTAGGGCTACAGTTAAGGTGAAACTAGAATTGCAGCAATTCTCTAAAGAATGACCAGTATCTGAAAAGTCAGGCAGTGGGTGAGGAGAGCAGCATTAGGAAAGACACCAAGTTGGAAATGACCTCTATGTGTTCAAGGGAGATTGAGGACCATGGCCTATCTTGATTTGACTCTACCACAGAGAGCAGCTGATAGGTTGTATGACTCCTGTTCCTGCTTTCCCATGCCTACCTCCTCCTCATGATTCATTTTATTATTTTTCTAAGTTACAGTGAAGATTTCTAGTTTTATGATTTCTATGATCTCTTTTTCCATTCCCTTCCTGGCTTTTTTCAATTTGCATTTCTTTCTGAATGTTTGCCTTTCTGGCCTTCATCCTAAAAGTTTTGCTAAATTTTATATTCCTAACCACCTTAGTTTCTATTTTGGTAACATTCCCATTCACCCATGAGGTCCACATGCAGCCTTTTGAGGCAATGTAATTGAAATTCCCATTAGAATTAACTGTGTAATAATGAGATATTCTTCTAGCATATTTTCAAGAGCTGTGGACAAATAAACATGTGGCACTGAAAAGTCCATCATGTGACAAGGATATGTATTAGTGCCTCCTGCACAGTAGACATTTGATAAATCTTGCCAAACAAATAGATTTTAGGTAATAACCTGTTAATAAAAAATACATCTTTCCTAGTGCACACTTTACATAGCACTTTTTATTATCAGAAATATAGTAAGAGGCATAAGGAATAAACAGTGAGGCCGTGGTTCTTCTGGATATGATTTCCTATGTCTAATCCTTCAGTCAAATCAAGCTGACTTCTATGCTCTGAATGGAGGTGAGGGTAGGGGACTGGTGTGTCAACCCCCTTCTGTCCAATGGGCCCTAGCCCAGGGATCTGTATGAAGCATATCAAAACACCAGTCCAAGTGGCTGATGCCCACTTCAGCTATTCGTTCACAGACAGTTCTGAATGCTTTGAAAACAGTTTCTTCTTTAAAGTTTGTGAGCATTCCTTTTATAATTTGTTTATACTGTTTAGTGAACAAGCTACTGATGTCTCTGTTAGAGCAAAATTAAAATTCATCTAGGCTCACTTTGATGGTTGATCATAAATTCTAGATTAGCAAAGTCCAAATTAATGAGATTTTATTATCTGAATACATATATATATGTTATATACATACATACATATGTAAGTATGTACATATATATGTTATATGTATATACATACATATGTGTATGTATGTATGTATATGTGAATTAAGAATGATAGCAATTTGGAACTGGAAGGCAACATAAAGAAGAATTCTGTTTAAAGCTTACATTTTACAGATGAAGAGATTTGTGACTGGTAAATTGTTCTTCTTGTACGCAAGAGACTACTTCTATATTTAAACCCAATCCAGAAATAGTCTCTTTACAGATATAATTTGCTACAATTCCATGACTCTCTGAAGAGCAGGTTATGTGTTATGTAATGCTCTTATTTTTATTAGCTGTGTTTTATCTTCTCATGTAAGTCAATAGGCACTTTGAAGGTAGAAATTTTATTTATATTTGCATTTTCCACAATACCTGCCCCAGTACATTCCACATCTGACACTGGATTGAGCAAGAAGCCATCTGCAGGCAGCTGTCATCCTGCACTGAAATTAAGGGAACAGGCATTAAGGTAGTACGTCGCCTGTAGGCTTAGCACATTTTTTTTTTGCTTCACAACATCTAATTGTTTCCCTGGATAATCTTGCTATTTAGAGACCTGCAGTCTACGCTCTTTACCTGATAGTTAAAAAGCCCTCCCATCCCATTGTTTTCCCACCCTAAAACCAACATCTGCATTGGACTGGACTGGATTTGCCATTCCCTGATTTGGACACAAATTAGAATTTCTACCACTGCACAGGGCCTCCTTCTTGTGCCCTTCAGCTCATCCTCCTTCATCCTGGTATGCTGAGTGTAACTCAGGTATCCTGCTATAATCTCACTCTGAGAGCTAAAGCTATTGCTTGCCTATCACTGTTGCATAAAAGAAATTGGTGTTGAACAATTTGAAAGAATGAATTTTGTCATTAATTATTCACTTGACAAATATTTACTGAGTACCTAATATATGTCATACTACATGCTATTTGGGTGGTAGAGATACAACAAGGAAGAAGATCAAACCCCTGCCTTCCATGGAGTTTACATTCTAGTCTAGAAGGAACATGATAAGTAAATAAATGAATAGATATATAAAGTCGCTGCTAAAAAGTGGAAAAGAAAATGACATCATTAATCAAAATCACTAACATGAAGAAAGTGCAAATCAAAACCACAATGAGACATCACCTCATGCCTGTCAGAATGGCTATTATCAGGAAGACAAGAGATAACAAGTGTTGGCAAGGAAGTGGAAAAAGAGAGCCTTGTGCACTGTTGGTGGGAATGTAAACTGGTGCAGCCCTGTGAAGAACAGTACAGAGGTTCCTCAAAAAATTAAAAATAGAGCCACCAAAACTGACTGACTAAAGCTGCAAGTGAGATGCCGGTTATCATGGGGCCCTAAGGACAGTCTCAGCCCAGGTACTTCCACCACGTGAAGATGAGATTTGTGATGGGCTGAGCAGTGGACAGGCGGCTGAGATGCTCTTCCACACCTTTTCTGTCTCAGGATCTGAATGCAGGATCAGAAGCTGATGTGTGTCATCGGGAAAACCATGATGAAGAGTGGTGACACCTTTGACACATTCATGGCCATCAGGATGGGTATCCGATGCTAATCAGGGCAGTGGTTGCCTACTATGGCTACCCCCTCCCGTCAGTCCCAGCTCATGTACTATAATAAAACAAAATCTTTGAATAGTTAAAAAAAAAATAAAGCCACCATATGATCCAGCAATTCTACTTCTGGATATTTATCTGAAGAAAACAAAGATATTAATTTGAAAATATAAATGTACTCTATGTTCATTGCAGCATTATTTATGATAGCCAAGATATGGAAACAACTTAAGTGTCTATCAAGGTATGACTGGATAGGGGCGCCTGGGTGGCTCAGTCATTAAGCGTCTGCCTTTGGCCCAGGTCAGATCCCAGGGGCCTGGGATCGAGCCCCGCATCGGGCTCTCTGCTCTGCAGGAGGCCTGCTTCTCCCGCTACCATTCCCTCTGCTTGTGTTCCCTCTCTTGCTGTGTTTCTCTCTGTCAAATAAATAAAATCTTAAAAAAAAAAAAAAGGTATGACTGGATAAAGAAGATCCACACACAGAGTGGAATATTATTTAGCCATAAAAAGAAGGAAATCCTGCCATTTGCGTTGATATGGATGAACCTCAAGGGCATTATGCTAAGGGAAATAAGTCAGATAGAGAAAGACAAATACCATATGATCTTACTTATATGTGGAATCTAAAAAAACAATTTGTTCCCCTCCCCACAAAAAACAAGCTCATAGAACAGATCAGTGATTGCTGGAAGTAGGCAGCAGCAAATGAATGAAGATAGTCAAAAGGTACAAACTTCTTGTTATAAGTAAATCCTGAGGATTTAAAGTACATTATGGTGACTATAGTTAGTAACACTATATTATATATTTGAAAGTTGCTAAGAGAATAGATTTTAAAAGTGATTAAAAAAATAACAGGAGGGAGTGCTGTTTTAGAAAGAATGGTCAGGCAAGGCCTGGACTAGAGACATTTTGGAAACATCTGCATATAGGTGGTACTGAAACCCATCCATCTGTAGGATGGATGAGTGAGATCGTGTAGAGAATAAATGTACTTAGTGAAGAAATGTCTGGAAAAAAAAAAAAAGAAATGTCTGAGGACTCAGCACTGGGGCATTCCAGCATTAGAGGTGAGAAACCGAGAAGGATTCAAGAAAGAAGATCAAGAAAGACTAGCCATGGAGGTGGAAGGACAGACCAGCAGGAGAGTGTAGAGTCCTGGAAGTCTAACAGAGAGTATTTCAAAAAGGAGAACAGTTAGACCAAAAATCGGCTTCTGAATTTGGCAATTAGAAGTTAATTGGCAATGAAGGAAATAACAGTTTTATTGAAATAGAGGGGGCCCTGATAGGAGTCTGCTCAAGAGAGAATGAGAGAAGAATATATGGAGAGTGAATGTGCACAGTGCCTTTCTACAAAAGGAAGCAGAAAATGGGCAGTAACTAGAGAGAGCTGTGACCAAGAGAAGCTTTGATTTTTCTAAAATGGGAGAAATAAAACACCATTTTTTGAGCAGAAAACAAAGACGCAGCAGAGAGAAAATTGGTGATGCAAGAGAGGGGGGTTATCATATAGGCAAGAGGCAGTGAGAGTCAGTGTGCATGCAGAACACATTTCTTCTAGTAAAAACAACTTCCAGCCAAAGACTTAGAGCATTGCAAAAGAAGGCAAACAGGCAATGGTAAATTAATCATTTTGGCAAGTGTGCATTTCATTTCTGCTCTGTTTTGCTTTCTCATCATTAAATTAAGTGACAAAGTAAAGTTATACTGATAGTAAGAATGTTGATCTGCAGAAATTTATTTATAAATCAACATATAATATATTATTTGGCCCAGGGGTACAGGTCTGTGAATCATCAGGCTTACACATTTCACAGCACTTACCATAGCACATACCCTCTTCAATGTCCATAACCCAGCCACCCTATCCCTTACCTCTCTACCCCACAGCAACCCTCAGTTTGTTTCATGAGTTTAAGAGTCTCTCATGGTTTGTCTCTCTCCTGATCCCATCTTGTTTCATTTCACCCCACCCCCAAAGACCCCCTGCCCTGCCTTTCAAATTCTTGTTTGATCATATAATCAGAGAGATCATATGATAATCGTCTTTCTCTGATTGACTTATTTCACTTAGCATAATACCCTCCAGTTCCATCCACGTTGTTGCAAATGGCAAGATTTCATTTCTCTTGATGGCTGCATAGTATTCCATTGTATATGTGTACTACATCTTCTTTATATATTCATCTATTGATGGATATCTAGGTTCTTTCCATAGGCTATTGTGGACATTGCTGCTATAAACATTTGGGTGCACATGCCCCTTCAGATCACTGCATTTGTATCTTTAGGGTAAATACCCAGTCGTGTGATTGCTGGGTCATAGGGTAGCTCTATTTTCAACTTTTTGAGGAACCTCCATGCTGTTTTCCAGAGTGGCTACACCAGCATGCTTTCCCACCAACAGTGTAGGAGGGTTCCCCTTTGTCTGCCTCCTCACCAACATCTGTCGTTTCCTGACTTGTTAATTTTAGCCATTCTGACTGGTGTGAGGTAGTATCTCTCTGTGGTTTTGATTTGTATTTCCCTGATGCCAAGCGATGTTGAACACTTTTTCATGTGTC
>CM053605.1:120103311-120123760 GCA_028646535.1 Procyon lotor | reverse complement strand
ATCTTCTCCCATTCTGTGGGTTGCCTGTTTGTTTTGTCGACTGTTTCCTTTGCTGTGCAAAAGCTTTTTATCTTGATGAAGTCCCAAAAGTTGATTTTTGCTTTTGTTTCCTTTGCCTTTGGAGACATGTCCTGAAAGAAGTTGCTGTGGCTGATGTTGAAGAGGTTACTGCCTATGTTCTATAGGGTTTTGATAGACTCTGTACTCGAGGAACTATAGAACGCTCATGAAAGAAATTGAAGAAGACACAAAAAGGTGGAAAAGCATTCCATGCTCATGGATCAGAAGAATAAACATTGTTAAAATGTCTATACTGCCTAGAGCAATCTATACTTTCAATCCCGATCAAAATTCCACCGGTTTTTTTTCAAAGGGTTGGAACAAACAATCCTAAAATTTGTATGGAACCAGAAAAGACTCTGAATTGCTAAGGAAATGTTGAAAAAGAAAAACAAAGCTGGGGGCATCACATTGCCGGATTTCAAGCTTTACTACAAAGTGGTGATCACCAAGACAGCATGGTACTGGCACAAATACAGACACATAGACCAGTGGAACAGAATAGAGAGCCTTGCCTGTACTTTTATCTACTCACAATTCAGATGGTATTGTTTGTCTATCTTTAGAAATTCAGCAGTTTTCAGGTGTGATTCACGTTTCTTTTGTCCTGTAATAGGGAAAGCAGAATTTATTATTTAATGAAGAAGTGTATAGAAATGAAAACCAGAGGTCGAGATGAATGAGCTATTTTTCAAAGTGCCTTCAGAATGCCAGTATCAGGGCCAGAAAGCAACTTCTCTGATTTCAGATCCTAGCTTTGATTATTGGCTCTGTTGTCTCTCTTCATTGACCAATCTCTGAGACAGAACAATGAGAGAAACAAAAGGAAGTTAGTTTATATATTCCATGTCAGCTTTGGCCCTAGGACCTCTATGTCCTTACCTGAGTTGTTGAAAGTTCATTGGCACTCTTGAAGGAAAGGCGTTATAATTTTTCATCACTCATCCATTAATTAAATCAATATGCATTACTGTTTACTATGCCAGGTACTGTGGATATGCAGGGATAAGTACAAATAACAGTTTCCATTTATTAAGCAAACTCTTTTCTAGGAACTTTTCATATCCTCTAATCCTCACAACCATCTTTCAGGGGAGGAATTATTTATCCCCATTTTACAGATGTGTAAGCTGAGACTCAGATGCAGTGACTTGTCCAAAGTTACACAACTAGTAAATGGCTGAATTGAGATTTTAATTCAGGTCTGTTTGCCTCCATACTCATTCTCTTTCTCTTATATCACATATCCTGCTTATTAACTTCTCCTTCCATGAATAGGACTTTGTCTCTACCTTTAAAAGATTTACAAGTACATAAAAGGTCATATATTGAATGGTTCCATTTATATGAAATGTGCAGCATAGGCAAATCTACAGAGACAAAAAGAAAAACTAAGGTTTGCCTAGGGCTGGTGGTATGGGGGTACAGAGTGACCACTAAATGGTAAAGATTTCTTTTTGCAGTAATGAAAATGTTCTAAACTTGTTTGTGGTGATGGTTGTGCAACTCTGTGACTATACCAAAAAACATTCAGTTGCATACTTCAAATGGTGAATTGTATGATCTGTGAATTAATCTCAATAAAGTTGTTCTTTTTTTTATAAGGTAATAATATAGTAAAGAAGATACATCTATGAACGGCTAACATGATACTGGGAAATGTGAAACAGATATGAACAATGTATTCTGGAAACTCAGGAGAAGGTGCAGTTGTTAAGTCCAGGGGGCTGGAAAATGGCTTTATGATGTAAATGCATTAGAGCTGAATCTGAGAGCAAAATTAGAATGTCATAGACAGTAGCGGCCAGAGGCTGAGAAGATAGCATGGGCAAAGTCACAGGCAGGTGCAAGGACTGGGTTTTTCTGGGGGAGTGGCAAATCATGACAAGTCATTGAGTTGGAAGTTGGTGAATGGTTAGTGGGGAATACAGAAAGAAAAGAGGTTGGAAAGGGATCTAGTTGGAGGGTCTCAAATGTTAAGGAGGTAGGCTTTACTCTATACACTGTAATCTTTTGCATGTAGGAAAGAATAAATTTTTAAAAAAATTTTCAGCTTATTGGGGCATCTGGGTGGCTCAGTTAGTTGAGTGTCAAACTATTGATTTTGGCTCAGGTCATGATCTCAGGGTGATGAGATGGAGCCCTGCATCAGGCTCCATGCTGGGTGTGAGCCTGCTTAAGATTTTCTCCCTTCCTCTGCCTTTTCTCCTCCCCCTGCTCCTGTGCATTCTCTCTCTCTCCCTGTCTCAAATAAATGAAAAAATCTTTAAAAATATTTTTCAGGTTATTGAGGTTTAATTGACAACATTGCATGTACTTATAAGGTACAAAGTGATGATTTGACATACATATACTATGTGAAATGATTACCACACATCCATCACCACACATAATTACCATTTTTTGTGTGTGATAAGAATGCTTAAGGTCTATTCTCTTTGCAAATTTCAAATGAATAAGGTAGTATTATGCTGTACTTTGATACCCAGACTTATTCATCTTATACCTGAAGGCTTGTACCCTTTCATCAGCATCTCTCCATCTCCTCTACTTCCAAACCCCTTGTAACATTACATCATTTTAGAGAGAGTATATATTTTTTGAAGATTTTATTTATTTATTTGACAGAGAGAGAGAGAGATCACAAATAGGCAGATAGGCAGGCAGAGAGAGAGGGGGAAGCAGGCTCCCTGCTAAGCAGAGAGCCCAATGCGGGGCTTGATCCCAGGACCCTGAGATCATGACTTGAGCTGAAGGCAGAGGCTTTAACCCACTGAGCCACCCAGGTGCCCCTAGAGAGAGTATATTTTAAAACTGGATCTGAGTTGACGTTTTTCTACATGAGAGTTCTGTTTTCAGCAAATCAATACCATACATTAAATTAATGTTGAAATTTGAATTTGAATATGTGTAGTATATAAGTATAAATTTCTTTTGGTTTCATAGTTGTGTAAGTGTTTAAAGTGTAAGGAATTTATATCTAACCCCACTTTGTACTAGGGGACACTATGTCCTTTTCTGCAGTGTTGAGAATCTGTATCAAAATCATAGCATAATGGCTACATTAGCGCTTTCATAGAATAACAAAATAAGACCATCATAGTTTGTTAATACAATTGTAAGAGGAGGAAAATCTGACCTGTAAAGAAATGAAAATTTAGACAGTTGAATTATTTGGAGTAGTACTAGGCATGATCTTAATGTAGGATGGAGCGTTTGATATAGATTTTATTTGATGACTTCAAACTTTCTTTGGAAGTAATATTGCTCTAGACACTGCTATGAGTAGCATAGGGAATGAATGGATAAATATCCAGCAACTTTTCCCCCTTATCTATTCACTAGATTTAACATTTTGACAGACTCATTTGACAAAAACAGATTGGTTGATTATTTAACCCTTCTACAAAAAGAAAGGAAGGAAGGAAAGAACAGAGAGAAGGAAGGGAGGGAGGAAGGAAAAAATCTGAAGGAAAAAGAGTCTCCCAGTATTTTAACTAACAGGTGGGAAGTAGTAATCCTTTTTCCTTTCTTTGTTTCAAAGAGACATTGTTGTGACCTTAAATACAGTTCAGGGTCTATTTTCTGGTCAAAAAGATATAGGAACTTTGAAAATCAACAATAACAACAAAGTTTCCCCCATCTCCATCTATATTTCAACTCTGCAAATTGTTGTATCATGATGCCCTTCAAAATAATGCAAGAAACAATGTTAGTGTATTTTATCAAAAGAGACCTTGTTAAAACTTAAAAATTTCTAGATAACTTTTCTAGATAACTATATCTTTATGATGCTTTAAAACTTAAAAATTAAAGAAAATTCAAATGTTTATATGTTCCTATTGTCAACATTTAAATGAAAAGGTCATCACAAATTCAGTAAAGAATAGGTAAAAGGAATAGGAGGAAGAGGTATTTTACAATTGTTCAGTTTTTACCAAAAAATTGAGTTTGTTATCCACACTCGTTTCACTTGTTCCTCTTTTATTTTTATTGGTATATCTGACTCCCTTTTTGTCACTTTTACCTCCCTCATTTTCTTTCTGCCTTTCTCCTTTTTCTTTCTCTTTATTTATTGCTTCCTCTCTCTTTTTGGCTTCTTCACTCCCTTCTCTCCCTTTCCCCACTTAATCGACCATACTTGGGAATAAAGGGAAATTTTTAAGGGTAATTTAGAACAAATTTTGTGTATTGAGTATGATTTAATATTATTTATTGTTCACTTAAAATGTGATGAGTTAAACTTTTTATATTTTTTTCTTCCTAAGAAAGCAAAACAATTAGTTACTTTTCTTTTATTTTTTTATTAACATATAATGTATTATTTGCCCCAGGGTACATGTCTGTGAATCCTCAGGCTTACACATTTCACAGCACTTACCATAGCACATACTCTCTCCAATATACACAACCCAGCCACCCTATCCCTACCCCCCAACCTCTCAGCCACCCTTAGTTCATTTTGTGAGTTTAGGAGTCTCTTATGATTTGTCTCCTTCCCATCCCATCCTGTTTTATTTCTCTTCCCCAGCCCCCCACAACCCCTCCTACCTCTAAAATTCTTCATAGCAGAGAGATCATGTGATAATTGTCTTTCTCTGACTGACTTATTTCGCTTAGCATAATACCCTCCAGTTCCATCCATGTCATTGCAAATGGCAAGATTTCGTTTCTCTTGATGGCTGCATAGTATTCCACTGTATATATATACCACATCTTCTTTATCCATTCATCTATTGATGGACATCTAGGTTCTTTCCATAGTTTGGCTATTGTGGACATTGCTGCTATAAACATCCGGGTGCACATGCCCCTTCGGATCACTGCATTTGTATCTTTAGGGTAAATACCCAGTCGTGCGATTCCTGGGTCATAGGGTAGCGCTATTTTCAACTTTTTGAGGAACCTCCATTCTGTTTTCCAGAGTGGCTGTACCAGCTTGCATTTCCACCAACAGTGTAGGAGGGTTCTCCTTTCTCCTCATCCTCGCCAACATCTGTCATTTCCTGACTTGCTAATTTTAGCCATTCTGACTTATACCACACTTTTTAAATTCATGAGTCTGTTGATGGACTTTCAGGTTGTTACTATATCTTTGCTATTGTAAATAATGCTGCAGTGAACATGGGAATGCAGATGTGTCTTCAAGACCTTGGTTTCAATTATTTTGGATACATACCCAGGAGTGGGATTGCTAGATTATGTGGTAGTTCTATTTTTAATTTTTTGAGGGTTCTCCACATTGTTTTTCACAGTTTCATCTTTTACCACTTTCATACAAACCATTTGCCAAATTGACCTCCTGCCATTCTTTAAATATTGCCTACTTTTCAACCTCTGGGTTATGGTAGAAGCTCTGGACATCATAATGTGTTTCCTGAAACATCTCTAGATCTGCTTTTTATCCTTCTACTTATTCATCAGCAGTCAGCTCAGTGTCATTGTCACCTAGGTTTTCATTCAGATGCCCCCTTTTGTGCTTTTATAGTATCCATATCACACATTTATCTTTCTAAATAGACCACATGCTTCTAGAGTTGTTTTTTAATGCCATAACATATTTTCTACTATAGCCACTGATTATTTTTACATTCGAACAAAATAAAAGAATTGTAAGGCATACTTATTGAGATGATTGGTGAATTGAGCTGCAGAAAAGAGTGGCATGGAGGGCTAAGGTGAGCAACTGATGGATGATGGGTCATGATACCTGTTACCAGGGCTTTCATGGTGAAAGGTTTTGATGTTCATCTGGTAAAGATTGCAGGGAAGTGGATTTTCTCTTGATATAAGAAAGATGAACAGAGTTGTCTGAAGAAAGAGAAGGTTATTGGGTAAGGAGGAAGTAAATGAGTCAATTCTGGATCTACTTAGAGAAATGTTATACCATCTGTCTCTGATAGAATAATTTTTCTGTTGGAGGGAAGAAGTCAGCTTCTTCTGGAGGGTTGGGTCAGTTGGCCTGTGAGGTCTCTTTCAACTTTTGGATTGCACTATTATTTTCTAAAGAAACAAACAAATGAAAGGCTTCTCTTGAAACAAGATACCACTACACATCTTTTAGAATGGCCAAAATTCTGCACACTGATAACCCCAAATTCTGGCAAAGATATGGAGCAACAGAAATTCTCATACGTTGCTGATAGGAATGCAAAATGGTACATCTACTTTACAAGACAGTTTGGTGATTTCTTACATAACTGAACATACTTTTGCCATATAATCCAGCAGTAGTGCTTCTTGATATTCACCCAAATGAATTGCTACACATGGATATTTATAGTAGCTTTATTCATAATTGCCCAAATGTAGAAGCAGGGTTTCCTTTAGTAGATGAATGGATTAAAAAAACCCAAACTGTTGTATAAACATGCAAGAGAATATTATGCAACACTACAAAGGAAATAGCTATCGAACCTTGAAAAGATGTGGAGGAAACTCAAATGCACATTACTAGTTGAAAGAACCCAACCTGAAAAGACTACAGAGTGTATGATTCCAACTATAAGACATTGTGGAAAAGAGAAAACCATGGAAGCCATAAAAAGATCAGGGGTTGCCAGGGTTAGGGAATCAATAGGCAGAGCACAGTTTTTAGGGCAGTGAAAATACTCTGTGATATTATAGTGATGGGTACATGTTATTATACATTTGCCCAAATCTACAGAATGTGCAAAACCAAGAGTGAACCCTGAGGTAAACTATGGACTTTGGGTGATTATGATGCATCAGTGTAGGTTCATCCTTGGTAAAAAATGTGCTGTTCTGGTGAGTGAAGGTGGTAACAGGGGAGGTTATATACATGTTATATACATATGGGAAATCTCTGTAGCTTCCTCTCAATTTTGTTATAAACCTAAAACTGCTCTTAAACAAAGCCTTAAAAAATAAATAATGGCTTCTCTACACTTAACACTCTTAACACAGATTTACAAACATAGCACTCACTAGGGTGAGTGTAGGGTTCTAGTGTAGCCAGAGGAACAAAGGTTCTTTTCAGAATTCAGATTTGAACTTATTTATTGGAAAAGTGTTTTCTAGAGCCTCCTTTCCTGCTTTCCATTCACTCTTTTTCTCACACCATCCTGTTCCTGATGGCCAACATCTAACAGTATAATAGTAAAGGAGTGATGGCATGTGTATCTTAAGACACTTGTTTTACTCTTCCTTATGTTACATTCCTTTTTGTGCTCAAATTATCTACCCATTTAGATTGTTAATTATGTCTCAACCTTTCATTTACCTTTTGCAGTATTTATCTTTTTATGGATTCCATAAATGATTGTTTTTAAAATTTTTAAAAATTATTTATTTATTTGACAGAGAGAGAGATCACAAGTAGGCAGAGAGGCAGGCAGAGAGAGGGGGAAGCAGGCTCCCCTCTGAGCAGAAAGCCCGATGCCAGACTCGATCCCAGGACCCCGAGATCCTGACCTGAGCCGAAGGCAGAGGCTTTAACCCACTGAACCACCCAGGTGCCCCCAATTCCATAAATAATTGTTAAGCTGAATTGAATTTAGGCAACAGGGCAAAACAGACCCAACCAATCCATTCTAAATATTGCAGTAATCTACCAGAGGGATTAAAATAGAAAACAACAACAACAACAACAAAAGATTGTGAACATGGAGCCTAAGTGTGCTCTGGCATACCTGAAAGCAACTCTTGAAATGTGGCAAATTGTCAGTCCTGGCAAAGTGAGAAGGTAGGTATGTCAGTTGCAGGTTGAGAGGTGACTAGCACTGAGAATTAGGAGCAAGAACATAAACTGAGCTCCTGGGGCACTTGGGTGGCTCAGCTGGTTAAGCATCTGCTTTGGGCTCAGATCATGATAGCAGCAGCCTGGAAATGAGCTCAGCATCCCCATGGTGGGATCCCCATGGGATCCCTGCTGCCTGCTCAGCAGGGAGTCTGCTTCTCTTCATGCTCTTGTGCTCTCTCTCTCTCCCTTTCAAATAAATAAATAAAATCTTAAAGAACAAAACAAAACTGAGTTCTCGTGTCCTGACTTAGCCTCAAGTGGTCCTCAGTAGAATCTGACAGGCAGAACCCTACCCCTCCCAACACACACACTGACCTGTGAATCCAGAAAATATTACAAATCCAGGAATTCCATCTGTTGTTAATGTTAAACAAGAATCCTATACAGTATGAGTTAGGAAATACCAGAATTGACAAAGTAAGAATGTTTCTGTCTCTTTCGTAGGCATCTAAAAATGGAATTATCTGCCAATGGGAAGGAAAGAAGGAACCAGATTTTTTAAGAGGAGAGGAAAAGCTTTGATTCTTCTTTTTTTCCTTACAGATTTTCTGTGGCTAGCAAAACTATGCTTATCAGTCCCTTGGGGTTGGCAGCAAAATATCACACAGTATCTGCCAGGTGGTTGTTAATCTGTAAATCATCTACCTTTCCCAGATTTATTACATTTGGAAAGACCCTAAGGGGCAGCATCCTTCTTGAAGCTGAAAATAATTGCTTATCTTTATAAAGGCAGAGAGAGGCCTGAGGGAAGGAATAATGGGGATAGAGGCTAGCAGCAGTGGAAAAAGGGGAGAGCGGGTAGGGAGGAAGGGAGCTTGCATTTTAGGGGCAGACTGACAGTTTGCACATTTTCTTCAGAACAAGTCTGCACATCCAATCCTGTTGGCTGATCTTCTGTAGCAGAAGAGATGGGCAATGATGACGATGCTGTGTGAGTCCTGGGTGTGGAGGAGATGTTCCCATGCTGTGCCCCATTGCACCTTTTGCCTTCTAGCTGACAGCATCACCTATTTCAAGAAAATAATTTTTTTGTGTGTGTGCTTCCATCAAGACTGAAGCTGATAAATTTTCCTGATGGGGGGGAAGTTTAGCACGCATGGTCTGTTAGATTTGCTTTCTTTGTTCAGTGAAACATAGAGTCACTATTCTACCAATAAACCTAGAATATTCTCTCTCTTTCTCTCTTTCATACACACGCTCACCCCTACCTTCCACATGCATGCATTCGTACACACACATCCACCTCATTACTCTAGAATCAGGCCTCTCTCTATATATGGTTATAGTTATGCATAGAGTCTCTCTCTATCTAGTTTCTCTCTCCATCTCTCTCTCTAATGTTTCCTAGATCAATGGCTAACTTTCCACCTACATTTGGCACTTTCAGGGCCACCCTAATAGGATGAAGACTTTTTACCACTAAGGATATTTGAAAAAAATGTGCCACCAGGCCTTAAGGCAATACCAAAAGGTCATTCCAAACAATTTTTTGAGCAGGGATTAATTGCTTAAATTGGTGAAATAAGTGACAGTTTCGCCAAAAGGCTATTTTGAAGGAGACAAAAGGCACCTGGAAATACAGAGTTTGGTGTGCTTGATAAAAACAAAACAGTCTCCCTAGTTTGTAATTACAGCTTGTGTTAAAGGTTTCTTCCTAATGTGGAGATGTTGCCAAGGCAATCGCTTGGCAATCTTCTACATGGCTGCTTTTCACATTAATCCACATAGGCTCCACAGATATTAATCTTTATAACACACCTATGCAGTCCAGAAAGGCAAAATACATTTTTAATCTGTTTTCCAGGGTAGGGAAAAAACATTAGAAGACAAGGTTTTCTGGTTTCCTTTCTCCTTTTCAGGACATGCCATCAGAACCAGGCCATGAATTTTGAAATGGCCTTAGTACCTCAGCCCAGGTCTATGGGGAAAAGAGTACAGGAGATCTGAAGGACATGCAACAAACCAGATCAAGGACACAGGTGATGGTCAGAGCTGGAATGTCTGCTCCTGAGACAAGGTGGGAGCCAGGAGGAGGAAACCCTAAAGGAATCAGAGCCAAAAGGCACAGTTAGCAAAGCTTAGGGCCAAAGCACAAGAAGGAACCAAAGGAGCAATTAATCTTGAGCAGGATTTTGAGCTGCTGACAATGTGTTTGGATAATTCACAAGAAATGGGGCCATTTTGTGTTCCCTCTTTTCTTAGGTGGCTCAGAGATACAGACAGATTAAAAATGTTATTTCTGTTGGTGAAATAAATCGAGGGGAATCAGAGACACCTTTGGAGGAGGAACACCGAAGGAGTTACCACTACTAAACATTATCCCAGCAACACACAACTGGGAAACCAGAAACACACCAGGATCTGCGGCAAAAGCTTGAATCTCGGCGCGCCTGGGTGGCTCAGTCGTTAAGCGTCTGCCTTTGGCCCAGGTCAGATCCCGGGGGCCTGGGATGGAGCCCCGCATTGGGCTCCCTGCTCTGCAGGAAGCCTACTTCTCCCGCTACCAATCCCTCTGCTTGTGTTCCCTCTCTCGCTGTGTTTCTCTCTGTCAAATAAAAAAAAAAAAAATCTTTAAAAAAAAAAAAAAAAAAGCTTGAATCTCACTTGCCTGGTGACTGCGCTGAAGTTAAGCCTCCAAAATGTGGAGTTGATTTATCCTGGCAGCTGAATGCACTGGCTTTCAAGTTTCAAGGAAGGGAAAGCTATGGGCAGAATGAAATTCTAAATTCACACACTCCCAGTTTATAACCTATGGCATTTATCAACATAGTTATGTTGATAAAACGTATAACTAGCAACTATTATACATTGTTTCCACAACTCTCTTCAAAAGAAGGTGTCTTTCATTTTTGAGTAGCCTCTGACAACAGGGCAGGAAAGAGAAGGCCAGGTGGCCATAACTTCCACTCCTCTGTCAAGGAGAAAGCTCCTCCTGGGGACATGCTGTTGCTTCATGTTTCTTTAATATTAAATCTAACAAGTTCTGTGTCAGGTTTAAATCCCCAGTCTGGGCTCATCCCAGAGGAGGCCCAGAGCCTGTCAGGTCTTAACAGTGTCCTGACTTTGTTGATTGATTCTGCTCATTGAAATTCAGCAGCAGAGGACGAAGGTGTCTCCTCCCTGCAGCCAGCTCCTTTCCCTGAGCAAACAAGACTGTGGCTCAAAGGCAATGTAAACCAAGATTTCCATGGCCAGTTTCAATACTCAGTTCCTCTCTAAAACCAGTAATTAGACCCACACCAGAAGGCAGGCACACCCATCTAGATAAAGAATGTATTTATTTAGGTTCGTGCAGAAACCAAAGAATGAAGAACAGGGTAAATGAGAAAATCCTATCCTGGACCTCACGGCTGAGCTGCGAGCTGTTTCCTGGAGCCTGGCTGACCGCTTCAGCTTGCTTCTGTACACATATGCCTTTTAGACTTTGGCACGCCTTGAATTTTCAGTTTGATTTTGGCATTTGCTGTTTGCATAGATTTTTTCTTCCTTGTATTTTCCACATATCTCATACCATCATTAAAAGTGTGTTTTGGATAGACTGGTCCTAACAACTGAGTAAAAAATTATGGCTCTGAAGAATATTATTTTCAATAGGATCGTTTAAACTTCACTGACTGGAAACCAGCTGGCATCTAATATATCCTTACATTGTACGTCATTGTACGTAGATATATAGATAGTTTTACACATAAAATATTAACTATATTTGTGTGTGTTTTTCTTTAGTAATTATATGGAAAATCTAAGCTCAATTCCACTTGGCTTGGGCAATAAGCCAACATCTAGTTTTTCATCTGATTGGCAAATCCTCATAGTAAATTAATTAAAAGAATATAATTTTCCCTTCTGTTTTCTTTAAAATATTATTTGAGATTGGAGTAAAACAGAGTAAATATCAATGAAGATCAATCAGGTCGTTTGTTCTTCCTTCCTTCTTCCCTTCTTCCCTCCTTTCTTTTCTTCTTTCTCTTTCTTCTTTTTCCCCAAATATCTGTTATCCTGCAGATGACATACAAAAAAAGAATGACCTTGAAATATTGGGTTGTGAGTTCTCTAGACCTTTATATTCTGTCTCTGAGTTGATGTGGAGATATAAAAATGTGTCCGTTCCCCCCCTCGCTGATACTTGATCTCTCTCTAAAGGGCCATTGTAGCTTCAGAGCTCCCTGTGGGGTCGGCTGAGGCCTTTGTTGAGATTGGACTTGTAGCTCAACTTCTTCCTTTGTTCAAGCCTCTTATTTTCCTTCCCTTCATCAGATGTTGATCAAGAAAATCTCTAATAAGCTTCTTACAAGCAAAGCTGCCCAGTCTCTGGTTCCTGGGGAACCCAACCTGCAACAGTGCTATGATAAAAATAAAACCATCTTTTGGGATAAATTTCAGAACCAGGAGGAGCTGCTTTAGTTAAGATGGTCAGGTAAGGCTCTTCTGAGCAGCTAACATTTGAGCTCATGTATGAATGTGAGAAAGGGCACAGAACAAATTGAGGGAGTAGCATTCCTGCTGGGGACACATGAAGACCTTGAGGTGAGAATGAGTTTGATATGTTCCAGAAAAAGAAGGAGGGCCAGTGTTAACTCAAACATGGTTAATGAGAAAGAGATTGGTAGAAAGAGTAGAATTTGAATTTTATTCTGAATTCAATGAGGAATTATTAGAAGTAACTAAAAACATCACTTTGACTTCTGTGTAGTGAATGACTTGTAGGAGTTAATAAGTAGAAAAAGAAAGAATAGTGAATTATGAGACCATATGGTTATCTGGGAAAAAGATGGGGTTTTTTGGAGGAAGTGGTGATGGTGAAGTGTGGTTGACTTTTAGTATATTTTGCAGGGGAATCCAAAAGAAGTTGTGATATGTAGGACAATGAAAAAAAAAAGACTGTTAGGACTGGCCTGAGCAACTGGAACAGTGTCACTACTTGGAAAGACTAGTAGTGGAGTATGTTTGGAAGACGGAATTGAAAGTAGCTTAAGGTTGTATATGGGATTGATATGATTTCAAATGCACTTATTTATGACAAAAATAAAATTGTCAAGAGTAAAGTTGTTTTTGCTGTAAGAGTAAAGTCCACTGCTACACAGTGTTGTCATCTCATCTGTTGCCAGTGATTAGCTGAGCTGCTAAGGGGTGCCCTTAAGGGCTTATCAATAAAAACATAAAGAAGCAGCTATGGCAAGGGGACATTTAGACATAAAGACTGAGGGTTTGTGAGGACTATCCAAGAGGTGTTCATTAGCTCCTGCCAGTAAAGGCAACTCTTCCCTGCAGTGATGAAGACCATGGAGTGGCCCTCAGAGCTCTTCTCGCTGGGCAGTGTCAACACCATGGCCTACGTTCCCTAGCAACATGCG
Source organism: Procyon lotor (assembly GCA_028646535.1). NCBI lineage: Eukaryota > Metazoa > Chordata > Mammalia > Carnivora > Procyonidae > Procyon > Procyon lotor. The sequence goes on along the minus strand of CM053605.1, from coordinate 120,110,584 downwards.
TTAGCAACAGGGGACTCTTGCACTAGCAGCTGGACCTCAGCTCTCCTATAAAGGGTACACCTCAACTAAACTTGGACTTTATTCCTTTCATTTCCCCTCACCTGGAAAAATATTGTGGTTAATTTCTCATTAGCTTGGAACATAGTACTTCTTTATTGCTTATTAAGAGATATTATCCTGTATGCTATTGGCTTGTGGAACTTTTCCTGGAGAAAAGGAACAGATTCAAAAGTTAGATTACATAATTAAGTAGTAAAAAAAAACCTGTCAACTCTTTCAATCTCTGTGTACCTCAGTTTCTTAGTTTTTCATTCTTTCCTAGACACCTATGAGATTTGGCAGACCTCAATCTGAATTATCTGTAAACTGGTTTGTATTTCTTAGAGGTTCTGCATTTACAGCAACCATCCAGTGACACTAATGTTGTGGACATTTTGAACAGCAAAGGTTCAAGTGAAAATAGCACTGTTGTGTCAGACCCAACTTTGAATGGTTTCCCAGACAATTATCAGTTGTATAATATTGGGCAAGTTTAAATATTTTCAGAGCTTTAGTTTTGTATAAAACCAGGAATAATATACCTACCTCATAAGGTTTCTGGGAGAATTAAATGTCACGTCTCTAGAGCATAAGACAAGTAACCCAGTTCCTAACTCACAATAGGACTCACTAATTTAGTTTACCACCCTCTCCCTCTCAAAAAAGGCTGTATATTCACGAATTATATTAGAATTTTAAAAAATCATTATAAGACCTTTGGCATTCAGAGAATTAATACGTGCAGTTTTGACCATTGCTAAGCAGTTCCAATAGTCCACATAATGTAATAGTTTGAATTTTGCTGAGGTACGCAATTGAATCCTCCATACTGAGAGGAGGCTAGTTGGTAGAAGTGAGTCACATTCCTCAGGTGGAGCCTATCCAATGCCAAACATCCTCATCTCAGCTTGACTTTATGATTCATAGCTCATCCCCCAATCTGTGCACCTTCTGTGAAGTAAGAAAGTCTGTATTTTATGGGAAGTGCCCCTGCTAAACAAAGTAATGGAAAAAACAAAACAAAACAAAAAAACAGACAACCAAAACCAACTAGTGAATAAAAACAGTGTTGGTGGGGTGCCTGGGTGGCTCAATTGGTTAAAATTCTGACTCTTGATTTCAGCTCAGGTCATGATCTCGTGGTAATGGGATTGAGCCCCGAGTTGGGGAGATTCTCTCTCTCCCTCTCTGCTCCTCCCCTCACTGGCTCAGGCTCTTTCTCTCTCTAAAACAAACAAACAAACAAACAAACAAACATAAATAAATAAATAAAATCTTTAAAAACAATGTTGTCATGGTGTGAAGAGAAAGTTAAGCAATCTAAGAAATAGACGATGCTTATCCAGAGAAATAGATGTTTGGAATAAATTATGGAGAGGGAGTGCTGCATTAGCAGTGGCTTGGGTTCATGATATGAGTATTTTTACATGTGCTCCTTAAGGAAATAAGGAAAGGCAATTCACAAACTATTTCAATAAATTTTCCAGACAGAATTCATACTGTTAGCTTTATAAATGAGTCTAGTCTTCTATTTATAGAATTATAAAGGTCTTAAGGGATCAATTAAAAGTTTTTAGTGATACTTGACTAAACTTTACAGGAGAAATTCTATACTATAAATGGAATCTGTGAATTGAGGAGTTTGTAATTGTCTCAGGACATATATATTAAGAATGTCAGGGTTTGCTGTGATTATTTTTACTACTACCACATAGTTCTTGTAAACTGTAAAATGCAAATTATTAACTACCGGGTTGGTAATCAAATCACATTGTAAAGAGAGAATTTGCATTTTTAATTTCTTATTTTGCAATAAGGCTATGATGGTTGCCAACAGATAGTCAACACCATGTACACAAGGGTTCATGCTCCCAAGTAGACAGGCAAATAAGACGTGGGTCCTGCCCTTTTTTGAGGAAGGGAAACACTGTCTCCATGACACAAATGTAACCCTGAGAATTGGGAGGGTAAATTATCTTGGGAAAGAATATTGGGATCTATGACTTGCAGAAAGCCATAATATTGGTGCATTTAAATAGCTGTTAATCTCCTGGTAATCATCTAGGGAGAAAAAAGAGAGCTATCATTTATTATGATACTGAAAGCACACAGCTATCTCTAACAAGTCTGACATATCCCAGATGTGATCAGCAAATCTCAGCACTTTTGATCTCTGTGAAGTCACTTAACTTTGACTGGATACTCCCTGTGGTAGGTAGAGTTAACACATCTAAAGATAGATATATTTCCATGAAAAGTGATTTTTACCCTCACATCAATAGAAAATAGCAGTCTCATTTTCATAAGGCTCCAAGCAGTCTCAACAGTGTGTTCCTTTCATTTGAACTTCGTAGTGTAGGAACAATGATCCCACATTCCATTGTTGTTTGAAGAGTCTGAGTTGAATTCTATGAACCGCTTAGGCTATGTTGCAAAAAGACTGGTATTTCTTGGGGCAGGTTAAGGGGAGTCAACCACAAGATTGATTAAAATTCAGCTGGGCACTAATTTCTTCATATTATCTTCTAAAATCCTATTTTAAAATGCAAATACTAAGGGAGGGTAATACATTAAAAGGCATTAGGGAGTAAATCTATCAAAAGAACTGCCAAAGCCTATTGCCATCCTACTTCTAATGAATTCCACAGGATGTCACTCACTCTTAGAAATCTTTTCAAGAATTCACTTGGAAGTTTTTTTTTTTTTTAAGATTTTATTTATTTGACAGAGAGAAAGACAGCGAGAGAGGGAACACAAACAGAGGGAATGGTAGCGGAAGAAGCAGGCTTCCTGCCGAGCAGACAGCCTGATGTGGAGCTCGATCCCAGGACCCTGGAATCATGACCTGAGCCCAGGACCCTGGAATCATGACCTGAGCCAAAGGCAGACGCTTAACGACTGAGCCACCCAGGCGCCCCTCAGTTGGAAGTCTTATCAGAGGAGATTTCCTGGTCTCGTGAGAGAAGATCCCACTGTTATTGCCCAGTGGGGTGGGGGAGGGAAAGTATAGTGTGGTAATCATGTAGTCTTAATCCAGGGAGGGAAATAAACTTTTGTTGAAGGTCTCCCATATACTTGGCTCTGTTTTGTGTGTTTAGAATATGCCATTTCATCAAATCTTTCTCGAGTGCCATTATGCTATTAATCACTGTTTTATGGATGGGAAACTGAGGCTATGGCCAGTTAAGTAACTGTAATGAGGAGCTAGTAAGTAGATTTTGGAGTCAAACTTGACATACCTCATTTCAATGCTCATAAACCCCTCCAAAAAGAGGACTCTGACCCATGGAATTTTTTCTATAGCATTTGGTTCTCTTCCTCACCATCCAGATCTACTTGATTCTGACTTGTTTTACAGAGGAGTTTAGAGGCTCCTTCAAGAGAAGAAATGTAGATTAAAATGTGAAAACTAACTATTCTGAGATCTATTACTAAGTGGGACTAAGGTAGCAATGGAAAAAAGGCCATTTCCGATGTTCTGTTCTGAAGAAGTACTTCATTTCTTTATATTTAGAATATAAAAAATTATCTATCATAAAGTTGAACATAATCTTACTAGATGACCTATACCCCCAGATATTTACCCAAATGAATTGGAAACTTATGTCCACAAAACACATGCACACAACTGTTTAAAGCAACCTTATTCATAATTGCCCAAATTGGAAGCAACCAAGATGTAATCGATAGATGAATGGGTAAACAAGTTGTGGTAGTCCAAATGATGAGCTATTACCCAACAATAATTTTGTAAAAAGTGCTACCAGGACATGAAAATACATGGAAGGAACTTAGTGCATATTGCAAGTGAAAGAAGCCAGTCTGAAAGTCTATATCCTATATTATTCCAATGATAATGACATTCTAAGAAAGGCAAAACTATAGAGAGGATAAAATTATCACAAGCTGCCAGAAGTTTGAAGTGGGGGGTAGTGGAGAAGGAGGGAGGTGAACAGGGAGGATACAGGGCATTTTTAGGGTATGAAAACTATTTTGTGTGATGCTGTAATAATGGATACATGACATTATGCGTATGTCAAACCTCATGAAGGGCACCTGGTTGGCTCAGTTGGCAGAGCGTGACTCCTGATCCTAGGGTCATGAGTTCAAGTCCCACATTGGGTATTAAAACACTATAACATTGTACACCACAAAAGGTGAAGCCTAATGTAAACTACGGGCTTTAGTTATTAATGTTGTATCAATATTTCTTCCTCAATTGAACTACACCAATGCTTGATGTTAATATTAGGGAAACTAGGTAGAAAGACAGGTGTCTTGGAAAGGGGGTATATGGGACTCTCTAGTACTTCCTGATTAATTTTTCTCTAAACCTAAAACCGTTCTAAAAATTCTATTTATTGGGACGCCTGGGTGGCTCAGTCGTTAAGCATCTGCCTTCAGCTCAGGTCATGATCCCAGTGTCCTAGGATCAAGCCCAGTGTGGAGCCCCCTGTGGAGCCCCCCACAGAGCCCCGAACCGTCCCTCACATGGAGCTCTGCCTGGAGCCAGGCGTGGGGCCCCAGCATAGAGCCCAGCATGGAGCCCAGCCCTTGGGCTCCCTGCTCTGGGGGAAGCCTTCTTCTCCCCCTCCCACTCCCCCGGCTTGTATTCCCTCTCTTGCTCTCTCTCTCTGTCAAATAAATAAATAAAATCTTTAAAAAAAAAAACCCATTTATTAAAAAGAATTATCTAGAACTATCTCATTCTTCATATCTTTTTAAAGTATAACAGATATAGTGGAGAGAAAAGAAGAAATAAGAATAGTGTAAAGGAAAGAAAAAGGTAGAAAAAAAATGAAAAATTACAAAAACATTAAGAAAATGAAATTTATGCCACCAGAAAAAAATTTTTTAAATGTACAGTCACCCCCACACCTCTTTTCTGTGTTTTTTTGGGGGGATACTTTGGATGAAGAAGAGGACTTTAGCAAGCTTAGAATGTGGAGTAAGATGACATCGTGGAATCTTAAGAAGTCTGTGTACTTTCTATAAAAGCAGGCACTTTACTTAGCGCTGATGGAAGTCTAGGATGTCTGGAACATTAAGCTTGAGATGTTTAAATCTAACTTCTGAGTAGTTTGGGGAAGAAAATGTTTAGTGTTGTGACCCTGGAAAATGTCTAAGAGTAAATAGGGCACACAGGGGTTACTGGAAACCAGGAGGAGTGGCAGCAGGGAGACCCTGAGTGAGGTGAAGGAACTTAAAAAATGTCCTACAAACAAACTTTTCTTTTCTATTGAAGTATAAAAATATATGTGCATTCATCTTAGGTGTGTAGTTTATTGAATTTTTATTTATGAGCATACCTAAGGATCCACAAGCCAGATCAAAATACAGAATATTTCTAGTATCTCAGAAGGCTTCCTTGTGCTTCTTTCCCGTCACTATTTCTGTCCTCAGAATAATTACTATAATTAGTATTACTAAAAATTTATTTTGCTTGCACACCTCACATAAATGGAATCATGCTATACTTACTCACTTGTGTCTAGCTTCTTTCACCCAACATAATGTCTGTGAGATTCATTCACATTGTCGCATTTAATAGTGGCTTGTTCTTTTTAATTGCTACTTAATATCCCATTGTAGCAAAATACCATAGTTTATCAATTCCATTGCTGATGAAGATTTGGGTTGTTTCCAGTGTTTTACTTTAATGGATAAATTTTCTTTTTTTTTCTTTTTTTTTTTTTAAGATTTTATTTATTTGACAGTGAGAAACACAGCGAGAGAGGGAACACAAGCAGAGGGAATGGTAGCGGGAGAAGCAGGCTCCCCGCCGAGCAGGAAGCCCAATGCAGGGCTCGATCCCAGGCTCCCGGGATCTGACCTGGGCCGAAGGCAGACGCCCAACGACTGAGCCACCCAGGCGCCCTAATGGATAAATTTTCTATGAACATTCTTGTATACATTTTTTGGTGGATGTATGCATCCATTCTTCTTGAATGTAAGTATTACTAGGAGTGGAATTACTGTGTCATAGATACTGAAACAATTTTCCAAAGTGGTTATACAATTTAAATTTCTGCTAGTGACATGTGAGGTAGATGTTGCCCCCCTTCATCACCAAATTTTGCTATTACCTGTCTTTTAAACGTTAGATGTTCTGGTGAGTGCACAGTGATATTCATTCTGGTTTTAATTTATTTGCCTAATGAGTAATGAAATTGAGCATTTTTCCGTAAATAAATATTGCCTATGTGGATATCCACATTTATAAAGTTTTTACTCAAGTCTTTGCCCATAAAGTTTGGGTTGTCTACATTTATACTATTGATTGGTAGTTACTTATATATTCTAAATTCAATCCCTCTGACTTGCCTTTTACGTCTTTGATTAGTAGAATTTCTTAATTGTGATAAAATTTCATTTATCAATCTCTTATTTTATAATTAGTGCTTTTTTTTATACTACTTAAATCTAACCCCAAGTTCACAAATCTATTATTCTGTTCTCTTCTAAAAGCTTTATTTTTTATTTTAACTCTATAATTCATATCTAATTAACTTTTGTATATTCTGTGAGGTAAGGGCCATGGTTCATATCCTCCCTGCAAATGGATATTCAATTAGTTCAACAATATTTATTGAAAATTTAATCTTTTCCCCCTAAATTACAGTAGTGCTTCTGTTGTAAATCAGATGACTGTACATGTATAGATCTTTTTCTTTATTGTACTTTGTTTCATTGCTTTATTCATCTTTATGCCCGTAGTGCACTACCTTAATGATGAAGCTGTATAAAAAGCATTTATATCTAGGAGCACATGGGTGGTTCAGTCAGTTAAGTGTCTGACTCTTTTTTTCTTTTAATTTTTCTTTTAATTTTTCAGTGTTCCAAGATTCATTGTTCATGCACCACACCCAGTGCTACATGCAATATATGCCTTTCTCAATACCCACCACAGAAAAGTATATTTTTTCCCCAAATGCGTTTATTTTATTTTTTCAGTGTTACAAGATTAATTGTTCATGCACCACACCCAGTGCTCCATGCAATACATGCCCTCCTCAATACCCACCACCAGCCTCGCCCAACCCCCCACCCCCTCCGCTCTAAAACCCTCAGTTTGTTGCTCAGAGTCCACAGTCTCTCATGGTTCATCTCCCCCTCCCATTTCCCCCCATTCACCTTACTTTCCTTCTCACAGTGCCCTTCATGTTTTTCCTGATGCTCCACACGTAAGTGAAACCATAAGATAATTGGCTCTCTCCTCTTGACTTATTTCATT
>CM053605.1:120070720-120102811 GCA_028646535.1 Procyon lotor | reverse complement strand
GAAAGAAGTTGCTGTGGCTGATGTTGAAGAGGTTACTGCCTATGTTCTTCTCTAGGGTTAAGTGTCTGACTCTTGATCTCAGCCCAGGTTTTTGTTTTGTTTTGTTTTCTTATTATGTTCAGTTAGCCACTGTATAGTACGTGATTAGTTTTTGATGTTGTGTTCACTGATTCATTAGTTGCGTGTAATACGTAGTGCACATCACAACACATGCCCTCCTTGATACCCATCACACTGTAGCCCCTCCCCCCCTTCCTTTCTCTTCTGAAACCCTCAATTCATTTCCAAGGTCCATAGTCTCTCATGGTTCATCTCTTTCTCTGATTTTTCTCCCTTCAGATTTCCTTCCCTTCCCCTATGGTCCTCCATGCTATTGCTTATGATCCACATATGAGTGAAACCATATGATTGTCTTTCTTTGCTTGACTTATTTCACTTAGTATAATCCCCTCCAGTTCCATCCATGTCAATGCAAATGGTGGGTATTCCTTGTTTCTGATGGCAGAATAATATTCCATTGTATATATGTACCACATCATTGTATATATGTACCACATCATTGTATATATGTACCACATCATTGTATATATGTACCACATCATTGTATATATGTACCACATTGTTGAAGGGCTCAGGTCAGGTTTTGATCTTCAGGTTGTAAGGTTAAGTGCTATATTGGCCTCCATGCTAAGCCTACATTAAAAAAAACCCCAAAAACTATTTCTATCTTTTCTTGGCTATTCTCAATACTTTACCTTTCATATGCACTTTAGAATCATTCCTAATTAAGCTCTTCTTTATAATTTCTAATTTTTATATTTAATTTTACTTTTAATCAAAATTACTTATGTACACAGTTTAAATTGCTTTTTAAGTCTCAAATTGTTCTATAAGGCTTTCAGTAAAAAACGGGGGTCTTTTGCCCCTTTCTATCCCATTTCAATCCCATTTCAAGAAGCAATCCCCCTCATCTTTTAGTTTTCTTCTGGTGTTTAATTTCATATTTCTCAAGAATATGTTTCTAGTTTTACTACTTGATTTTCAGTGTTAGATATTATCCACTAACTTCCTACTATGGAAGATAATTTAGCTCTCATATTTTCTGAACATAGTTTTTTTAGATTAGTATTCATTAATTACATTATTATTCTCTTGTAAACATTATTCACAGCATTTTTCATATCTTTTGTTTTCCCTAGACTTATCACCTTCTTTTCTTCAATTTTAAATTCTATGTACTGTTTACTACCATTAATTCATTCTTGAACTTCTTGCTGGAAATACAAAATCTCCTCTGAATATATTCAATTACATCAGAAAAACTATCACATTATATATTTTTTTCTTGAAGTCATATCTCTTATAACCTTCTATCCTCCCTCAAGTCTGGACTGGTAGTCTAGAACTGCCACACAGGTGTTGCCAAAGAATATTCTTTCATTACTATTTTTGGGATTTCTTTTGCCTCTCTCTTCTGTTGGACCTTGGACCATACCATTTTATAGATTTTGTGTCTTTATCTTTCTTGGTTTCTTCCATTGTTTTTTGGAGCATATCTTTTAATAACTTCTTAGGAAAGAGTTCATAGGACGTATTTTTTTGAGAACTTGCTGTCTTCATTCTGGTCTTGTAATTAATGAGTCATTTGACTAGGTTGTTAGAGTGAAAATCATTTCCCTCAGGAGTTTGAAATATCACATCGTTATCTTCTAGATTCTGATGCTGCACTTTATTTTGCAGTTGCTATAATAACATGATGCAATCAATGTAAGTTTGATTCCTGATTCTTGTATATTTTTCACTCTTTGGAAGGTTTTAGGATTTCCTTTTTGTCATTTAGCTCCTGAAATTTCCTGACTAAAGGAATTGATATGGATCTTGGATCTTTTTTGAATTTGATATGGATGTATTTTGCTGGGCATTTTGTGGTTCTCTCCCTTTGGGAGATAATTTTTTTTAGCACTGACACATTTTCAAATTATTTCTGTAATAATTTCTACCCCTTTGTTTTATTTTTTCTTTTTCAGAATATTCCATTAAAATGATAATGGACCTCCAGACTGATCCTCTTAATTTTGTTAGCATTCTTCCTATTTTCTCTCATAAACAGATATGTCATACTTTCTACTTGACTTAGTAAACTTTATCTTATATTCCTTCAATTAAAATGTTTGATTCTGCTGTGTTCTCCTATTTCCAAGAATTTGTTTTTGTTCAATAAATGTTGCTTTTTTATAGCCTTCTGTTCTTGTTTGGAGGAAGCTATATCTTTTTCATTTCTCTGAGATTTATGAGGATTAATTAAGTTTATTGGTTGAAGTTTTCTTCTGTTGCATTCAATACTTCTTTTCTGATTCTTGTTTTGTTCGATGTCCTTTATATCATGGGTTTTTTTTTCATATTCAGTGTTATTATTGGCAATGTGCTCATATTTTAGGCACCAAAAAGGTGGTTTTTAAACTCTAAACAAGTGGATAGGCCTTCTTGAGTAGTGGGCTTCAGTCTAAGGTATTCTGACTGTGATGTCTTCTTACAGGATCCTAGCTGTCAATACCAATGTGTCTTGCTGCTGGCTCAGGTTCCCTAGAGATAAATCCTCCATTTTCATGCCTTAGGGTTTTGAGTTCCTGCCAGCTTTTGGGACTAAGTGGAAGAAGAGGCTGGGGTAGGTGTGGAGGAAGTTTACTCAGAAGTTTCATAATTAATCCATTTTCCCTGTTTTTAGTACATTTCTTTTGTATTTCATGGCAAAGTGAGGCTGGCGTCTCTCTGGTTCAATTCTCCTGTGAGCAAACCTTTCGTTTTCTTTCATGGTGAGGGATAAGGTGGTCATTTGGCTGAACAGGCTGAGAGAGGAGATTTATCAGGTTGTTTCTTATACAGATTATCAACTAAGCTTCCGGGTTTCTTCCTCACTCTAACCTCCATAATCAGAGGTGATTGATACCCCAAATACTGGGGCTTTCTGTGGCTTTAGAACATGCATCTTTTTGTTTCTGAAGTTACCTTGAGATTTCCTCACTTCAAACCACTTCTGGGCTTTTTATAGTTTCCTAAGTTAGTAACCACTTATGCATCTGATTTTCAGCTTTCAAAATTTTATTGTCATTTCTTTTTCCATTCTCTTTACGCTTATGGATGTATATATCTTAATACCGTTACTGCCTTCTTAGTGAGGTTTCGTTCTTCCTTTTTTTTTTTTAAGATTTTATTTATTTATTTGACGGAGAGAGAGATCACAAGTAGGCAGAGAGGCAGGCAGAGAGAGAGGAGGAAGCAGGCTCCCCACTGAGCAGAGAGCCCGATGCAGGGCTCAATCCCAGGACCCTGAGATCATGACCTGAGCTAAAGGCAGAGGCTTTAATCTACTGAGCCACCCAGGCACCCCCTTAGTGAGATTTCTAGAGAGAAAGTAGTAAATACTTGTTCAATCTACATTTTAATAGGAAGCTAGTTAGTCAGTATCCAAAAATTCAAAGTCACATCTTGCCCGCAAATAGAGTGACCAGCTTTTGAAGTCTCTGAGACAGAAGTAAGAACTGCTACTTCTCCTCCTGTTGTTCTAATAGCTAACTGATAAAGAACAATGCCTCTATTTAGCATGCCCCTTTGGGGGAATATGATAGAATGGAATGGGAGCCAAAATGGATCATTGCCAAGGAGACATTTGGGGGCTGGCTTCTCTGGTCATATTTAGGATCAAATCTCCACAAGGAGGTGGCAACATTGTAATGTAAAACTACTGTTCTTGATTTGTTAGCTTGATTGTTACAGGGTGAGTACAAAATAAGTAACAGAATATAATCATTATTGAGCACATGGTCTTTATTTAGGAATGATTATTTTATTCATTTGTTGCAAAGATGAGAAACCTAATTTGGAATAACAATGGAACATTCAGATTTAATCTACAGGAAGTTCTTTAAGCATTTGAGTGTACTTTAAAATATTCTCTACTTACAATTTGAGTCTTCACATAATTATTTCCATATTTTCTTATTTTGTGTTGCAACAAGTAATAGGTGATGATGATAGATTCCAAAAAATACACATTCTTGAGAAACCTAACACTAGTTTGTGATTTTTTTTTCCACTTTGCTTTGTGCAGTTGGAAAATTAGGCTGCATTTTTTTAAGGGAATGAACTAAATCTTGGCAATTGAGGGAGTTTAGTAACATGTGACTCACAAGCCATCATTTGTGACTTGCACAGCCTTGTCTCAGATAACTGCTTTATTAGCTTTCATCATCATGAATGAAGATTTTTTTCCCATCAATAGGAGACAGTTTTTCATTGCCAGATTTAGATGCTGCTATGATCAATATTATACAGCCATAAAAATTAAAAGGTAGGAAGAAAATGTGGCACAGTATGTTTGAGAGTCTTAAACTAATAGGGACAGTCGTAAAACTCATATGAAGAGACTTCAGAAACTTGAAATTTTTCACACTATCCAAATACATGGAGCAAGTAAAGGTATAGAATGTGGAGAGTAGCTGAATGGGAATTATTTCAGACATGTGACCCTGTTTGTGGGAGTTTGTGAGTTAAAAAAAATGGAAATGAATGAAATTACACTTAATTAGAGGAAAGGAGATATGTGAAGAGTGTTGACTGAGTTGGGGAAATGCCTGGATACTGAAGAATGTCTTGAGTGTTGTGTATGTATAGTGAATTTTTAGTGAACAACAACTAAAGTTGTAGCAGAGAAACTGACAGTGTTGTGGAATTTAGAATTTGAAACCGATACAATACTTATGAAGCTATGACCCATATGGTTGTGTCCCTAAGCAGTGTCACATTTACAAAAGCACAGCACAAATAGGCAATCCAAGCTGTAACATGGTTCTCAAAAATATTTGAGGAAGTTGGAGTAGGTAATTCAAAGCATTTCTTAGTAAAGTCCTTTTCTTTTCTAGTCTGCAGCACCCAGTTCCCAGATGGTTGTATATACAGGTCAATAGACATATGTTTTTATTGAGCAAGATATCTAATAAACAAGAATAAAACCTATTTGGGGCTATTATTAGTAGGATTTTGAGAAAGATATTGGTATACATATTGTTCAAGTAGCTTCTAGATCACAGAAGCCTAGACATCCTTTGTTTTCTATCTAACCAACTTTAAAGAAAAAGCAAGTCACCTATGTTCCTTGGCCTTTCCTGTGAATAGTTCAGAATTCCATTGGTTGCTATGCTATATCCAGATCTTTGGATAAAAGCTTTATTGATATGACTAGGTTGTTACTAAGAGAGCTGTGTGTGTTGGTTTTTTTTTTTTTTTTAAGATTTTATTTATTTATTTGACAGAGCGAGAGATCACAAGTAGGCAGAGGCAGGCAGAGAGAGAGGGGAACTCGATCCCAGGACCCTGAGATCATGACCTGAGCTGAAGGCAGAGGCTTTAACCCACTGAGCCACCCAGGCGCCCCAAGAGAACTGTTTTGACTCAGAGTCCTTCTTCAGTTATTATCTGCTCAGGAAGGAGACTAGATCGAGGAGTTAAAGAAGAGAAATGTTTTTTGAAGGAAACATAAATCCCTGTTGTGTTTGCCCATGTAAACTCCAATGCACTGGAAAAAAAAAGATCAAGCTGTACTTTTTTTTTATCAATAAGGTGCCCACTAGTGCTGTTTGAATCATTCAAATCTGCACTAAAAGCAGTGATTAGAAATAGTCCTGTAAGAATAAATACATTTGAAACAAAGCAATTGATTTAATAATTCAGCTTAAGTAAATGTTATTCTTGATAAGTAATAATTGTGAGAAAAGTTTAAGTTTGCTTATCACAATAGACTAAAGGACAGATCCATTTCATTAAAAAATATTTTCCCAAATCCAATCCCATAAAGTCATACGTGATTAAAACATAAAATTTGGATGGAAAGTCCATATCAAAAATTATCCTTTATTTTAATTTTTTACCTGTGAGAAATCAAGGGTAGAGTAGATTTATGACTCTTTATAAAATCAAATCAGAAGAATAAATATTCATTAAGGACATAAGATGTGCCAGGCTTTGCCTTAAGTCCTATGGGAGGAGGAACAAAGAAGATTCCTGGCTTCTTAAAATCTTGTAAAGGAAAATTGTTGAGGACTGAAAGTTTAAATAACATCATAAGGATAAGTAATACTTTAAGACAACAGTGGAAAAGAACATACAAGGGCAATATCAACACAAGTCAGACATTAAAATTCCTTTGGAAATCAGTAATTCAACTATTTTACTAAAGAATAGGATTTTTGATAAATGGTTTAGGAGATAAGCCTAGAAAGATAAATTGGGTTAAAATTATGGGCTTAAATGCCAGGCTAAGGTTTTAGAACTTGATTTTACAGGAAAACCGTTGAAAATTTTAATTCTAAGCTTAAGTGCAGAAATGATAAAATCAGAGCAGCATATTGGGGAGATGAACAGCCCAGTCATATGCAGACCGGACAGAGAAATTTCAGACACTGAGATGGACTAAAAGGCTGCTTCCCTTTTTCAGATTGTTTAGGTCACTCTGTGGATACAAGATAGACCTCCCGTTAGGCAAAATTTGATTTGCTGTCTAGACTGATTGCCACACACACGCTAAGAGGGTATGAAAAGGTTTACTACTCACATAATGAGGCTTTCTAGGGAGAGTAAGGCAAACTACCAAGCAGGTCTATAAATGGCTTAGGAGTACAGAGAGGGGTGACCACTTGGATTTTTATGGTGGTTGGAGAATAGGGCTGGAGTGAGTATTCCCTCCTATGTGCTGAGCCTTGCATGGTTTGAACTTACTGCTGGTGCCAAAGGAGGAAACATCCAGACTTTCTTATCAGCTTGTCCAGATATGGAGCAGAAGGAGGAGGGGAATGATGCAGCTTCGAAGCTGTCAGCAATCAGAAATCAAAAATAGAGTCGGACTCTTTCTTACAGACACCTAGAGTGGTAAGAGTGATAAAGTGTTGAAAGAGGGCGCTATGTTGATATTATAAGTGCACTATAAGCCTCCACCTGATAGAAGCTGCATTGTGGAGGCAAATATCTGTGAGAATGGATTTTAATGAGCATGTGGTTATATAATATTCAATTTACAGTCCCATTGAGGGCTTTTGGAACGTCAGGGAAGTCTCTGGAGCTTTGAAGTAAATATCCCAGCAACCCTTGACCTTTTGTTCATTGCATTTTAAAAAAAATCTAACATATTTGCTTATGTTTTGGAAAAATATTTTTAAAAAGAGGCAAAGCTAAATGGCAATTTCGTGCATCTGAGATCAGAACTGTAGGTTCTATTGTTCAATAAATCAGTCGGTTTTGGATTGAGTGCCAGTTACATGTTGTCAATATGTTTGTGCAATAAAAATCGTCTGGGAAACTTGTTTAAAATGTCCATTACTGCTCTCAATTCCAGGTTCTGGATGAAAGGTCTTGGGTGGATCTCAAGAATGTACCTCATGACAAATGTTTCTGATAGAGGGGTTGGCATGCCTCACTGGAGACGCATTGCTTCACTGTGTGCCCAGCACTGCACCAGATATTCCCAAAGCTTTAGGCAAAGTCTAACACAATCCCAATCGATGACAAGTTGACTGCTTTGCTGGCTCTTTCCTTGCCTAACCCATCTTTTAACTTCTGGACTTAGGAGGTTTGTAAAAGCAAAAATAAAAGTCAAAACAGCAATTCTGTTCAGTTACTGATCAGGAGTTAGCAGTCCTCGAGTGCTTTCTATGCTTTTTCGAATTTCACTCTCATCAAGTCAACTAATTACCACATTTTAGTGTAGAAAATCGAGGCTCAGTAAGACTAAGCGACTCGCCTAAGTAATACAGCCACAGTGGTAAAGTCAGGTTTCAAGCCTAGTTTTGTCTAAATCAAACTTACATTATGAATCATGACATCTTACTACTATAGGAGCCTGATGCTAGTTTTGCAGCCTCACTTGAGTGAAGATGGGGATATCCTGGCACTCAGGGAAGAACTAGGCAGCTGCCCATTTAGTTTTCTCATATACTGATGGTGGAATAACAAATGTTGGTCTGATGTCAGAATAGAAGCTTCCTCATTGGCTGACATCTCAGCTTTTCCTTGGGCTTCTGGAAGACCTGAGGTTTGTAGGTGGCTTCCCTGTAAACACGGTTTATCTGGTTTAGAATAGCACTTTTAGGACCAGGCATTTTTAAGAGACTATGAGGATCTAGAGTATATTTAAGGTTAAAGACACCTCTGTCAGACTTCTGACCTACAGAACTGTGAAGATAATAAATTAGTATTCCTTAAGGCACCAAGTTTGCAGCGATTTGTTACAGCAGTAACTGAAAATGAATATACTTGGTCAAAATGTCATTCTTGGGAAGACCCTTTCCTTCCCTTCTCCTCTCCTTCCTTCCTCCCTTCCTCCTTCTCTTCATCCATCCCTTTCTCTCTTTCTTTCTCTCTTTCTCACCTTTATTACATTCTTTTTTTGGGCTTTCTTACTTTTTTCCTGGTCTCTTCTCGGTCTCCATGAAAAATAATGCACTTTCCTGGGAAGTTTCTGGGAAGTTCCCCAAACATGAGTTGCAGATTTTTCTGCCACATCTTGTACTTAGTGCCCACTCTGCCTGAGTCGTCCCCTCCCCTTCAATGGCTTGCAAACCACCACTTGCCCTTCACCACCAAGGTGCATATGTAGTTCACTATAGGAATTGTAAGATGTGTTTCACAGAAGAAAAAAATGTTTTCATTTATGCATTTCCTGCCCGAGGCAACAGGTCTAAGCAAAGAGTCACAGAAAACAAAGTGGGTGAGGAGGCAAATAATTCTGAAGTTGATTACATTTTTTCCATAGATTCTTAAAAGGGTAAATACATTTAATATTTCCCCCATCCCCCACCTCCTTTAAGTATCACTTCTGTAGGGGCTGGGGTGGCTGATGCAAGTATGCTGCTAATCTTATTTTTGTTATGCTGTGGAGGCATAGGAACTGGGACTGTGAGTCCTTCTCATTCAGATTTTAATGTTGAACAGGACCTTCTGGAAGAACCTGAGCACCGGAACTCTTAACAGATAAGGGCTTCAAGAAACACAGAGAAGAGTGGTCACAAGAGCATCAAGAACTTTCAAAACCAGAATTAACCTGTTAGTGTAGTGGTTGCTTATAGAATTATAAAATAAAATAAAATAAAATTTTAGAGCTGGAAGGGACTGTCACAAATATTTTCAGCAGAGCTTTAACCTATCAATTGTAATGAATTATGGATTGAGCTTCTTGATGGGCCACCATGTTCCTCTCACCTCTGTTTCCTGGCACTGCTGGCACAGGAGCTTCTGGCGAATCCCTGTGGTAAAGGCCGGAGCATGGAGTCCAGCAGCCTGCTCCGCCCATGCCAAGGGTAGATCCAAAAGCTGAAAACAGTGGAGCCCATCCCCATTCTTAAAGTCCTGTCATTTATTTGCATATTATTTATCCCTTGTTTTATTCCAAAAATTATTTCGGGTTGTCTCTGAAAACATATATACAATGCTGCAGGATAACTGTACAGAAATCAGAGGAAAGGAAAATAAAGTAAAACCAGAGACAATACACAAAATTCTTGAAATAACAGACTGAAGTGGGTTTCAGATTTGCCTCTGAGATTCCTAGCTGCCAAACAAAATGAAACATAATTAATTACAATGTTGAGAGTATCTAAAAATGAAAACAAATAATTTTTTCAGAAAAGTATTGCTCTTCCCAATATTGAGAACTGGCAGAAACATCTCCTGTGACTTCTCAAGGAGATCAACATCCTTTTTTTTTTTTTAAAGATTTTATTTTTATTTATTTATTTGACAGAGAGAGAGAGATCACAAGCAGGCAGAGAGGCAGGCAGAGAGAGAGGAGGAAGCAGGCTCCCTGCTGAGCAGAGAGCCGATGTGGGGCTCGATCCCAGGACCCTGGGATCATGACCTGAGCTGAAGGCAGAGGCTTAACCCACTGAACCACCCAGGTGCCCCGGAGATCAACATCCTTAACAATATTTCTGCAATAAATAAAATGACAAGTTTAGAATGGTTACCTCCATGTATGCAAGTCAAAGTTACAATGCCAAAGCATAGTTTGTATATGAGGGACCAAAAGCAATGAAATCTAAAGCAATTTTTTTCTTTAGCTCTTTTAGATAGAAGAGGAAGGAGTGGACTCTATAACTTTACAGTAATGTTCCTTGTGTAATATTTCTTAAAGCTAATCTTTCATTAAAAAAAAAGAGTTCCGTGAAGAATTCATAGTATTTTATGTATTTAGAACCCAATCTCCAGGTTACTGATAAGAGGAAGTTTCCTAAATTATTTAATACAAACTAACTAAAATTTAGAGTTTCTGAACTCAAAATGATGGATTTTGGAATGGTTGATGTTTATTTGTTCTTTCTGTTAGTGGGAACAGTTGTCTGGTTTATGACACTAAAGTACGTCATCAATTTCCAGCTATGAAGGAATAGCTTTGGCATATCTATGCTCCCATTAAAAAATTAAAAGTCATTAAAAATTATTTTTGAAGTCTTGCAAAAGCAAACAGGGGTTAAGGTACTAAGACCCCAGAGAAAAGGGAATAGCAGAGGGAGGAATTGACTTCAGTGTCTGCTTTTCTCCTTGGGTATTTGCTGATTCTTGGTGCAGAGCGAGAGATGAGAATCTGGGCAGAGAGCTGAAGCCAAGAGGCAGATGATTAAGTAACTAAAAATAATAACTCTTGGGGGAAATATAAATATAGACAGATAACTATGTGAAGAAAAGTGAAACAGAGGCACATAAAAGACACTAATTATATATCAATATTCAGCCACTGTACTGACATGTGTGTCCTGTTCTGGGCAGAGAAGTCAATTTCCCCTTCCCACAGGATTTCCTTGCTCTCCCAACACATTGTTGATGGGTAACCCACAAGGGATTGCAACCTCTGCACGAGGATGCACTCGGTATATGGTTTGGAAAGTGGATGAGAAGCTCCCCACCTCCAAGGCACCTGCTTAGGGTACTAAGTGGTACTGTGGTACTGCCAGCCCAGGATGGGAATGCTACCACCACACCCAGTCCCAAGATGGTTGATTCTTCTGACGTCTAGGCTCTGGAAGGGGTCAAAGGGCAGAGGAGTCCAGGGAAAGGGCAGGAAGGGACAGATGGGAATGGCCTGAGGCACTAGGGAGTGGAAGAGTGGGTAGCTGAAAGCCCATCAGTGGAAGAAGAGTTGAGATGGGTGGGGCCTCTCCTGGGCTGAAGCTCCCGCCACCAGCACATGCTCCATTGTCTCATGAGACTTCATTTTAAAAGCACAAATTCAAAGATAAGACGAACAATTTCAAAATGACAACCATAGAATATTAAGCCCCAAGCACAGCGCCAGTGTGAGTGTGGGGCTCTGAAAGACAGCATTGCTGGCCAGTTCATGAAGCCAAGCTTGTTTGGAAATGTGTTAAAGGTCATGGAGCCCAGTCATCATCTGTTGTTTCTGTCCGTTTCTTATGCCAAGTTCTTTCCCGCTTCAGCCCTTGATTTTTGATGCATTCTACTTCCATCTTAAACACAGCATTCTTTTTCTTGCTAGTGATTAGCTTTAGCAGATCCCCATGTCTGAAATCTTCCATAGAAAAAGTAGAATGAATGTACTGCTAATGTGCAGGGATAGTTCATTGGTATTTTTAATTTAAATAGTGGCAATGACAAAAACCATTTTTGCTGATTTTAACTGGGTTGGGTTAATTTTTGTGTCTATGATTCCCCATCCTTTCTTTATTTTGATCATCAAAGGCAGTATTTAATTCTCCAGGGGACCTCTTCCAACATACTAGTTTTCATGGTTTATTTTAAGTGGAAAATTAAAATCTCATACTGGTTTGAAAATTAAAATCTCACACTGGGTATGATGAATGAGAACATTGTAGGTTGAAGGTCTACTTGGAAAAATATATTTCAAACTCCCAAAGAGGTGAATATGATTGTTTTACTTGGTTGTTTTTATTTTGTTTTCAAGATTTCTGATAAACAATGGAGCCCAAAGACAAATCACCCTACTAAAAACACTTCAGGCTAAGATTGACTAATTTCTATAAAGCCTTTCTTCTACAAACTTGTATGATATTCTTACTTGAACAACCAAAACAGGATCTTGAAATTATACCTTCTCATGGCACAGCTGAGGCACTTTGTTTCCTGGCTCTAAGGCAAAGTATAATCTTAACATGTGTCCAGTACCTCTTAAAATATACTCTGACTCAACCCCCAAACACCTGGCCCCATATACCTGCTGTAAATCTGATGTCTAAATACAAACTGAAGCCTCAGGGGAATGTGCGTTGGGTTACAGTTGAGCCATACATGTAACATGCGATCTCCATTTGTTTTCCTTATCTTTCTGAGAGATTTCTGACTTCTTCAGCAAAACTGGGTTGGAAGTACTAGTGAGGAACCCAGCAGTGTAGGCAATGTAATGGGGAAAAGAAGCCTTTGAGGAGGGAATGAACCCACTGAAGGCCAGCAAGATTGGACATGAAGTATGTAAAACTGGACAGAGCAGTTTTCCACAAGCTTAACCACATCTTCAACTCATTCTCTGGCTCCCAATTTCTCCTTGCTAACAGCCTGCAAAACCCACTTTTTTTTTCTCTTGTAGAATACATGGGTTGGGGGCAATAGCTGAAATGATGTGGTATTGGGAGGCCATGGTGATAGGAAAAGAAAGAGGTTTTGAAAAGGTCAGCTGGTATACCCTCATTCAATGTGATGCTGGAGAAAGCTTGTATTGGTTTAAGAGAGATGATTGTTCAGGATACTGGTAGCTTAAATATGGCCATTCAAACTGGTATATGTTACAAACAACCTCCCTCATCTCACCCACCAAGAGATGGTTTACCAGTATGACACTGTCAGATATGTGGGCAGATGCGTTATCTATTGCATCACTGGCCCTTTACAGCAGTGTCTGATTTTAAGCTTATACTACTTTCTAGATCTGTTCTCTGGCTCCCTCTATTGCTTGTGGCACTTTCTTTGGCCCTTATCTCCAGTTACCATTATTATTTGTGTACCTGCGTCAACTCCTGGCCACATGGGCCATAATGTCTAGCATAGAGTAGATGCTTAATAAATGTCTGTTGTATCAGGGAACCCATAAAAGGCACAGTTTTCACACTTACATTAAAACTAAGAAAAGTTACACCTTTCCCAGCAACATTTTTTCCATTCCTTTTTTCACTTTTTAATGCTTAATGAGCATCTGTCACATAATGATGTACTCTGCCCTGTGAGATTAACGAATTGTAGGGCATGCTCCCTTTCTTCAAGCTCATAGTTTTCTGGGGAAGACATATGCAAATGATCACACTACACTTACATCTAGGTACAGGTTTCCTCACTCTCTGAAAGTAGAGCCTTCCTGTGAAAACTTTCCTAGGCTGAAATGGCATAAAGCAAAGAAGCAATTACCATTAATTGATATGGAACCATTTCTGAGCATTTTCATATCCAAAAAATAACTCCCCTTAGGCTTTTCTGATACCTTAGGACACAGCTTGTTAACAGATGTACAAAAGAAATCAAAATAAAACACAGATGCCCACAGACACTCTTTAAGCTATAACAGCTTGATGCTGAGATTGTCAGTGTAGCTCCTGCAGAAGGAGCTGAGGCAGGGCCACTCTCCTATTTGTTCCTGCCTATGTAGCCTCTATAAGGGCTCGCTGCAAAACAATGGATGGATGGAACTGGAGGGTATTATGCTAAGCGAAATACGTCAGTCAGAGAAAGACAATTATCACATGATCTCTCTGACATGAAGAATTTGAGAGGCAAGGCAGGAGTTTGGGGGGGGGTGGGGAGAGAAATGAAACAGGAAGGGATGGGGAGGGAGACAAACCATAAGAGACTCCTAGACTCAAGAAAGGAACTAAGGGTGGCTGGGAGGCAGGGATGGGGTAGGGTTAGGGTGGCTGGGGTGTGGACATTGGGGAGGGTATGTGCTGTTAAGTGCTGTGAAATGTGTAAGCCTGACGATTCACAGACATGTACCCTGGGGCAAATAATACATTATATGTTAATAAAAATTTAAAAAAATAAATAAAACAGAAAAAAAAAAGAATGAGTGTGTTAGAGTGTGAGTGTGTTTTTACTATGAGTGTGTTCAGGATCATTTGCAATAACATAAAACTTGGAACATTATAAATATCAATCAGTAAGGGACTAATTGAATAAATTATAAAATACAATAAGATGGAATAATATACAGCCACTAGAATTAAGTAGATTTATATATACTGTTATGGCAATATCTTAAAGATATATTTTTCAAAGGAAGAAAAGCACAATGAAAATTTCCTTGTGTATAATTGTTTTTATTAAAAGGACATACAGATTTGTATGTACATAAGAATGCTATTATATGCATACAAAAATTTGTTAAAGGAAACTCAAGGTAGTTCCCTTAGGAGATTGTGGAGAGGTAGGCTTTTTTTTGTATTTTTGATTTTATATTTATATATTTCAATTCTGTATTGTAAATTTCAATGGAGACTCTGGGACATTTTTGCTTTCTTCTTCACACTTTTCTATAATAAATAACCCCTAAAAATTCTTTAGAACAAAGTAAGGGACACTGTTAGTGTGTGTTTAAGTTTATATGACCATTTGGTAATATTTATCAGACATTTACCAAAAATATTTACCAAAAAAATGTGCCTATATTTTGTTCCAGTATTTTGACTACCAGGTATTTACCTACCAATATTCCCAAACAAGAACACAAAGATTTATGTAAAAAGATGTTTGGAGCATCACCTAGACTAATGAAAACCTGGGGTAAAAGGCCCATCAACAGGAGAGAGATTAAACAAACTATGGTACATCTAAGCAGTGGCATATCAGGAAGTGGTAAAAAAAAATTATGAAATAAAAACTTGCAAAACTGCTCATGGTTGCAAAGCAGTATAATACATTCTCATTATAATAACAAAATGTATTCACATATGCAATGGAGTTACATCCAATGAAAGGTGTGATCCTGAAGCAAATTCATAACAACTGCAGTCAAATCTGCATTTCTGAGCACTAGAACCACATTTAGCTCCATGAGATGTCCATCCTCCATAGGCCTGGAAACAGCTCTCCCAACAGACATCAGAATCATGCCTTGCATCCCAGCCTGTCTCAGGATTTGGTGCTCATTGATTAGCATAGTGGTCTGAACTTCTCTGTTTACACTGCTTTCTTTTTGTATGTTTTTCTCTGTTTCCATGTATTTTTTTATGTATGTATAAGTTATAATGCAACTCCAATACACAAATATTCATACATTGAAGAAGATCTAAAGGGCTATCCACCAAAGCATTAACAGTTTATTCTGAAGGGAAAGAGGTGGAGATAGAAGAAGAGAATATTTTTTCTTTGAGGCACTAATATTTTGAATTTTTGAGTGTGCATTATTTTATACTTAAAATATCTAAAATGAAAAATTTAAAATTAGTATGGTTAACACCAATTCAAGGATGTGTAAAGGGGCATGAAACAAGAGTTTGGATTTGATTGTGTAGATAATGAGAATCACATGGAGATTTTTAATCCAAAGGGTGATGTGATTCACTCTGTATTTTTGGGAAGATAGCATTATAGGTGGGACTGGTGAGAGGGAGACTGAGTTTAATAGATTAGTCCTCTTCTGGTCTTTGTTTATATAACAAAAGTGTTTATCTAGTTTTGGGTAGAAATAACTTGTAGTAGGAGTTCAAAGGGTGTGATGCTCAAGTATTTGCATGTCTATACAAGCAGGCACCCAGTCCAGACATTGAGTCTGTTCCTGCAGCTCTCATGTCATTCCCATTTTGTATCCTGCCAGCCCTCAAATATTCACAAGTGTCTTGGGTAGGGAGAAATTCAGTCTGCTTCTGAGTCATATGGGTGTCCAATAGTGGTTAAGGGTAGAAAACTCCTAGTAGAAGTTGACTTTGCTGGAAACACAGAGATGGAAGCTTCCTGTTCCTAAGGTAGTCAAGAATGTCAGGGATGGTCTGGGTTGTTCTCAGGGGCAATGACTTCCAGCCCACTGACCAGGTCCCTTGAGTTATATTGATTTCAATTCCTTCACCTGGTGACATTCATGGGGTACTAATCTCCTTTAGGGCACATTCAGATGAATATGATAGTGTGAATATAAGGTACATGAAAGTCCACTGGGATAACAACCACTGTTTTGAAACACCTCATGTGGAATGAGGAGACCCAGAAACCCTGCAAAAGAAGAAGAGTCAGGCAGGGAGAGGAAGCACCATTTGTGTATTAATTTGACTCCAGAATGTTGCCCACTCTTGTTGGTAAACCCTGAGTGCTATCCAGGAACATGCAGTGGGGCTGGGTGAGATCCTTTTTGTTGGCAGAACCCTGTCCTCACTTCAGTAAGTCTTTGAGAGAAGATCACTTCCTGTCCTTTGCTCAGTTGAGATAGCATCAGTCTATAAGTCTGAGATGCACATTGATACCATTTATGCAAATTGTTTCTTTGATTATATACCCAGCCAGTTTAAAGGACTGGCCTTCCCAGGAAGGATGGGTCAAGACCAGTTCTAGTGTCTTTCACATCACAGAACTTAAACAATCATCCCCTTCTCTGTTTCTAACTCAAATCCATGGCTAATCTATTGGCCCTACCTCTTTCTACCCTTGTGATAACTTTATTGGACATTTTGTCATCCTCTCTGCCTACTGACCTTGATTGGTACCACACTAAGAAGATCTTTCCAATTCATTTATTTATTCATTCATTCATCCATTCATCTTTTCTACAAGTGCTATATTTATTGAGTGCTAATGTGGGTCAGACACAATGTGAGGCCTTAGAAGTAAAAATATGGGCAAAGAGAGTCATGGTCTTTGCCCTAATGTTGCTTAAAGCCTAGAGGAGGGTTGAAATATTAAAAAAGCGTAATGATATAAACATAAAGTCACAACTGTGATAAGGCAGTGATGGAGTGGTACAGGAGAGATTATATAAAAAAAAGAACCATCTAGTCAGGAAAGTCTGGGAAGGCTTTCCTGGGGGAGTGATTCTGCTGAGTTCATCCTTCAGGGGTAGAAAAGTCTGGCTTCTGGCCATGTTGATCTTACCAGAAGGTGGAAGTCATTTTAAACACAAGAGAGAGAAAAATAAATGAGTCCTGTTATACTGTAGTTCTAGTTCAATGGGGCTTACTCAGCCATATTCATATAGCGGAGTTCTATTCAAGTGACTCTGAAGGACAAAAAGAATAAATAGAAAGTAAACAGGTATACCCTGATATATTTATTACAATGTTGCTTAATATTTATATAATATCACTGAAGGGCATCGTCCCTTCCTGACATCTGAATCTGTGGGGCAAAAAAGTCAACCATTTTCCACCTAGTTTGGGCCCTTTTTTCCCTCTGAATGTTTTGTTCAGTAGCCAGCCTATCAAAGCTTATTTCTAATTTTTCAGTGTCCTTCAGGATTTTGATCAGCGATTTTTTCTTTTCTCCTCATAGAGACATGCTGTAAGTTGTCTACAACTAGAACTGATTCAGTTACTTAATTATAATGCTGAAAGAACTTTGAGAGGTAAATATAGTTGTCACATGACAAATTCTGCTTTCTGGAATTCCCAGGTTGGAATTTCCAACCACAAGCAAGGGTGCTATTTGGCATTTCTGGGCAGAGAATCTGACTAACAAGCTCCCTTTTCAGGAACTAGGAGTGCCTGTTGCCTGGCACTAGTTATTAGCAGTTGGGAGACTGTGCCCCACCAGTGATGTGTTGCAAATTTCTCTTTAGAATTCCCCAGCTGAGAGAAGACTAATGAGTCACAGTGTTGGGAACTACATGTTTAGGCACCCTGATTTTCAGGAAAATTTGTCTGGCTCAAAAACCACAAAAGTTAATAAATGCTAACTATTTAGAAAGAGGTAGAGGGAGGTGTAGGTGTGGAGAAATTTAAATGAGTACAAAAGTACGTACAGTAACTCCCTATCCACCAAAGAGATCCATAAAAATAAAGGCTTCCAAGGCAAATGGATGAAAAGGATTACAATTGGTTTGAAATGTTAACATTTTTTGTAAGTCATTAGATGCTGTATAAAAGTCACAATGCAGGGGACTCACAAATTAAATAGGTTTGACTGGGAGTAAAAGAACAAATTAAGCAACATAAGGGAGAGTTCAACTGCTGCTGAGAAACTGATCAACTCTAACATGTAGGAGTAATTAAAGCTAATCCCCAAATAATGGAGCTTATTAATGTTACAAACATTAATAAGGAAGAGACAGTCCAACAGTATTTATTTAAAATACATATATATTTTATACTTAAATTGTATTTTAATTTTTATATTCATTATTCACTATAAGCATCATTATGATCCCTTTTTTGCATGTTGATACGAGTTTATTTCTCATTTCTGATTATAAACAAAACATGTTTACCATGAGTGATTCAAAAAGATAGAGGGAGAGACATTTTTCACAGAGAAATTCCAACTGAAATCATTACTGCTAACAGTTTTGTTAACAGTCTTGCAGCCACTTCTACATAAATATCAGTAGGTAGCGGTATAATGATTTTACATTTGCTACAAGGTTAAGACATCTTAGTATATGCGTAGTCAGTCTCTTTTCCTCCTATTCCCTGGGGAGGAAATTTTGTTCACTTGGCATTTTCTTCTTTCCCCACCTTATTATTCAGATTATGGTAATCATGGAAGAGAGAACCAAAGGAAGAGGAAAGAGGGATAAAAAAAAATGAGTGGCTGGTCAATCTGGGGCATAGTTTGTGGTTAAGACTAGGAAAAGGCTGTTGGGGACAGAGAGCCTTTGCTGAAATGTGTTAGAGATAAAGAAGAAAATGAAAAAGGTGGGATCAGAGGGTATTTTAGGATGTGGCGCTGCGGATTAGGAATTATATGTTCCTTAATGTTTTCTGAAAGTTGAGAGCAAAGACTAAAATTACTTAGTAATGCCTTTTAGTAACTGGGCTGTTCCTGTGGAGGCAACACTGCCAAGGTGGATTGCGGTGGGATCTGGGATTTACATCATTTACACATAAGTGGAATTATGTCACCTACACTGCTTTGTAATTCCTTTTCTTTCAAAAATATGTCATGGAGTTTCTACTGAAGTAAACAAGTACAAATCTCCATAATTCTTTTTAGTAGGTGTATAGGTTCTCTTACATGACTGTCTCTACCATATCTATTTTCATTAGTCCCGTGTTGGTGGATGTTGAGGTTGTTTCTAATTGCTATGAGCATCTTTGTGTATCTTTGCATATTGATGTGGTTATCTCATTGGGATAGATCATTATGTATAAAATTTTATGTATAAAATGATACATACATTTATTTTTATTTTATTTTTATATTTTAATTTTTTATCAACATATAATGTATTATTTGCCCCAAGGTACATTTCTGTGAATCATCAGGCTTACTTACACATTTCACAGCACTTACCATAGCACATAACCTCCCCAATGTCGATAACCCAGCCACCCTGCCCCCTACCCTATTTACCCCCCAGCAACCCTCAGTTTGTTTCATGAGTTTAAGAGTCTCTCATGGTTTGTCTCTCTCCTGATCCCATCTTGTTGTATTCCTCCCGACCCCCAACGGCCCCCTGCCCTGCCTTTCCAATTCTTGTTTGATCATATGATCAGAGAGATCATATGATAATTGTCTTTCTCTGATTGACGTATTTCACTTAGCATAATACCCTCTAGTTCCATCCATGTTGTTGCAAATGGCAAGATTTCGTTTCTCTTGATGGTTGCATAGTATTCCATTGTATATACACATCACATCTTCTTTATCCATTCATCTGTTGATGCACATCTAGATTCTTTCCATAGTTTGGCTATGGACATATGGACATAATGGACATAGTGGACATTGCTGCTATAAACATTTGGGTGCATGTGCTCCTTCGGATCACTACATTTGTATCTTTAGGGTAAATACCCAGTAGTGCGATTGCTGGGTCGTAGGGTAGCTCTATTTCCAACTTTTTGAGGAACCTCCATACTGTTCTCCAGAGTGGCTATACCAGCTTGCATTCCCACCAACAGTGTAGGAGGGTTCCCTTTCTCTGCATCCTCGCCAACATCTGTCGTTTCCTGACTTGCTAATTTTAGCCATTCTGACTGGTGTGAGGTGGTATCTCACTGTGGTTTTGATTTGTATTTCTCTGATGCTGAGTGATGTTGAGCACTTTTTCATGTGTTTGCTGGCCATTTGGATGTCCCTTTGCCAAAATGTCTGTTCATATCTTCTGCCCACTTCTTGATTGGATTATTTGTTCTTTGAGTGTTGAGTTTGAGAAGTTCTTTATAGATTTTGGATACTAGCCCTTTATCTGATATGTCATTTGAGAATATCTTCTCCCATTCTGTCAGTTGTCTTTTGGTTTTGATGACTGTTTCCTTTGCTGTGCAAAAGCTTTTGATCTTGATGAAGTCAGAATAGTTCATTTTTGCCCTTGATTCCCTTGCCTATGGTGATGTTTCTAGGAAGAAGTTGCTGCAGCTGAGGTCAAAAAGTTTGCTGCCTGTGTTCTCAAGGATTTCTGATGGATTCCTGAAACATACATTTTGAGTTTTACTACATAGGGTCAATAGAAAGTCATGCTAATTTATATTCCCACCACTGAGTGTGAAAGTCCCATATCCACACAATCTCATTCTTATCATTTATTAGTTGGTGATATCGAAGGCATGTATATGAAGAAGCTAAAACCCAGGGAGGTTAAGGGACTCTCATTTAAGGGGTTAGAATTGAGATAGTTCCAGAATGTTGGCCTCTCTAGAGGTATCCTGTGCCTGGGAGAGCCAAATGATAACAATGTCTCTTAGGCCACATGGAAAATTAGGCCACCCAGAGGGTAAAGAAAAATACTTAAAACTGGCAAGTGAAACTAATTTCAGTTCAACTCATCTGTGTAACAGGGACCCACACACCATGGTGTTGATATGATGTGTGTAAAAGTACTTTAAATCACTAGAGACTGAGGCACCATTTGAGAAAGCAATTACCTGCCTTTATGTCAATAGTTAGGACTCTGTGTGTTTCACTAATAGAAAGGAATTGTAAGCCTTGTGGTTTGGCCTTGTATTTCAGTGACATTTTTATCTTCGGCAACCTGATAGCAAAATTCCCAGTAAATGAAGCATTTATTATAGAAAGCGCTGACAGGGTCAGTGCCAATCTGGACCACTTTTCCTTGTGATACCCTGATGATTAAAATACAGAGTGTTCAATTCTGTGCTGTGTTGTATGTAGCAAATGTGCTGTAGACAGTATCTTCCTCTGTAAATCCCATGTCCCCAGGTTGTATCTGACCTTGGCCCGGGAGCTCCACTGACTCCATGCCTATTTGTGCTCATTTTGTCTCTAGAAAAGCTGCTTCAGACAGCCTTCCCTGAGTTTATTTTACCAGCTCAGGTCGTGCTGGACTCTTAAGGATTTCAGACACGAGAACAGCTGTGTTTAACCTTGTCCGTTAGTCCCTGCCCAAGAAACCCATCTGAATTGGCAGTGATTCTCATAACATAAGTGACACCAAATTACAAATGGAGAAAGTGTCTGGGTTAAAATAAACTGTCACCAGACCAAAGCTTTCTCCTTCCATTTTCTTTTTTTCTGAACTGGCATTGCTCTTAGATAAGATTTGTTATTTTAATCTTTTTAAAAGCACTTATCTCAGAATTTTTGATCAAGTATAAGAAATGGGAGGGCGCCTGGGTGGCTCAGTGGGTTAAAGCCTCTGCCTTCAGCTCAGGTCATGATCTCAGGGTCCTGGGATCAAGCCCCACATCAGGCTCTCTGTTCAGCAGGAAGCCTGCTTCCCCCATCTCTCTCTGCCTGCTTCTCTGCCTAATTGTGATCTCTCTCCTCTCTGTCAAATAAATAAATGAAATCTTTAAGAAAAAAAAAAAGAAACAGGAACGGTTATCTGCTTGTAGTAATAAAGATCCACATCTAATTTTGCAGTTCTGCTTCTATTTCATATAGAGTATTTTATTTCATATATATAATAGAGTATTCTACTTCATATAGAGTATTTTATTTCATATATATAATAGAGTATTCTATTTCATATAGAGTATTCTATTTCAAATAGAGTAGCACAGAAAAAAGTGAATTGTGGACCTTGCAATTGCAGCACATCTTGTGTTGCCTGGTTATTAGAGCTCTCTGGAGATTAGATTATCAGGATATTCAGATGCACAGAAAAGCAGACAAACAAGACTCTGACCTCTCTGGTACTACCTCTGCAGGGATGGGAGAGCCTCTAAGGTTGGAAACCTACTGTTTCTGTTAGCAGAGGATGATGAATAGAGCCTCTAAGGTTGGAAACCTATTGTTAGCAGAGGATGATGAATAGTAATTATTTTCATCTATGTCTTCCCTAAAAGGTGGTCTCATCATTTGAGAGACATGGTCAGTGGGAAGTGCCTATTCAATATGATGAATTTCATATTGCTTAATTCTGGGAACCTTCAGATGATTCTACACAGGCCTACTTTTCTTCAAAGTAGAAGTAGAGTGCAATCTGCAAAATAAGAGAAAAATGTCTTGTAACTCACTGGTCTTGAAATAAGTAAAATAGAAGCAGGCTTTCAAGTATCCCTAAGGAGGGCACTGTAGGCTTTGTGTTGGAAAGGGATCTGAAGACCCAGGAGTGACTAGCAGGTCAGAAATGTAGCCAGGTGGCAGCTCTCTTCCATCAGCTAATTTAAAACTGTCTAAGCATCTGCGAAATGATGTTCTTAGCTCAACATCATCATTCCTCTCTTCTGTAATCTGTCCTTCATCATAGAAGAGACATTCAGAATGCCATTTTTCTGACTCCTTTTCCAGTAGAGTTCTGAGTTAAACCTTCTGGTAATAGGAACTTAGGTGAGATTTGGAAGGCAGAAGAGGAGAAGGTAGGGAGCTGTGATCATCACTGATGGCTTCCCTAAACTCTGGGGTTCCTTTAGACAGACATCTAAGGACATCAGCGGTGGCTTCCCTGTGATCACTGCAGTGATCCTAAAGTAGCCTCTTGACCCTCACTGCCAGCTCTTCCAATGGTATGTGAAATTTGAAATTTCTATATTAAATATCTCTTCACTCAAAATTTATACAGTCACAGGGCAGTGGGCAAGATGGTGGAGGTGTAGGAGGCACAGAGAGCACTGGGTCCCAGAAGTCCAGCTAGAAAGGCAAAATTTATACAGCTTTTTCTTCCCCAAATAAACCTAAATGACACAAAAGCTTAGGCATAAAGGCCCAACACTTTGGTCAGCTATGTTGATAAATCTGAATTTTGATTAGCACCAAATTATGACCAATATCTGGCTTACAGATATAAAAGATACATATGGCATAATTTCATTATAATAATGTTCAAAAGCACCCTGATTCATGATTAGAAGAAAGGATAGTGTTGGGGAGAACTGAGGGAATGATAGTTGGGTGGGCCATGAGGAAGGCTTGGGATGCTGGTAAGGATTGATTTCTTTGTCAAGGTGGTGCTTAGTTGGTTGAGTTCTTCTTTGTGATAATTCTTGAGCAAGATAATCAGAATTTATGCATATTCTTTGGAGTGTTAAACTTAAATAAAAATTTTGTCTAAAAATTTAAGGTTTGTAGGAAATTTTAGTTTTTAATGTCATTCCTAAAATGATAATTTAATCATTGAGTCCAGTCTTACTCTTTGATACAGCTGAGGCAACAAAAAACCCAATGATTGCTCAAAGTCTGCCTTTAAGTCCAGTTTTCTATTTATAATCTGGTTTAATGTGAAAATTTTTTAAATATCAGGTTTTCCTAATTATTCCCCCCCTTTTTTCTAATTATAGTCAAATAACAAACGAACTTTACATAAAAAATAGGTGAGAGAAATCATTCCAAGCTGATTTGTCATCTCAGGCATTACTTAAAAAATGTAAGTCCAGTGAAAATGTTTATGGGTAGCATTGGTAGAGAATGTGCCAATCTTGCTAAGGTATTTGGAATTTAGGTGTAGGAGGCAGAGAAGCTGCTTCAACAATAGACCATTGTGAACTGGATGTGGCTCTAAATCAAGCAAAAAACACATACTGTGAAATGTCACCAAGAAAGGTAAATTGGATACTGCTTGAAAACCCATATTAATTTTGTCCATTTATCCATTTCTCATAATTTTTTTCTACCTTTGTGATAGTCACTCTTTTTTTTTTTTTAAAGATTTATTTATTTATTTGAGACAGAGAGATAACAAGTAGGCAGAGAGGCAGGCAGAGAGAGAGGGAGAAGCATGCTCCCTGCTGAGCAGAGAGCCTGATGTGGGGCTCAATCTCAGGACCCTGAGATCATGACCTGAGCCGAAGGCAGAGGCTTTAACCCACTGAGCCACCTAGGCGCCCCTGTGATAGTCACTCTTAAGGCTTGAGATTCCTAAGGCCTAATGTACCCAGTGTTAATTTCCCTGCCATTATTGCCCTGAGAATATGTGCTGACCTATAAATGCCCACCAAGTGAATCCTGTATTGCAAGGAGTTCCACCAAAGGAGGGCCACTTTCCTGAGAGCCAGGAATTTCATTATTAACAAAGGATGAGAAAATTCTTTCTACAGAGTTCTTCCTCCAAGCTGCCCCCTCACAAGGGCCTAAATTGTGATATATTCTAGGCCATTCTAGTTTCATTACAACACAAATATGGCTTTGAAATCTTTTAACTCATTATTTTCATAAACCAGCAATAGCATATGCTTTTGAGATTCTCAGAGTTTTCTAAGCTTGCATCCAGCACAATTCAGAAAAGACTACTTCTCATAATCTAGTTGTTCAACATATATTTGTTGAGCTTCCACAATATACTTGGCATTGAGCTAGGTACTGAAGTCATATGATAAATAAGATGAAATCTCTGCCCCCAGGAAATGCATGATTGGTTGCAAAACAGTCACGCAAAATAATAGTTTAGGTACAGGAGTGAATTTTGGTACTGGTTAAAACGTATCATTTCAGTTCTAACTATGAGTTTTAAGTTCTGTTTTCTTGATAGTTCTTTTCTGGTGAACTTCCAATATGAGGCTCACTGTTATTTTGGATAAAAGGTTATTTTGAAAATTCATCCTGCTTGACTTCATTTAAATGTACTAAATGTGAGTATAGTTTGGGGGCATTTCAGTTCAGATGATGAGAAGAATATACTTATAGAAAATAGGCTAGGATTTCTTGATTAAAATTGATACTAATTAGAAGTCTTGGGAGGAGGGAATTTTTTAGCAAAAAAACTTCTGCAATAGTTACCTGTAACTGTTTGAGAAGGCTCCAAGACATACTGATGTTGTTTTAAAAGAAAGGTCAAATATAGTGTAAAGTATGTTTAATTGTCACCTATCTATTATTATTAGACAGTACTTCAGGGCGCACAGCTCTGAGCATGGAAACTTAAGGGTAGCTTTTCCAGACAGTGAGTTTCTATATCTTTCCAGAGCAGAGAAATTCTATCTTAAAACAAGAGATAACTACTTGCAGTTATTCCTGATTTGCTGTCAAATCAGGGGACCTCTCTTATCTGCCAAATGTGATCAGAGACTTGAACAAAAAGAGATTATCAGTCCCTCAAGATATCTTTGACCTAATTTTTATTGCCGATAGGTTTAATTGAGTCAGTATTTGGTTAAAAACTTTGCTGCATTATTCTCCTTCAGCCTGATGGGAAGATCTGGTGATGAATATTCAAAGACCAGGGATCACAAGTAATGTGACTTGGGCCACATGATGGGAGTGTAGGCAATGAAGTTTAAGTGGAGGGTACCCACCCTGTGTTCAGGGGTCGCCTCTGCTTAGCTGTGACCAATCACTGCATATGGGAATGTAGGCCTACTACATTCCTGCTCTAAAGGAAGCAGTACTCTACTACATTCCTACTCTAAAAGGAAGCAGTAAATCTGCATATTTTGGGGATTTTCCCTAATTTTTAATGTTGTCAGTTAATGCAAAAACTAGAGAAAGAGAAAAGGAAAAGATGTGTGCCTCCAGCTACACTATGGAAAACTATGAAAGCCTTTTGTTCTCATGGTAATAAGAAGAAAAACCATATAAAACTTAAATCATACTTTTCTGTGGAGCTAGCAAAAAGCAATGTAGACACAGGGAAGCCTTGATGAGCAGAATTAGCTTAACAATTCTCCCTCAAAACTGAAATTTGGTTGAGAAGGCAGCAATAAAGAAAAGGATGGTAAGCAGAAAGGAAATAACGTATTACCTTATGTTCCCGTGGTAATTGGATTCTAGGACCCTGAGTTGAATCTAAATGTGACCGCCCCTCCAAATAAACAAACAAACAAACAAACAAATAAATAAAGGTGAATCCAAAATACCTTCAATTGCAGCCAATCTTTCTTATAACTCAGATATTGAAAAGATCAAAAGGCAATGTGGCAAGGAAGGTTGGGTTGTGGTTAACATCAGTTTTCATCAGAGAAATGCAAATTGAAACCATAGTGAATGAGATACCATTTCATACTTGCTAAAATGGTTGAAATTAAAAGTATGACATCAAATGTTGGCTAGGATATGAGACAGCTGGAAGTCTTACACACTACTGGTGTGAGTATAAAATGGAATGACTACTCTGGAACACTCATCGGCAGTTTCTCATAGTGTCATGTATACCTATCTATGAAAAAGCAATTCTGTTCCTATGCATACACTTAAGAGAAGTAAAAATTATGTCCTCTAGAAGACTTGTAACAACACTGTTCTTTGTAGCAACCTTATTCATAGTAGCCTAAAGTACTCCTTAAAATAACAAGTGTTATTTCCATCAAATCCTACCAACAAAAGAACATATAAATTGTGACAGCCACACAGTGGAATACTATTTAACAATAAAAAGGAGCAAACTACTGACATATGCACCAACAATATGAATGAATCTCAAAAACATTATATTGAGTGAAAGAAGCCAGACATAAAATAGTGCATATTTGTAAATTCCATTCAAATGAAGTTCAAGAATATCAAAAACTAATGTATGATGATAGAAATAGTAATAATGGCGGATTCTGCAAGGAAAGGTCAGTTTTTGACCAGAAAGGGACATAAGAAAACTTTCTGGGATAATGGAATTTTCAGTATTCAGTGTGCTTAAGTATATGTATTTCCCTTTGTAAAATTATAACACAATAAAAAATGAAAATCTAAAACAATAACAATCATAATAACATGTGGGCCAAATAGAACAGTTTTAGGACCGGTTTCCACCTGTGACTTCAGTCTGGTAGACGAAAGAGCTCTGCCTATAGGCACCAACACAAGGATTTATGGGTGGAAGAACGGCCGATAACCACTCCTCCAGGCTCAGGAGGATCTCATCGTGTGGGCTACTAAGAGATGCCCAGAATTTTTCAGCAAGAAGATGCATAGGAGTGATCACAGCTTCTGGGTCCCTTTCTATCCTTAGCTTGTGCTCATCACACCCCCACAATTGTGGCCTGGACTTGAGAACGAGGCTCTATTGGCTCTTATCTCCCTGGCTTGGTTTCTGGGTTATGATGCTTTCTTGAGCAGCCTGTTCCTGTGTTTAGTTCTTCTAGGATTCTGTCTAAGATCCACCATGTTTATTCTGAAACAGTTTGCTTGGGTCACAGCCAAGCTCCTCTCTAAATCAGGAGAGTTTGACCTCTAATGGATCTCCAGATAGAATTCCAGAACTTGAAAGCAAAAATTGCATCTTTATTTTATTTATCAGCGATGAAAATTTGTATTTCCTTTCATTATGAATATAAGCAGCAAACTATAATAATATTAACAGTACCCATGACCATCATAATTAGAAATCACAGGTAACTTAGGTTATGTTACAGCTGTGCGGGTATCTCAAAATATTGCTAATGACCATCACTATTTCAAAATTACAGTAGTTGCCACAAAATCTTATTTAGTGAATTAATAAAGATATATATATATATATATCATTTTAAAATAGATAACAATTTCAATATAATTGCTTTCCATTGTAACACTATGCATTTTATTTATGCATTTACAAACATTTCAAGAAGAGGTCTATATTAGTTTTCTATTGCTGCTTTGAGAAGTTACCACAAACTTAGTGATTTAAAACAATACAAATTATTATCATATTGTTTTATAGATCTCACTGGACAGAAATCAAGGTGTCAGTTGGACTGTGCCCCTTCTTTAGGTGCTGGGGAGAATCTGTTCTTTGCCTTTCCCAGTTCTTAGAGGCTGCCTGCAGTCTGGTTCAGAACTTCCTTTTTCTGTCTTCAAAGACATGTTTGAGTCCTTCTCAAATCATGTCACTCCAACCTTCCCTTCTACTTCCCTTTTCCATTTATACTTTTGTGATTACATCAGACCCATTTGAATGATCCAGAGTAATCTCTCTCTCTATTTTAAGGTCAGCTGATTAACAACTTCAATTGTCCTTTGTCATGTAACAACATAGTCCTACATTCTAGGAGTTAGATGAGGACATCTTTGAGGAGCAATATACTGCCTATCATAAGGTTCATAGATTTCATCAGACAGCCCAAGGTGTCCATGGTATAAAAAATGTCTAACACTGTGCCTAAACTCTGGGCTGACTTATGTTGCCTGGTGCAGGCTGTCCTGCTGAGTTGTGCCAGCCTCACTTTGGGTACCTCTGTAGTTAATTGGTCAAAAACCCTAGAAGAGGCACATCCAAACTAAATCTGGGGAAGCCCAGGGCCTGAGAGAGGAAAAAATTTTATGACCTTCATTACAAGGGGTCCTAGCTAACATATCTAGGAGATTTTTACTGTGGGTAACACTAGGGAAATGGCCCAGCTCCCTGCTGAATTTTGTTATGGCCAAGGCAGGACCCTATTCTGGACTTGTGGATATTACAGGGACAGGGGACATGGATATGCCTCCTCCATTGGCATGCACCAAACTTGAGACACCTGTGAGCTGTCAGAGATCCCAGAACATGGAGCAAAAGAGGGACTGGAGGTCTGAAGTAGGATAGACTAGATTTCTGAACTTTCTGTTGTTATTGGACCATAAAGTCTAAACCTTTGCACTCTGGATTTATTTGCTAAGTCACATAGAGGGATATCCTAGTTTTTATTTTATTTTATTTTATTTTATTATTTTATTTTATTTTATTTCTTTAAAGATTTTACCCATTTATTTGACAGAGAAAGACCCAGCAAGAGAGGGAACACAAGCAGGGGGAGTGGGAGAGGGAGAAGCAGGCTTCCACTGAGCAGGGAGCCCTGTGTGGGGCTCAATCCCAAGACCCTGGGATCATTCCCTGAGCCAAAGGCAGATGCTTAATGAATGAGCCACCCAGGTGCCCCGATATCCTAGTTTTGAAGAAAACCTTTAAGTTGAAATAGTTATTAAAATGAGAAAGAAAGAACATGGTCCTTCAAACTAGAGCCTTAAATGATAGCTCAGTAATACCCTTAAGTTTCAATGCTTCATGAGAATATAATGGTCTTAAAGATATGTTGTCCTATATTTCTTTGCCTGATGACTTCAAGTGTCATTTTCCTCAATAAAATTGTATGCGGTGCAGAACTGTCAGTCATCGTGGCCTAAAAGTGAAAATACCTGGAGTTAGCCTTGGTTTTTACTTCTTGCCAGCAGTATGGATGCTAGCATTATTTAATGTCACCTGAAGAGCTTTTTAAAAATTTAGGTGCCTGGGGCATCAAGCACATACTTTTTGAATCAGAAATGTCATTGAAGAGCACTGTATACTGAACATCTGTATATTCAACCAACACCTGATGATTCTCACCATCAAAAGACCACCGGATTCAGTAACTACATTCTGGTAGTGGATGTGTTCACCTTCTTAAAGAAAATCACCAGGAGTCTTTGTGCTTAAAACAACAAGGCACCAAGGGGTCAACTTTGATTTTGCTTCCATTCGTGAACAACTGGGTAGTACAAATGGCATTTTCTTGCAATGATCTCTTTAATAAATGGCAAATTTTTTCTTCTGGCAATCAATACTGGGAATTAGTTTGCTTTCTATCTTGCATGGATCCGGAATAAAATTAAGTTTGAAGTCTTCCTCCATGAAAACAAGTTTACCAAATATCAATCCTTTTAGCAAACCATTGAGATTTAAATTGCACCTTAATATTATTCTTCCATCTTCTAGTTTAGCCAGAAGATTTTTGTGGGAATAAAAATCTGAAACCTGATGGAAGGGATGAATTGGGAGGGAGACAGTTTCACAGGTTAACCAGATAAGAATTGGCATGCTAACCCACATTTGTGGTGTTCTTCTTTACTAGGGTTAAACTAGAAAAGAGTATTATTTCTCCATACATTTCTTCTGATCACTTTTGTGTGATTATCATGTACTCATCTTGTGTTGAAAGTCTGAACCCAGAGAGTTGTCTTCATTTCTGGACTGTTAATTGAAAGAGAAAGTATGCCAAGTGCCATACATAGGTACTTTCATCTAAGGAGACTGATTGCATCCCTTTTTTTTCCAGCTGAAGAAATAAGGAAAAACAAGAGAAATAATGTGAAATGAATTTTTTTCTAAGTTCACCTTGTGAGCACACATGTGCCTAATTGTGCATGTATGTTCATGTATATACCCACAGACATGAACAGCGTTCAGGCTAGCAACCCCTGGGTTATGATGGGAAGCCAGAGGTCTTTCCTATTTACTCTGGTGAGTGAGTGCATCAGGATGCAGGACAATGGCTGGAAAATTGCCCTATGCTCTTTTCTCTGATATTAGCCTGGGCGGTGTGCAGAGGCCCTTGGAAGTACTGTTACAGGTACTGAAATCAAGCCCTGTGAAGCCTGTCAGGCTGATGGATGGACATGGATCTCAAAAGTCTGTCAACCCTCTGCCAAGCATCTTCAGATGGAAGACATGCCAGGCTGACTCAGCAAAAGGCTCTCAGCATCGCCCAGCAGGAAGACTGAAGAGGGGAGAGAGCACTGATTTTACATGGGAAGAAGAATCTCTTTGACTTGTTAGGTCTGATTTCTGTGAACAATCAAGGCAGTTTTTCTTGATGTCATCTTAATTACCTTCTGTGCCAAGGGGGGGAAAGGCAGTAAGTGGCAACAATTAATTTTCATTATCAATTGATGATGATTATTATTTTTCTAGGAATTCTTCTGACTCACAAAGTATGTTATATAGCCATCTGTTGTCCCCTGAGGATGAATTCTGTTTGATGTATTCATTTCTGTCTCCTCAGAAATACCAACACTGCCAAGAGTGGGCTTCTGTGTGTGTGAGGGAGAGCGGAGGGGGAGGGGTGGGTATTTGGTGGTTTTCCTCTTTCCTACGGGTTAAGTTTTGTGTCCCTTGAGGGAACCCCTGACATTTCTTTTGCTTTCTGGTCTCCAAACTCCAGTGTCCACTCTCACATAGCACCAGATTCTAGGTAGAAATTAGACCTACCCTGGGGGCTTAGGTGGGAAAGAACCTTTCTCAAGGAATTGAAGAATCCATTTAAATGAAAACTTCACAGGAAGAAGCAGGTCTGGATTGACACTGTTTTTAGAAGGCACTTCACTCATCCAGTCAGTTTTTATTTTTTATTTTTCTTAGAAAATGGAGAGAGCAGAACATTCTCCCTCTTTATGGAAAAAAAAAAGAGTCAATAACAAATGAACATAATCATCTTCTGCTTTTCTACTTTCCGGTTTCTCCTTTTTGCTTATTCATACTCTAACAAAAGTCAAGTATTCTCACCTCCTTTATCCATTTATTGAACAGTTTTGGCTAATATCTGAGTAGGGAAATTTTTGCATACCTGTAGTTGGGGGCAGTGAGCATGCACAGGGTAGATTTGGCTTACAGGTGTCTGCTCCAAGACTGTCATCTGGAGTGGGTCGTGTCTGAAGCCAGGAGAGGAGGGCACCTGTTTCGGAAGTGATATAATAAACGGCTTAAAGCTCTGTCCTTTCATCTTTTAGTTTTAGCCCCCAGGACACTGCATCTTCCCATTTCTGTACATGCCTGACCCAGTGAACTCCCAGATCAGAGTGGGCAGCAGAGGAGTTGCATGGAAGCTATGCACGTGCCAAGCTTTGGAGAACTCCCAGCCCACACACGTAGAGATAGCTCACTCTACTCCCCACTCCCAATAAAACCTAGCA
>CM053605.1:120033884-120070620 GCA_028646535.1 Procyon lotor | reverse complement strand
TCCTTCCTTCCTTCCTTCCTTCCTTCCTTCCTTCCTTCCTTCCTTCCTTCCAACCAGGGGATCTGAGGCAATGCCCTCATGCAAAGCCCTGAATTCCTTGGGCACCGATAATGATGAGGTTTAGAGGTAAGATCAGTGGTCCAGAGCCCTGATCCAGAGCCCTGAGAAGGGTGGCTTCCTCAGATCCCAGGACTCCTCAGCCCACTAGCTTAGAAATGCTTAACAGCAGAATTAGTGGTCAGAGGAGAAGAAATTCTCAGTTCCACTCAGGGTTTGGTGATGTGGTTTATGGAAGAGATTTCTTTAGATAGTGAAATGATAAAGAATGGTTGTTACTGTGAGCTTGACTAGAGAATTCTGTGGGCTCTCCCCAAGAGATGGATTTGTGGTCTGGCTGTGGAGATAAGAGTGCCAGGGCCAAATGGAGATTTCATTCTAGAAACGTGAATTCAAGTCTTGTAATAGGATGCAGTATTCTAACATCTAACTTGTATTCTAGCATCTAACATCTATACTTGTATCTTTCCTGACCTGTTCTGTCTCATTAAAGGTCAGGGTCTTTAGGAATCACCTGTCTAGTAGCTCCTTAACTACTTACAAACTCCCATGGGCACCAAGTTGCTTCTGTAATTTCTGTAGGAAATATATGAGCAACATAACAATTAGCAACTCACCATTCTTTAGACGTTAGCAATGTGGAAATACTATCTATTGTTTTTACTATTTGAGTTGGAGAGCATCTGAGACTCTATAATAGGATACACAAAATGTAACACAGCAGAGGAGCCATTCGTCTTTCAAGGATATATTTGCTTATCAACTCTCTGGAGGGGCTGTGGGTAAAATCTGTGCTTTGAATTTCCATCTTTTCCAGCTAAACACATTTTTGCATGCTTACAGCAGCTCACCCCTTTATGCATGTTTAAGTTTTAAATTTAAATTTTAACATTGAAAACTTGCCCTACAGCTTCTATACTCCTTGAGACGTCTTCAGAAAACCCCTTTCTGTATCTTTTCACTTTGGTTGGCTTTGCCAGAGCTTGTTTGAAGCCATAATAAGCTATACATGTGATCTCTGTTTCTTATTTGCACGCTGTCATGTCTCTCCATGTAGGCTAACTTTGGTTTCTGTCCCAGGTAGGCAAAGAGGTTTCTTTGATTTTGCCATGATCTGAGAAGCATGTTCTGTACCTGGCAGATGATGTTAATGGCATCTAACCGATCGACAAGATGAGGGGTCAGACTTAAGCTGGCAGAGAAAAAAATGAGATGCAAAGGCCTGAAAGGTGTGTGAAAAAAGGGCTGAGTTACCTGAACAGATTACATTCCCTTTCAAGTTCCTGGTTCAAATGTAAGCGAGAACAGTGGCAATTCAGTGCATGAACATTCTCCCATCTGATGGATATTTACCCATTTCCTGCGCTGGGCTCTCTGTCCAGCTCCTGGAGGACATATGCCCTGCAGAATTCAAGTTTCAGTTAGAGGGAATTACATCTCAAAAAAAAAAACATGGTTTCCAGAAATATAACATAACTAAATAAAATCCGGTCCTGCAGGCAGGAAGAAAGGCCAGTCTCTTGATGCTTTAGTTGAAATAGCTCCTCCAGCACGTGGGGCACATTTTGTTCAGTTCTTTCATGGAAAACAGATTGGAGAAAGGAGAAGCGGTTGGGTTTGAGAAATTAATTGCCGTATTTGTTAAATGCTGTAATGCTTTAACTGTAGGAGTAGATGGACGTCATCTAGGGATGAGGAGCTGAGAGGCAGCATGGATAGAGGAGGAAACAAAAGCAAAGTATTCTTGAGTCAGGCATTTAATCAGTCCTCCTGGACAAAGGACAAGCTTGTGTTACAGGCATTCAGGGTTATAAGTGAAAGATGTGTTCATTCCACATTCTCATGTATACCAGGGGCATAATCTGACCCAGGTGTAACCCAAATGTGAATAAAAATGATGCCTTATAACAGGTTTTAATTGTACTTGTCTGGAATTTGGCCCCTCATTCCTGTTGTGGGATTTAATTAATCCTTGCCCAGAGGTTAGTCACTTCAAGGCAAATGCCATAGAAGGGCAAAGAATTATCTTAATGTGGGTTATAGTTAGATGCAGGCAGTTTTCATGTTATTACTATTATCAATTGTTTAAAGAACTCTGCTGAATGATTTCATTGTATGTGTGCCTCGAGGCTTTCTAGAACAATTTGGAAAATACATTATCAAATAAACCACAAGTTTATTAAAATGAGTTAAACAGTATGAGCCCAATTTTCAGCAGAGGTTGTAATACCCATATTTACTCATATTTCATCCACTTATATAATTATTCACACTCCATATTTCGAGGACAAAATTTATAAAAATGTGTCCCCACCTAATTATCTCACCCACTCCTTACCGTCCCCCCTGCTTTTTTTCTTGTTCTTTCTTTTTCTATGAAGCAACTTTCTGGCTTCCAGCAGGAGCCCAGAGGGGAACTTAAGAACTAGAGGCTGAGTGATCTAGATGAAAATACCAGAATCACTCCTTCACGTGTTTTCCTTTCAACATATCTAATGTTTTTCCCACCAAGGAATACCTTTGGAAGAAAATAGAATGGGTTTGTTCTCACCCCAGTTGGCAAAGGACTAAATTGAAGGTTTTTTCCTACTGTTCTTTTATTGCCTGTTTCTTACCTGTTTCTGTCCCCAATTTCCCTGAAGCATTGGAAGTTGGGCTGGAACCTCTGGTAACTGCCACTGAGCAAGGTTAGAAAGGAGTGAAGTGAGAAACAGCTCCCCTGTGGACATCTGTGTCTGGTTCCAACCCACCATGATCTTAGGGGGCACAGGAGCAGATCTGCGGTGACTAGCTCGAAGAGGTTGCCTGATAACCTCTTTCAGGCCTAACATACTACAGTATTAAATATGAAAGTTGAAAGAAAAATACGTTTTAAGTGACTTTTAATCACTTCATATATATATTCTCTTCTCCCTCTTTTCTAATTTGTTTTGTTTTTTTGCCTCTCTCCCATATTAATTGTCATTAGGTGTATTTCAAATCAAGATCTCTATCACAATCCCTTCGTCATATCTAGACAAAATGTTGGAGATGGGGTGAAGGTTTGTCATAAAAACTAAAATAACTTGCCTGGTTATGTCGCCAGACTAGAAAGAGAACTGGCTTTATAGACAGACCACTTGTGTTCAAGTGCTCGTGTTGCTACTACAAATAACTTAACCACACAGTTTATTCAATTGCATAATGGGTAAAACATGATACTTAAAATCTCTATTTCACAAAGACTTGGTGAGGCTGAAGTGAGATAAACGTTGTATAAAATTTAACATGGAAATCCATACTATGTAACACTGTGTTCCAACTATATTTTAAAAAATTAATGAAAAAGTACATACTATAGGAATGTAAAGTACAGTGCATGGTAAAGAGTAGTGTTATAACCTGATCCTCTGGTTTTTGTTTATTGTTTTTTTGTTTGTTTGTTTCTTCCACTTACCAAAAAATACTAATAGCCAATATTTATTTCAAGCACTGTGCTAAGTGGTTTGCACGTGTTTATTTACATAATTTTGGGGTATCATTACCATCTCCATTTACAGATGAGGAACGAAGACACAGAGAGGTAAAGCAAGTTGCCTAGAGTCACAGAGCTGGTCACGGGGGCCTGCAGTGGGTGGGTTGCATTTGTCCCCTAGAAACATATCTCCAAGTCCTATCCCTTAGTACTTATACAAGTGACCCCATTTGGAAAAGAGTCTTTGCAGATAGTGACCCTATTTTATAAAGGGACTTTCTATTAAGTTGAGGATCTTGAAGCAAGGTAATTCTGGATTAGGGTAAGCCCCAAATCCAATGTGAGTGTCTTTGTAAGAGATGGAATGGACACACAGACACAAGGAGGGAAGGGGGCCACATGAACTTAGAGGCAGAGCTTGGAGTGATGCAGCCACAAGTCCAGGAATATCTGAAGCCACCAGAAACTGGAAGAGGAAAAAGGGTTGTTCCTAATGCCTTAAGAAGGAGCATGGCCCTGCTGACACCTTGATTTAGGACTTGTAGGGTACCCCCCCAACTTGTGAAAAGGTACATTTCTGTCATTTTAAGCCCCCCAGTTTATGGTAGTTGGTTACTGCAGTTGCAGGAAACTTAATGGTGCCCCAAGATTCAAACAGTGGGCGCCTGATTCCAGAACATGAACACTTGGTTCTTTTCTTTTACTTCTTTTTTTGAAATGTAAGTAAATTAGGAAATGAAGAAAATTATCCAAGTGAATGTGATATGGGTGTTTGGGGAAAATGAAATGGTTAATTGTGGGAGCGTGCTCTTGTACAAGCTGAGATGTTAAAATCATTGCTCTGTAGGCATGGGACCGTAGGAACTCTTAGTTTTTGAAAATGTCTGGTCCAGAAATTGCCTAGAATAAATTTTAAAAAATTAAAATTAAAATCACTTTAAAATGAGGACATAAGGCATCAACACTGAGCAAAGATAAGGTTACTAACAAGTAAACTCAGTAAAGCAGATCGCAAGAACTTTCTACCTGGTGAGCTGATGTTGTCAGTTTGGGATCAATATTGTCTCTACTGAGAGGAAAAAAATGATGTTTCTTAGAGGAATTGGGTTTTGTGAGCCAGAC
The DNA here is from genome assembly GCA_028646535.1 of Procyon lotor. NCBI lineage: Eukaryota > Metazoa > Chordata > Mammalia > Carnivora > Procyonidae > Procyon > Procyon lotor. Next base: position 120,065,987 of record CM053605.1, on the reverse strand, counting down.
TAAAACTTCTGTGAACCATCTATCATTTCCTAGCCATGGCTAATGTAAATTTGTGTTCTAGAAATTATTCTCTCCATTTTCACTCATTTATAAATACACTTAGAAGGGTTTCATTTATTTTTTATTTTTTAAAGATTTTAGTTATTTGAGCGAGAGAGAGGGAGAAGCTGGCTCTCTGCTGAGCGGGACCCTCAGATCATGACCTGAGCCAAAGGCAGACGCTTAACCGACTGAACCACCCAGCTGCCCCTAGAAAGATTTTAAAAATATAGTTCATTAGAGGTTGAGGAAAGCTCTGGGTGAAGGCTGCCTCTCTTTTGCTGGGCCCCTTGGACGTAAACTTTGCACAAGGGCAGCCAAGCTGGGCAGCTCAGGAATCAGCTGTTGCACACCTCCCTCACCTTCTCAGAGACCAAAAAACTGCAGGAAGTGAGAAAGTGAGCCCCACAGGTGGCACCCCAGTTCATCTTTGGAAGCATCTGGAGCAGATACTAAGCTTTTTTTTTTTTTATGCTCAGGAAAACTGAGTCAGTTTGAGCTCATTCTCTACCTCCAGCTCTGATGTCTTTTCTAAGTTCTGACCCATATTTGTGACTCTTTGTTCTAAAGCTCCCCCTTGGTTTTCTGCCAAGTTCATTGGATTCACATGCCCTTATTGTAGCCCTTCCTTTCCCCTTCCCAACTGCATCCCAGTCTGGGCCTTCTCTGAGTTATTCATGCCGTTAAGGATAACACCATTCTCCCTGGAATTAAGGCTCACAGCTTTTCCATCATTTTTGATTCTGAGCCCCCATTATTTGTGCTTCCAATCAGTTACCAGGACTGTTAATTATATTCCATAATACCTTTCATATCCAAATATGGATGTCTTCTTCATTCCCACTGTCCTCTTCATTCCCACTGTTATTACCTGCCAAGGTCACGTTATGACTTCCTCCTACCTAGAATAGGGAAACAGTCTTTTCCCTGGCCCCAAATGCTTAGACTCATTCCCACTTAATACATCATACCTTAAACTTCCCACTTCTCTCCTTTGTCTTCAGGCTAAATTTTAATTTCCTTCGCTGGTTGCTGGTGGCACTTTACAGTTTGGTCTCAGAGTACCTTTTCAGACATGGTCCCTGCTACTCCTCTTTTTTCATGCAGCCAGACTTCAGTATCTCCTCTTTCTGTAATAACCCTTTACTGCTCACGTCCCCCACCTTCTTTTATTCCATGTCCACCGCATGTGGAATCAGGTCTCTTCTTTTTTGCATGTCTGAATTTTATCCCACACAAGCATTTCTCGGATGCCCCCTCGTCCAGGATTCCAGCGCTGCTACCCAAAGTAGGGGTAAAGTGCTAGATACCAAAAACACCGAGAAAAGAGGAAGCTTTTCACAGCAGTGGAGAGAAAGGGAAGTCAACAGACAACTGAAACTGGAGTGATATGAAATTAGATGCTCTCGTGCTGCATGAAGGCCATCTGATCTCGGGTTGGTGGAGAAGACACGGCAACAGAATTGGGGCTTCCGAGAAGGCCTGGTAACAGGGCAGACCGTTAGTTGCTCTGAGGCCCCAGATGCCCCATTTCTAGGTTCTCTCCAGGATCCAGCCTGACAGTAGGGCCTTAGCACCTGTTTCAATACTCTGGCCTACATCCATTCTGATTGGTCAGATTTCACCATTTTATTTATTAAATATTTTGCACTCCCCCCACCCCCAGCTATTTCACTAACAGCAAATGAAACGTTGGGATTGGCAGAGATGGTGATAGAATAAAACCCCTTTTGACCAGGGCTTCGTCCAACTCTTCCCAACTTGGTTACTCTTTCAGGGCTGGTGCCCTCATCTGGAGCAGCTGCTCTGTGATCAAGAAATCCCAGGCTATGTCCTTTTTCCACAAAGTATTTCTCATCCTCATCATTTTCCATTATTCTGTTATTTTCAACGTTTCTGCATTTCTTCTTGTTTCCTGTGCATTCAAGACCCTGCTCTTGGCTTCCGATTCTTGGATGTACCATCAACAAAAGTAGAGAAGTAATTGAGTGATATGAATTTGACCCATGACTTAATTATGTATTTAATAAGAAGGCACTCACCCTTTTCTTCCAGAAAATAGAATTTCTTTCTGATAACACGTCTTGCTGTAGTCATTGTCCTTCCTCCTCTGTGTCCTCTCTGCCAAGCCTAGACTCCTGACATCCAAGTAAATCCAGAGACCTGGCTGGAATCACTAAAAGAGTTACTGTTTGACTTGACAGTCTCACTATTGTCCACTGAAACATTACCAGTAAGTTCAGGTGACAGCTGGAGAACATAGCAGAGCAATGGTTTCCATTATCAGAGGCCTCAGTGATATGTTTTCACTATCAGGGTTCGGAGGGGCTGGAAACACAAATAGGTTGGATCTTGGTGAGGTCAAACAGCAACTGACTCTCTCAGCTCATTGTCAACGCGATTGGCTTGCCAAATTTCTTGCACAAAATGCTGCTGTTTGGGGGCTCCTGGGTGGCTTAGTTGGTTAAGTGTCCCGATTCTTGATTTCGGCTCAGTTCATAATCTCAGGGTCCTGGGGTCAAGCCCTGAGTCAGGCTCCCAGCTTGGTGGGGAGTCTGCTTGAGATTCTCTTCCTCTTCCTCTGCTCCCCTCCCAAATTGCACTCTCTCCCTAATAAAGATAAATAAATCTTTTTTTTTTTTTTAAATGCTGCTGTTTTTCTCTAAAGCAGTTTATGTCCTCAGCACTAAAGCTGAGCAAAATAAGTTTGCTTTTGTGCCTATCTGGGGATACGACTTGACCTGTGCAATCCACAGAGGCCTGGACGGTTGAGCACAATCCTTTCTTTCACTGGTTAAAGCTCTAGGTGTCTTGCAGGTTGGAGCAGTTTCCACAGCCCTCCAGCTGACGCTTGGGCTCTGGTAATTAGCTGTGCTGTTCATTACTTCCCACTGGCTTTCCCCCTTTCCCTGCCCCATTCTAGAGTGAGAATGCAGGCTTGGGACTGCCATTCTCTGGCCTGCTGCACCTGATCATTCCACAGACATTTTTTGCTAGGCAAAAACAAACACAACAAACCAGTTGCAATACCAAAACTCAAGGAAGCGTAGCATAAAATGATACAATGTGTCATCAGTCCTTAGATCTTAAGGGTGTTGCAAATTGAGATCCTGTCCTGTTTTCATGTCACTTTTGAAGCTTTTGTGCTCCAGTATGTATTCATCTAGTTCTGCCCCCTCCTTGAGGTTGGAGCTTGAGCTCCCAGCTCCGACTCGTAGCTGTTCTGGAGATATTTCTCCCGTGTAATCTGTCATCTATCTATCTATCTATCTATCTATCTATCTATCTATCTATCTATCATCTATCTATCTATCTATCTATCTATCTATCTATCTATCTATCTATCATCTACCTACCTACCTACCTACCTACCTACCTACCTATTTATCTATTTTTATCCTTTGTTTAGCTTCAGAATTCTCTTGTGGTTCTCTTGGTCAGCACTATGCCTTATACTAACTATGCCATACCTAATGTTTACTACAAATAAGTAACTTTATAACTAATACTTTGTAGGGTAGTGGGTTCATCTGTTCCCCTTTATTTGTAGTTGCAGCTAAAAGTAGCACCTGATATAGTAAACATTTTAGCCAAATAGTCTGTTTTCACATCATTTTGTCAAAATTACTCTCCTTGAGTGAGGTAATCAAGGCAGGTTTTGTAGACCATCTATTTGTTGTCCCTGCTTCTCTGAAGCATCTTTATTCTTGGTCCTTGAACATCAAAATATTTTAATAATTTGAGCTATCCTAAGATATTTAAAGCACTTTTTGTTCTGGATTTTTTTCCCAAGTTAAACTTTTCTTTATTAAAGCATAATGCACATATAACATTATATTAGTTTCAGCTGTACAACGTAATGGCTCAATATTTGTATATATCACAAAATGATCACCACAATAAATCAGTCATCACACATAGTTGCAAATATTTTTTCTTGTAAAGTGAACTTTTAAGATTCTTTTAAGTTTCTCTTAGAAACTTTTTTTTAAAGATTTTATTTTATTTATTTGATATATAGAGAGAGATCACAAGTAGACAGAGAGGCAGGCAGAGAGAGAGGGGGAAGCAGACTCCCTGCTGAGCAGAGAGCACGATGTGGGGCTCAATCCCAGGACCCTGAGACTGGGACCTGAGCTGAAGGCAGAGGCTTTAACTCACTAAGCCACCCAGGCGCCCCTCTCTTAGACACTTTCAAATATGCATGTAGTTATTATCAACTATAGCCATATGCTCTACATTATGTCTCCAGAAATTACTTATTTTATAATTGAACTGTGTACCATTTGACCTCTCTTCACCCATTTTGCTCATTGTGTATATTTTTAAATATACATATATTCCAAACAGACTGGTTCCAAACTGACCACTTCATCCCTTCACAGGTGACTCTCTGCCTGATACTGATTCCATATTTTCCATCTTAGCTAGTAATGTTTTCACGTGGCCTGCACCAAACTAGAAATGTCAGTGTTATTTTCAACTATTCCCTTTTCTTTAACCTGCCATATTCCATATGTGGCTAGTCCTGAAGATTTTTCTTTTAAAATGTCTACATGGGGGCGCCTGACTCTTGATTTTGGCTCAGGTTACGATCTCATGTCGGGCTCCTTGCCAGGCATGGAGCCTACTTAAGATTCTCTCTCTCCCTCTCCCTCTGCACCTCCTCCTGCCCTTCTCTCTCCCTCTCTAAAAAAATTTTTTTCCATGTAGGTCCCTGTTTTCCAAGTCATTGCTCCTGCCTTGGTCCAGGCCCTTATCATGCTTACCTGGACAAGTGATGGTGCCCTTGCAGCCTGTTCTGCCTCCTCAGTTCTCTGGTCCTGTTCATTTATCATTATTTTGTGTCTTACTTCTGCTGTTTTCTCTGCCCTCAATGCACTTCTTATTTGCAAACATCCTAATTCAAAATCGCTTCACATCCTCTTTGGAATATGGCAAGATAGGAAAACAAAATAAAGCAAGCAGCACAAACAACCCAAGAACAGAGAAGTCTACTCCTTCTTCAGAATTGGGTTCCAAAGCTGCTTTCTTGGAGTCCTGCTTGATCCCATGGGGCAGAGCCCTTGGTTTCTTCCTGGTGCCTCGACAAGACTGTCAGACTCTGGCTGCTTCTCTCACAGGCTTAGAAGTTTATTGCCTACAGCAGGACAGGGATCATGTCTCACCCACCCTTCTGTCCTTTTTTCCAATCTGTCGTTCACAAGTCCACGTTGAGCAGGTCCTGCATGTGTCCAGGGTGGCCTCCATTGGACTAGCAGCTGTTTCTGCTCTCCAAAGACTCCTCTGTGCCTGGAAGACAGATGCATTTTCCTGTGTAAGACACAGGTTCTTCCTTGTAGATTCCAAGCTATGTACTTTCTTTTCTTTTTAAGATTTTATTTATTTATTAGAGAGAGAGAAAGAGCAAGCAAGCGAGTGCACAAGCAGGGGGAGGGCCAGAGGCAGTGGGAGAAACAGGCTCTCCACTGCACAGGGAGCTGGATGGGGGGCTCGATCCCAGGACCCTGGGATCATGACCTGAGCTGAAGGCAGATGCTTAACTGACTGAGCCACCCAGGCGCCCCAAGTCATGTACTTTCTGTTGCCATGTTGTATCTTTACTGGAAATTACCATGATTCCTGACTAAAACACCCTTGTTTTTTCCAGAATCTGTTCTATGCCTAATATGAGCATAGGTACTTGCTCTCTGTCTAGTATTGCAATTTGAGGACTTTCTGGGTGAGCTTGTCGAAAATGCAGATTTCTATGGCTTACCCCCAAATATTGTGATTAATATCCCAGTAAACTGTGATACATGCTTTCCCACTCACATCTAGAGTAGAGAATGGGCATCCATCTTTTGCTTCACCAGAGAACCCACATCATTAACTTTACTCTGATTGGCGCTGCTCATCCCCAAACCAATCCTGATGGGCAGGATGATGTGTGGGATGTAGCCATCCAAGCTGTTAATTTATCTGCATAACTTTAAACAAAGGGCTTAACAACTTTAACCAACAGACAAAATTTAATTGACTTTGTGTAAGCATGGTAATGAAGTGGTAACATTTGGGTCCCTAAACACTTAAGGAGAAAGAAATACAACTGGTTCAAGAATAACCAGACATTTCCATGGTAGTGGCAAACAGCCAGAATCAGCCTGCCAGGCTACACAATTTGGGGGCCTTATGGAATTATATTTTGTTGAAGCTCCACTAAAATCTAGAGCAGCATTTGTCAAATTGATCACAAGGGTCATAGGAGGTACTCGTGAGAAGTATAGATTTCCAGATCCTCCCTTAGCAATTCTAACTTAGTATGTCTAGTGGGACTGGATATAAAATATAAAAATCTGTATTTCTAATAAAATCTCTGGCTGATTCTTATCATCAAGCAAGCCTGGGGAGCAATGTTCCAAAGAAAGAGATTGAATTACACTGTGGTGGAAAGAATAAGAACACATCAAGACCCAAGGAGGGCTTTAGCACAGACACTGTTTAGAAGGTACAAAATCCTCAGGAGGCTCCCTCTTCCTGGATAGTGGTCCCTCTCCACACACACACTAGTTTCAGCCCAATTTGGTCTAAGAATTTCAAGTCTCTTTAGGCTTAAAGCTCTGGATAATTGCTCAGACTTATGGATTTTTCCCCTTTCCTTGGAACTCTCTAGAAGGTTGTGTTTGAGGAAGGGGGAAGGAGTGTGGGTCACATAACCTCAGGGCATGGGGTGAAGGGGACCATTGGCTTGGCGCTAGACCTTGAATGGGCACCGGGTGTTCCTTGCTGAAGGGAGTTGGGCCCGTTTCGCTGTTGGTGTCTGTGGCAGATGACTTCCTGATTGTTTTATTCTTGTCTTATTCTGACCTCTCCTTGCCAACTCTCCTGCTCTTGACTTTCCCTGACACATAAATTGCTGAGTCTCTCCACATTTAGCCGCTATAGCTTCTGTAGGATTATCTGTCCTGTCTTTACCCCGGCCCCTCATGTGAGGCCCTACAGTTCTCAGCCTACTGTCTGTGCACAACACAAGCTACAGGAGGTTTAGGAACATCATCAAAACCCATTTTCTGCTTGGCCATGCTCTCTATCCTCTCTATCCTCTTCACCATGATGGGAGGGAAAAGGATAGGGAGCAGAAGCTCTTCTACCCCCGGTGTTTCCTTTAGCCTGTCCAGGCCACCTTCTGGCTCTACACTGAATTCCCAGGGGGGGAATACCAAGTTATGACTTCTCACATCTCTTCCATCCGCACACTCTCTCGGAGCAGCAAGGGTATGCACTTCCTCCCCCTGCTTTCTCGGGCCTTTGCTTATACAAAACAATGATTTTCTCTTCCCAGCCAACTTCTTAATTAAATGGAGCAAAATTAATTTAGGAAATCCTTTCCCTTTGACAATGCCAACCTCTCCAACTGATTGTTGTGCTGCAAAAATCCTAACTGGACTATGAGGGAAATTCGTCAACCCCACCAGCCATCTCTGCCCACTAGTAGCCCCCTCACCAGCCCCATCTGTGCCCTAGGGGGCCTAGTCTGGCCTACAAGGGGAAAAGGGTCATTAGTCAGAAAAATCTAGTAACAGTTTAAAAATACTATCTGACTATCCTGATGGAATAAAAAAGAAATTTTTCCTTTCAGTTTGCCCTCGCAAGTAGGCAACTTTTAGTTCCCATAATCTTCATTTGATACCAGTTCCTGAAACACTTTGATATCAGATTCTTTAATATTTCTTTTTTTTCTCCCCAAAGGAAATATTTTAAATGTGAGATCACAATAAAGATGATCTGAGTTTTTTCAGCAGGGGTGAAGTACCGAAAAGAACACTAAATTTGGAGTCAGATAACTTAGGTCCAAATGCATGCCCTTTAACTTTTGGGCTTGTTATAACATCTCTGTTTTGGGATAATGAGAAAAATTTGGGGGCAGTTGTGAGAATTATTTGAAATGGTGGGGTGGATATTCTTTGAAAACTTTAAATCATGTTGTAGATGATTTTTTTAATAATAAAAAATTAAGTTTTAGTATATTTATGGTTGTAAATCATCAAGTCCGTGAGTACAAGTAAAGAGAATTTCTGGGCGTAACCCTATGTCTTGGTTTCCACTGTTCTGTATCAGCTTCCTGGTGCCAAACCACAGGCATCTTTAGGACCCTCACGTCTGTCTTTAATTTCATGCAACACCTTCACTGGAGCTCCTAGATTCTCAGCTTTTCTTAACCTCTTCTTTTAGAGAATAATCACCTCTCTATGGGCCATTTCTTGACCAAAAGTAGGTTCATCCAGTAGGTCAGCTATTTTAGAAATATTTGGTTACAAATGACAGAAACCCTATTCAAATGAGCCTCAGCAAAAGGTCAGGAATTCCTGGCTCCTGGAGCCTGCCTCCCCCACCCCCGCCCCACCCTGTGCCTAACCAATCTGTCCGCACCTCTACTCTGCTTCCCTGCAGGTCAGACACCCTCCTTGTAGTGGCCCTGATGCATTCCATTCAGACTTAACAGCTCCTAGCTTGCAAACCCAGGTGAAAAAGAGTTTCTCACTCCTGGTAGTTACAAATAATGTCCACATTTTCCCAATGTGTGTCTCCTATCCAACTCTAAGCCAGTTACTGTGGCCAGGAAAAACAGAATGGAATGTGATGCTTTAGCTAGCCTGAAGTAGCAGTAATGTACGAGGGACTCCCTGTCCCTCACTGACAGGGACTCCTGAAAAGAAAATCAACATGCTATTACCACAAGGAGGGGATGAATATCAAGCAGGCAAAAATAACATGCCAATAAATCTTTTTAAAGAAAAAAGTGGAGAGGGGAGGGGAGTACCTGGGTGGCACAGTCATTTGAGCTCAGGACTCTTGGTTTTGGTTCAGGACGTGATCTCATGGTTGTGGGATCCAGCCCCTTGTCAGGCTCTGTGCACTCAGAGTCTGCTCGAGTTTCTCTTTCCCTCTCCCTCTGCCTCTCCCCCCTGCTCCCTTTCTCTCTCTCTAAAATTCTCTAAAATAAATAAATCCTTAAAAAAAAAAAAAAAACAGATGCCACCACACTGGCTAACATATAAAGGAACCTAGGCCGGTGTATTGCCCTTTCCAAGATATTTAGCCTTTGAACTCCTTGGAAGTGCATGGGTCTCCATAGGCAATTTCTGCCCCATTGGAGACGGATAGGGGAAGTGGTCTGAGGTCCATAAGCCCCCGTTTCCCCAGGTGTAGAGGTAGAAATACTTTGTTGACAAGAGTGGAAGATATTCAGTATTATTCACTATGCCTTCTTATTCATCTTTATGTCATGGTACATGATTGGAGTCCATTATATGTTTACAGCATGAGTGGATAAATACGTGAATATGTCTTTATCGTAAGGATTTGAGATGTCTTGTCATAAATTTTTCAAGTCCTCTAGTGTTCCATTTACTTTAAATTTCATAAGGTTTTGTGTTGATTCTGATTTGTTCTGATTTGTTCAGATGTTCCCATGCTGAACATCTTTATGGTTATGTAATATAATGTTCCAGAAAAATTAAAGCATTAAAATCATCCACCACCGAGAGACATGCAATTGAAGGAAAAAATTTCAAAGGGAACAACAACAAAACTGCCATGTTGGGAATAGTATTATCATTTGATTTAGCCAATAGTGCTATGGTTTTTTTTTTTTATTAATATCATTGTTTTCAGTTTTAAAGGTGCAGGATATTAATTTAACAGAGTTTGTTATAAAACAGCAACATCAAATGTATGTTTGCTGCAAAGTACCACCTCTCTTAAACTGAATTTACTTTCTTAGATTTCAAAATTGATATTAAATTCGGAGAGATCACTTTTTAAATTTATTTTTTGAATTAATTTCAGAGGTAGAATTTAGTGATTCATCAGTTGCATGTAACACCCAGCTCATTACATCAAGTGCCCAGCTTAAGGCCCGTCACCCAATTATCACTTCCCCCCACCCACTACCCCTCCCGCCACCCTCACTTTGTTTCCTAGAGTTCAATGTCTTTTACAGTTTGCCTCACTTTTAATTTTCAGATTGCCTAAATATATCCTGTAGCAAGTTGACTGTATCAGTTATACATTGCTTCATACGAATCTATTCTAAAATTTAGTTACTTAAAACAACAATAATTTATTTTGATCCTAAATCTGCAATTTTGTCAGGGCTCAGCAGGGACAACTCATCTGCTCAAATGGGGGTCAGCTTGGGTACTCTGACTGAGGGCTGGTAGATGTACTTTCACGATAGCTCATTCACACAGCTGGCAAATTGGTGCTACCTATTAACTAGAAGGCTAGTGAAAACTATGGACCAGGGACCTCAGTTCCTCTCATGTGGGTCTATTTATGTGCTGTTTGGGCTTCCTTGGAATGTGGTTTTTGGGTCTCATATATAAGCATCCCGATATACAGGAAGTGAAAGCCCAATATCTTTAAGACCTAGATTTGAAACTAGCATAGTACCTCTTTCTCTGAATTCTATTAGTTAAGCAGTCGTAAAACTCCAGACTTGAAGAGAAGAGATATAAACCTATCTTTCCATAGGAGGAGTATAAAGAATTTTATGGCTGTGTTTTATTAATGCCATAGTGATCTGAATGTTGACTCTTGCCCATATAAATAAAGCTTCACTGATAGGTTGAACTGTAATAATATCAGTTTGGTAAGACTATCAGAACTAATTCAGCTTCTTAGAATATGAGACATCTCCCTTTGATTCAAGAAATATGAATCTGGTTCTTGTGCTTTAATGAAACAATTCCCAGGATGCATACATTTCCCTTGGGACCTCTGTTAATTAACTCTCATAGGTCAAGGTGGCCCTGATCACTGCACTCAGCTGGAATTTGGCTCATGGCTGTAATACCACTTGCTGCAGCTAATGTGTGAGCTCAGATTGCAGAAACACTTGTCAGCCAAGTGACGCCCATTCTTCTTATATGAGAAATAGCCCCTAACTTGGAACACTTCAGTTCTTGCCAGAAAATTGTTCAAAACAATTCAGATGTGAACTCTTTATGGTACCTCTTTGCTTAAGTTATTTGGGGTGTGGTTGGGTAAGCATAAAGTGAACACACAAACAGCTTTCTGAGAAAAAACAGTGGGGCTATTCAGAACATTCCCAAGAAACATAACCCTTTTTGTAATGTTGGATCTCTTCCTGGGAAAAGACTTCAGAGATCATTTAATCTGTGTTTCACCTGCCAGGGAATTATGCCAAAGTCAGGAGTACCAAACAGACATAAGAATGGGACATGAAGGTAGGAGAGAATAGGGGTATATTTCATTGTAATGACCAGAAAACTTTAATATGTCTTCCTGGTATGTATATGTTCATCTACCAGGCAAAGGTGTGCAGTGGATTTGGGAAATATTTTCTTGAGACCCAACATGATCTAGAATATAACAGAAAAAAATGTACTTTTTTTATTTTACTCATCTTGCTGTTTTTCTGCTGTGAAGATTCCCTCTGGGGGCTTCCTCGTGCTGACAGAAGACAGTTCTGGTCACTGGGTTTGATTAGTGCCTGGTGTCTAGACCCTGGAAATTATGTGGTCTTAGTCGGGGTGGGAAGGGGGTTGAACAGTGTGACTATTGTCACTGGTCTTTGTATACTCCAAGATTTATACAACTAGGAAGTAGTGAAATCCTAGAGACTTGTTTCACAAATGAAACCTTTCATTTGTCAAAGAGATACATTATTCTGGACATTGAATAGGTAGTTTTGTATGTATATATAGGAAAGCACTACCCAGTATGTACAAATGGCTAGCCCCTAAATTTGGCCAAGATCAGATAATACCGATTCTGATTTCTTATCCATCCCTTTCTCATGGGTTGACATTTCCCTGCGATGTTCTATTTTTGAGCACAAATTTATTCCAACATTCCCAGAAAAAAACCCGTTTGCTCCCTTGTGTGATGGTGGTAGAATGTCAGACCCTCTGAAAAGGTAGAACACAACTTTGTTATAGCTCCCTTTCAAGAAACACCCACAGCCAGTTTGTCAAGGGAACTGGAAAGAAATCTAGGTTAAGACTGTTGTTGATGGGGGCGCCTGGGTGACTCAGTCAGCTAAGCATCTGCGTTCTGCTCGGGTCATGATCCCAGGGTCCTGGGATTGAGCCTCACATTGGGCTCCCTGCTCGGCTGAGAGCCTGCTTCTCCTTCTCCTTCTGCCTGCTGCTCTGCCTACTTATGCGCTCTCTCTCTCTCTCTCTGTCAAATAAATAAATAAAATCTTTAAAAAAGACCATTGTTAATTGGTTTTTAATTAATAAGTCAGAAAAACCTATAATTATGAGTAACTAGTTCTTGGACTCATACCAAATTTATTCAAAAACAAGAAGCAAATATTCTTACTACCTTTGAAACATATTGTCCCTTATCTTCAATAAGGGAAGATACTCCCTTATCGAATATACTTTACCTCCAAAGATTTCTTACATAAATGAATTTGTTGTATCTGCTTTTAAACTTTTACATTTCTTATGCTAATGTATTTGTTTTAACCCCATTATTATTATTGTAAATGTGAAATTTATTTCATTACTGTTTTGCAAGCTCTGTGTAAAATATGCCTATGACACCTATTGGGGTGATCACTGGGTTTTCTTCTTCACTATGTTAATATGGACGCATAAGACCCAGAAGTTGCATCTTCAGGTTACTTGGTCAATCTTCTCAGACAGAGGGGGACATTTCTCTTCTCACTAAGACATAAATTTCTACATTTTTTGTTTGTTTGTTTCATCTCTTGTTTCAAATATCTGTCCTATGCTTTAAGATTTTAGACTTTTTTTTTTTTTTTTCAATTTTCTCTAGGAGACCACTCCTTACTTTGTTTTCCAAATCTTCTTTTTCATTTTATCTAGAAGATTGGATGAAAGTTCTGTCTTCTTCATGGCTAGTCTCTCCATGCCCTCCTCTTTCTTTGGTTTATCCTGGTTGTCTTCCATATACTTTTATTGCCTTCTTAAACTGGGTTGTCCAGGCCTAACTCTTTATTTATGAATCCCGAATTGGTGCCCTCTGTTTCTTCCTCAGAGCAAGGAGGTGTAGACTGGTGAATAGTCTGCAGACATGGGATTGGAGATGACAGATTTATACTTATTAAGAAATTGACTGACAGGATCACGGGTCGAGGGGGGGCTTGTTGGATTACATCATAGGTGTTATGTATCAGGCAAATGTGAATTCTTTGCAGGAAATTTGCTTGTAATGTCTATAGAAAGGAGGCTGCTGAGATAAAGGGCCCAATGATGGAGATGCTAGATGAACACATACAGAGGATTAAAAAAAAGGACTGTATTCCATGGTTATAAAAATCTGGAGGGGAAAAAACTAGTCATCAGAGAAAGAACTTGAACTGGGATGGAGGTCAAGGGTTAGGGGAGTGATAGTGCTCCAATCATAAAACCTAAAAGATGGAGGGAATTTGTACTAGTGATACAGAGAAGGATTTAACACTAGACTCACATAAAGGAGAGTGTTTCTGGAGTCCCATAGAAAAGAGTATCTCTAGAATGGGACCAAGAGGGAGGTTGAAACTGGAGAAAGCCAGGCTTGGGAGTATGCTCTGCAGACTCAGCAACCAGCTGCATACTTATAATTTAAGCCTCCAGGTAGAGTTCATCACCTGAAATAGCAAGGCCTCTAGAGAAAGTAAAGTAACAATGTAAAAGAGTTGATGTTTGAAGTTGAATTTTAAGCCCTGACTATGCTCTTAACAGCTGGGTAGTCTCTGCAGAAAAGGGAATTTGGAATCTCAGTGTTTCATTTCCTCTTCATTTTGTTGCATTCTCTACCCTGAATCACCTATAATAATTAGAGGAATTCTTGCATTTTTCTTCTGTCTCCCACTTGTTAGAGAGACATTGTAAAGACTGAATGACATACAGTACTTAAAAGTGCTGTATGAGCAGAGGAGCACTAAAGGTGAATATGCCCTATCTAAATTAGGATTGGTTTTTGAGGATGCCCTGATTCCCTTAGTTCTCAATCTTTGGTTATCGTAAGATAAAGTAAACCCGGAGGGTAACGTCATTTTTGGTTGATATATTTTTCAACAAACATTTCCTGAGCCTACGCAACAAAACATTTCGACCTGGGCTAAGTAATGGAACTATAAGGTGAAGACCTGAGATGTGTGCAGGGGAGGCTGGTCAAAGTCAATGCAACTTTCAGGCTTTCTTAAGGAAAAAGTAGATTATGTTACAAATAGAAATTTAGGTATAAAAGAGAAATTTTATTCAGAGTGAGAAAACAAATTCCAACAAATTCCAAATTTTAAAAATCTGACAAATACCTCAAGTATCTTATAATCCAGGGGGTGGAGGGGGGTAGCGGACCAACATAGTATTTTTATTCACTAACTGCATAACAGATTTCTAGTACATTTCCCCCTATATGTTTTGGCCATATACTCTTTGATTGCTTCTTCATATGACAATAATTTTTATAACCATTTTTCATAGAGAGACAGGAATGTAATTCAGTCTTTCCTCTAGCATAGTTCATTGAACTTAATTTTCTATTACTGATAATTTTGGCTAGGTGAGATTGAAGACTGACTCATTCACTTTCAATTTTATATATTTAAAAATTGGGGGAAAGTTCGGTACACCTCAAAACTTGTTTCCCCTGACCTCATAGTCCCAGTGCCCAGCAAGGCAAGCTGTTCTTATTGTGATTCAGCCTTTGTCTCCTTGCTTCTGAGTGTCATGGTGCAGGGCGAGTCAGCCCTGTGGGCAGAAGTATTCCTAGAAACCATTCCTACACCAGGATAGCTAGTATCACCTGACTCTACATGTTTATGAAGCATATAAGTACATCTCATAAAATTCAGATCAATGTCTCTCTAATTCAACTCTCTGACCTGGATCCCCCAAATCCCTTCAGCTGCTCCAAACTACTGAACATGCAAAGTAAGTGGGGTGGGGGCAGTCAGAGTGGCAAGAGACAGTTAACTTATTATAATTAAGATAGATCACATCAGCAATTTTACAAGGACCCATGTCTTCATGAACACATGAGGCCCAGGGCCTTTGCAAACAAAGTGCCTTGTTGCTTAAGTTTTATTAATTTCCATGTAAATCCACCTTTGAGGAGGCAGGCAACTAATTTGAGTGGGTGAACAAAGTGACATCAAACTTGGAGCTGAGTCTTGAAAGATAAGAAGACCTTTTTAGGTCAGTGGGAATCGCCAGGCCTAATAGGAGGTGTCAGGAAAAGAGACAAAAAGGTAATGGAAACAGTAGAAGAAGGAAAATCAAGTGAGAATGGTGTATTTGAAGAGTTTTAGGGAAATTTCAATAAGGAATGGTTAAATGTTATGTTGGGTCCAAGAAGATAAGAACAGGAAGGAGTCTACTGGATGTGGCAATTATAAACCATATGGTGATCTTTGCCATAGAAGTCTCGATGATGTGGTGGAATTCAAGGCCTGATTTCAACGGGCTAAGAAGTGAATAGATAATGAGGAAGCAGACATCTTGATTCTATTCCTTTAAGAAGTGTTTCTGAGAAGGGAAGAAGAGACCATGTATAGTTATAAGAAAATTTAGAAGTGAGGAAATCTTCATTTGTATTGTTTTTTTAATTAAAGAAGATTGTGACCAAGCATGTTAAAAATGTCATGTGGGGTAGGGCTGCCTGGGTGGCCTACCTAGTCAGTTGTGTTGGACTCTTTTTTTTTTTTTAATTTAAATTCAATTAATTAACATATAGTGTATTATTAGTTTCAGAGGTAGAGTTCAGTGACTCACCAGTCTTATATAATGCTATATAATACTGTATCACATTACATGCCCTCCTTAATGTCCATTACCCTGCTATCCCATCCCCCTTACACTCTCCCCTCTAGCAACCCTCTTTTTTTTTCCTATGATTATGAGTCTCTTATGGTTTTTCTCCCTCTCTGATTTCGTCTTGTTTTATTTTTCCCTCCCTTCCCCTATGATCCTCTGTTTTGTTTCTTAAATTCACATATGAATGAGAACATGTGATAATTCTCTTTCTCTGATTGACTTATTTCGTTTAGCATAATACCCTCTAGTTCTGTCCACATCATTGCAAATGGCAAGAATTCATTTTTTCGATGGCTGAATAATATTTCATTGTATATATACACCACATCTTCTTTATCCATTTAACTGTCAATGGACATCTGGGCTCTTCCATAGTTCGGCTATTGTGGAATTATGTCAGACTCTTGATTTCAGCTGAGGTCATGATCTCAGGGTCATGAGATCAAGCCCTACATCCGGCTCTGAGCTGGGCATGGAATCTGCCTAAGATTCTCTCTCTCCCTATACCATCCCCCTCATCCACCCTCTCTCTCCAAAAACAAACAGGAGTGCCTGAGTGGCTAAGTTGATTAAGCAATTGCCTTCGGCTCATGATCCCGGAGTCCCAGGATTGAGTCCCGCATCAGGCTCCCAGCTCTGTGGGGAGTCTGCTTCTCCTTTTGACCTCTCCCCTCTCATGCTGTCTCTCTCTCTCTCTCTCAAATAAATAAATAAAATCTTAAAAAAAATAAAAATAAAACAAACAAAACACAATAAAAAGGTCATGTATAGCAATTGGTAAGTAGAGAGTATTTTCCCTGGTCTGAGCAGAGGGCATGTGGTCTCCCTCTGTTCATAATTCCACCCACCCACTGCTCAGAATGGCAACATTCTTTAGAATAGCTTACCAACATCAACCAACTGAGCAAGTGGGCACATAGGCAAGTCCTCAGAGGAGTCTGTACGTTCTCACCTCAACATTCCAGGCAGTAACCCACACCTCAGCCCTGCATTCTCACCTCAACATTCTAGGCAGTAACCCAGACCTCAACCCTGCCCAAGCATCCCACCTATCGAAGGTGCTGCTGTTCCTCTTCTGTTCTCCTCTGCTCTCCCATTGTCCAATCTCACCACTCCCTCCAGCCCTCTGTCGCTCTCTCTCCCTCTACACCCCTTCTTTTGGTAATATGAAATATTTCCCATGCCCTTACTATTCTTCAGAGGTAAAGCTCGAGAGGCTGCATGGTGTTCTGTAGCATGGATTAGCCATTACTTATCCTAAATCTCTTTCTGGACATTTGGTTTGTTTCAAGATGGTTGCTCAGTTGTCTAAATTTATGTGTACAGTAGATACTTACTTCCTGAGGACAAATTTCAAAAAATCCCAAGAAATGGAATCTCCTGTACAAAGATATGCATGTTTTTATGGTTTTTGATACATATTGCCAAAATGCTTTCCTGGCTTCTCAAATGTTTGATGATAATGAAGCACTGAGAGACCATAAGCATTTGCGTTTGGTGAAACGCATTTGAATAACACAATAATATGAAAAAGCTGAAGTGGTCATGTGATGCATTAGGGTAAAAACTGGAGTTTTGATTGTTTTTGCTCATAGTTTGAATTTACGCAGTAATGGAGAACCGACTTCCACGTTTTCCACTTATTGTGAAAGTTTATTAAGATTAAATTAAATTGCTTCAGACTTGCCATTGGATTTCTCTGGTTCCCAGACTGTGGTTACTACCCTGACTGGTCAGCCTGGGGTGAAAAACACTTCCTGGCAGTCAGCAGGCACATTATGGGATCTAGAAACATGAGAAGCAGCATGAGGAAGGCTTTGTCCATGAAATAAACAAATTGGGATGGTAGATGCATAAGGGGCAGCCAGCCCAGAACAATAAAGCTAACCTCAGGGAGAGGCTGAAAGACCTACCTCCCACCTAGCACCCCAGGAGATCCTGAATCCTGACCCCTTCCTGATCATTCCCTGGTCTCCAAGTTCTAGGATCTTGCTGAATAGCCTAAGGACAAATGAGATGCTATAAACAGACCTTTCCAGAGGCTTCCTCTCAGAAGGTTTTGCCAAATTTCTGGGAATTTAAAAGCTTGGGCCACAGAAAGCCCTAGGGGAAATCCAGCTTTATATTTTTTAACAAAAGACCCTTTTAAAAATGTCTTGGTTTTCAAAATGCTGCCTTTTCCAAATTACACTTATATAGTGGCATCAAATAAGAAAGCTCTTTGATAAAATTCTGCCTATTTCTGGAAGAGCAGAGATGAGAAAGATGTGGGTGGGAGCCGTGTTTGGTCACAGCTTCTTAGCTACTGAACTTTGATCATTCGGGGGAGAAGGGGCAAAACCATTATGCCACCAATTCACAGCCTCAAACTGAAACTTGCTAATAAGTCATGTCTCATCTACTCCATTAATGATCAGTAAATGGTTGGAAGTCTGGCCAAGAGGCCCAGAGATCAGGACAGAGTGTTAAGTAACAGCTGACACTGTCAACTAAAAATAGTGCTTTGGATTTAAATGAATGACTCAGACTTGATTTCCTATGCTTGCCTCAGATAATACTGTACACGGGAGGGATCTTTTAAAATGCTTTTCTATTATGTGAAAGAAGGATTTTATTGCAATCATCTGGGCAGTGAGCTCAGACTCAGCTCTGTGGCAGATGGGTGCACCCGAACTTCCACCTCCAAGGCCCCAGGGCCACTTGGCACTGTTGGCCTCCTAAGCGCATCTGTGCACTTGACTCTCCAATCCAGGTCACCAGAGAACAAGAGGATGGTTCAGGAAGTTATGTTAGTTTTATATCATTTCCAGAAACTTCTCCCTTTGTACTCTTCTCATAATTCTTCCCCTTCATAAGATGAGAGCAGTTAAAATCTAACTAGTCAATGATGAATGATGCAAGCTAAATAACCCTGGACACTCCTCAGCAGAGATAGTAAACAGAAGAACCAAATATATTTTCCAGCATATGTCATATGCATAATGAATTTGTGCATATGTTGGTGAAATCAACCAGATAATTTTTAATAAAGTCTGTAATAAAACATTCATTTGTTGTTCATTGCAGTTGAATATTTTTTCATTGAATTTGCTTATTAGTATTGGCTAATCAGATTGCTTGATGTGCTTGTCCTAATTTCCATCAGTATCACTATTTGTCAGGCTAATGAAGAATGTTTAAGCTATGCATTCTCAAGGTTTTTGCCACTATCAGATGTTTACCCTTTAAGTTTCTGTTTTATGTGCAAGCTTCTCCTCCCCTCAGATACTTTTCCACCCCACAGCCAATCACCTAATCCCATTATATTGAGGAAACACACTATTTGTCTACACTCCCTGCCTGGCTGTTGGTGTCTTAGGTACCTCCTGCCCATGAGAGCAGAAAAGAGAGCCTGGGGAAAATTACGCGAGCCAGATTTCCACAGGGATTGCAGGCCAGCGATGGCTGTTCTGAACCCATTTCCCAGTTCCAAGTGGGACAGCACAGGAAAGGGACACTACACTGAGAAATGTACTGGAGTAGAAGCTGAGTAGAATGATGTGTGATGAGATTCAGAGTTTAGACCATGAGGCTTCAGGGGAATTCACCGAACTCAGAAATCGTGGCAGCTTTATGGCAGCGTCACAGGCCTCAGGCATAGGGTGAGAGGGGCACATAAGGAGTGGACACAGCTGTTGGAGACACTAGACTTTAGAATGAGAGCCCCTAACAAAGTTTTACTGAGTTTCCCACCTAAATAAACTGGACTCTTCACGCAGATGTGCAAGGAGTGTGGTAGGTCTGTGGACTTGGGGATTCATTAGTAGTGTCAACAACCCCACCCACTCCTGGTCTCACCATTAGGCTGAGGTCAGACAGGCCAGTGAGCCTCTAAAGCCTTTCTGAGGTCTGGAGGTCCTTTGAATGGTGACTGGGAGCTCCACAGGAAGGGAACAAAGCCCTTTGTCTTTACTTCTTTGTGAACCTTGTTCTCTGCTATCACTCTCACCCAGGACATCTGTCATCAGACTCTTCCAGCTCCTGAGCCAGAATGCTAAGACCTCCAGGAATCCCTCAAGCATGTCTGCTGAGTGGCCTGTCTGTGCAACTGAGGCCATTGCTTGCCTGTTAGGGTTTGGGCCGTTCTCACCCTATGCACCTTTCCCAGCCCCTGCTGCAGACACCTCCTCATTCCAATGTCATTTGTGAAGCTTTGCCAAAATTATAGAGCCAGAGCTTGAGCCCCTATAGCAAGCATAGCCCCTCCCTGGAGGCTGTCCCCCCTCCCCAAAGGAAGAAGAGCGGACAGTTATGCAAACAGGAATGGGGACCATATTATGTGCCCCAGGAAGGGTGCACCCCTCAGAAGGAGAAATAGCACTCTCTTACTGTATGCAACAGCTGTGATTCAACTATCCTTCTCCATCTGACTAAGGGGAGGTAGGTGTAAGGGCCTCTCAGAGGGAAGGGAGAAGGGAGGAAAGGAAGCAGGGAGAGAATAGGGCAACAGGCAGGGCAGGGAGTAACCCCTGATCCTGTTGTTGTAGGAGTATCACAGAAAGTGACAATGCCTGGAAAAATGCAAATAAGGCAGCATGTATGGCTCAAGGTGGGAATGGGGATGAATGATGGGGTTCTTGTTTAAAAACTGGTGGAGAGTTACAAGCTTGTAAGACATGTAATCTTTCAATAGGCTGAGGGTGAATAGGTCACTTCCAGGGATTTCACTCATTCCTTGAATTCTTTTCTTGGAGGATCTGTGATAAACTGTTGAATTATAGTGCCAGGCAGCAGCTGCAAAGCAGCCTAAGTGATGATAAATGAACATGAGGGAAGACCCAGAAAAGGCCAGGATGTGAGTTTTTTGGCACCAAAAGTACAGACTGCAACCGAGACCCTATTTTTCTGTTGGTTTTTACAAACCCACTGCTACCTTGTCTAGCTGACACCTTGGAATTTCCCTTTATTACAAACTTTCAAATGATTCTAACCATTTAAAATCTAAAATTAATTACTAATTTGTTAAACTCATTATGAAAATATTGGTAATCACAGTTTTCATAGGCGCATAGGACAATATTATAAAAGTCTACAAGTGAACTGTAGTTAAGATTATGGTTCTCTTGCACATATGATATGCACGTGAAGTTTCCTTGCTTGAAGATAGATTTAAGAGCACTTAGAAACTGATTAGATAAGAAAGATGATGGTAACTATGAGATTTTTAAATAAAAATGGCCAAAGAAATGGTTTTCCTTTGTGGAAATAGAAAAGACCCCAGGAATTACTGACTTAGGAGAAAGCTGATTTATTATATATTGAGTGTGAGATGTTGGTAAGATACCAAATCAGAGTGACACCTGGGTGGCTCAGTTGGTTAAGCAGCTGCTTTCAGCTTGGGTCATGATCCCAGGTCCTGGGATCGAGTCCCATATCAGGCTCCTTGCTCAGTAAGGAGCCTGCTTCACCCTCTGCCCCTGCCTGCCTCTCTGCCTGCTTGTGTTCTCTCTCTCTTTCTGACAAATAAATAAATAAAATCTTTAAAAAAAAAAAAAAGATACCAAATCAGAAATAGTATCTTGGAAGTAGGCGTCACCTGGAGAAAAGTTGGAGTATTAGTCATATGACAGAAGCAAAGGAAGTAGATGTGATCAAAAAGGAAGGGATGGTGAGGGAGCCTGGGAGGATGAGAAAAGACCATCTGGAAAACCCAGCTCTGAGGGGACCAGCTGAAGAGAAAGGCCCTGGAAGAAGAAACACAGGAAGAAGCTGAAGAGAGAAGCAGCCAAGTGTGTTTATGGAAGCCAAAGGAGGAATGTGGTAACAGGGTCTACACACCCAAGATGGCAGAGGTCTGTTGGCTCTCTGGCTTCATCCCCTAGGATCCTCCTGTCAGCTCTCTCGTGTGTTCTAGCCTCCTTGCCAGTCCTTGGACACTCAGACATCCCTCACCTTAAGGCCATAGGGCTGGCTCTTTCCTCTGCCTGAAACACACTCCCATAGATGGCCATATGGCTTCCTCTCTCATGTCCTTCGAGTCTCCTAAATTGTCACCTTCTCAGTGATCTCTACCTGACCACTCTGAACGCTGAAGCCTCCCGATACATGCACCTCCCTGACTGCCCTACCCTGCTCTACCTTCCCTTTTTTTTTCTTTAGGACTATTTAATATAGCAAGTAATTTACTTACTAATTTGTCTACGTAATAATAATAATATTAACAACTATTACGATAACAAATAATAATTTGTTATTTACATTTTTGATGTCTGCCCCCATAGCCTAATAAAACATAAATAAATAAACAAGCAAACAAATAAACAAATAAAATAACCTTCACAAGGGCAGAAATCTTTGTTTTATTAACCTGTTCTAAGTGTCTGGAATAGTGCTTTGTATAAAGAAATACTCAGGGACTATTTGTTGAAGAAAAGAATGAAGTGTTGGATAGTGCTGGGAAGGCAAGGAGAATGGGACAAGGAGAATGGGCAGTCACAAGATTGATATTTTTGGGGGCAGCTGGGTGGCTCAGTGGGTTAAAGCCTCTGCCTTCGGCTCAGATCATGATCTCAGGGTCCTGGGATCGAGCCCCGTATCGGGCTCTCTGCTCAGCGGGGAGCCTGCTTCCCCCCTCTGTCTCTGCCTGCCTCTCTGCTTCCTTGTGGTCTCTCTCTCTCTGTCAAATAAATAAATAAAATAAAATAAAAAAAGATTGATATTTTTGGAAGTTCTTGGCAGCCTAGTGAGAGTAGTTTCAGCAGACTAATAGGAGCTGGGTAAGTGGCACGGGGTAGTAGAAATGGAGGAAGCGAGAATCATAGAGCAAATTAGTATTTGGGTATAACATATGAAACTCCACAACTGTAAGTAACTATTAGCTCTTTCGGATACCGGTATTAAAAGACAAATCTAAGGCACACACTTGGTTGGAAATCACGATGGGTTGGCGTGTGTTTTCACTGCAATTTAGAGGATGGGGTGTGACCTGCAGTGTCACATCCCAACGTGATCATGAGCTGTTCTCTAAGGGTTGTACACAGAGTGTTCAGCACGACCTATTTGAAGACAATCCGATTTTTGCAAAATCCAAACCTACATATCACATGCATTAAGGGTGATGGATTTCAGACAGAGATAAGAGAGGAAGGGGAAGCAGGAAATGGGGAATGCAGCTGGGGCTCCACACAAAGCACAGGAAGAAGACTGTAGGGCGAAGACACCCCCCACTGAGGGAAGGCGACAGTCTGGGCCTGCCCTAGAGAAAACAACCCTGTCCAAGAGGCCACAGGGGAGGAGAGGGCACAGGGAGGAGGCCGATCTCGGAAGTTAAGGCAGCCAGAGGAGAACAACAAGCTCAATTATAGAAAGAGCTGCAGGAAGAGGATCTGCTGGAGAGGGAGTATTTGGAATTTGAGACAGTGAGTAAGCCAGAAATCAAGGAGTCAAAGAGGATAGGGAAAGAGAAAACCCTGAGGGCAGCCAAAGGAGGAGTTAAAGCCATTTCAAGAACTTGCTCTAAGAATAGGAGAATATGCAAGGCCACAGAGAGAGAGCCAAGAGAGGAACTTGAGAAATAAAACAAAACAAAAATAAATACAAGGAAGGGAGTAGAAAATCTGAGTACCTTTTATAAGAGAAACTGGAAGGTGTTGAAGTGTGTATGGAATTTGATGTTGGGTCATGAATTCATTCTGGTGTGCCATCTATTTGCATATACCACATCTAAATGCCTTGTGAGGGTCAGATGAAGAGAGGTGGCAGCCTAGGAGGCGTGTCCAAGTTAGTGTTTGACCACAGAGAACCTGGAAAGTAGGCTCTCTAGAGTCCATTCATTACCTGCTGGACATTGGAGCCTTTAGGCAAGAATTCACAACAGTTGTCCTACCTGGGCTATAAAGCCTGAGTATCAGGGCTAAACCAGCTTACTGTTTTTTTTTTTTTTTTAAAGATTTTTATTTATTTGATAGAGAGAAACACAGCGAGAGAGGGAACACAAGCAGAGGGAATGGTAGCGGGAGAAGCAGGCTTCCCGCAGAGCGGAGAGCCCGATGCGGGGCTCGATGCCAGGCCCCCGGGATCTGACCTGGGCCGAAGGCAGCCGCCCAACGACTGAGCCACCCAGGCGCCCCCAGCTTACTGTTTATATTAGTGAAAAACCATCCCCTTGGATTGACATCAGGAGTAGGTAGCACTGGGGTATTCAACAATTGTGGAGGTGGCCCCCTTGCCTTAGACCTTCGCAGGCTTTTCTTAACAATGATCACACAAAAATAATAGTTAACATTTGTCGTGGATTCCACATCATGCACTGTGCTAAGCTCTTTATAGATAGTAGATCCTCATTATTTGCAGATTCCGTGTTTGCCTACTCACTAAAATTTATTTGTGACTCTAAAATCACAGACTTTTGTGGTCGGGCTTTTGTGGCCATTCATAGAGAAGTGCAGAGTAAAATTTGGGTGTCTTGGCATGCATGTGTGTTCCTAGTTGAGGTCAAAAAGTGTAAAGCTATCACACTGTAAGAAAGTGTCCTTTTGCTGTCATTCTAGTGCCATGTTTTCACAGTTTTTGTGTGCTTTTTGTTGTTTGTGTGATTTTGTTGTTTGCAATGGCCCCCAAAGGTAATGCTGATGTGTTGTCTGGTGTTCCTCAGCATGAGAAGGCTGCGATCTGCCCTAGGGAAATATAGGTACGTTAGATCAGCATCATTTAGGCATGAGTTATGGTGCTGTTGGCCATGAGTTCAATGTTAAGAAATTAATAATATATATGAAATAAGGTGTTTTAAATAGAAACACACATAAAACAAGGTCATGGATTGTTCAGTGGACAAAAATGTGTCCAGAGGCTCACAGGAACCTAACTCTTTTTCCTTAGGAGCCGTAGCTCAGTATTTGCTATTTAAATGTTAGCGGGTGGCTTTATAGGACAGAACCACCAGAAATAATAAGAATTGATTGGACATTACTTATAGTTCCAGAAAGCAAGGCTATAAAGTCCACATTTTACAAAAATTCAGGCCTAGGGGAATTGTAGTCCTGGAAAGGTTAAATACTGTGTCCCAAGCCATAACACTGGCAAGATAGTAGAAACCAGCTCTGTCTCCATCTCCAACTCGTGGAAATTGTGTTACTCTGATGTGAAGGCAGAAGTTGAGGGAAGTGGTGGATTCTATGCAATGTAAGGAGGATTTTATTCATGAACAAACATGAACCAACCCCAGGGGTCTCCTAGAAATTGTTTAGTGGGAATTTAAAGTAGAACTGGGATTTCTGAAATCACAAGTAGATGAAGAACCAGGAAATTATTATTCGTTATTGTTACCATGACCTTAGTTTATATTCCTGAATGTTATAGCCTGGGGAGACTTGAGGCTACACTTTGAAGAGAGTGAAACACTATAGAAATATGTGGTATGTTAGGAAAACACTGAGCTGGAAGCAGGAAGTTCTAGTCCTAGTCCCAATTCTGCCAGGAATTTGCTGTGGGGCTTCAAGGAAATCCTCTTCGTTGCCCCTTGCTGCTCCACCAGCAAAATGAAAATGTTGATGGAAGATTCCCTCTGCTTTTAGTTTTTATGATATGAAAACTACATAGCCCTGGATGGCTTTTAGCTAAATGTCTCTAAGTCCTATTTTGCCTGGAATAGGTTTGGTTTATTCCTTTTGTTCTGGCATATTATTAATAGCATCTTCCACTGTCCTGAGTGTGCCAATTTGGACAATAAATTATGCAATTGTCTTATGCTTAACCGGTATTTGTTCCTTGTGTGTTTTCTTGGCTGGATCAGATACAAGAAAATCCCTGCCCTTGCCTTGGTGGAGACCAGCTGGGGTTACTTCATCCAGACACAATGGCTTTTTGGTATCTGGTTGTTGACTGACTTGGCTTCCACTTGCTTCCAGGTGCCTGGTACATCTAACCTGACTCTTGCCTCACACCTTGGGTCTTTAATATGAAGACCCTGCTGCCTAAGCGAGGAGAAATTCTGTTTTGCCTTTTGCTCCCTGTCCCCCCCACCATTATATCAGCTGAACTCTGAAAAGGAAGTCTTTAATATGAAGAAAAAAGTAATTTGATATAGTACTGCCAATTCAAGGCCACAGTATGTCACAATACAATCATTCCTTGTCCTATTATATTTGATGCCTTTTTAAAAAATCAAGTTATTTACCATTGTAATATAATTATATGAATGTTGGTTGAATATAACACAAATTAATTAAAAAGTATAGAATTAAAAAAGTTAAATTGAGGAGAAAGTTGAAACAAAAACTTCTAGAGTCTTTTGAGTCTTTCTAAACATACTGTTTCGTCTTCTTGTTCTAACGTAAGAAAATTGCATGAACCACAATGCAAAAACAAAAATCAAAACTTCACTTTTAAACAATACATTATGTTCTCCTTCACCCATTTGAATTCTATAGAAATAAAGCATTAAAAATTAAAATAGTTATACTGTATTCATTTTAGTGGGTTAAAATGGACTATGGAATTTTATTATATACGCTATCACTTTGGTCCGCGAAGCATTTCTTCCCAAAAGTGAAATACAAACTTTCGTGTAGGCCGTATTAAGTAATGCTAAATAATCCTGAACTTTCTCAGTGTAGCTTTCCTCAGTGTAGGAAAATTATATGATCGATTATCCTAATTCTTTAACATGTGTTTCTGGTCTCCTCTTCTAACTTTCTGGGTAACTTTCAGCTATTTAGCCTGGAAAAACAGAACATGTTAATAATTAAACAAACATCACCAAACTGGTATCTTAATAGAAACACTGTGTTTTCACGCCGCTCCCAGGTTAGAAATAAACAATTTCTCAGTAGCAATTGCTTGTTGTTTTTTTTAATTTTTTCTTAACGTATAATGTATTATTTGCCCCAGGGTTCATGACTGTGAATTGTCAGGCTTACACATTTCACGGCACTTACCATAGCACATACCCTCCCCAATGTCCACAACCCAGCCACCCTTAGTTCATTTCATGAGTCTAGGAGTCTCTTATGGTTTCTCTCCCTCCCCATCAAGACCAATCATTCAGAAAGAAATATTAGGGAGAACCTGAACTGACCACAAACCCAATCAACTAACTTATGCCTGCTATTACAGCCTTTTGGGACAATGTCACGATGGGTTACTGGCTAAAAGATCATATTCCTTGGAACTTGCCAGCCAGAAACTTAAATGGAAGTCTGTGCCCTTGAGAAAAAGATGTCGAAGTAGCCCCAGGCCCAGCCACAGTGCTTGCTCCGGGGTCAGGAAATGGGCTGAGGAAGACCCAGAGCCTGGCAGGGGCTCTGCTGGTCTACACCCTAGAAAGGAAGAAACCACCAGCGGCTTTTATCGGGTTCAGTTTAGAGTTTAAAATATCATTCCCCTGTCTTTCCCCAAAAGGGGCAATCTGATCTTATGAGCAAACAGTGAAAGGCATTTTGAGTTTAAAAAAATACACACACATGACAAAAACCTGTTTGTTGTTGGTTTCAGTATAACTATTTCACAATTATCTTAATTTGAAATGCTAAAGGTTGTTAGGACATTTTTACTTTGTTTCTGAGACATGTATTAAGTAAAAATTTTTTATGATGTTGGGCATTTATACTTGATCTGTTTTCTGTTAATCTCATTTGATTATGAAAAACAAAAGAAAATAAATGTTGTCTCTGCCTGGTGTCTGGTTCAAGACATTTGACTTTTAAATGTTGGCCTAAAGAGAAGAGAACGCAGTTGCTATTTGCTGAACTTAGAACTCTGGTATTTGCTATATGTTTACTGAACTCATTGGTACTGCTTCCTATTTGCTACCCATTCTCCTTTCCAGACACTTTCTCATTCGTTGAAAATTTCACCAACCTATGTCTCATTTTGGGCACAGTGATGTGCATAGTTTCATACTTTTTTTTAATCCAATATTTATTTATGGTTTTAGATTTATTTATGGTTTTATCCAATATTTTGGTTAAAGTTATGTGGAACCAGTTCACATCATGAACCATTGGCAAAGATTCGCTGGTCCAAGCCCAGAGATACAGACCCCTGTTTAAGACCAAGATAAAAAATAGCAGTAGGTGCAAATCCAGGCTCAGAGCCAAGAAGGCCACCCATAGGCTTGATGCGATGAGGTAAGTTGTGAATTATACCCCATAGACTCTGCTCTAAGATTGGGGATGTTTTTTCTTCCTGTCTTGGATTTTCTACTATAAGCAGGTGTCTTTGAGCCCACCTTGGGTGAGCAGTCCTAGTGGGAGTAGGGGGCCACAAGCATTCTCTGCCCCCAACTGGAATAGAGTGGGTGCTAGGAATCTTTGAGAGCTTTTGCACTCATAACTTTTATTTTCTCATGTTTATAAACATGTAAGTCATTCTTTTCAAAGGAAATTGGAAAAGAAAAAAAGGTTGGTAAGAAGTATTTCATACCAGGTGTGGACCATAATATTCACATAATTATGAGAGGATGCTAGGAACTGAGAATACCCTGTACAAGCAAAAAATATAAGTCAGTCCTCTAAAACATTCCTAAGGGACCCAGATATATTTAAAGTAACAAAAGGAAGAAGAGTGCCCTTTTGGAATCACAAAATTGACAGAGTAATCGAAAAATGGATGCTGTGCTTACTGTAAGGTATTGTTAAATGGAGTGGAGGGAGTGGGGAGAGAATTCATTGAATGAGTTTAGGGAGTTGACAAGATAATTCTCCTGACTGGAAGGAAATTATCAAGGTAAGAGGTTAGGAGAGAAGGAAACCTATTTTGATCCGGTCTCTTGTTCTTCCTCTATGATCTGGCCTTGAAAAGACAGATCATAGAGTAGGAGAGCGAGGGAGAGAGATGGGTAAATAGATCTCTTTCAGAAAAGGTGAAAAATGGCAAATAGGGGGAAAAAATGAAACCTGCAATAGCTTTCTAGTAGGAAGACAGAAGGGGAAAAAGTAGAGAGAATTTTGTCCCTAGCTACTGGAGGTCCCAAGACAGGATCAGGGTCTGGGACATGATCATGATCAGCAAGTGTATGTGATGAATCAGAGGGGCCCCAGGAAGGGAAAGGAAGGAAGACTTGGTCTTCTTGCAGTAAGTGATGACTGGTAATCATTGAAATGTGATAAAGAGATGACATTATATTTAAGGATATACCTTGAACTTTTATTCTGTATTATGTTGTGCCTTATATTTGTGAAATAATTTAATATAAAAATGAAATTGCTTTCTATAATGTATTTTTTTATTTTAAAAAGCATTAACTAGCTGTTTTTCTTCTACTAGCTTTTCCTAATTAAGGAAAGCTTGTCTAAAAACCTTCTCTCCCCAAAGGAGACATGAGTTTTTATGTGGTGGCATGCTCTATAATCTCAGATTGAGTACACAAATAATCAGCCCCCAGAAGACGGGCCTTGAACATCTCTACCTATTAAGTGATGGCAAATGTTAAACTTTAGGAAAAACAAATACCCACTTGGATCATCATAAGGAAAGAATACAAGTTTTGGAGTGAGAGAGATCTGGGCTCAAATCCCACTACAGAATAACCAGCTGTGTCCCTGTAACCTCTGCGAGCTTAGTTTACCATCTGTATTGACTATAATTCCTGATAAGCTGTACTGTTGTAGGAATTAGATGTAATATATTCAAAGTGCTAACATAGTGGCACACAGAGCTTTAGGAACTCACTAAGTGCTTATTACTGTCATTACAGGATACTCTAAGACCATTTATATTTTAGAACTA
Source organism: Procyon lotor (assembly GCA_028646535.1). Taxonomy (NCBI): domain Eukaryota; kingdom Metazoa; phylum Chordata; class Mammalia; order Carnivora; family Procyonidae; genus Procyon; species Procyon lotor. Next base: position 120,036,465 of record CM053605.1, on the reverse strand, counting down.
TGGGTAATAGCTAGATATGTTGAGTATTTTAAACCTATTGATTTTAAAGCCTTTAACTACCTAGATATAAAATCATAACACAGCTTTCTCAAAAACAGTTTTTAGAAATGCTAAGAGCTACAAAATTTCCCTTGAAGCTATATATGTTTTTAGCCTCACCTAGAGTGACCAGCTGGCCTGGTTTGCCCTGGGTCATTGAAGGGGTCATTGTGATGTAGAAATTTTAGTACTAAAATTTCAGGTGAAGCATCATGAATTAGTCACCCTAAGCCCTACTCACAGGTATTTGGCTTTTCACTACAACTGGGGTTCTCAAAGTGGGGTCCTCGGGTCAGTAGCTTTACCTAGAAACTTGCTATTAATGCAAATCCTTGGGAACCAACCCAGACCTACTAAATCAGAAAGTATAGGGATGGGGCTAGCACTCTGTGTCTATATAAGTCTTCTAAGTAATCTTGATATATGCGGAAAGCTAAGATTTGAGAAAAATAGGTCTATAATATGTCACTTTTACCAGATTAAGACATTTTATAGAGAAGACTAAAAAGAAGCAAGATACTAAGCCTATTTCCATTTCTTTTAGACACACGAGTCAAAATTTTCATAGCTGGTAGTCCCTGTTATTAAAATTCCCCAGGTTCTCTGAGGAAGGAATGAGCTAACAGACAAGATACCACAGCTAGCATAATGGTTCAGCTCAGGAAGGAAGTTGTATCCTGTTAAAGGTTGCAACCTTTTGAGGGAAGTTTGCTAAGAAGAGTGGAATTATGCAAACTAAAATGCAGGTTATAGTCACCTATCACCCCTGTCTTTGCAAGATGTCACTCAGTCAGTATCCAGGAGTGGGGTGAGGGCAGGAAGTGTGAGGGGTAGGGCTAGATAATATCTCTGGAAGCCTTCCAAGAGGCTTCCAAACACCCCAAAACCTCCCAAACTCCCATTTAGTTCCTCCAACAACCACCTAAGTCAGTTCCCCAGGAAGGCTCAGGTTACTTTTGCAAAGCAAACCAGGGGTATTTGCATAATCCTCCATCACTATGTATGACTTCAAGTATTTGAATGTCTAGGACAAGATTGTGCAACAGTTCCTTTTATCCCATAATATTGGAATCTTCATAAAAAGCCTCTTAGCAGTTAACAGAGTTCTCTCACTGAAGGGCTACCTCTTTCTGTGGGGGATGGGGAAGAGTAAAACAAAACAGCCAACTAATAACAAAATGATGAGTGTAGATGATTAGTGGAACAAGTGTAAAGTCTTCAAACTCTAGTCACCACTATTCCAGTGGGATAGGAAGCAAGTGGGACTGTTATCAAATGACCAAGGTGATACGACTGGATTATTCTTCACTGATTGCCTTGATTTTTGCATAAAAATATGACATAAGTACCTATCATGAAACTTGCCACAGATCCCATTTTTCCCTCTAAACTGAGGCCTAACCATGTCCTTCTTTCCTAAGAAGGATGGTCTCTCTTTGACCAGGGAGGAAGTCAACTGTGTCTTCCTCAATTAGTGTATCTTCTCCTCTCACCACACACTGTGAAGTCCTAGAGGCCAGTCCTTTTCTTGCTAAACCCAATGAAGGCAAATGCCAAAGTTGTTGCTGGAGTGCTGCTAGCCTTTGTCTCAGTTGAAAGCATATGTATTTTCTGTTATGCTATTGAAATGTTGGAAAAATTTTGTCTCAGAAATATGATGTCACCAGCTTTATACCTCCTTATGACTTGTAGGTCTTTCTGGTTGATCCTGGTGAGCTAAGCTGTGTTCCAGGCAGGCAGTAGTCAGTGCCGTTACTGTTCCAACAAGTCAGTTCAGTTAGCAATCTCAGAAGCAGTCATTACATAGATAGTGGGTAATCTTCCTCTAGTCTCATGGTATTTTCCATTAATTACTAAAGAAAAATAGATGTTGGAGTTTCTTCACAATGAAATAAGCTAAGCCATACTATAAACGTTATAGGTCGGCGATATCCAAAGCTTGTTACTCTAAGAATTGGGAGTGGCATCTTTACTTTGTTTTAAAACCTCAACCCTTGTGGCAGTTCAAAAGTTATGGAAGACATAATTCTTATGCCATTTTAGAAAGGATGGGTAAACATTGAGTTACTGACCTTTAAGAGTAGAAGGTATGACTACAGAGGGTGGAATTTGTGTCTTTATAAACATTCCCTGCTTCTGTTCAGTTCTACTTTTCCTAACCTCCAAGCAGGAGAGAGGGAAGGACTATACCTTTTTGACTCTTCTTAAAGAATAGGGTTGATTTTTGGACAGAAAGATGGACTTCTGAGGGTGGTTGAGGATGGACTGGAGAGCACAGAAGAAACCAGATGGTGTGTCCCTCTCCTAACTGTTAGACTCTTCTCCATCATTGGCTCAGACACTTCAGAATTCAAGGAAATAAAGTTGTTTTTCTGTTATTTCTCTTTTCCTTGATCTGGGATCAATGTAGAAAGAAATCAGAAGGTGAAGAAAAAGTAGAGAATTCAAAGCCGAGTAAGTTCATGCTAAGTGTAGAATCACCATTGTCTCTATCCCAAAAAAAAAGGGGGACCAAAATGCCTTAAGTAATGCTCAGCTGGGG
>CM053605.1:120004896-120015322 GCA_028646535.1 Procyon lotor | reverse complement strand
TCTTGGCAAGAAGCAGATAAGGATAATATCAGCAGTGAGATCCATATGCACTGGGGAGTTTTCTTGGGTGGGGGTGAAGAGCCACAGAAGAGAAGCAAGAAAGTGTGGATGCCAGAGACACAAAGAGAAGCCCCTGCAGGGAGTCTTGAACTGATGCTTAATAAATGCTTTTTGATTTGAATAAACCATCAAAGTGTGGGGTTAGTGTCAGACAGCCTTAGCACCATCACCTATGAATGCCTTGGGCAATCCAAATCTTGGCTTATTTGGAGGAATCAGACTGTCTAAGAGATGCCATTCCTCTGGGCTCTATGTGAATGAGCAGGGACACTTCTTGCTTGAGCCACATTTCTCCACAGAAAGTCTGTATTGAGGACTTGCCCTGTGAAGAGCAGTTTGGGGTATATTTTTGAGATTCTGTGGGGGTTGCTGCAACTCAGCACCACTGCTTTCTGATTTCTAAAATGAAGAGAAAAATAAATTAATAATAAGTAATAACAATTTATGTAAAAGGTCTAACTCATAACATTGTGTGATGCTAAAGAGAAGATTTCACACAGCCACTGTAAAACTTTAAGGTTGTTTTCATCAGAACCTTCTCCTGCTAGCATCCATCAAGGAGGTGGCGTAGCAAGTGGAAAGAATGTTGGCCTGGGAGGCCAGAGAAGGAAATCTAAGTCCCAGCTGGGTAGGGACCAGCTGTGAGACCTGACAGAGCCTCTCAGCCCCTCTGGTGTTCAGTTGTCTCAATGGCAAAATTAATATGCTCATCTAGAGGGTCATCTACCTAATATTTTATTTTTCTAGAGAGAATTAAAAAAGAGATTGAGAGCCCAGGTCAGTTTTACTTCTGACTTCCTTAGATAGCCCTCTAGATATCTTGAAATAGATGGAGGAATCTATATTGAGAAATCAGAGAATCAAACTTGAGAAATCAGAATAAAAGCGAATACATTTTACATGCCCAGAAACATGGCCGTGGGGTGGGAAGGAGAGGGAGGCGATTGAAATACAGCATATGCCCACCCTATCTCCTTTCTTGACCGGCCCTGGCCACACACATCTCTCCAGATAAACCAAGGAAGATGGCCAGCAACCAGATAGCCAGGGGCAAAAAGGGCATGGGGATGGAGGAGAGCAAAAAGAAAACAGGTTTTTCTGGGCCTGGGGTAAATAGAATTTCTTTGGTATTGAATGGAAAAGATATAGGCATTACTATTGGTTCCTCAACTTTGGCTTTTAGGACTTTCAACATTTGCAAGACTTTCTCAATTAAAAAAAAAGAAGTGAAAAAAAAAAGAAGTGTATGCATATGCATCTTCATGCGTATACGCATTTACACATCAAATCCCACAAAAGGGCTCATCTCCTCCCTAGTGGCCCCTGTCTCTTACTCTATTCTCTAAATCTTACACTTTGTCTTTCACCCTAAGACATAAAAGCAGTGCAAAACTCTCTTCTGTTTTTTTTAATTTATTTTGTTTTTTCAGTGTTCCAAGACTCATTGTTCATCACCACACCCAGTGCTCCATGCAATATGCACCCTTCTCAATACCTCTTCTAGATGTTCTTCTTGGTGTAAACACTCCCTTCACCCCGCCCTCTGCTCTAGGGAGCCCACCATGACAAGAAGTAAGGACAGAACTTGAGAATTCTTGCTAGTTTGAGAAAACACCCAAACTTTTTACATTTGCTACTGTTTCCATGACAGATTTTTCTTTACAGGAGAAAACATTTTGGAAAGATCAAAATTAAATCCCTTTGAAGGATCAAAAAGGATGGTGACTCTGGGAAAGTATTAAAATGGAGTAACACTGTGTGTATCTAAAATTGTAACATTTATGAAATTCCTAAGGACCTCAAATCTGCTAAGTTTAAAACCCAGTTTTCTCCTTGTGTGTTTCTATCCGCACAGAAAAGGCAAAGATCTCTAACACTTCGGTGATACAGTAACATTTGGATGCATTGAAGGAAATCGTTGCTGAGTGAGGTATTTCATGCTGAAGAGGTAAGTGATTGCTATTCTGACATCGAACAGAGAAGCTATATCTATGTGTGTGTATATATAAATACAATTATGTATACTTATATCATTATATACTAATATTATATTATTATGTGTATATATCCTTATTAAGACTAAATTCCTCTTTGCCTTCCCCATCTTATTTTCCAGTAACTCACACAAGAATGTTATCACCATCAATCTATTTGCTAATTTTTAAATATAATCTAAATATCAGTTTTGGGTCTCTTTCTAGAAACTGTTGTGAAATGTTATGTGATGGATGTTAATTCATATCCGAAAAGGATATTCCTCCTTGCCCAAAATAGACAGGATTGGACACTTTGGGGAGATCTGGTTGAGAATACATAGGAGGCTGCCACCACAGCACACACACACACACACACACACACACACACACACACACACACACACGTTAACAGCAACAGCAAAAACAACTCCTCTCTCTTCGGTCCTTATCTTGTGTTTCTCTTCCGGATCTACAATCTTGTGTTTCTCTTCCGGATATACAATTAGAGAAACGGTAAGAGAATGGGATAAAATGAGAATGGGAGAAAATTCCCATTCTTGGTCATATTCTTATATAAAGCAGCCCATCATCAATTATAAACAACTTTGAATGAGTTTACCATAGTGTCTGGCCCTGACCAAAAAAAAAGACAAATAACTTGTTCTGAACCACCTTGTGCCTGAAAGGGACATGGAAAATGAGTGAGGAAAGCACGGACAGAAGGAAGAGAGAGGAGGGGTTGAAGAAAAACTTCATGGTATCATATGGAGTCTAACAGGATGGGTTCCTTCACTGAATGCTTGTTTTGTATGCTTGAGTCACTTATTTAGTCTCTATGATCTTCAGGCAGTAAAAAAAAAATATCTACATGACTGGATTGTATTAAGGATTATGTTAAATTATAAGTACAAAGCATACCATATAATTCCCTTAAAATAATTTATTTTCATTAATTTATAATTTCCTGAGGATAACAATTATGCCCATATAATCATGGAAGAAGTTTGAAACATTTCTTGTTTGAAGAATGGTAACTGAAAGAATTTCTTATTCTAAAAAAATTGAACATTTGGAGGATAAGTATCTGTAGAACAATGTACAACATAAAGGCCCAACAACAGAGAAATAAAAAGCAAAGTATGACAAGTTTATGCTACAAGAGACACCTTTAGCTAGATATACCGGACAAACAGTAACCATAGAGAGCTGGAATGGCTGTGCTAATATCAGACAAAATGGACTTTCAGACAAGGAATATTTTTAGAAAAAGGTAATGATAGCCGTCATGCTAGTATCATAGTAATGATAAGAGGGAAGCAGGGAGATATAACAATTATAAATGTAAAACTCCTCGCGACCAAGCCACAAAATACATAGAGCAGGAAACTGACAAGATGATAGTAGAAATAGACAAAACAATAATTACAGTTGGAGATTTAAATACTCTCTCTCCACAATTGATAGAATGAGAAAGAAAATCAATAAGGAAGATTTGAACAATATCAACCAACTTGACCTAGTTGACCTACATAAGCACGCTGTCACCAGCCCCAGGGTACACATTCTTTTTAGGCTAAGTTCACAAAACAATAATGAATTTAATAAGACTGAAATCATACAAAGTATATTATCTGATTCCGGTGGACATAAGTTAAAAACCAGTAACAACAACAGCAAAAAAATTCTGGAAAATCCTCAAATAACTGAAAATTTAACAGCATACTTCTAAATAACCCATGGGTCAAAAAAGAAATCACAGGAGAAATTAGAAAATATTGTGAACTAATTAAAAAACAAGAACAAACAATATCTATGCTTATGGAACACAGCTAAAATAGTGCTTAGAGGGGAGCTTATAGCTATAAATGCTTATATTAACAAAAGAAAGATCCAAAGTCAATAATCTAAGTTTCTATCATAAGAAGCTAGGAAAAGAAGAGCAAATCAAATTCAAAGGGTGTAGAAGGAAGGAAATAATAAAGATCTGACAGAAATAAGTAAAATAGAAAATCCAAAGCAATAAAGAATTTCAATTACATTAAATTTGGTTCTTTGAAAACATCAACAAAATTGAAAAACCTCTATCTAGACTGAACAAGGAAAGGTAGAAGCAGACAGAAATTTCCAAAATCAAGAATGAAAGACACACATTAACATAGGCCATAAAGAGATTAAAATAATTATAAGGTAATATTATATACAGCTTTATGTTAAAAGACTAAATAATTTAAATGAAACTAATTGGCAGATTAATAAATTCCTAGAAGGACATAAGTTACTAAAATGGACTCATAAAGAAATAGTAACTCTGAATAGATGTATTCGGAGTAAAGAAATTGAATTAATACACAAAAATCTTTCCACATAGGAAAGCCAAGTTCCAAATTATTTTACTTATAAAATCTTTCAAGCATTTAAAGGAAAAAAAAAAACACTAATTCTACAAAAACTCAGAAAATAGGGGAAGGAATACTTTTTCTACTGACATAATGAGGCCAGTACTAGCCTGATATCAAAGTAAAACACATAACAAAAGAAAAATTAATTAGTAATACTGTGGAATAATAACCCCCATGAGTACAGACACAAAAATCCTTAGGAGAACATTGGCAAATCAAATTCATCAATGTATGGAAAAGATTACAAACAATGAAAAAGTGGAATTTGAGAGAGTAAAGTTGAAAAATCAATCAATGTAATACACAATATTAAGAGGATAAAAGGCAAAACCCAATTCAATACAGGCAGGAAAAGAATTGAAAAAAAAAAAAAAAGCCAATACCCATTCATGTTAAAAACTCCCAACAAACTAGGAATAAATGAGAAATTCCTTAACTTAATAAAGGGTATCTATAAAAAACTCACAGTTGGTATCATTCTTACAGGTGAAAGACTAAATTCTTTCTGCCTTAGATTGGGGAAATTTACTGTATTGGAGGCTCTAGCTAGTGAAGTAAGACAAGAAAAAGAAACTAAATGCATATAGATTAGAAAGGAAGAAATAAAATATTTTATTCACAGATGAAATGATCTTTTATGTAGAAAAGTTTAGGACTCTAAGAAAAAGACCAAACTATTAATAGAGTTTAGCAAGTTTATAGGATACTAAATGAATCTAAAACAGCATTGTATTCCCGTATACTAGCAACAAACAATCTAAAATATAATTAATAAAAATTCCATTCACAATAACAAAAAAAGAACAAAATACTTAGGAATAACTTTTTTAAAAGATTTTATTTATTTATTTACTTATTTGACAGAGAGAAAGAGAGCACAAGTAGACAGAGAGGCAGGCAGAGAGAGGGGGGAAGCAGGCTCCTTGCTGAGCAGAGAGCCAATGCAGGGCTCGATTTCAGGACCCTGAGATCATGACCTGAGCCAAAGACAGAGGTTTAACCCACTGAACCACCCAGGAATAATTTTTTTAAAATAAGACTGCTCTATATATTGAAAATTATATTACTGAACAAAATGAAGGAAGAACTAAATAAATGAGAAATACATTATGTGCATAGATTATAAAACTCGAAATTGTTAAGATGTTGATTTTTCCTAAACCAATCTAGAAATTCAAAATAGCCCCTCCCAAAATCCCAGCTGGCTTTCTTTATTGACTATCAATAAGCTGATCCTAGGATGTATATGTAAATGTAAACAACGTAGAATAGTCAAAACAATTTTAAGAAAGAAGAACAAAGTTGACTCAAACAGCTTGATTTCAAAAGTCAATACAAATAATAGTACATAAGACCATGTGATAGTGGCATAATGATAGACATAAAGATCAATAGTGCAGGAATAGTCCAGAAATAAACCCTACCTCTATATGGTCAATTTATTTTCAACAAATGTGCCAAGGTAATTCAATGAGGAGAAATAGTTTTTTCAACAAATAGAGCTCCATCCATTTGCAAAACAAACAAACAAAAACACCTCCAGACCAAAAAAACCTTCCCAAACTTTAAATCAATTATCATAGATATGAGTGTAGGAGCTGAAACTATGTCTCAAAGAATACACAGGAGAAGATGTTTGTGATTTTGGGTTCATAAATACTTCTTGGATATGACATCAAAAGCACATCCATTAAAAATTTACTAAATTGAACTTTACCAAAATAAAAAATTTTTTGGCTATCACAAGATATCACTAAGAATATAAAAAGACAAGACAGAGACTGGGAGAAAATATTTACGAAACACTGTCAGAAAGAAGACTTAAACAGAATAAATAACTTTTATGACTCAATAAGAAGACAAATAACTCCCTTAAAAAATGAGCAAACTGAAAAGAAAAAAAAAATGAGCAAACAATTTGAATATACATTTCTCCAAAGAAGATATACAAGTATCTAATAAGCATATGAAAAGATGCTCAATGCCATTGATCACTAGAGAATGCAAATTAAAACCACAAGATACCACCTCATGCCCACTAGAGTGGCTCAACTCAAGAAGACTGAAAATTCCAAGTGTCGGTGAAGATGTGGAGGAACTGGAACCCTCATATATTGCTGGTAGGAACAAAATGGTGTAACAATTTTGGAAAACTGATAGTTTTTTGTTTTTGTTTTGTTTTGTTTTGTTTTGTTTTTTTGGAAAACTGATAGTTTCTTAAAAGTTAAATGTAAACATACCAAACAGCCAGGAGTTCCACTCCTAGATACCTACCCATGAGAAATGAGAACATATGTCCACACAAAAACTTGTATGTGAATTGTCACTGTAGTGTTACTCACAATAGCCAAAAAAAGGCATTGTCCAGCAACTAATGAATACATAAAAAATGTAGTAAATCCTGACAATGGAATATTGCACAATAATAAAAAGGAATGGATTACTGATCTATGCAACAACATAGTTGAACATCAAAAACATAATGCTAAGTGAAAGAAGCCAGGTACATTAGACTATGATGATTACATTTATAAATAATTTCTGAAAAAGATACTACTACCTAGGATTAGGGAGAGAGCAGGGATGACTGCCAAGAGTTCAAAGAAATTTTTTCAGTTGATGGAAATGGGTTAAAACTGGATTATTTTTGAATTCCTATAACATCTTTTCTCATAATCACCCAAACCTGGAAACAACCAAGATATTCCTCAATAGGTCCTATTCCTCACTATTCCTCCCTATTCCTCAATAGGACAAACAAACCATGGTACATCTATACAGTGGAATATTACTCAGCCATAATAAGAAATGTGCCAACAAAGCACAAAAAGACATGGATGTATCTTAAATGCATACAGTTTTATAAAAACAGCGAGTCTGAAAGGGCTATATGCCATACGATTCCAATGATGTAACATTCTGGAAGAAGCAACATTATAGAGATAGTAAAATGATCAGCAGTCACCAAACATTCATGGGTGCGGTGGGGGGGGGGGGGCAATGTTGAATACATGAAGTACAAGGGATAGTTTAGGGTGATGAAATTATTCTGTATATTGTGATTGTGGTTATAGCACTATGCATTTGTCCAAACCCATTGAACTTTATAGCACAAAGAGTGAAACTTAGTTTATGTAAAAACTTAAGAAACAATTTAGAATTTCAAGGGATATCAGGGAGGAATGTAGACTATCGTAAGAAAATTGAACTGTGTTACACTGTATGAAACAGCCTCACTAAGGGAGGTGAGGAAAAGGTACTGACTTAAGTAATTTAGGGAATGAGTGGAATCTGTAAGGTTTAAAGGCAAAAGAAACTATACAGAAGCACTGTACTCTGGTTGGTAAAGTTTTTCCCCATAAGGGTATGGCTTAATAATTCTGAAATTACTATAAATATATACTGAAATTGAATAATCAAGGAAATGGTTAGCAGATGGTGAGAGCCAGGTTTCTCATTGTGAGTGTGGAAGTTTACCAATTAGCAAGAGGAGGGAGCCACAATGATTCATGTGATAATGGATTAGGGTTACAGATATTAGTATGAACTCATGTTAGCTTACTATAGATAAAGATGGTTATATATCAAAATATTTTTAGATATGTGTAAAAGCATGGATTAATACATACACATATATTCCCTTGTTCTATCAGCCGGGAGGTCCCAGGAACATCAACCCTCCAGAGCAACAAGCACACCTACCACCCAAATTTTGGTTTCTCCAATATCATTCTCCAATAAGAGGAGCCAGGACTCCTTGGAGAAATGGATGATTCTAGGGCTGAGAGAGAAAATGAGACTGGAGCATCTTATAATGCCAGGAAGTATTCAAAAACCAGAAACCAAAACAAACTAAGCAAAATCCCATAACAAGAGAGATATTACAAAGGGATATAGGAGCCAACCGAAAGAGCTCCCATTGTTCAAAGCTGGAACAATTTGGGCAAAAACTCAAAGTAATATTGGATCATAATCCAAAGTATGAAAGAAATGTTCATGTGTCTACACTGATATAAATAATTGAATAATAATTGGGATGGAGAGAAAATATCTCCCACACATAAGAATTCCAAATAATTTACGTAGATAACTCTATCCTCAAGGAAGTGGGGCATAACTCTTTATCCCTTACATGTGGCTGGATAGTCTACACACAGCGCCTTCCTTCAGGAAAGCACAGTGTGAAAAGGAGGAATAAAAAAATAACTTCACAGTACAGAAGCCTGACAAACACTGCTTCAGCTAGGCGATCAAGGTGAAGAGCAGTAATAATAAGTCATTTGACGGAATGAATCCTTAATATGATATGATGAAAACGGTACTTGGTCTCTGTGGTCTTTCTCCTTTAAACCCAGTTTCACCATGAGTAAAATCAGACAAAGTCCAACTAAGGGACATCCTACAAAATACCTGACCAGTACTCCTCAAAACTGTCAAGATCATCAAAAACAAGGACGGTCAAAGACTATCACAGCTAAGAGATGCCTAAGGAGACATAATGAGTAAATGTAATATGGTATCCCAGATGGGACCCCAGAACATAAAGAGGACATTAGGTAAAAATTAAGGAAAACAAGCTAAATTGTAGACTTCATGTAATAATGTTTCAATGTTGGCTCATTGATTGCAACAAACATGTAAGAAGGTAATGACAAAGGCAACTAGGTGTGACATATATGGGAACCCTCTGAACTCCTTTCACAAGTGTTCTACATATCTAAAGATGAAAATTCTCTCTCTTTTCTGCAGTATTACAGGACTGATCAGAGAAGGTCTATATAGAAATTCTGGGATAAAATTAACTGATATCACACAGATAATGTTCCAGGAAAATGTCTACCACTGTCTCTGTGCTGGTTTAGTGCTAAAGTGACAGTCAGAAAAGGTTTTGAGTTAGTATTATCATCGTTACGTGTTTGGCAGAAACATCCATTATTAGCAGCTGAAAAAACATGACATGGAACTCTTGAACAGAACTGAAAAGGAAAACACAAACTCTCTCAACCTTGTTTTCTGTATATAGCTAACATCTCCTATGGAACAAAGAGCTGGACTTTTCTTTTTAGAGCCTGCAAGGCTTGTTTCTTTTAGGAAAATATAGCCTTTATAACTACACAATGCTTTCCAATGCTCAAAGCCTCCTTAACTCATTAGATGTCCAAAAGAACTCTGTAAAATGAGTTTTATTGTTCTTATCTAGAGAAAGAAATAGGTTCAGAGATGGTAAATGATTTGCTCCAAATACATATTTAAAAAGTAATGGAATTGGAATTTAAACCTGCTCTTGCAAATTAAAATCTAATACTCTTTCTGGGGCGCCTGGGTGGCTCAGTCGGTTAAATGTCTGCCTTTGCCTCAGGTCCCAGGGTCCTGGATTGAGCCCCGCAGGCTCCCTGCTGAGTGGGGAGTCTGCTTCTCCCTCTCCCTCTGCCTCTCCCCTTGCTCCTGCTATGTCACTCACTCTCTTTCTCAAATAAATAAATAAAATCTAAAAAAAAAATACTTTGAAAAAAAATCTAACACCCTTTCTACTACTAAATGCATCTTTTTTTATAATTTTATTTGTTTTTATCAGTGTTACAAGATTTATTGTTTTGTACTACACCCGTGAGTGCTCCATGCAATACCTGCCCTCCTCAATACCCACCACCAGGCTCGCCCAACCCCCACCCCCCTCCCCTCCAAAACCCCCAGTTTGTTGCTCACAGTCCACAATCTCTCATGGTTCATCTCCCCCTCTGGTTTCCCCCCATTCACCCCTCCCTTCCTTCTCATAATGTCCTCCATGTTTTTCTTTGCGCTCAGCATGTGAGACCATAAGGTAATTGGTTCTCTCTGCTTGACTTATTTCACTCCGCATAATCTCTTCCAGTCCCATCCATGTTGATATAAAAGTTGGATATTCGTCCTTTCTAATGGAGGCATAATATTCCATTGTATATATGTACCATATCTTCTTTATCCATTCATCTGTTGAAGGGCATCTTGGTT
>CM053605.1:119967189-120004396 GCA_028646535.1 Procyon lotor | reverse complement strand
ACACTCTGGCTCTATCCACGTCGTTGCCAATGGCAAGATTTCATTTTTGATGGCTGAGTAACACTCTATTGTATATATAACACATCTTCTTTATCCATTCATCAGCTGATGGACATTTGGGCTCTCTCCATAGTTTGGCTATTGTTGGTAATGCTGCTATAAACATCAGGGTGCATGTACCCCTTCGAATCTGTATTTTTGTATCCTGTGGGTAAAGACTTAGTAGTGCAGTTGCTGGATCATAGGGTAGGTAGTTCAATTTTTAACTTTTTGAGGAACCTCCATACTGTTCTCCAGAGTGGCTGCACCAGTTTGCATTCCCACCAACTGTGTAAGAGTGGTCTCCTTTCCCTGACACCTCGCCAACACCTGTTGTTTCTTGTGTTGTTAATTTTAACCATTTCTGACAGGTGTAAGGTGGCAATCTCATTATAATTTTGATTTATATTTTGGCCGAAGAATCAACATTTTTCCTTACAAGTAAAAGAATGAAGTTAGAAAATAGTGAAGCGAACTACCTCTGAACACATATTTTAAATCGTAGAGTTTATAATATCTGGAAAGAATAGTGGAATTCGAAGAATGTGAAGAAAATTTAAAAAATGAAAGGATATTACTTAAAGTGAGTATTACCTCCCCAGAGCTAGACATAGGCCTTCCTCCATCAGAGAAAACTTCCCTATGTAGGAGGTATGATAGTTCTGCTCTCTAAAGACTGTCTCCATCTGCAAGGCACCCATATGATACTGACTACTAAGTTAAAATTGCTCTTGTCCTTTTCAGGGGTAAACTCTAGCTACATTGGCCTCCTTGCTGCTACTCAAATAAGCTGCACAGATTCTTTCCCAAGGCCTTTGCACTGGCTGTTCCCTCTCTCCAGAACATCGGCCTTCCCCCATACATTTTGCAGGGCTCATTCCCTTGTCTCTGTAAGTCCTCGCTCAAATATCAACTTCCCAGTGAAACCTTCTCTGAGCCGTAACCCATCACCTTTTCTGATTGATTTTTCTACCTAGCACCCTCCAGCCAAGTTCTTCTATTTAGCCCTTACTCAATCTTCTGCCCCCACAAAAAAGTAGGCTCTAGAAGGGCAAGAATTGTGCCTGATTTGTTCACACTATATCCGTAGTACCTAGAATGATGTCTGGCACGTAGTAGGCCAAGCAACCTTTGCACACATTATTCCTGCCATCTGGAAGTCTTCTTCTCACCATGCAGGTTTCAGGTTCAATACCACCTCCTCAGAGAGGTCTTCCTTGGCCACACTATTTAAAGTAACCCAATTTCATCCTACTTATTTTTCTCCCAATGATAACCTTTTACATTTTTTTCACACATTTCTGCATTTCCGAAGTTTATCTCACTATTTCTTTACTTCTCAATTGTCAGTTTCTCACTGCTGTAAGGTAGAAGACAGAGTACTTCCCCACCTTGCTCACAGCTGATCCCCGAAGCTAAAATGGAACACTGCCTGCCACGTAGTAGGTACTCAATAAATATTTGACGAATGAATGAATGGACTTGAGTCTTTTGTCCTTTCATTACCTTTGCTATGACGCTTATACTAACCAACCTCTAAATCTTACTTTATGACTTGTTCTGAGTAATCTGACCTGTAGTTCCTATGTGAAACATGACCTCATAAGGTACCTCATGAGTTTGAGGTACCTCAAAGTGTAAAACACTCCAGTCTTAACATAAACAACAGCAATAACAAAATTCTAATTTGAGAATTTTATCCAACTACCATGGGGCTAATAAAGGTAAGTTTCTCCTCCTCAACTTCCTGCCGTTCCATCCACAGACATCCTCTTTCTGTGTCTTCTACCCGTCTGAGCTGAATATACTCAGCAGCAAAAGTAAAATCCTTTAATCTTTCATTTTGAGGCCCATGTTTGAAGTGGATTAAAGAGCCAAACAAAATGAGTTTCCAAACCTTCAATTTTCCAGGCTCATGGGCCTTCTCCCTCTCACGCAGAAATGAAGGTGGCTTTGAGCCATCTGTTACTTTGCATGAAACATTTCCCTCAGCTGTCATTGCTGATTGTTCCATTTTTTTTACAAAAGGAAAAAAAGAAAGAAAAGAAGAGAAAAGAAAAGAAAAAGAAGAGGAGAGAAAAGAGCCAAACACACACACGCACACACATGCACACATGCACACACACACACACAAAACCCACCTTCTGCTGGCCACCAGCATGCACAGCTTTGTTTACTGGTCCTCTAGTTTCTTTGGGAGACCCTGCCAAGAAGAAGCGCCACTTAGCTGAAAACAGCCATTTCTCATTAAACCCCAATTTAGGCATGAGCCAGAGTGGAAAATTGCAAAACAGGAAGCTTGCAAATTGCATCAAAGCAATGCTATTAGACATGTGAGTAAAAGACCTTTTATGATGCCAGTTCTTGGGATGAGACCTCGAACTCTACAGGGGGAATTTAGGGCTTTGTGTGTAGGACTCTTTTGGGAACTGGCTCCTCTTCATAGAGTTACATCGATCCTGAAGATGTGTACCTACCGGCGGTAACTCAGGTTGTTCTGAGAGGTGGAAATGCCGAGTAAAGGTAGAGTGACCTGATCTGTCAGCAGGGACAGTCTCCTATTATGCCTATTGTCCCAAGGTAATTATTAAGAGCATCTCTTTTCTCTCTCAAAAGTATCCCTGTTTAAATAATCAATCATAATGTCACCCTAACTAAAGATCAGTGTGGTTGATAAAGCAATAAAAGACTTGTTCTCCTCTGTGGTGGACTGCAGACTTGTTTGGATGGCAAAGAGAAATCTTGCCAAGTTTCAATGGTGTGCAGCCAAGCACATCTACTGATTGAACTTTGGCTGGCTGGGATCATGGACAACCCATTTCAGACTGTCTGAATCCAGACTTCCCAGCTTTGGTGTCTCAAAAACTGAAAGCAACCAGTCTCAGAGAAGCATTACAATTTGCCTCATGAGCCACCCAGAAAATTAAACTTAGACTCTGTTATTTGGTTACTTTCTCCTCTTGGATTATTATTAAGCCCTATGCAGTCCAATAGCCAGAGATGGCTGGTGAGTGCCTGAAATAGGGTAGTTCACACTGGGATGGTTCTAAGTATGAAATGCACGGTGGAATTTGGGGACTTAGTACAAAAAAGATAAAATATCTCAATAATTTTGATATTGATTAGATATTAAAATATTGATATTTTAGGTAAATTTTATTACATAATATATATTCTTAACATTAATTTCACCTGTTTCATTTTTACTTTTGTAATATAGCTACTAGAAAATTTGAAATTACCTGTATGGCTTATTTTTCTATTAGACAACACTGATCTAGCTCTTTTAATTTTTACCCAGGGAGACCCACTGAATTGGAGCTAAGAAAAAGATTCAGCTTACCTCACACAGCTATTTGGCAATCTTTGTTTGCCTTGCATCAGGTATTTACTAACACTTTTAGCCTTAAGTGAGATGACAAATATTAATTATCTACCACAGGTAGGAACTCATTAAATATTAATACAGTTCTCCTTTCCTAGTGCAAATGATTTAATTTCTCTTAAACAATCATAGTTTTTGCTACTTAAAGCACACCCTTACTATAAAATCAGTAAGGAAAAAGCTGCTCAACATGAATTCATCTTGTCAATCATTCATTCATACTCCCTTACTTCAGGGACTATTACTAGCAGCATTTTTTTATTTGTACCTTATATTTATATATATTTGCACCTCTCTTTGTACGGGTGGAATGTGAAAACACATATGTTCTCTTAGTAAAAGTTGCTGAAATTATCAAGTTGGCTAAGCTGTGAGTGTGAAGTATAATTCATAGTCAGTGATTTAGGTGAAATTTACTGAACTAAAGAGCATAAATTAGACATAAGTTTTATTTCAGGAAGAGAATGATGAATTTCAGGAGAAATGGGAAATCCTTTCAATATGTACCAATAAAACAGGACCCATATACCAGATCCGATCAAGCAGGTTATCATCAGCAGGTTAAAGATTTTGGATTGTATTCTAATGAAATAGAAAGCCAACTTACTTTAAGAAGTGTCCAATTTATTTAAGAAGATCACTCTGGCTAATATGTGGATAATGAAAAAAACATTTTTTTCCCCATTACTTTTATTTTATTTTTTCAATGTTCCAAGATTCATTGTTCATGTACCACACCCAGTGCTCCATGCAATATATGCCCTCCTCAATACCCACCACCAGGCTTGTCCAACCCTCCACCCCTTTCTCTCCAAAACCCTCAGTTTGTTGCTCAGTGTCCACAGTCTCTCATGGTTCATTTCCCTTCTGATTTCCCCCAATTCACCTTTCCTTTCCTTCTCACAATGTCCTCCATGTTTTTCCTTAAGCTCCACACATAAGTGAAACCATATGATAATTGACTCTCTGCTTGACTTATTTCACTCAGCATAATCTCTTCCAATCCCATCCATGGTGATACAAAAGTTGGGTACTCATCCTTTCTGGCGGAGGCATAATATTCCATTGTATATATGGACCATATCTTCTTTATCCATAATGGAAGTGGGGAGGTTGCCTAGAGGGCTCTCGTGATGGTCCAGGCAGAAGATGATGGCAGCTTGGAATATACACTACAGTAAAAATAATTTGTGGGGGAGGAAGCATGAAAAGGAAAGAAAATCCCATTATTGTAGCACCTACACACAAAGATAACACTCAGTAATATTTCTTTCCAGTCATTTTTCTACACATAAGGTTTGGCTTGGTTGCATTTATACTTTATATGTAATTCAGAACAGAGCTTTTAAAACTTAATTTTATAGGATTTTTTCATGTCCTAAAGTGCTTTATAAATACAACCTTTCATATCTGCATAATTTTGTCAACAGCTAACGTTGGCTATGTAACTGTCTCCTACTAGTGGTTATTTTAGATTGCATAAAACATTATGCTATTTTAAGTTAAATCAAGTTTTTATTAACACATTCTCACTATTGAATGCCAAAAGGATAATTACTAGTCTAAAGATGATGAACATAGAATGATTAAATGTTACAAAGTACAAAAATCAAAATAAACACATTTTACTTTTGCTACAAATGAAAGTGCTAAAGTTTGTAGTTTTGTCTGAGATATAGCTGGTGTCGATTTAATGACACTAGCTATACAGATGAAAAATTAAACTTCTATGGATTCTGCATATTTAAAATCTGAATTAAGAGCCAATAGCTACTTGAACAAAATTTCAGGACACTATTTGACTTTGCACTGGAGGCACTAGATTCAAACACCGGGAACTAAAATCTTAACAGAGAGGCATCTTGGTGGCTCCATTGGCCAAGCATCCAAGTCTTAATTTTGGCTCAGGTCATGAAGTCAGGGTCATGAGTTCAAGCCCAAAACTTTGGGATCTGCACTCAGTAGGGAGTCTGCTTGAAATTCTCTCTCTCTCTTCCTCTGCCTGCCCCCTGATAGTGCTCTTCCCCGCCTTTCTCTCTCTCTAAAATAAATCTTTAAAATCTTAACACAAAGAGGGAGAAGGTTTCTCTTTTTACCTCTTATACTTCTCCCCTGCTTTTTAAAATTTCTTTTACTTTAAGAAATAAAGTTAATGGCTGGTAGACGCCAAATAACTCACAAAACCCAAGTGTCTTATTTTTCTTTTTTTTTTTTTTTTTTTTTTTAAGGATTTTATCTATTTATTTGAGAGAGAGAGAGAGAGAGAGCACGAGAGGGGAGACGGTCAGAGGGAGAAGCAGACTCCCCGTGGAGCTGGGAGCCCAATGCAGGACTCGATCCCGTGACTCCAGGATCATGACCTGAGCCGAAGGCAGTTGCCCAACCAACTGAGCCACCCAGGTGCCCATGTCTTGTTTTTCTGTTGTAGTTTACATCTTTGGCATTTGTTCATTTTCATCGTATTCTGACATTTTGCAGTTGACACATGTCTGTGCCCATGACTGTCATGACCTTTTGTCTGAGGCAGATGCTCCCTGGTTCTTTCACAGTGAGGTGTTTAAAAGAACTGTTGAACTTGAAGATGGCTTACTTTCTCCTATTAAAAAGATGAGTGATCCAAAATTGCTCACCATTTCTACCACTACAAGAGGCTGATAGTAAGCAAGCTAGCTGGTATTTAAAAACATGAACACATTTATTTTAATGAGGAATGAAAAATTAATTGCTTTTAAGGGAAGTATGAGCAGGAGAGAGAAAATCTGAAAAAAGATGCTTGAAAATGCTCCCTAGTTCATGATCTTGATGCCAGAAACAGTACAGACAACCTATATTTTAAAAATCGATCCGCACTATTATTAAAACTGAAGACAATTTTCTAATCTTTTAAAAAACCTTTTAGACTGAGAGTGCTGGTAGTTTTTCAGACTCATGTTTTAACAAATAAAAAGTATAGCACCTTTTAATTTGTGGTAAAAATGGACTGATAACAGGGAAAGGCAATGCCAACAAGCTGGGCTAATAACAAGGCACTCTGGAGACCTAGCCAATTTTTTCCATTCATTTGGTCCTAGGGGTGTCCCTCCTCCCTACGGATCATCCTCATCATCTAGCCCATTTTTAAATAGAGATTAGAAGAAAAGTGTGTAAAATTCAAGGTGGCCAGCAATTATTTTATGCCACACAAAACTTTAGTTAATAAATACAAATCAAATGCCTGCCTCCATTTGCATTTGAAAAACTAAATCCCCTTTAGCTGTCATTGTCTGTAAATCTGTTACTGATTCTACTCTGACGTGAGAATTGGTATGAAGTCCTTTTTATGAACCATAATTCTTTCACATTCAGTCCCCAAAGCAGGAAGAGTGCTCAACTCCACTGATATCAGTTTTCATATTCAATTAATGTTGGTATTCTTCTGAAGAACTTTTATTTACTTGCTGTTCCTCCTTTTTAATAAATTACATTGAACAAAAAAAAGTTAATTTCTGTATAAGCAAAGTTGGTGTTAATCTAACTTTCTGTCTGAGCATTGTCTTTCAACATCAGCTATAAATTGCTTTAGTCTTTTCAAGGAAAAATGCTTATTTTTCTGTAATATTTTTTGGATACATTTAAGTAAGGACTACTGGAATACT
Source organism: Procyon lotor (assembly GCA_028646535.1). Classification (NCBI taxonomy): domain Eukaryota; kingdom Metazoa; phylum Chordata; class Mammalia; order Carnivora; family Procyonidae; genus Procyon; species Procyon lotor. Next base: position 119,997,337 of record CM053605.1, on the reverse strand, counting down.
AGTGCTTTGATCCCAATGTGCTTTACTTGGATGAGTGGGCATCTATTTCTCCTATTTTTATATTACAGTTGAAAAAGCAGAAGTACCCTAGCGATACAGGGTTTACCCAAGCTTTGCAATGAATGGATAGCAGATTTCTTAAATATAACCCGGTTGCTATGTTATTTATGCTTTCCTAATGTATACCTTTCACAAGATTTGTGATATAGTGTTTTATTTACTTGCTTTTAAAATTTAATTTCTATATGGAAGATAGACTATTGGTCTAGAGCAGAGGCATAACAGAAGTCAGTAAAGAATGGTTGTTGTCCATTATAAAACAGCCTTTTTGATAGCTTGACAAGATGTGACAAATAGTATAATAAAGATTATGCTATTTATAGTCATTTATTACAGTTAGGAAGTCCTGGCGTCAAATTTGACTTACATGGATCTTATTGAGCAGGAAGGAGTTGGTTTAATTGAAAGTTTCTCTTTCAAGGGGCACCCGGGTGACTCAGTCAGTTAAGCACCTAACTCTTTTTTTTTTTTTAAGATTTTATTTATTTATTACACAGAGAGAGAGAGAGAGATCACAAGTAGGCAGAGAGGCAGGCAGAGAGAGAGAAGGGGAAGCAGGCTCCCCACTGAGCAGAGAGCCCCATGTGGGGCTCGATCCCAGGACTCTGAGATCGTGACCTGAGCAGAAGCCAGAGGCTTTAACCCACTGAGCCACCCAGGCACCCCAAGCATCTAACTCTTGATTTGGGCTCAGGTCATGAGATCAAGTCCTCTGTTGGGCCCCATGCTGAGCATGGAAACTGCATAAGATTCTCTCTCTCTGCCTCTCCCTCTGCCTCTCCCCCCCATAACCCTTGCCACAGTCACCCACACTCTCTCTCTAAAAAAAAAGATCAAGAAGAAAAAGTTTCTATTTCAAAACACAGAAGAGTTTTCTATTCTCTGGTTTTGAACATGTAAGGCTTATTATCTATGGCTTCTCTAATGTTTCCTGCATATACTTGATTTTATTAAATTTAGTATAACAAGAGCAGAGATTTCAAATTAGAAAGGTACGAGGATATCACATTTATTTGAGGAGACATCATCGTAGCAGTTTTATATCGACCTAGTCTTAAAAGCTATAATCTTCTACATTAAGTGATTTCATGTTTTTAAGCAAAGGCTCAGTTCTTAAGCTGTCTTAAAGGAATCAAAACAACACATTTGTATTAAGAATAAGACCTTGACTCCATGAAAGTGTGTCAAGCTGTGTAGCTTTATTGCTCACTGAGTATCCAGCACTGAGTACCTGCATTTCGATCAGAAGGTATTTGTTCAACACCAGTGTGCCTGGAAGTGTACTGGCTAGTACTGTGCATATCACCTTGGAGATTTGCTCTGGGGGACTGCACGTTTTATCTGAACATCAGTTTTAACTCACGAAGAAGGCCCATTGAAATGGTATCAAAGAAATCAGGAAGACTCAATCCATTCCAAAACTAGCTACAAAGGCTTCTCTGCTTCATATTTATTTTTCAAAGAGCTATTTGTGTGTGTGTGTGTGAAATCAAAGGTCCTTCCTAATGTGAGCATCCTGCTACTCCAGCCTCCTTCCTCGAGGCATCTTACCCCAAATCTAAGTCCCTACTTAATGTTTTCAACATACAACTCGTTCTCTATTCACGACATCCTTTTGGAATGGAATTCCTATGGCTCATCCGTCTCCAGCTCTGCCTGGCAAATGTCTCTTTATCCTACAACTCAACCTTCCCGTAAGCCATGAAGGACTTTCTGAAACATTTTTACTTTCTAAGCCTTACTCTGTAGTTGTAGACTAGGGCTGCCATGTCGAAAAGTACCGCGGCCTTGGGAGCTTAAACAACCGTAACTGAGTATCTCACAGGTCTGGAGGAAGAAGTCCAGAATCAAGGTGTTGGCAGAGTTGGTTCCTTCTGAGGTCTACCAGGGATAGATCTGTCCCAGACCTCTCTCCTTGGTTCTTTCCCCCCATCTCACCACAGTGCCTTCCCTCTACGTGTATCTATGTCCAAACTTCCCCTTCTTGCAGGGTCACTAGTCACATTGGATTAGGGCCTATCCTAATGACCTCATTTTAATTTGATTGCTTCTGTAAAGACTAACTCCAAATAAGGTCACATTCTAAGGTACTTGGGATTAAGACTTGTTATATAAGGGCACCTGCGTGGCTCAGTTTGTTAAGTGTCTGTCTTTGCCTTGGGTCATGATCCTGGGGTCCTGGGATTGAGGCCCGTGTTGGGCTCCCTGCTCAGTGGGGAGTCTGCTTTTCTCTCTGCTCCCTGCCATTCTCTCTCTCTGTCTCTCTTTCTCTCTCGCAAATAAATAAATAAAATACTTAAATCAAGAAAGTTCATGAAAGTTCATTTATTGTCTATCAGAAAAGACTGGTTTGGTTTTTTTCCCGAAATTTACAATGAAATTTCCCTATTAAGTTTTGTGCATTCTAGTGTCTTTGAACAATGTCACATAAAATAAAGGCTTTGGAGAAGGAAAAAAAAACTTCAACATATAAATTTTGGAGGACACTATTCAACTTATAATAGTCTCTTTTATTCTTTTTCTTGTATATGTGTTGTGATAATTTTTTGCATGAGTACATTTTCTTCCACCTGACATCTCCCACAAGGCTATAAATCTTTACAGAGTGGGAACCACATCTGATTATTCTGTGTACCCCTGACCTACATTCCTAGCACGAGAGCCTGCTTACTAAAGTCAGCTGGTTGGTTTACTGATGGAATGATAAATAAACAAAGATGCAAAATAATAGTAGTAAATAGCCTCCCCACTGAACTTATAGAAAGAACTGTACAAATGGTAGTCTGGAATTCCACATGTACCTTTCTTATAGGTCCATCTTCCTCACCAGACTGAATTTTTTGAGGACAGAAATCATGTTTTATTCTTGATTATAATAGAAATCACTAATCGGTGGCTTCCCTTATATCCAATCTACTCCTCCATCTCACAAATAGAAACTAAATTTTGCTGGGGGAGGCAATGCATCTCGGGCTTCCTTGCAGTTAAGTGAGGCTATGTATTGGAGTTTTGGCTAAGATATCAGTGGAGATGTGGATGGGACTTCCAGAAAAAGAGGAGCAGAGTAACTGGCCTATTTTATTTTTTGCCTTTTGCTGTTTCCCTTTTTCCTACCAAGACAAAGGGGCCATGCTTGGAGGTGAAGTGACCTCTGTGAAAAGGTAAATATCACAGAGTAAGAATGGCTAAGTGAAAGGATAGAAAATATCTTTACTTCCCCTCAATCCTGAAAGATGTTTTCTTAGTATAAGATTCTAAATTAACATTTATATTCTCAGCTCAAACAGATGATTGTTGCCATTGTTGCTTTTGAGAAGTTAGCCACTGCTCTGACTGCTTTTACTTTGTGGTGCCTTCTTGCTGACTGCTTTCTTTTTTTTTTTAAGTCTCTTTGTCTTTGGTGTTTTGCTTCACTGTGATATACTTAGATGTAAACATTTCTCTTGTTGCGACACCTGGGTGGCTCAATTGGTTAAGCGTCTGACTCTTGATTTTGGCTCAGGTCATAATCTCAGGGTCCTGGGATTCAGCCCCACGTCAGGCTCACTGCTCAGTGTGGAGTCAACTTGTCCCTCTCCCTCTGTTCCTCCACCTGTGTGCTTTCTTTCTCTCTCTCTTAAATAAATCAATAAATCAAATCTTTAAAAAACCAGCAAAAAACATTTCTCTTGTTTATCATACTTGTGACTCACTGGCCTCCTTGAAAATGGGTTTTAAGGTGTCTCAGCAATTAGAGAAAATTCTCAGCCATTATCTCTTCAAGTACTGCTTTTTCCCCCCCCCATTATCTTGATTATTGCCCTCTGAAACTTCAATTAATGTATGTCAGACATCTCTAGTCTATCCTCTATGTCTTTAACCTCGCTTTCATATTGTCTATCTCTTCATCTCTCTGGGCTATATTCTGTAGAGCTTCTTTAGCTATATCTTCTAATTGACTATTTCTTTCTCTGTATCTGTCTCATCTTTGTTTATATTGCCTTATTAATTTCAATTTTTATATTTGACTTCTAGAATTCTTGCAGTTTTCTAGTAATTCTTTTGCAAGTACATTTAGTTCTTTTAAAATTTCTTATTCTTGTTCATATCTTCAAACTTCCTTCTATTTCTCAAAACATTCAATATGGTTGTTTCTTTTTTATACTTAGTGTCTGATAATTCCAATGTGTGAAGTCTTCACAAGACTGAGTCCCCTGTTTATTGTTTCTGCTGGTTTCCACTCACAGTGTCTTGGTTCCTGTGTTGTCTTGTGAACTTTTACTGTCGGCTGGTCATTTTTCCTATACTGTTATGAGTGGGAATCCTTGAAAGTCTGGGTTGAAATTCCTCTAAGAGGATTTGGATTTGTTTTCACTTTGTCTTTTGAGCCCCGAGTAGTCCTTCTTTATGTACAAGTTGATATATCTTGTATTTTCTCCAGCATTCTGGTTGTTTCAGGAGGGCATCATTTAAGTTACCTATCTCCCATACTACCAGAAATAGAAATAAAAGTAATTGTTTACATTGGTGAAAACTTTGAAAATAAGCCAAATATCTACCATTAAAAAATTGGAATATGTATACACCATAAATGTCATGAAGCTACTAAATAGAATGTTGTAGATGCATATACTGATATAGAAATATCTCTAACACATACTTTAAATTAAAAAAAAGCTGGTACACAACAATATGTATAAAATGATTCTGGTTATGTAAAAAACAGGAAATGTATATGCCTTTGCGAGAAATATTTTTATTTAAATGCACAGAAAAAGATATAGATGTTTACATGCTAAAACAAAAGGAATTTTTTGTAGGTTTTTTCTACTTTTAAAAAGTGAGAATAGGGGTGCCTGGGTGGCTTAGTGGGTTAAAGCCTCTACCTTCGGCTCAGGTCATGATCTCAGGGTCCTGAGATCGAGCCCTGTGTTGGGTTCTCTGCTCTGCAGGGAGCCTGCTTCCCCCTCTCTCTCTGCCTGCCTCTCTGCCTACTTGTGATCTCTCTGTCTCTCTCTCTCTCTGTCAAATAAATAAATAAAATCTTTAAAAAAATTAAAAAATTTAAAAAAGGGAGAATATATTCTTTCACAATGTAGGTTTATTTAAAAATAAATGCAAGTTTAAAGGAGTAAATAAGATAAGGCATCTCAAGCACTCAGTACAGTGTCTGACACATCATAGGAACTTGATAAATTTTCACTTATATTATTACTCTCATTTAAAAGTGAAAATTATTGTTGGGATATAACTGGATATAATGGCGATTTACTGATGTACTACAAATCGGAAGCAGACCTTGGATTTGAAACTTTATCTTTTGATTAAAAGTACTGACCTGCTCCCAAACTTTAGCTTATAGATCACTTACCTCACTTGCTATGTTCAGATATGAAATATTACTCCAAAAAATGAGTTTAAAATGTGACCTGTGATCAAATGAGTTTTTAAAATGCTAGGTTATACAAAGCACAATGTTATGTTTCTCTGTTTTGTTTTTAGCAGAAGTTGTCAAGGCTGTAAGATTCTGTTATGCATTGTGAGTCTCAAGAAGGGAAATCTTGTGTGACATAGTCCCCAAACTTACTGAATTCCAGAATCCCTTCTCTGAAGCATCTCTAAGGATATCTCTTCCCTGAAATGCCTTTTAAGAAATACTTCACTGGAGCCTAATACAAGTTACAAATATCATACTATCCATTTACTGGCTCTGAACAAATTGAAAGTTTTTACAGCCAGGTTGTGGTGATGCTTAATGGACAGGGCATTCTCTTTTATCCTTCAATTTGTCTACAACAGACTGCAAGTATAAACATTGACTTGTTTTCTAAGTGAAGGCAAGAGATCTTCCCTGTCCATGCCGCATGCTCGTTTGGATTAGCATTGACTGGTGGGTGGAAATATGACACATCTAGAGTTGTTTCTTGGCAAAATAACCTAAAGCCAAACAACAAAGGGCAGACATGGAAAATTGGAGAGAAGAATGAGACCCCTCTTGTCCTTATTTCTTCTGTTACCACACACCCAAGCACCCTGCTACCTGGGAAAAATACACTGCCATCTGAAATTGGATGAAAAAGTGTTTGCTGTACATGCTTGGACTGCATAAAGGAAAACTCTATGACATCAGAAGATATCAAAACAAAATATGAACTTGCTTAGCCGTAAGCTATTAGTAATGAGTGTATACACCCTAAATATCTTCTTCCTCCACTTTTTACATCTGCTACTTGCACTACATTTGCAGAGAGCTATTGTCTTGGTATTCTTCATCCCTTTGAAAATATGCCATTCAAATTTGTAAGTTTGTTCACATGGCACCAACTAAGCAAAGGGTAGGCATGGAAAAGAAGACATAGAATAAGACCTTTGATTGACAATCTTGCTGATTGTTAGCACCTTCAGATCCAGCCATCCCAAGAGCACAAACATTTGAAGAAAGACGATTTACAAGCTGGAGATATACAATGTGAGTTAGCAGGAAAAGAATTGCTTCCATTTGTATTATCAGGGGTTAGCATAGTTTTGCTTGTATAGTATGTTAACGAGATTTGGCTTAGATTATTCCAGATTGTGGAGACAGGGAGTCCTTACCTCCAAGAGGTGTCTTCAGAGCAGAAAGCCTTCTCCTCCTTGTAGAAGGAGAGATCTCTTTGGTGACATCAAAAGAACTTCCTTCCTAATCTGTAGAGAAGTTGAATTGAATGGGAGCTTCTCCACTGCCTGGAATTAAACCATGACTTTTTACTTTTCAATTATGAAAAAGCAAAAAACTGATGATGTGGGTTTCTAATTCTTCAAGCATGAAAGTGCCAACTAAATTCAGTACTTCCTGACCCTTGCCTCTGAGTAGGTGTGATGTATGGAGGGCACCAAAGAGGAGGGGGTATACGGGTTACTGTCCACACCTAGTAAATTATTGTTTCTGATAAAACTGGATTTGATCATTCACTGAATTTGATCATTCCATTAATAACAAGGAACAGAGCCTGGAATATGTCTTGTACTGTCCTAGATTTGTGAAAATTTTTCATCTGTGCTTTCTTGCTATCCATGAAAGTGACAGTGAAAAATGGCTGTCCGTTAACACAAAAGCAAAATGTAATGCAGTAATGATGCTTGAAGCTTCCTGCAATGCTGAAATTTTTAGAAATCATTAATAATAAATTACCAGCAATGCCAAGAGAAGCCGATAGCGCTTTTCTTTGGTAGGTAAAACTCTCCATTATAAAATAATAATATGATAGGGCGTATGTCACAGCCTTCAGCGATTTTCTTGGAGTTATTTTACTTTAACACCATGTTTTAACATTTAACACAATGTTATCAACGCTGAATTCATTTTACAGATGGGAAAACTAAGACCATTCTATCAAGTGATTGTTCTGAGATCATCAGCTTAGGTCCAGACTTAAATTAAGGCCTCTGACATATTTGTTAATATGACAAGCACAAGTAGAAGTCATTGGTTCATGGGTTGGGGTTGGAGTGGAGATGGGGTTCCATTAATCACAAACTCTGGGTCATTTATTTCATCCATCAAATTCAAGAATAAGCAACGACACGATAAGTTATTAAAAGAGAGACTTGGCCCCTGTTTCCCAATATGTGGCTGGGGACCCCAAGGGGAGTAAGCAAACGTTCTCTTAGAGAAAAGGAAACAAACATGAAGTTTGCAAACAAGAAAGCAAAACACTTGAGTCCAACACCCTTGTTTATCAGCTCATAAAATCCAAACTCAGTTGTCGGTGTGTAGGAGGGGCCCAAAGCAAGGAGCAAGTGCAGATACGCTCTGAGAGGGTCCAAAGCAAGGAGCAAGTGCAGACAGCCTCTGAGAAGCTTCCCTCCTCTCATGTCTCTCATTTCCACTCAGCAATCATCCAAGAACCTGATGGCTTCCTCCAAATTACAGTCTAGGGGAATCCAAAATGGAAAGAAAATGGCCGAAGTATTTCCAAATCCAAGAACCCCCCGAAACGGACCTCATGTGGGATAGTTCTTCCCAGTGCTATCATTTGAGACTTTCTATTTGTAATATGCCTAATCAGTCTGTTAGAATAAGACTGGCTCAAGCTCTTGCTTCTTTTCTCTGAAGAAAATTCATAAGAAGGTGAATTCTGAGATATAAGTCATGTGACTTTAACAAGGACACCTCTGCTCTTTGGGTTTGTTCCCTTTATAGGTAATAAGAGGTGGGGAGAATTAAAACCAGGATTTCAAATCACAGACTCCCTATAGAGCCCTGGACTACCTGATGGCTTAAGTGCCTTTGTGCTTCAAAACTGAACTGTGCTTTTTGGTTGAACCACATTGGTAAGAGTCACAACCCTTTGACCTGGTTCCAAGCTGTGTGTATATAGCCTTTTATTTTATAAATTCCTAAGATGATGATCTGCAAACAAATCAGAAATACAGAAAGCTACATAAAATAACAAGTTCCTGGATATCTACCATCTTCCCTCCTTGGATAATTGGCTTATGTTCATAGTTTGTGAAACAGCTGTAAATTATTTGTCTCTTCTTCATTCAGTCGCAAAGCTCAAGACTCAATTCCATGCAAGGAAGCAGATCTTCCCTCCAGTCTGACAACTGTTGAAGCTGTAGGCAGACTCAATAATAATAATTTAGGACAAAACCTTAAACTTTAAGCTGCCTTAAAGAAGAATGCATAATTTAAACCTCATATAATCTACAAACTTTATTCCAATCAGATATATAACCAAACTTCTTATCAGACCTTAACAGATAGAAATTCAATTTCTTCTTTTAAGTTAAGCCTCAAAAGAATAAAAGGACAGATGAGGAAGAGGGAGGGGAAAAATGTGTGGAAAAGGGGCTTGATATGCCCTCACAAGGTTACTGGTCAATGCCGAGAGAAAGAGAGAGAGAGAGAGAGAGAGAAAGAGAGAGAGAGAGAGAAATAGCCATGAATATACATTTCATTTTTCTGGATGTGAATTAACTGTCATCTTCACTGTGTTCTTTCTCATGGGAAGGATTTCAAAACAACTTGCAAACAGGATCTCAACTGCCTTGGAGCAAGGGAAATGGCATCTTCCATCCTGGAATTCTAACGGGAAATTGCGTTGAAAGGGTTGATTGGGCTCTCTTTCCCATAACACCTGATTCGTATCCTTGACAGATTTAATTTTCATTGAAGGGGGACCTCATTAATGTTTCTCTGAAATTGCCCTGTATATCGAGAGTCAAGTCTCCTAAACTTGGCTTGCTCATCCTTGTGCAGTATCTTCAAGAAAAGTGATCCTGTCACATTAAATGGCCTTTGACAACCAGAGCCAGGAAAATTCTCTGACACATTTGGACTCTAACTGGGATCAGGGTCCAACATCCTGCAAGCACTCCTGGGGATTGCAACAAAGTTTCCATCTTTTCTCTTGTTTGCATTACTTCCTGGGAAGGTTCAAATTAGGCGAAGGTCAATATTTTGATGCAGTGACACATGATAAATATTCACAGTTAGGACTCACAATTGCATTTTTGAAATGTTAGACCACCGGGGGTAAGACAAGCAGATAAAACAAACTGAACAGCACAGAGAAAAATCAATTACGAGCCTTGGGGAGACGGTCTACACAATAATCTCTAACAGAAAAAGCCCTCAACCTCAAGATGTTCAAAACAGAATTTATGGTCTTCCCTCTTCCTGATTTCTGATTCTTATGTTGAGGATGGCATCCCGGTTGGGCACACTTGTACAGGCAAGAACCCAAGAAGACATTCCTTGCTCTCAGTCACCATGTAGACTGCTTCACCAAGTCTGGTTGCTTTTTACCTCCTACATGTCTCTTAAATCTGACTCCTCTCACCTTCCACGATCTCCACCATCATTGCTTATCTGAAGAATGTGGATTTGTTTAGCCGCCTCTGTTCCTATGGACCTTTTACAAGCCATTCTCACGCCACAGCTAGAATAATCTTCTTCTAAACAATATAAACCTGCTTTAACACCCTTGACTGCTTTCCACTTACTCTCTGGATAAAGTCCAAAATTTGTTACATGGCCCACGAAGGATTTGGTGTCCGGGCTTTGCCCACTTCCCCAGCTTGATTTTGAGCTACCTTCCTTCATTCCCTGTGCTTCCGTTCCCTGGGCCTCCTTCCAGCTCCTCAGACCCACATGTTCCCTCCTTCCCAGGAATCTCTGCTGATTCCAGGATGCCCGCTGTTCCAATTCCCTCAGTTTGGGTTGTGCTCATTGTTAGAGAATTGTCTTCCTTTCTCGCAAAGCACTCAGCCAATATACAATTTTACATTCATTCCTGTGCTTATTTGATTACTATTTGTGTCCCTTCCTCTAATGCAGTGTGCACGACCACAGAGACTATGTCTCATTTTTCTCCCTATTGTATTTTCTGTACTATCGGTTTCGGTGAGAAGTATGCTTAAAAGCTTCCACTGGTTGTGGCTTTGCTTATTTCTCCTTTAATTTTATCAGTTTTTTAAAAAAATATATTCTGAACCGACATCATTAAATACTACAAATTGAAGACTATCCAACTATCCTATCATCCTAGAGGATTGACCCTTTTAGAATGTTTAAATGGTTCCTATTTGCCATACAATTTACTTTGTTTGATAGTTTACCCATGCCAGCATCCTTTTGGTTGGGATTTGCAGCACGTGTCTTTCCTTGTTCTTTACTCTTATTCTTTCTGCATCCTTGCATTTAAGGTGCTTCTCAGATAAATAATATACTATTGGGTCTTGTTGTTTTTAATGTAGTCTGACAATATAAATTTTTTAAATTGTTTACAATTGTTAATTATATTTAAACAAATATAATTGCTGAAACACTTGGGTTTAAATTTACAATCTTACTATTTATTTTTCTAATTTATCCCACTTATTCTATGTTCCCTTCCTCTCTTACCTTCGTTTGTATTAATCAAATAGGTTTTATTATTCCATTTTTTTGACATTTTGGCAGTTACAAAACCTTATGGCATTGTTTCAGAGGCTACTTTAGAGATGCGACATGAATCATGACTTCATTAAAGTATAATTTATAACCGTATATTTTAATCAATTCCTATATAATGAAAGGACATTTAAACACTTTGACTTTACTTATCTTCATTCTGAATTTTATGCTATCATTGTCATTTATTTTAATTCTACATATATTTAAAATCCCATGACACTGTTAATATTGTTCCCATGTAGTCAATATTTATTTAGATTTACCTACACATATCTTTTCCTTACTATTTGTTCTTTCCTATAATTTTTACTGTCATTTAGCTTTACTTTTTTTCTGTCTAAAGACCTCTTTTGTGTATTTTCTTTAATGCAAGTATCGGTGATGAATTCTTCCAGAAAACATAGTGAATCCAGCTAAATATTTGCACAAAAAAAAAAAAAAAAAGACAGAGAGAGAGAGAGAGAGGAAAGGGACTTGTTGAAAATCTAGGAGGAAAAATGGAAGGAGTTTCAGTAGATAAAAGTGAGTTCCATGACATGTCAATTTTTTTTAAGTGAGCAAGGATGCATATTTGGATAATCAAAGTATAAATCAAGAAAGAGACTAAAGGGTAACTATTGCTTTTAGGGAAAGCATTGTGATTGGAATAGCACACAGAAGAGGTTTCTGAGAGGCTGGTAAAGTTCTATTTCTTTATGGTGGTTCCAAAGATGTCAGTCTTAAGTCATGTATTAAACTCTATATTTGTTTTGGGTGGTTTCTGTGTCTGTGTTTTATTTAATAATAAAAAGATAAAAATAAAACATAAAAATTTCATAAATGTTATCTTCAATACTGAAGTACAATTACTATAATACTCATTTGGAAGGGGTATTTTGCACCTTAGAACAGTACACCAATGTTCTTGGTCTCCATACTTTTTCTTAAGAATTCAGTATTAAGCCTTGTTCTTTTGAAGATAATATGTTTTTTTCCTCTAACCACTTTTAACATCTTTATCTTTGTCTTTGGTTCCAACAGCTTTATTATGGTGTACCCTACCGTAGTTTACTTGTGTCTTTCCATCATGGAATTCATAGGGTTTCTTATGCATATGGCTGGATGCCTTTAATCAGTTTTGGAAAAACTCTCTTCAAATATTGCTTCTGCCCAGTCTCCCCCTCCTCTTTGTGGCACCACAGTTATACATTTATATATAATAATTTACATTGTCCCCTATATCTCTTTCCTTCTTTTCCTCTATTTTGCATCCCTTCTTTTCTTCGTGGTTCAATCTAAATATTTTCTGCCAACCGACATTCTGGCTCACCATTTCTCTCTTCAGCTATGTGCAATGTGCTCCTAATTCATTTATAAATTTTATTTATTTTCTTTTTCAGTTCTAGAATTTCCTTCTTGTTCTTTTTTTTATAAATTCATCTATAGATTTATAGCAACCTGTTGGAATTCTCTATCTTGCTGTCACTTTTCTTCAGTCTATTTAACATAGTATTTAAAATGTGTGTCTGATGACTCGTGTGTGTAGAGCATCTGAATCATCTACAGATCTGTTCCTACCATCTTCATATGTCATTTTGCTCATTGGATTGTCTCCTGGTAATACTAGAACTTTTTTTAAGATTCTAAATATTGGACATTATTGTATGAAAAATTATAGGGATGATTTGAGGCTCTGGGTGACATTATCTTTCTCAAGAGGGGATACCTTCTAGGTGGTTAAGCCAAGCAAATCACTTTAATCCAACCTCCACTGAAGCTGCTTTGGGTTTTTGTGAGAGCTGGTCATACCTACTTTGCCTTTACTCCTGGACCCTTGCCCTGGACAGTTCCCAACTGAAAGCTGAGTGTTTCACAGTGTTGTTCCTCCTCCTTAGCAGGCTGTGAACTCCAATTTTGTCCCATGAGATTGCCGAAAACTCCCTGCAGCCACTTATAATCCTGCCCATACTTCCAGGAGAAAGGAGAGCTGCGTAAGACTCTGACCTCTTCCCATATACCTTTCCTCTGTTATCTTGTCTACTCATGCCCTTGCTGCCTTGGCAGCTCTTGCATTCTTTCAAACAGATTTCCTTTTATATTTTTTTAATCCAAGGTTCCCAATTATTTTTTCTAGAAGGGTCTTTCTGATAGAAACTAATCTATCCTAGTTGCCAAGAAATGTCTGCCTGGAAATGACTACTATTTATCGAGCCCGGACTCAGAGGCCCTGTCATTTCCTCACAGTACTCTGAAGTTTTCCTCTGTGCTACTCTTTATAATTTTTAACTAATTATCTTTATGTTTCCTTATTTAACATCTGGCTCCCCCTTCTCACTTGTGAGTCAGGAGGCATCACATCTGTTTGGTTCAACTTGGTATCTAGCTCAAGAGCAGCAGCTCCATAACTTTTTAGTGAATGAGTGCAGACTTTGGGGCTAAGAATTTTATTTTATTTTATTTTATTTTATTTTATTTTATTTTATTTTATTTTATTTTATTTTACTTTACTTTACTTTACTTTATTTTATTTTATTTTATTTTATTTTATTTTATTTTATTTTATTTTATTTTATTTTATTTTAGACTTATTTGTTTATTTGGGAGCATGAGAGAGAGGAGGAACAGAGGGAAAGGGAGAGAGAAACTCAAACAGGCTGCACTGAGTGCAGAGCCCGACCTAGGGCTCAGTCTCAGAACCTGAGATCACAACGTGAGCTGAAACCAAGTGTCAATAACCCAACCAACGGAGCCACCTGGGCGCCCATGGGCTAAGAGTGTTATATACATTATATCATTTAATCCTCAGCAATAGCATGGGAGGCAGGTATTGTTATCTCTACCTTAGAGAAGAGACAAAGGAAAATTAGACACATGCACCACTCCCAGTGTTACCATTGATTGGATGTCCTGTAAAACTCCTCTTCCTGGGCACTTAAATCACTAAGTTTTTGCAACCTATACGTGCAGCCAGCTTTTTATTTTTTAATATGCAGGCTTTTAAAGCATCCTTCAGTTCCTCCTAGTTTCCTTTTCTCCCTTTTTATATTCCATATGTTGCTTCTTGGGACCTTGATGCTCATCACCATCTCATTAACAAACGAAACAGAAAAATAAAAGATGATAAAACACGCCACAGCTGGGCAAGATGTCTGTGCCCCAGATGCCAAGAGAAGGGCGCATTCTCCCCTCCCCTCATGCCTCAGGGGACAACTTTGGGACCTGGCCTCACTCATTAAAAACAAATTTTTAAAATTGTTTTATTTTATTTTACTTTTTAAAAGTAGACTTTAGTTAAGAGGAGCTTTAGGTCCACGCAAAAGTGAGCAGAAAATACAAAGTTCCTACATACCCTTTGCCATATGCACACACACTCACACAGACTGGTACATTTGTTATCTTCGATGAACCCATATTGGCTTTTCATTTTTATCCCGCTGTCTGAAACCATCTGGGATTTTGTGTTTGCTCAATTTCAGCCATCTTCTGGGAAGAGTCCTCTTTGGACCCGCAGTTAAAATGTAAAAATCTCTGCTTCTTTGTCAGCATTTATTCTGTTCCTAACATGCTGCCAGGAAGTTCAGTTACCCCTGAACTTTGGCCCCTCTGACACATATCTGTGTTGGCGTGCTCAAAACCAGGCAATTATGGGGCGCCTGGGCGGCTCAGTGGGTTAAAGCCTCTGCCTTCGGCTCAGGTCATGATCTCAGGGTCCTGGGATCGAGCCCCGCATCAGGCTTTCTGCTCTGCAGGGATCCTGCTTCCTTCCCTCTCTCTGCCTGCCTCTCTGCCTACTTGTGATCTCTATCAAATAAATAAAAATAAAATCTTAAAAAAAAAACAGGCAATTAGCTCAAATACTTCCTCCTTAAAGGAAACCAGGTACATTCTCTGAAAGCCTTAAGTGATCACATTGTCACGTTGAGTCTGAAAACTTTGTGATGCCTTCATACCCCAGTGCTCCCCACCCTGCCTGCCAGACTAGGCTCTGGCTCCTACCCTACCACATCCGTGAAGTCTGGCTTAATAGCCTTCCTCCCACAGTTTTTTCTTCTCTTTTGCACTGTATCTATTATCAAACTGTTCTTGGGAAAGTCATTAACTCCCTCTGAGCTTCAGTTCCCTCATTTGAAAATGTGGATCAAAAACACTTCCAGAAAAATTTGTAGGTTAATTTAAATGTATCTTAATGTGTCCGTGCTCAACACACAGCAGATACGCAGCAAACACCTGTGCTCCCACTCTCCTTACCTGTCCAGGTGTGTCTGGAGAGTAGGTACGCAGTGTGAGAGACAAGACGATACAACTATTTAAAAATGGGCTTGGACATAGAGAGCAGCGGAGAGTAATACCTCAGTGAAATCAAGTCCTTTCTGGGTTTGTGAAGAAAACAAGTTATGAGGTAGCTGAAGGGAAAGGAGGAGCGGGGGACAGGGGGTACCCCTGTGGGCGCGAGGAGGCAGAGCACGAAATGATAACCACATGCGTATCTCAGTGGGGACTGTGCTTTCAGCTCAGGAGTCAGGGACGTGGGTAGGATTTGCCCACAAGAAGGAGGACGGGAAGGGGGGGCTGCGGAGGGATCTATAACTCTAGGCACAAAGCAAAGCCATTCCAGCACTCTCGGAGGGCATGAGTTAGACCCGTTTTCAGGGGGCTCTGAAATGTCAGGAGCCTGAAAGGAAAGCACCTCAACTGGGTGAGAAGGATGGAATTTCTCCTGCAGTCACGGAGAAGCTACTGGGACGCTTGAAGCCGGCACATCACATGACGCCTGAGACAACTGGGCAGCACAGAGGGCAGGGGAGAGAGCCCGGAGTCTGGGGAACAGGTCCGAAGTTCTTGCAACAGTCCTTATGAGCCGACAAGGCCTCACCTCAAGGACAGCCCGTGGGAATGGAAAGGAAGGGATTTATGTCCAAGCACTGTCTTCTAAAACATTTCTGTGACATCCACTTCTTTCGGATTTTTTTCCCGTCATCATTATATGACAGAGAACAGGTGTTTAAATAAGCTTTTCATTTGACTGGCATTAAAAAAAAAAATCTATTTAGAAGCAGAAGAAGATAATAAAATGGTCTTGGTTCTGAGGGCTTACTTTTTTTTTTTTTTTAAAGATTTTATTTATTTGACAGAGAGAAACACAACAAGAGAGGGAACACAAGCAGAGGGAATGGTAGCGGGAGAAGCAGGCTTCCTGCTGAGCAGGGAGCCTGAGGGAGCCTGATGCGGGGCTCGATCCCAGGACCCTGGGATCATGACCTGAGCCGAAGGCAGTCGCTTAAGGACTGAGCCACCCAGGTGCCACCTGAGGGCTTACTTTTAAAACATTGTAAAGGAATAGCTGAGCAAACCCTCCTGGCCAGCACCATCCAAGAGAGGTCGCCAATATGATATGATTAATTATAAATGACGTAACATGGGAACTCAGAAAGCAAAGAGCAGAACTACGGCTGCTTTGGGGATTTCTCTTCAAAGGTCGACAGGCTCAGCACAGGCAGAAAGAAACCAATGCTTGTTAACGTTAATGGGTGTTTTGTTCCCAAGCGGGCAAGTGAAGGTCAAGGTGATGAGGAAATTCAGAGACCTGGTAAGAGCATTGCCTGCGGCTCTGTCAGGCGAAGTGGGGGGGGGGGGGGGGAATGGAGCTGGGAGCCCCGCAGCCTTCGCCCCTGCTCGCAGAACCGCAGCCCACCCTGCCCTCCCTGCCCTCAGCGTTCAGGGACCAAACTCAGGCCTGTCTGTCAGGTGAGCGTCCCACTCACTGGAGCTCCTGGGAGGAGCCCAAGGAGGAATATGTTGGGGCGTATCCAGAGGCAGCAAAGGATCAAAAATGGAATCATCACTTTTGGAGAAAGGCAAACCTTTCTGAGGGCCTGGGGTGGGTTACCGAACTCAGAGACTTGGAAGGGGGCTCTCTGGGGAGTGGGCCAGAAGGAAGAGGGTGGGTCCCAGCCGGAGTGCCTCCCGCATGGCCATGGAGGGCTCAGACTCCATCTGTGCTGAGGGCAAGGGCTCTCCTGGTGCCGTCCCACCTCATCCTCTCCTCCACGGTGGACCTCAAGCCCTGGTTTATGCATACAAACTGGGAAGCTCAGAAGCCTCCCGTAGGTCATCCCAGACCCTACTTGGCCCAGCCAGGACCGAAATCCAGGTGCACCTCGGTCCATGGAGCACTGTCTGCCCTGTTCCGACAGTTCTATGATGAAACCTAAGGGAGGGAAGAGACTCGATGCTGGGCCTGAGTTTTGTGTGGTGTTAGCCTCATTCAAGCTGTGTTTTCTGGTCCCAAACAGGACACTGCTCCCCTTGCGCAGCTGTCTCTCCCCAGCTGGCGCCTTCTCGGGAGAAGCTCTTTGGTGTGGCTGGCACGCCTTCAGAACTCCCGGCTTCTGTTGAGAAAACATCTGAGTGAGGAATTTAGTCGCACTTTGGACTCAGCCCTTTGACCTGGATGTAGAGAAGGAAGTCAAAATCCCTGCACCCTAGAGAGGGAAGAGTGCTGGCAGCTAAGTCAATGTGACGTTCCATCGAGGAATGTCCCCAGCTGAAGGGGCCTGCTTCACTTAGAAAACCGGGGCCCCCCTTCTGGGCCAACTCCTACTAGGCTTGCAGTAAGTCTCTGGAGAGGCGTTACCCCTCCGGGACACTGACCCCTCTTCTGACTGGACCCAGGACCTCCCCCGGTGTCCCAGGACCTCCCCGGGACACACTGCGTCCCCCCCGGTCACGATGCTGCTGTTTATGGGACTTCTCCCTTGCGGAAACCATGAGCCGCTTAAGGTCAAGGACTGGTCTTCCTCCTCCAAGAATCCCCAGTGCTACAGCCCCTTAATAACTTGAGTAAATAAAGGACTGAAGCTGGCCGGTCCAAGCCTTGGTGGGGTGTATAAAAGCAGAGTTCAGACCTGAAGTACACAGAGGGTCAGTCACTGCCCACCTCAGATTCCAGAAACTTCTTCCCTCTTTCCTTTATCCCTCAGAGTGTGATCCTTTCCCAGCCACTCCCAGCAACATCAGAAATACTTTGGAAGATGCACCGTCATCTAGAGAGTGGTTCGGTACAGAGGAGTTCAGCTTCTTGCTTTAGGTCCGTGCTTCATTCTACCAGGGTGAGAGCAGAGGGCCCAGGCCTGGTCTTCCCAGCAGGGGGGAGGGAGAGTGCAGCTTCACCCTCCCACTTGATTATATTTGTTTCAGGCAGTTATGGCTAAGAATGCTCCCTTTCCATTCAATAGTGTACCCGTCCGTGTGACCTCCTTTAGTTAATAGCAGGTTTCAGAAGTACAGGTCAGAGGTAGCCGGGGAAGCTGGTACAGCCCGGAGCACACACGGCAGAGGGCGGGAAGGCAGCAGCTGGGGAAGGCACTTCATCTCCCTGAAGCGGCACGACAAGGCAAGGGGTAAATAAGTGTGAATGGGGCTGCTTGCCCAGCCTGGCCATGCCCTGTTCAACTTTCGGCCCGGTGTCTCCTCGGTGCCATCCCCTGGGGCTCAGAGGGAGGCCGGGGACTGCTGCAACCATGAAGTGGGTTATTTGCGCCCCTTAGCTCCTCTCCTTTATGGATCCTCACCCTGTTGGGTGCACAGCCGGCCCAGGTACAGGGGAGGGTCCTGCTCAGGGTTCCTCGGTACCTGTGGGGTGCTGCTGCCCTCAGCTGCCCCTTCTCCCCCGTGTGCCCTCCCTGCTTACTCTTTACCCAGGGATTCCCTACACAGTGTGTGGAGCAATATTTCAGAGGGAGGGTTGGTGGCCAGACTGACTCAAGGTTGCACTTAGGCAAATCACTTATTCTCTTAGAGCTCTATTTTTTTTTCCTCATCTAGAAAATAAAGCTTAAAAGCTCTACATTGCATGTTGTCATGATGATTAAGCTCTGGATCTCAACCCTGGCTGCACATCAGAATTCCCGGGGGAGCCCTAAAATGCCAGTGCCTGGGTTCCACCCAGAGCCTTTGCAGGATGGGCTTGGCAAAGGGTGCCGGTATCACTATTATTACTCTTTTATTATTACTTCCCTGAATCGTATTTCCACCAAGGAAGGAAGTCTGGTTCTGGGGAGGTCTGCTTATATCCCGGTGTAAATAACAGAGCACATACAAGTGATGATCACTAGCATCTGAGCTGCTCAGGGCAACCACAAGAGCACCTTGAAATAGCCAGTCCGGTGTGAAGACTCCAGTTCTTTAAAATGTGTGCATGTGTGCACTCACCTCCCCATGGCGTGACCTCTCCTCGGGCACACTATCCAGCCTGGGATGGTGCCAATGCAAACATTTCCAGCTGAAACCCAGTGCCCTTGTTTCCAGGTGTGATGGTCTCCCGGGAGGCAGCTGTCAACTTACACATCCCAAGTTACCTTTGCTCTGCCGTAAACAGATGAGTCATGGTTGGTCCCAGCAGGTCAATTCACCAACAGTCCTGGCCTGTCCTGTGTGGTGGCTCAGGCTGTTGAGACAAGGCCCTTAGTGCCTATGAAGGAATCATAAAGTTGGGCATGACATTCTTTAAAGTTATTTGTTTGCTGATTGTTTGGCTAGAGGGACTGGTGTTGAGTTATTCGTGGCTTCTTTGGGGCCCTGCAATGATCAGCTGGGTGATCAGTGTACTTGGGCTGGAAGGGGGGCAAGCAGCCCTTCATTAGCTGAAGCAATGGGTCAAGCAGATTAGCTCAGAGAATTGACATGGATGACCCCCTAGCTCCACTCTGGGTACCAGTTCCCTTCTTTTTCCCAATCTAAATATGTTCTGGGTGCTGTTTGCAGAAGGGCAGGATAAAGGCTAAGGTTTCTACATTTTCCATCCCTGTCTCGGTGGTGGTGGGAGGTGGTAGCTTTGGTTTGAAGCCAAATATTTACATTTCTCTCAACTCTGTCCATTACTATGCTTGCAAACCACCCAAGTCCGGGCCAGAATCCTCAAGAGATGAGGCATCTGTGCCTCCTCCAGGATCCCCGCATTCCCTCTTGCCTCATGGAACAGCCAGAATGACACTTCTAACCTCAGATTGGATCATTTCACTCCCCTACTTGAAACCCATCGGTGATTTCCCCATTATTCTCAGGATCAAGCCTCGCCTTTGGACAAGCCTACACTAGAATCCGGCACTGTCTACCTTGTTAGTTCCTCTGGCCACAGGCAAGTGGAGGTGGGTGGCTCTTCTGAGCTCCAGGCTTCTTTTCCCTCCAGGTCAGGAAGCCTCCTTCTTCCACCCACCCCGAGCTCTTTTTCAGGTGTAACTAACCCTAGAATCCTCCAGTTTTCAGCTTTAACTTTACGTCATGAGGGAAGTCTTTGCTTCCTCTTTCTAGGATTTCAGGCCGGGTGACTCCCTCACACTCAGACTTTCTGATGCTAATGCTTCTCAGGCTTTGTTGTTACCACTTATCTAACCAGAATTTAAGTTCCCTGAAGGCGGGACCTCATCCACACCCTCCCTGTGTAGCCTTTCTCTATTCTTAGCACCTAGTGGGTGTATGTAAGTTAGAATGAACCCTGTAAGCACTTGCCAAAGATAGATCCTCGTCAACCTTTCAACAGGTCCACTGGGAAAGGCCAAAGCAGCGGAGTTATCAAAGGAGGAGAAGATCACTCAGAGAATAAGCAAGACATGTTATCTTTTCATACAGCAATCAAAGGGTCAATAGCGACTTATAATGTTTAAGGAACAGTGTAAGATATTTTTAACAACTTTATTGAGATACAATTAATATGCAAAAAGCAAAACCAAACCACAATGATACATAACACTTCACACCGGTTTAAATAGCTATTATCAAAAAAACAAAACAAAAAAAACAACACTAGTGTCGGCAAGGATGTGGAAAAATTGCGACTGTTGGTGGAAATGTAAAATGGTACGGCCATTATGGAAAACAGTATGGACATTTCTCAAAATATTAAAAGCAGAACTACCATTTGATCCAGCAATCGCACTTCTGGGATATATGCTATTAGATATTTTAGTTGTAAGGAATATGCATTTTGTTTGTATGTTTTTTTTTTCAAAAAATTATTTGCTAGACAGTCAATAAGCGAGGCCATTGTTAACTGCTTGAAAGAATAGGCATCATAGCTGACAATTATTTAGTGCCTACTGTGTGCCAGGCACAAGAACCGCACGAGGTAGATGCTATCATTACTCAGTTTTGTGAATGAGGAAACCAGGAATGAAGTAATTTGCCCGGTGCTGTGTGGAGACCACACGTGAAACCAGACGCTGCTATTCTGGGGCAAGCACCCATCACATGGCCCCCTGTGGAACTCCCTACCATCTTCCCAGATTTGGGGTCTCACACCCTTGCAGGAAAACATCATGGGCTGTGGATGTGTAATAGATTTTACACCCCCTTTCAAGAGTTGGAGCCATTGCTCATGCCCCAAAACATAAAAGGGCAGGACTTGATTTCCAAGCTCCTTGAATGACTTCTGAAGAATTTACTGTATTATGAATGACTAAATAATAGTGGCCATGAGGAGATAGACAGGCGTTTCATTACAGATGGTATAATCTTTCATTTCACATAAATGACCCAAATGGCTTCTCACCCATTTCAGAACCCAGAACTGAGAACTGTGTTGATTTGCAAATTACCCATGACTTTGGGGGAGTGATGATCAATTGACACAGTCACAAGTTTCCTCGGCAGGATCTGGGGAGGCCCACAGTGCTTGGCTGTTTCCACGCCAGCCTCCTGGTCTGGAGAATTCACATAATGCTCTGCCTCTCCAATGTGAATCAAGAGCACAATGGGAATGATATTACAGTCCTTTCCACTTTAATTAAATTTCCTACAAGGGACATCTGCTGGATTTTTTTCTAGTTTGGCTGGTGCCTCTTGTGTGGTTAGGGCTATCCACTGGCATTGAATGGAGTTATTTGTCTATTAATTGTTAAAGGCATGTAGATGTTCCAAGGGCTCAGGTGCCAATAATATTGCAATTATTACTATTTATTGGTTGGATGTCTTCTTCCCCATGCTTTGTAGGTCTTGTGCTCCCGATTTCCTGGAGTCATAATGACTTCCACTAATAAAATCACCTGCTCTATCTCTAAGTCTGATGACAATTCCTGTCATGATTAACATTTTCCCAATGTCTTGAACCTGAGAAATAGATTATTTTACCAAAAGGAGCTCAGAAATCCTATATGTAGATAAAGGTATAGATATTTATACATATATATGTATACACACATACATATACACATACATACATACATATACATACCTCTCTATATACATATCTATACATATCTATATAACCCCCTTTTCTTTTTCATTTTTTTTATTATTTCAATTTTTTATTTAAATTCTAGTAAGTAACATACAGCATAATATTAGTTTCAGGGGTAGAATTTAGTGATTCATCACCTACGTACACCACCCAGTGCTCATCACAAGTGCCCTCCTTAATAGCTATCACTCATTTAGACCCACCCGCTGCCGGCCTCCCCTCCAGCAACCCTCTGTTTGTTCTCTATAGTTAAGAGTCTCTTATGGTTTGCTTTCCTCCCGTTTTTTTTTTTTTTTTTTCCTTTCCTTACGTTTATCTGTTTTGTTTCTTAAATTTCATATATGAGTGAAATTATATGGTATTTGTCTGTCTCTGACTGACTCATTTGGCTTAGCATAATATACTCTAGCTCCATCTACATCAGGCAAATTGTATAGCCCCCTTTTAACAATAGCATACTTTTATGAAGTGTCAGACATTTTACACGCACTCTCGTTTATTCTCCAGAAGATCCTTTAAAAAAAAAAAAAAAAGATTTTATTTACCTATTTGAGAGAGGCAGGCAGAGAGAGAGGGGGAAGCAGGTTCCTTGCTGAGCAGGGAGCCGGATGCGGGGCTCGATCCCAGGACCCTGAGATCATGACCTGAGCCAAAGGCAGAGGCTTTAACCCACTGAGGCACTCGGGCACCCCTCTCCACGATATCCTTATGTGCACTTACTGTTGTGTCCATTGAATAGGTAGGAATATGGAACTCACCGGGTTTGCTTGTTTTTATGTGACGTTTCAAATGTCACACAGCCAGGAAGCAGCAGAACTGGAACAAAAAACTCACGCGACTTTAAGAGCCCACATGTTTAACCGCCGTGCTGTGTTACTCTTACTTCTCCTGTACTGTTTTTAACTCGAGTCGTTTTACCCATTAAGGTTGTAGCCTTGAATACTTGATTGCTTATTTATAAAAAATATGATCCTGCGTGATTAGGATGTATTTTTCAGCATCATTCAATTTCTGTTACACATGTTCTCGCCCAACCCCCAGCACACATACAACCAAGCTCACTTCTGCCCCCAAAATTCAGGCATATAAACGTGGGTGCATTTTCCTTTGCATAGGATGGAATTGTTCTTTCTCATGCACAATCACCTTACCAATTCTTCCAAGGTGATCTAGAGACTATTACTTGTAAGCCTCTTTGGAAGTTACAGTGACTTTTTGAAAAGGGAGAAGTTTCTCTGGTAAAATCTGGAATTCCAGGGAAGGTATCTACGGGGTCTAGAGAGCCGGACAGATGGTGCTTGTCTCTTCAAATAGGTTAAAATAATGTCTGAAGCCTCTTAGGATTATTTCATTTCACCATGGAAACTAACCACATGACAAATTGGGTTGCATAAACATATTCTCCGCATCTCTTGGAGGAGAAGCAGTGTGGTATTTCCCTTCTGTGACAATAACCAGGCAGTTGTATGTGATATGACAAGCAGGGGACCTGGGCCAAGTCTCAGCTTCACCCCCTTCTAGTCTTGCAGCCCTGGGCACGTTACAACCTCTTACAGCCCTGGTTTTTATTTCTTTAGCATGAGCCTGACCATACCTGTTCTCCCTCTAGACTCATCAAAGTGTCAAGTAAATTAACATGGGAAAGTTGCCGAGCACGGTGGCTACCACACACTAGGCCCTCAGGAAATGTGAAATCGAAACCTAACGTGTTAGTGAGGCTCCCTTGAGACTCCAGGAAGTGTCTAAATGTTCTTCCAGTAGGATGCTTTGTTAAAATGAATGCATCGCTGGGTCTCAGATCCCCAGATTTCTGGAGGTAAAGCAGAAGTGAAGTTTTAGCCACTCCACATGGAACAGCCAAAAAAGAAAATGGAAACAAAAAACAAAAATAAATGATTTGAAGTCTGTCAGAGGAACAAAAAAGCAGTCTCTAAGAACCATTTTCTTTCTTCTAGATTTCTTTCTTCCTTCCTGGATTTAGGGGGTAGGTTATTCTTGTTTGTTTTTCAAAGTTAATGTAGTTAATGTTTTTACAGTTGGGCTACTTAAGGTTAGAGCAGTGGGGATAATAGAGGCCAACAATCACTTGATAACTGGACAAAAGTGTAAACATCATAACTATTACAGAATAAAATCTGCCCTCCCAAGGACAGTGACTCTTATGTGGACAGAACCCAGAGAAAACACTTTAATAGCATTGTTTGCAGAATAGAATTCCTGTAACTAAATCAAAAACATTATTTTCACGGGCGCTCTACCAGGGCATAGCAATAATTTTGTTATTACAGGCTCAACTTTCTAGAGATGATTTTGTGAGAGAATTTGTGAATGGTCATTTTTGTCTTTTAAAGATAAATGTCGAAGAATACACTGAGGAGTCAACAGTACTCTTTGGGGCCTGTGTGAAATTCCAGACTCAACAGCCCCATGATCTGTGTCTCCCTCCCCTGAGAAATGGAAACCTCTCCTATGTGTCTGTGTATTGTAATGAACAAAATTCCACTTTCTGTCCAGCTGGGTAGTAGAGTTGGAGGGGCAGACTCCACTGTGTTTGTGTTTAGCCCTCTGCCTTCTTCCTCTCCCTGGAGGCACTGAGACTCCTTGCAGAAACCCATCCACAAAACCCCTACTCCTAATATTCTGGACTTCCAAAGAACTTACTTTTATTGTCAGTGGCTCACAGTTCACTAGAGGAAGGTGAAAGATGATTTTGTACCTCTGTGACTATTTTGCTTCTTGCGAATTATTTGTTTATGAAACAAAGCAAGACAGTATATGTGTGTGTGTGGGGGGGGAGTTGTTGCTCTATGACAATGAATGAGGTCCAGAATCAATGATTTTAATTGGCTGGAGCAACGCTGACAGCTACTACAGGTAGCCACGAGAGACCACTGCAACTCCCCTGTGTCGTTGCCTATCTAGATGTCATGGTAGTTGCTGAATTGTGGGTAGATGTCATTTTGCCTTTAGAAAAAAAGAAGAAGAAAAGCACCTAAGATATCTCCGCTACTATTCACTCATTCATGAAATATTAATTGAGTGCATATCAAGGGGCACAGGCCTGTGCAAGTCGTTATGGTGATCAGAGCCAGGGTCAGGGTAAGACAAGTGAGGCACTGGCCTCACAACATTCAACAAATGAAGCACAACATTTGAGGGGATGCCAAAAACTTAGGAATCAAGGTAAATAACACTTTAATGCAATGTATTTTAAAAACTCAAAAAGAATGCAAAAATCTATAATGAACAAAATGCCAAAATTTCCAATAAAGACAGAATTAATAACAGTGTTGGGCCTTATCAGAGCCTGAGGCAAAAAAGAAATCTAGAAGGAAAAGAGAAAACAAAAGGAAAAATATCGATCCCATCTTTATGAAAAATTTTGATGTTTCGTTCATGGACAAATCATGGATTTTTTTTCCACTAATTCTTATTTTTTTAAATGTCACTTTACAAGGTTATTTATTTTGACTGGGTTTTTGGCCCCTCCCCTAAATTTTGCATGTGACACAAGTCCCTTATCTTACACAGTTCCAGCCCTGATGGGGATATGAAGATCTTTGATCACTTCAAGTGGTGATGAATGCAAAAAGAAAGGTTATAGAGAAATGTCCTAGGAAATGAGAGGAAGAGCTCATTTCCAGAGTAATGGGTGGTGGTCAGTGAAGGTTTTAGAGAAGGTTATGTTTAAAGGGGACCTTAGCACGTTCTGGCATAGTAGAGCATTAATAGAAAGAAAATCCCAGAAATCCAGTCACACTTTTAAGTACAGAAAGAAGCACTAGTAGGTCAGAATAAGGGAAGGAATCCCCAGGCTCTAAATGGAGAAGGTATGCCAGGTGTTGAAGAAAGTGTGTGTTTATACAGTGCAGGGCATGTCTCAGAGTCCTTCCTGTGGCAAAGGGGGAGGCCTTGTGGGGATGGATTCATTTTACAACACCTTTATATAAACAAGACCCTTTTTTTAGCTCTGTGGATGAAGACAGAAGCCAATGTGTGGAAACGAGTGAATAAACCATGCTTGTGAACGGTGAAGGAGATGCCTTGCACCTAAAAGGTGTGTTCATTCACCAAGTGATTTCTGCCTCAAGGACTCCAAGAAGCTTCTGTTGTCAAGATCTGGTGAGTGCCCACACCAATGACAAAATTCCTGATGTGGAAAACCAAACTTTTATAAGCCACCATTACGAACAGAGGAGAAAGTGTGAATTCAGAATCTTCTAAAAATTCATACCCAAGTGGAAACAGGGTGTGGCTTGAGAATTTGACTTCAAATTCTGTAATGCATTTAGAATCCACCTTCCTTTATTTACTACTAACTGCCTTTAAGTGATGAGGTTCAGAAACAGATTTTAGGAGGTTATTTTGACCCAGTTCTCTGTTTTGAATGAGCTGAATCACGTGTGAATCTATACCGACCCAACCGGGAGGGGCAGATTACTGGCAGAGAGAAGGTGCACCATATGCAGAGTGAAAGGGAATGTTCAAGATAATAACAGAAATGACCTAATGCACAAGAAGTCCAACCTGGAATGTTTTGAGGCAAACAGTGCTATGGTTACTGCAAGAAATTATTTGTTGAAGTAATAAATGAATAACACAAAACCTACAGATTGTATTTTTCTAAAGTCAGTTCATAACTGTATCATATTTAATTGGGAGGTGGATAATTAAGCCACCTGGAAATGAAATCTATGATATTTGATGCTCCAAAGGATGTTCACATCCCTTTTCCAGGAGAAGCCATAGTTTTTGGGCTTAAAAAGGCATGAAAGCTTTTACCTCACCCAGAGGGTCTACTTTCTCAGAAAACCAGCAAAACAGTCTACTTTAAGAATGAAATAGTTGTGGCCTAACAGGTATTAATTTACTTACTTTCAACAGTGCTAGGAAGCAGGTTTTCATAGACACCGAGGATATGAGCATTGAAAGAAAGTGTGGACATCACTTAGTCTACAGAAAGTTGGGCTTTCCCCTAAACCCAAAGGAAGCCAGCTTAAAAAGAAAAAAATAAATCCATGAAGAAGAAAACGTCCTGCAGGAAATAGGAGTCTAGAAATGTCCATGATTTGCTTAAAGTCACATGTGCATAAGGGGTGGTTTGGAACACAGCTCCTGACTCCAGGTTCCTGGCTTTTGCTCTTGTGCCCACAGATGGGACACCAAATCCAAATGGAGGCATTTCCCATTACAGTGTATGCATGCCCATCTGTTCATTGTTTTGCCTTACTTGACTAAGGTCAGTGTTCCCCAACTTTTTTTCATATCAGGACACACATACGGTGTTTGTGAGTCACACTGGATTAACAGTGAGAGGCCCAGAGGCTTGGGTGTTGGGATCCTGGCCCAGATACCCTGAGGGGTGAGAAGAATCCTCCTCTCCATACACCTGTGTGTAACCCATCACTGTGGGGACACAGGCTGGGAAGCTCTAGCCTCTGCAGCCCAGCTCACTACTCCTCCAGAGAAACTGAAGAGAAAAAGACTTTTCTAACTATGCCTTCAGTGGCATTTTCTAGCACTTTTTCAGTAGCAAGATCTAGGCATGTGGGACAGGGCTCCGTGCTTAGCAAATTCAGCAGAGCCTTATTACAGTAAGGCATGTAGCCATCGTATTTCCACTGCACACAATTGTCTTAGCACCTATTTGGACAATTGCCAATTCTCAAGACTGTAGTGAACATGAAAGTGAATGAGGTCATGAAATAAGTGTCTGATCAATGCTGTCAAAGATCAACCAGGTGTGATCAGAGCATGGGAGACCTCATAAAGAAGGGATATCTGGACCAGCTCTTAGAAAATCAGTAGGGTTTGGGGCGCCTGGGTGGCTCAGTCATTAAGCGTCTGCCTTCAGCTCAGGTCATGATCCCAGAGTCCTGGGATCGAGCCCCACATCGGGCTCCTTGCTTAGCAGGAAGCCTGCTTCTCCCGCTACCCATTCTCTCTGCTTGTGTTCCCTCTCTCGCTGTGTTTCTCTTTATCAAATAAATAAAATCTTTAAAAAAAAAAATAAAAG
Organism: Procyon lotor; assembly: GCA_028646535.1. Lineage (NCBI taxonomy): Eukaryota > Metazoa > Chordata > Mammalia > Carnivora > Procyonidae > Procyon > Procyon lotor. Next base: position 119,969,128 of record CM053605.1, on the reverse strand, counting down.
AAAATCAGTAGGGTTTCAACAAGCAGAGGGCAAAAATGGCCATCCAGGTGAAAATAACAGAGAGGACAGAGACTTTTCCCTTCAAAGTGGGAAGATTCAAGCCTTCTTAAGGGAAAGTTTTGCTTCGTTGTTTGCAAAGAAACAGCAGCCATGAGTAGACATATGGGACAGATGGGATGGGCCAATATTATGAAATGCCTAGGGTGCTACACCGGGAAGCTAGATTTTCTCCTACATTCATTCCTAAGACAAGATATTAGACATTCATTGGACGCTAGGCACAAACGTAGATGTAAAGAAATAAAGTGTCCCAGGTGCCATTTTATTTATGACTGAAACCCATATTAGAAATAATAGCTAAAAAGTAGAGGTGGTCAACTCTATATGAAGCTTAGGAACATCTCCGGGACAAGGTAGGAGATTTTAAATCTTAAGATTTAAGATTTAACCAACCAGACTGCTGGGCCAGCAACATGATTAGCGCTGCATTTTAGCGAGCTTGGTCTCACCTGGTCGGCGGGTAGGGCTTGGTGGGAGGAGCAGTTGGAGATAAGATTCCTGATTGGAAGGCCATTCCATTTTATGTTCCGGGGGAGAGGCAATGAGGCTAAAGGCAGCAGTGACAGAAAAGAGGACATCAGTGGATTTGGCTAGTCCCAGTGTCAAGTCAGAGTGCAGTGCGTAGCGGCTAACTACAGCAAAGTCTGAGTCACACAATCTACCTATGAAACCAGTTAGGTCCATTTCTCTATGAGCTATGCAGGAATACCACCCATGTCTGATTTAATCAGACACTCTGACTCACAAAACTGTCCTCATCCCTGTAATTATGCACTGTCATTTATCTACTCAACCCATCTTTTAAACTTTTAAACCCATCTCTTGGCATTTTAACTATGAGCCTTTACCTATCCCTTTGCTCCTTATTTCCAAAGTAAATAAATCTTTCCAAGGAAAATTTCTGAGAAATAGGATAGTGATCTTCAAATATTTTAAGACTTCACCATGGGGCTGAGATACATTTTTTGTGTGTGTGTAAATGGAAAAACAAGCCTTTCTGCCTCTGACCCCATAAAACAACAAAAAAAATTTGTTTTACGATAACAAATCCAGGAAATCTTTCGGCAAGCCAATGTGCACCCTCATATGATGTTATAGCTCAGAGATGAATGTAGAAAGATAATTTCAAGAAACTGACTTGAAGAGCAGGGGCTCAAGGTAGAGGTGAGAGAAGCTTGGAGAAGCTGCTAAGAGTGTGGACTCGGTAACAGCATTTTTCTTCCTCGATATGTGAGAAGGGTTCTGATGACAGGTCACGGGAAGGTGAGCATACAGGCTATCTTGGAATCAGTGAGTGGGATGCCTAAATTTATGCCTGAAATGGTACAATTTGCACATACTAGTCACTTAATAAATATTTATGGAAGCAAATTTCAATGGGACAGATTTCAGATGAATATGGGGAAAAACTGTCTGACCATGATGACTAAAGAAAGAAGCAAAAGAGTTCTTTAACCATCTTTTCCTCTCCCTTCTCCTCCTCCTCCTTCATTGGCAACACCAAAAACATCGTGATTGCAATTACCACTGGATGAGAAAGACCATACTGGAACAATAGGGGACACAAAGTCTCAACTGCCAAGGAAATGATATTTTTACTGGAGGAGGGGCGAGGGAGTGCAGGAGGGGCGAGAGGCAAAAGACCAGATCACTAGAGATAATAATAGAAATCATAGTGCGATACAGTAATTTCTGCTTATTTTATGACAGAGGGTCCAAAGTAAGAATGATTCCATTTGATTGAGAGAATCAGGAGAGAAGTTTTTGGAGAAGGATGACTAGGACCCTGAAGGATGGGTAGCATTTTAATAAAATACAGAATAGTTGGGCAAAGAGAAACACAAGCCCCAGTTATAGTTCAGTGAGGGCATCAGTTACA
>CM053605.1:119937618-119966689 GCA_028646535.1 Procyon lotor | reverse complement strand
GGGGGGGGAGGAAGCAGGCTCCCTGCTGAGCAGAGAGCCCGATGTGGGGCTCGATCCCAGGACCCTGAGATTATGACCTGAGCTGAAGGCAGAGGCTTTAACCCACTGAGCCACCGAGGTGCCCCTGAACTGCTTCTTTTTTATGCACCTGTATATAAATGATTTGAATCTTACAACAACTCACCCTGCTCTGGTATTTGATTTAATGTGGATGTGGAGCCATCTTTATCTAAGGGGGGAAATTATGAATAACAGGAGCTTGGGCTATGGAGTCAGTCCTTGGTTTGAAGCCTGGTGTCCCCACTTAATAGCTGCGAGAAAAGAAGTCCATTACCTAATCTCTCTGTGCCTCAGATTCCTCATCTCTAAAAAGATGAGAGCACCACCTTCGGAAGACAGAAGTGAGAATTGGAAGGGATGATAGTCGCCAAGTGCCCAGCGGGGCACTGACAGTAGGAGGTGCTCCCCTGAAGGATCGTGTCCAGTCTCCCAGCCTGCCCCTAGAACCCAGATCAATATCAGGCTCGGAGCCACAAGGGGGATGTGAAAGCCAACCACTGGTGAACCAGGCTTGCCCAAACTGCTTACCAAGAGGAAAAGGGACTTTGACTTTAGCCACAGCCTTAAGGAGAAAAATTATTTTTCTTTCCGCTAATACAAATATACTTAGCGCATGAAATGTCAGCCAAACCTACTCTTACTATTGTTTTAGAAAATCCAAGCAACTGCAGACCCGGCATTGAGAAATACAGACTTTCTGCAGACACGCTGGCTCGGTTACATTGCTTCTCCCATGATACTTTGTGCTCAGAGATTAACCATAACGGTTTCATTAGATTTCACACTTTCCCATTTAAAGTGGTGTATGGCTAAGCTAGTGCACTTAAGAGAGCTATTTCCTATTTTGATTTCCATCTCTAGTTGAATGCCATATAAGATATTGCACTATTCCCTGTGTGAACTATAATCAATAATTATAATTTGCTGTGTAAATTTACAAAACAAATGACCCACAAAGGCATGGGCTTCTAACCAATTGTGTGACCTTAGAAAATTTTACTTATCTTTCTTGGTCTCAGGTCTCCAGCTGAGAAAATAATGTCCCATTGTTATGAAAATTAATTGTTGGAAGGAATGAAATATGTAGCGAATTTTCTAGCATAATCTCCTTCTAAGCTTCCTGTTATAAGACAAGATAATAATAATTCAATTCTGAATTATTAAAGCTTTGAATGTGCCTGAACTGTTCTAAGTGCTTTCTACACCCTAACTCACTTCATCTTCTCAAGGACTTTATGAGCTGGGGACTGATTATCCCCATTTTAGAGAATGAGAAACCAAGGCACAAGGAAGTGAAGAAATTTGCATAAGGTCACTTACAAGTAAAGGGATGGGGGTCAAGTCCAGGTAACTAGTTGCAGAGATTGGATCCTTATGTTTTATGCTTTTGTTAAATTTGGGTTCATGACATTTTTGGATGATTCCATATATCTGTGATCCCTGTATTTTTGTGAAGGAAGGCAAGGATCTCTTTCGGTTGAGTCAAAGTGCTACATAGAAGTTTAAATTTTCTTGGGGCACCTGGGTGGCTCAGTGGGTTAAAGCCTCTGCCTTCGGCTCAGGTCATGATCTCAGGGTCTTGGGATCAAGCCCCGCATCGGGCTCTCTGCTCGGCGGGGAGCCTGCTTCCTCCTCTCTCTCTGTCTGCCTCTCTGCCTACTTGTGATCTCCCTGGCTCTGTGAAATAAATAAATAAAAATCTTTAAAAAAAAAAAAAAAAGAAGTTTAAATTTTCTTTCCATCTGCCTCTTCCCAGGTAATATGCTAGACCCAAATCAAGTCAGTAAATGGCTGCCCCGACTCTACCCCTACTCTGCTAAATTTGCTCTTCATTCAGCAAGGCATCAGAGAAAAACAAAATCTGTCTTTTGCATCTCAAATGAATTGCTTTTCATTCTCACCTGAGGGAACTTGCACACCTTCTGCATCCTGGATCCTGGATGCATAAGGAAAGTGTGCATTTTCATATTGGTATCAATAGTTCCATTGATATACTGACTCTATGCATATCATCTCATTGTCCACTGTGGGCTTTCTCTAACATGTGGATTCGGACGTAGAAAAGCCAGAAGAATCCCTTGATTTTTACAAATATGCATGCACACGTAAACACACACACACAGTCTTTATATCTACTTTATTGTAATTTATATGTACTTTATGCCCTTTACTTAAAGTTTATATCATACTGATGCAAACAAATAAAATAATTAAAAGTGACATGATATAAACATTCTTTCCATCAACTGAGACCTAGTACCTAGTAGTTCAACGCTCTCCCCTCCTTCTACCCCCACCCTCACTAGCAAAAAGTATTACAGTTTCATTGTTTTATATACAGCAATTCAGTCCTCTCTTTGTTCTATTTTTTCCTTCCATAACTTTTCTGGGGCCCAACCTTCCTGCTCATCTCTTCACATCAGGCTGGCTCATCAACATAGGAGAAATTTTGGAGCTAGGGGCTGAGATAGTCCATTTTCACCCTAATCTGTTACATTAAGCTTGTCCTCCATCGTGGGTGGGGAATGCATCTCTGAGGACAACCAACCTTGACAATTAGGTGGCAAGTACTAACATCCACCCTCAATCTCCTTCTTACCGATCCAGGCAGCTGTCTCTTGTCCTACATAGGGAAAACCCGGGGGCAGGATTCATCCAGCCACCTAATAGTTCATCCCAGAAATTTCCTGCATCTTGGCAGAGAAGCTGCTTCTAATTGCTCCCTCTCCTGAGGCCATTGACTGGAGGGGAAGAGAATGGATGCAAGACAGGAGAGACACACCGTGGAGGGGTCTCAGCACCTTGGGGTAGGAAAGGAAGGGCGCTGATGGAGGATGGATGGGCAGAGCTGAGGGAGTACCCCTGGAGGCAAATCAGAGAAGCGATCGTGGCCGAGAGAGACCTGGAAGCTTCTCTCTGCTGCGTGCCCTACAAGAACAACTTCGAGATCAACAATCAGGTCTGGGTCTCCCGGATGATCATCCTTGTTTTATCCTTTGCTGACCTGGCGAGCTGACATTTTTTCTCTCCTCTCTTCTGTTTCTGTTACCTTGTGGTCAACATTTCCAATTAAACTTTATTTAACACCAAGCATGGGGGAGATGTCTGGAGAAGAGATTAAGAAGGAAAACTGGACCCGCGGTGTTTCTCAGAGAAGCCTGCTGGTTCCTCGGAAGCCTGTGTACTGGGCCAGGCTTTGTACTTGAAAACAAGTACGAAGACCGTGTAGCTCAGACTCAGTCCCAATTACCCTTAAACCAGGCTAATAAGGAGCACACTAGGAATTAGTGAAATTTCCAACAACTGCTGGGAATGTCGAGGGGCTGGGGGCGGGGGGCCGGTGCCCGGCCCCGCTGAAGTCTTCCAGCAACCCCCACCTCCGTGTCTTGGGCCAGGTTCTCCTCGTGGAAACCATTTTGCCGTCAAAGAAAAATTACATTTTCCCCTCATTTAATGATGTGGACTTCTGCTAAATTAAATGTGCTAAGAGACAGAGAGCCAACATCTATAAAGGAGAAATCTCAGGCTCCTGTTTTCTGCTGATCTGTGCTTCCTTGAAAATAGACACCGGGTGATGGAAAATGTGGTAAAAGTTTTAACATTCCTACTAAAAGGAAAAACACCTTTTCTTTCCTTTATGTTGGCCAGCTACACCTGGCAAGGCAAAGACCAGCTGAGTGAAAAGTCGTTTGGTCAAAACCCAGCTGAGCTGGCAGTTGAGTTCAGCAAGCAGTGACTTGGACACAAACAAACAAAAGTCAGAAGGAACCAGCAGCTTAAAGGACAGTGCATTTCTCTGGTTAGAATATATATAGATATTCAACTTCTTTTTTTTTTTGAATTGACAAGAAGTCATCCCCCTTCAAAGAAATGCTGTCAAGAGAATATCCCAAGTTAAAAAAAAATAATCCCAAGTATACAAGTTTATTTTATATGATATTAATGTTTGGCACACAATGTAAGAAAATTAAAGGTTGTGAAATCCATTCTTCATAAGGTAGAACATATTTGCTCTAAAATTCTCCACGTGATACCAGTCCTATGTGAAGCTGAGGAGGGGAGGAGACAGGACATGGGGACAGCTAGCGATTCCTGTAAGTCTTGTCTCTAACTGGGCCAGAAAGGAATTTATATTTCCTTTGTTTGATCCTGGGATATGTGTCCTTAGGTGGGAAAAGAAGTCTGATTGTGGAAAAAGGAAGGAATTCTCTTAGCTTTTCCACATGGCTTTGCTCAAATACTGTTTAGCTTTTTTTTTTATTTTAAGATTTTATTTATTTATTTGACATAGAGAGAGAGACCGCACAAGCAGGGGGAGCCCGATGCCGGGCGGGGGGCTCAATCCCAGGACCCGGGATCGTGACCTGAGCAGAAGGCAGACGCTTAACTGAGCCACCCAGGCACCCATAAATATTATTTAACTTTTTGGGAAACAACTAGAAATGCAGATGCTTTCCTATATACCCTGATTGTCACATGTCTTGAAATTGGGCTGAAGAAAGTAGAGATGTTTCTATCTGCTCTCAGGTGAGTGCGGTGGGACCACAGAGTTACTACCACACCTTCCTGTCCTAACGCCCAGGCCAACCTGAGATACACTGGAGTCTGCACATAGCATTCATGAAGGCTGCAAAAGCTTTTCCTGACGTTACATTCCTTAATCAACTTCTGGGCCCCTTTAAACTGTGAACAAGACGACCCTTGTTCTGAAAATCTATCGCCTCTTGCCAACACACACACATATACAAAAACACGACTGTTGGGCAAATAAATCTTTCCAGAGAAAATAGATTCCTTTCCAATTCAGTCAACTGTACTGAGCTGGAAAGGGAGAAATGTTATTTTTCCAGGATGAAGGGAAAACAAGATCTCTCCTGTTTACCCTGTCTAGCCCATTTCAAAAGAAGGTCAGTTTAATGCCTTCATTAAAAAAAAAAAATTCTCAAGTGTTGTTTATCAGAAGACACTTGGTTCCTTTCAGGCTGGGAATCACACATTGGAGCTCTGTGCTTTTTCTCTTTGAGCTAAGATATCCATGGCAGGGCTGCGTTCCCTGCTGCTCTGGACATGTCAAGTGTTAGGAGTGGGAGAGACAAGGGGTGGGGACGGAGTCTGGTGATGCGGGATTCTTTGCCATTGGCCAGCATCTCTATGGCCAGCCTGGGAACCTCCCGAGTCACTGAGCATGAAATAATGAGCTTACGAATTGATCTCCGCCTCATTCATGGCTACACACATATTCTGTGTTTACTTTTACTTATATTCTCCATAATCTGTGGGCCTGAATCATCCTCTAGGAGAGTGAGAAAACAGAGTCATGAAGTACCTACCTGAGAAGCATGGATAGAATTTAAATCGGACACAGTGCTAATGTGTCCCTGTGTGTGCTCTTCGGAGCTTCCTAGAGTAAGTCTCTAGGAAGTCCCAACCATGTCTACATTAACTTAAGACTGAAGGTTCCAGCTTTCCAGCCACTAGACATGAAAATAGGAATAGGCACACCTGGGCAGCTCAGTGGGTTGGCGTCTGACTCTTGTTCTAAGCTCAGATCTTGATCTCAGGGTTGTGAGGTCAAGCCCTGTGTTGGGCTCCGCCCTGGATGTGGAGCCCACTTAAAAAGAGAGAGAGAGAGAAAATAGGTATAACACGTGGCATATAGTGGTTGCTCAGTAAAAGTTTGGTGAATCAAGTCAAATGCATTGTTTCAGATAATAAATCTGGAAAACTCAACTTAAAAAAGAATGTTCCCACAGCATGGATGAACCGTGAGGACAAAACACTAGATGAAATAAGCCAGTCAGAAGACAAATACTGTTTGATTCCATTTATACAAGGTGTCTAGAACAGCAAACTCCTAGAAACAGAAAGCAGAGGGGTGGCTGTCAGGGGCTGGGGTGTGGGGAGGAAGGGGGTTGTTGTTCATGGTGGACAGTTTCAGATTTACAAGATGAAAACGTTCTGTAGATTCGTTTCATAATAACGTGAGCATACTTAACACTACTGAACTGTACGCTTCCACGTGGTTACGATGGGAAATCTCGTGTTATGTGTTTTTGCCACCAGTTAAAAGAAAAAAGAAGTTCTCTACATAATTACTTCAAAAACAAGAGAATAATAGCCTTAAAATGGATTTGAGAGAAGTCACCCGGTCACAACCTCCCCCCCCGGCAACAAGCAGGCTATTTCATTAGACATTGCAGAAAAAGGCAATAATTTCATACATTTTCATTCGTTTCAAGTATTGGTAATACTTGTCTTATCCAGTTTGTGGTTACCGTAAACTTCTATAATATGTATTTCTTTCTTCTCTGTCTCATTCCAAACTAATTCCAAACAGAACAAATGGTCTGCTTGATTGCACTGGAACATGAGTAAGCCCCAAATGGAAAAAGTTGCCTCCCTCCTTCCCATTTGTTTCACGGCTACTGTGGTTTGGATCTTCCCAGGTCTGGGAAGGAATAAGATCTGTTTTAGAATTCATATTCTGAACCCCAGAGAGAAGAGTCAGAAAACTTGCAGCCCCTCAAAGTGCAGCCAAAACTGCTCTGTGGCCCATTCAGCCTGGCTCCAGAGACTGGAGGGAAAGGAGGGAGAAAAGACCTCTTGCAGAAGTACTAACTGCCTAATGATTGTTCCAAAGAACCTCCATTTCTAATGACTGAGGTAGGGAAAAAGTGCCATGCCTTTTGTCAGACAAACTCTTACTTTCTGAGAATGATACAGAGGAACTTACTGATTTTTTAAAAGGGAGCATCTAAATAATGCAGGATTTAGAGCATTGTAACGAGACCTATTTAATGCAGTAGCCACTAAGACACATGTAATTTTTATGCACTTGAGATGTGGCGCCTCCAGACTGAGGTAGGTTTGATGTATAAAATACACACCAGATTTTGAAAACAATACAAAAATAAAAGTGTAAAATATCCTATTGATAACTTTCATATTGGTCACATGTTGAAATTATATTTTGTATATTTTGGGTTAAAGCAGGTTACCAAAATCAATTCAGCTTGTTTCTGTTTACTTTCTTAATATGGCTACTAAAAATTTTAAAGGACATATGTGGTTTGCATTATGTTCCTCTTAAACAGTGTGATGTAAGCTAGTCTGTGAAATTAAGGATTAAAGAGATAATTGAGGGACACCTGGGGGGCTCAGTTGGTTAAGCATCCAACTCTTGATCCTAGCTCAGGTCTTGGTCTCAGGGTTGTGAGTTCAAGTAGGGCATGGAGCCTACTTAAAAACAAAAAAAGGAATTAGTAAGATCATTGAAGATAAGGGTCTATAATGGTATGATAAAGTAATAACAATAGCCTTCATGACACATCTACTCTGTCTGACACTTGATTTATATGATTTTATTTAACCCTAATAGCATTACAAAGGGTAATTTTTATTAGTTCCATTTATTGAAAGGCTAAGTATCTTCCCCCAAAGTGCATGGTTTGCTAGTGGTAGAGCTGATTTTTAAATTTAGGTTTTCTGGCATCAAAACACAGGAGCTTTCCAGTCTGAAATGATGTCTCTTAAGCATTCTTTACCTCACTTTAAAGAGTATGCCCAAGAGGGCACCTGAGTGTCACAGTTGATACGGCATCTGACTCCTGATTTTGGCTCAGGTCCTGAGTCAGGGTCATGAGATTGAGCCCTGTATCAGGTTCCATGCTGGGCATGGAGTTTGCTTGAAATTCTTTCCTTCTCACTCTACCCCCCTCCCACTCTCTCTCTCTCTAAAATAAAATAAAATCTTTAAAAAATAAATGAGTAAAAAATACGCTCAAGAACATTAACATTTGGTGACTTGGAAAAAATAGGTATATTTTCCTGCTCAGTTCCTAACAACAGCTTCAAAGTTTTGATGAACTGAAAAATCAGGTATTATCTATTCATTCTTTTATTATTGACAAGCGGTGAATAGAAATATTGGTCCTTAAATTATAAAAACTAACAGAATTTAAGTTGGAAAAAAAATTACAAAATAAGATTCCATCTTCCCTAAACACAGAAGAAAAAGGGAATTTATTTGATGGGTGGGAAGTTAATATTGATTGAGTGCCCACTATTCCCATCAGGTGTCCCATAAGTTCATAATTCTTAACAGATCCAGATTGGAAAACATCTTCTTTTCCCCCACACCAGATGCTCCTCCTTCTTCATCTTAGGTGCTGTCACCTGAATCTTCACTGTCAAGTAAGCCAGAAACCTTGTTGTTTACTCTCATTTCCTTACCACCCCCCTTTCAATCTTGCTATAGCACACGGACATTCCTACTTTGCCTGAATAGTATAGGTTGTGCTTCCCAATGGTTGGGTTGTGCTGGTCCTTACTCGAGTAACCAGCAGGACATAGGCCCATATCTAGCCCACACAGAGTGCAATTTGGTTTTTGAAATTTTTGCAGCCAAATGGGTATAAAATTATAGCTCGTTGTTATGTCAGTTTGCTGAGTTATTCATGATGAGTTAGCTTTCTGAGTGTATTGTTCTATAAATTGCCTGTTAATAAACTTTGCCCATTTTTCTATTGAGATCACTGTCTTTTTCTTGTTGATTGGTTTGATTTGATTTCTTATTTATCTTTTATATTTTAGATAGGAAGCCCTTATCCAGTTGAAACATTGTAAAGGCTCTTCTCCCATTTTGAAGTATGTTTCTAACATTATCCATGTTCCCTTTGCATAACAGAAATCTTAACTTCGATGTACTCTCTAATCAATTTTATCCCGTATGTTTTTTTGGAAGTTTTTTCTTAAAAAGACCTCTACTGCATCAATATCAGATATATTTTTAAATAAATTTATCATGTACCTCAAAGACTGAACTGAAATTTTGGTGCAATTACATGCACTTACTACATAAATGTGGGGAGAGTTGATATCTTTAAATTTTAAGTCTTCTGAGTCAAGAACAAGGAAGGTGCCTCATTTACTTGGATTTTTCTGTCCTTTATTAGAGTGTTTAAGTTTTCTCAAGGAGGTTATATGTATTCTTGGTTAATTACACAAGATTCTTCAGTTGTTGCTACGTGAATAGTATCTTGCTTTTTAAAAATAACATTTTCTAGTTGTTTGCTATTGGAAATGCTCTCATAATTTGATCATATACCTATCAAGTTCTTACTGTCTACTTGTTGATGCTATTGGCTATTCTAAATAGGTAAGAATATCACCTGCAAAAAACTGATAGTTATGCTTCTTTCCAATTCTTTTCTTTCTTTCCTTCAGCATTGGCCAGGGCTTCCAATATTATAGTGTTGGTTGTAATATGTAGTGGTTTCTGACAATATTTCTCTTGTTTCAGTCTTTTTTTTTTAAGAATAATTTCTTTTTTTTTTTTAAAGATTTTATTTATTCATTTGACAGAGAGAGGGATCACAAGTAGGCAGAGAAGCAGGCAGAGAGAGAGGGGGAAGCAGGCTCCCCGCTGAGCAGAGAACCCGATGTGGGGCTCGATCCCAGGACCCTGAGATCATGACCTGAGCTGAAGGCAGAGGCTTTAACCCACTGAGCCACCCAGGCGCCCCTCTCTTGTTTCAGTCTTAGCAGGAATGCCCTTAAAATTTTTCCATTAAGGAAAAATGGTCTTGGAATATAACCATCATCCATTTAAGGGAATTAACGAAATCATTTTCTACTCTTAGTTTGCTAAGAGTTTTTATCATAAATAAGTAAAGACTTTGTTGAATGCTTTTTCTGCATCAGTTGAAATTATAATGAGTTTTAAAATTTTAATTTATTAATTTTCTGTATTATGTTGGCAGAATACCTAATGATGAACCATTAATTAGCCAGGCTGTATTATTTTGAAGCATACTGTTGGGATCAATTAGCTAATATTTGAGAAGATTTTTCATCTACTTGCATCAGAGAAAGGGGTATAGTTTTCTTTCCATTTATACCGAGTTCATCTCATTATACCATTTTTATGAAATGAGCCTGCAGCTTTTTGTTCTTGTCTATTCTGGAATAACTTATAGTACAGATAAAAATTTATTGTTCCTCAAGACTTTGCTACAACTCACCTGACAAACCATTTGGGTGTACACATTTTTGGGAGGGAAAGTTGTCAATTGTAATTTAGTCTCTTTAAAATTTATTGGTCTCTTCCAGTTCTCTGTTTCTTACGTCACTTTTAGCATTGAATATTTTTTCCATTTTGTCTAGGTTTTCAAATTTTTAGTTCATAAAACTGGTAGTGTTTTAGTTTTTTTTAAATGTTAGCTACGGCTAGATTTCAAACAATATAGAAAAGTTGAAAGAAGAAATTGAAAAACTCACTTCAAATGACCCAGAGGTAATTATAATGTAAACAACTCAGAGTATATAGATATAACTTTTATAGCAGACATTTTTCTGTATGTGCAGTTATAATATCACATAGTACTCGATATTATTACAATAGATACGGATAGAAGAATCACATACATGTAAAGACAGAAGCATGGATGCCTGAACAGCTAAATGATGAATAGATAGATACCCCTGCATATATTTCTATTATAATCCATAACAGAAAAGCTTTTTTACATTTATTGATTACAAATACATCTTTCCCCAGGATTCTGTTTATCAAATGCATGAATGGAGAAATGAACAAATGTGTAATGCTATGTGCAAACATTGTTCTAGGAGCCACATACATTTTGTTTATATGATCCTCCCCAGACCCTTGCAAGGAAGATAGTATCATCCTTATTTTACAGTTGAAGAAACCGGAACTGGAGACAAGCAACTCACCCAGGGTTTAACAAGTGACAAGTGACTGGCAGGATTCTGGCATCAGACAGACCTCTGATACCCGCTCCATTTCCACTGTACCACACTGATCATCGGAATAGCCCAGAATAAGGGAAAGACAAACATGCAAAAGGGCTAAAAGAAATACCAAGAACCTGCAGTTCCTCTTTTGAACAAGTGTTTATTAAGTTCCTCCTAGACACCAAGCCTTGGGATAGGGACTTTGTTTCAGCGACTCATAAACAGGGCTCCCATCTTTTTTCCCCCACTGAGTGAACAGTGAAGCACTTCAGTTCTGCTCTGGAGTCGGGGGAGTGGGTTGAAAGGGAGACATATGAGAAAAGACATGGTTCCCAATGGTTTCCTATGTAAAGACAGGGAAGAAGAAGGTAGGCAATTGGGGGGAGGGAGAGACAGTGCCCTGCATCCACAGCGATGAGCAGATGAAAGGGCACTGGAGGGGGCAAGAGCCAAGCGGCATCCCTGCCTCATCTTCTTTCTAGAATGGTACCCAGTTAGGTCCACCAATTAGGAAAAAAGCTTTCTCTGGGCTGACCAGTTAGAAGCGTCCTTTTCCCTGCTGCCTTTGCCAGGGCAAAATTACACCGCCCCCTGCCTCCTGGGAAGAAGCTTCCCTGAAAGCCGTCCTCGTCATTGCTCACTTTATTAAGGCACTTTAACGATCATTAGAACAGATGACAGTCAGCTTCATGGTATATCTATCATTTAAGATGAACAAATATGTCAACAGAATTATAACCCAGTTGGGGGAGGTGGACAGGAGAGCTCATTTTCTGGTGATTGGCATATCACCAAAACCCCCAATTAAGAATTTCAGATTTCTTAACATTATTTTAAAATATCACCAATTCTCTTTTTAAAAAGTATGTGTTCTGGAGGAAGGTGTATTAAAAAAAATTGGGGTGGTGGAGCTTATTCACGTCTTTTTTTTAAGTCAAATTTTTTGTTGAAGTTTAAAACAGACACACAGGAACGTACACAAATTATAAGCATACAGGTCAGTAAATTTTCACAAAATGAGTAGATCCCAATAGCCAGCACCCAAGTCAAGAAACAGAATTAGTGCTAGCTTCCCAGAAACCCCTTCATGTTTTCTAGGAAGTCACGACTGGCTATCTGCAGACAACCACTGCTCTGACTTCTCATGCCCCAGGCTTGCTTTGTCACAAACCCACATTTATAAACTCTGTAAATGGAACCGTTCAATGTGTACTCTTTCCTGTCTGGCTTCTTTCCCTCAACCATATATTTAAGAGATTGATACATGTGGTTGCCAATAGTGAGAGTTCATTCATTCTCTCTGCTGTATAGTATGCCCTTGTAGGCATACACCAAAAACTGCTGAATTCGTTCTACTATTGACGGACGTTTGGGTCATTTCCAGTTTGGAGCTAATGTAAATGGTTGCCAGCCGTTTTTAACGTTGATGGTTGTTAACACACTCCTGCCAAAAGTCACACCAGATGTGAATGTGAAATTCAAAGACCGATAAATTGCTCTGGCTATCGGAAGCGAAAACAACTGCAAAAGAGCTTTTTTTCTGCTTGGAAAATTTAAAGATATGGTTACTGTATAAGGCAATTATATGCAATTCACTGCCCAATGCTAGGAGTCGCAGGCCAGTGAGAAGCAAACGAGGCTTGGTGAATTTGCAGATAAAGAATATGGGTCTATGTGGTCCCAGCAATAGCTGGCTATTTTTACCCTCTGCCTTTAGCAAATCTTAATAAGTTTTTCCTGCTATGGCAATGTGACACTCCTAGGATTTAACATAACACCGTGATGATGGACTTAAAACTCTGTGAGGTAGGTGGCAAGTGGCATTGCTCCCATTTCCCAGAAAAGGGAGTTTCAGCAAATCACTGTATCTCCCCCTCATGCCATTCACGACAGCGAGTCGGCACCAGCATCAGACTGTGAGCTGAGAGCTGTCTCCATCGGTCCTCCCCACCGGCAGCCCGGCACGACGTCCCTCACGGTGCCTGCGAGGCCGTGGGAGGAGCCACAGCCTTGAGGTGGGAGGAATTCTATTAATACTTTCGATTTTTATAGTACTCTGCCTCTAGAGCACTTTGAACATCCTTTCAGAATTGCTGGCCAACGTTTGTGACTCACTCCTACGCCAGAACTGCAGAAACATTGTTTTGGAGATGGGCTTTCGTAGGGCTCTGGCAGCCACTTCCGGGCTCCTTAGAGGGGGCGATATCTCGTCTCTGGTTATTATGTTTAGGGTTCAAAAAACTGATGGGCCAGTCAAGGGGTAATTACCTTTTCTCCCCTGAACATCACCCACATCCCCGCTCTTAGACTTTCTGGGTGTCTTCACCTTTCTCTCTGTGTCATGGGTTCCTTTGGCTGTCTGGTGAAGCCTGTGGACTCCTTCCCAGAGCAATGTTTTAAATAAAATGCTGGGGACTGCAAAGGCAACCAAGTTTATCGAAATGCAGTTATCTAAATAATAAAAAAGCAAAATAAACCAAATTTGTGATAGAGTAATGTACATGCTTTCTTATTAAATATAACACAATCTAGAGGTAGGAAAAAATTAACATTGCATATTTAATGACATTTACAACTGTAATGTAATATTAAAATATTTTCATTTCTTTTTTAAAAATATTTTCATTTCTATTGGTGACAAAGTCATACATACTAATACTTCTGTGGTTTGTTGTCCATATTTAGAGTTGAAGGAAATTTTGAATTTCCATTAAAGGTTCTCATCTAAATTCATAGCCCCCCTGAATGCTATGACACCCCCTTGAATTTTATTGCCACTTCCATGCCCCTGAGATGGCGCTTACGCTGGACACACATGTTTATACAACATTAGCTGTCTGGGACCCACCAGCCCCTTTCCAGAAAGTTAGACTCTGAGCCAGTCCTACTTGAGCCGGTGACTATGATTGCCAGACTTGGCTAGTACAGCCAAACAAGAATTGACCTTGAATTTAATTGCTGCCTACTCTTGTCAGTTCCCAGCATGACAGGCTGAGAGACAGGCTTTCTTTTAAATGATGTGCTTACTCTTTGGAAACTATCAGGGAAGTTGAGATGATATCCAGGAATTGTTAATTTTAAGTTGGTGCTAATCAAGTTGATGAAGCTAAGAAAGAAAATGTTCATATGTTTTAGAGATACATATGGAAGTTCATAGCGATAAGTAACACATCTGAGATTTGTGATTAAAATGTTTAAATTACTCTGGGTAAAGGGGGGAAATGAAAGAAACAAGAGTGGTAAAAACTTGAAAATTCAGAACTCTGGGTGATGGTTGTATGGAGGTTAGACTACTTTCTCTACTTGAGTGTAGGTTTAGGATTTATAATTATTAAAATCCTTAAAAAATAGTTTTTGGACCAGGATATTACATAAAGAATGCTTTTTTATAGTGCCGGTTGGCTTTTTTACAACACTTATTATTTATTTTATGCATGATATAACTCAATTGTACTGTCTCTTATACATGCAAGTTTTTTTTTTTAAGATTTTATTTATTTAGGGACGCCTGGGTGGCTCAGTTGGTTAAGCAGCTGCCTTCAGCTCAGGTCATGATCCCAGGGTCCTGGGCCTCCTTGCTCAGCAGGGAGCCTGCTTCACCCTCTGCCTCTCTGCCTGCTTGTGTTCTCTCTCTCTCTCATAAATAAATAAAATATTAAAAAAAAAAGATTTTATTTATTTATTTGGCAGAGAGAGATCTCAAGTAGGCAGAGAGGCAGGCAGAGAGAGAGGGGGAAGGAGGCTCCCTGCTAAGCAGAGAGCCCGATGCAGGGCTCAATGCCAGGACCCTGGGATCATGACCTGAGCTGAAGGCAGAGGCTTTAACCCACTGGGCCACCCAGGCGACCCTACACACAAGTTTTAAAGCTGGTTTCATTCATCCCTTTTACCAGTTGTTGGGCATGGTCTTGCTCTCCAAGAGTATATATTCAAGTTGGGAAGAGACCATGTATTTACATGGAACCACAGTTGACAGAGTATGGTGTAAACGCCAAAACATAATAAAGATGGAAAATGTGAGAGGAGTTCAGAAAGTGGAGATCTCTAAGGGCTGGTGGCTTCAAGTCGATCGTAGTTGCCTATGGGTCTCAGAAATTTGGGTTTGTTGCCTCTTGCTGGTTTTTCTTTTCTTTTTTTAAGATTTTATTATTTATTTGAGAGAGAGTGAGAGTGAGAGAGATCACAGAGGGAGAGGAAGAAGCAGGCTCCCCACTGAGCAGAGAGATGGATGTGGGGCTCCATCCTAGGACCCCAAGATCATCACTTGAGTCGATGGCAGACACTCAACCGACTGGGCCACCCAGGCACCCCTAGGCTTCTTTCTTTGCACTCATTTGTCTAACACTGGTATTCCCTCTGAATTCCTAAAGCTTGTAAGCAAGCTTGCTTACAAGCAAGCTTACATTTTGCTCCCCATATCTACCTGTCCCCTTTCCCTTAAAGGCCATGTTTGACACATTCTGAGTCTCCATGGATGTGCGCCCTTCTGGTTGGGACTGCTCTGTTTCACCTTTCTATCCCAGATGGCGAATTACAGCCCAGATGCTAAGTCTCTCCACGAACATTCTTACCCATTCAACATAGAGTGGTCCTTGACATGGTATGTATGGTGGGAATAGTCTCCAGACAGGCAGCCAGAGGACTACTCTGTCAGAACCCAATCACTGTCTCAGAGGAGAGCCCCTTCTTGCCAAGTTCTGGGGAGGTGGATTCTGACCTGCAAGAAAGCTTCATAGACATCTGCCACGAGAGGACAA
Organism: Procyon lotor; assembly: GCA_028646535.1. NCBI lineage: Eukaryota > Metazoa > Chordata > Mammalia > Carnivora > Procyonidae > Procyon > Procyon lotor. Next base: position 119,951,114 of record CM053605.1, on the reverse strand, counting down.
TGAAAGCGAAGAGGTGGATGCCTCAGTAAAACAGTGGAGCCCAACTGGGAGAGCTCCTGGGGCCCTCAGAATGGACTAGAAATGAACTCTCAGAGCAGGAGGGGAAAAAAAATTACTAGAAGGTATTAAAGAAAACCTAAATCCTGGATGATCTAAATAAAAAAAATTAATTTAAATTTAAAAGTTTTTTCACATTGCTTAGATCATTTAAACCAAAACAAGTTCTTCTTTCTCTTTTTTTTTTATCTTCATTAATTCGCATTCTAAATTGTCTGAGGCATTGTGGCCAGGTTACTTGGCCAGTCTGCATTGGCAAGGAAAGAAGGGGCATTGCCCACATTCCTGTGCGGCCATTCACACAGAAGCTGGAGGCTGCCATGATTACAGGAGCCTTTTGATCCTTTTAGGACTTCTTTCATGGTTTACAATCACAATTTTGAGGTAAAAGAGAAAATGTGAAACCCATGGTACTTAAGGGAGGTAGGATTCAAGGAATCTGTCTAGGACATGCCCCCTGACTGACGGATGTGCAAACCTTCAACCCAAGTGGGTCATCTTTCTCTGGGACCTGTCTTCCTGGTCTCCATATTGTGCTCCAAACCTTCCTGGGTAAGGGAGCTCTATAAGAGACTTGGATCTGTAAGACTTAATTTTTTTCCACCTCTCACCCTTAAGGGGATAAAAGAACAAATGCTCTAACAACAATGACTGCATGACTGCTGCTCTTCTGTGTGTAGGGCAGAAGCCTCTCAAAGGAAAAGTCATCAGGGTGACCTTGATTTATGAAAGTATCTTAGAAGGTTACCCTGATGGGATGGTGGGAAGGGGGAAGCTAGCTCTTACTGAGGAAAAGGACTATATTGTCGGGAGACACATGGATCCTTGGGTTACATATGAAACAGAATCACATTTCTCTGCTTTGGTTGAAAACGCCCTACATATATGTGCACATGTATACAAACACAATCATTCTTATTTCCTGGCTTCCCTAAAGTTCTATTTATCTACCATTATAGCAATTATCACATTATACTATGTTGTTTCTGATATACTTGAATGTTTTTATAATTAAACTTGTGAACTTTTTCTTTGTAGCTTTTTACCTATAAAATACCGACATGTGTTAAGAAGTGTTTGTTGAATGACTATTTGGATAAACGGCTACTATACATATTTGTTAACAAGATGGAACTCTCACTCAGCAGAATCAAGCCTCCTTTAGTTTCAAGGACCTGATGTCAAATTTGTTCCTACCTCTGTGCTTGTCCCTGAACCACTTAGAGGAATCCTGGACTTCGGGAAGCATTAGTTCTGAGATGACCCGCGCTGGAATCCACAACCCTTCTCTATGTGCTGCTGTAGCCTCTGGCAGCGGAGCACGTGTGGACAGGCTGGTGTTGGCATGTCACTCTCCCGGGGCCTGGCAGAGCTGACTTGCTGCACTGCCCACTATAGGGATCAGCTTATCTCCAAGAGCAGCAATGACCTGGTGAGTAAAAGAAGTGGGCAGGCCTGGCTTTTGAGTCATTTGGCAAGTGCGTGGAAACTGATCCTTCCTGCAGCCCCCCATGTTGACTTCCTCTTTCCTGTCACAGCATCCAAAATTTTCTCACCATTAGTTATTTATGCTTTGGGGTATTTCAGAGCTCTTAATTAGTAACTGATTTCTTAACTTGGTATCCGTGTAGGATTTTGGAATGGTGGGGGATGTGGAGATAGGTGAGGAAGACAGAGAAAAAGAAAAGAGAGCGAGAGCGAGAGCGAGAGAGAGAGAGAGAGAGAGAGAGAGATTTCTTCCCCCTCCCAGTAGTTGTGGGTATAGGATAATACTTCCTAGAATATCCTCAATCCTTCCAAAATTGTCCAGACAATATTGAGAAGTGGTATGTGTTGGTGGGGGTACTGGGGGGCAGAGGACTCACCACACAAATTCTTAAACACGTTTTCTGTCCCAGCCACAGAGCACTTGAAAACTCAAGGACATGAGAGAAATGAGAGAGAAGGAGAAGGGATTGCAGTGTTGATGTGCCCCGAGTACACACTTCCAGACTCTCCTCACCATCCAAGTAAGAACTGAAGGAGAATCTTTTTTGAGGTGAAGGCTAAGAACTTAAAAGGAAACAGAGGACTGTATTTTTCTGATCCCAAACTGGAATGTTGGAATGCTGGTTCAGACACATCTATAAATATCTTTATCTGTGAAGTCTTTTTTTTTTAAAAGATTTATTTATTTGAGAGAGAGAAAGAGCGCACGTGCATGCATGCTTGTGGGGGTGGGTGGGAAGGGGAAGAGGGTGAGAACTTCAAGCAGACTCCCCAAAGAGGGCAGAGCCCACCGTGGGCTCACTCGCAAGACCCTGAGATTATGACCTGAGCTAACACCAAGCGTCAGATGCCCAACCGAGCACCCCAAGTGCCCCTATCTGCAAAGTCTTAAAAAAAGGACAATAAATTTAGTTTACATGTAATAAATCACCTTTATTGACTAGTAGATTTAATTGTATTGACAATGGAGTCAGTGGAGTCAGTGGAGTCCAGCAGAGGACTGTCACCGTGGTCATCCACTCTGCCATTCCTGCAGCTGCTGCTCTGACCACCTAGACTTTCTCCCAGGGCACAGGCCAGCCCCCCCAATCTGCATTTCATTTGCCTCCCTTGCAGAACCAGCTTGAACCAGGGATTTGTTGTGCTTGCTTATCTCATTGTAAGTAAATGTTCCCTTTTGTGCCCATTTTTGTATTTGTGACTTCGTGTTCCTTTTCATCAAGAGGGCCCCCATTTTATGTAAGTTTCAATCCCCACACAGTTGGGTCTGCCCTTTTATACATCTACTAATGCAGTGCACATTACATAGGAAATCTCAATTCACGAGTGTCTTGATAACTCTTGTTCTTGGTTAACCAGAATGTTCTCTACATAATGCTCTCAGAGACAAGGAATGAAATTAGAAGGAAAAAGCAGATGGTAGGGATTTCTAGTTTTAGAAATGTAGCAAGTGTCCTACCTGATTCCCAATCTTTTCTCCACCTGTAGGCACAGAAGTGCCTGGTAACATCTAACACTTAACTAGTGTTTATTGGGAGCTGGGCACCTTTTGAGTGCTCTGGAGCACGCACCCTTTGAGGTGTGTACCCTAACTATACTCACTTATAGATAAGGAAACTGAGGCACAGAGAAGTTCAGCAAATTCCCCAAGTTTACACCTAATATACAAGGAACACTTGGGAGCTGACCAGGCCACCAGGTCCAGAATCCACGGGCCTCAGCTCTAAGCTAGATCACTTTTATATTTGAAATTATTACTCAGTATCACAGACACAAAATCTTTACTTTGTTTTCAATCAGTCACACAGAACCATGCACTGCACCCTCAAATTGAATTGGGTAGGCACCGTGGGACACACAGTCCTCCTGTTAGTCCCCAGAGAGTAAGTGAAGAAACCGAGGTCACACAGCTACTAAGTAGCAGAGCAAGAATTTAAACCCAGGTCGGCCTGGCTCCAAAGGCCACGAACAGGAACACGAGACTCTACCGTCAATTCCAACACCTTACATGGAGATTTCTTAACCTGAAGTGACAGCGAAATTCCAACAATTCCTGAGGAGTTCTCTGAGGCTAGATTGATAAATTAAAAATCTCCCTCTTTGCATTTGGTTGTTTATCCCTCTCACATTTGGTTATTTATTGGTCCCTTTTAGTGCCATTTAAAAGAAATGAGGTAGAAACTACTGTTAGCTCATTTTCCAAATGGAAGAAACTGAGACATAGAGACGTTAAGTCACTTGTTGGGATTCATTCCCCGGAGCCCGGTCCTGGAAACTTCTGCTTTCACCACTATATACCCCTGCAGAATCTCTGTCTGAGTCTACCAGAATAGCTGGTGGCTTTCACTTTTTTTAAGTGGCTTTTACTTTGTGGAGTAGGTGTATCAGATCTCTGTGCCACTATAAAATGCAAAAGCATCCAGGTCTTTGTCTCCAAGGTAATAAAATCACAAATGATTCCTGTTCAAAATGAAGCTTATAATAATTTGTTGCCAGTGGGCTGCGTGCATTTCTTTCATTTTAACAACATGTACTTCTCTCTTCATCAGAAACATTAGGTCACAAAAGCCAATCTCATCTACATCTTTACAACGTTGTTTATCATCTTTTAGCAGGCAGGAGATAGACTGGTAATGAACCAGCCAAATTGGATCCCAGGGAGGATTTGTACCGACTTAGAATACTTTCAGAATCCATTCAGAATGCCTCTGATTTTTCATTAAACCCTCTGAAGCCATTTATTTTGGGGCCAGCTTTTCAGGGATAGGACATCAATTGTGTGCCAGTTATTGGGAATTATAACACAGCTGATGAAGTGTGACAGCAGAGTCCATTGGATTTGCAGTAGATTACAGGAGGGTATTATCGAAGTCAGCGGCTATTAAACTGAAAATGTTTCTGAGCTAAGAGAGCATGAAAATAAGGAAATAGATTCTATCCTGTCATCTGACCTCCCTCCTGTGGTCTCTGGGTTAAGCTTGAGTTTCCGCTCCCACAATTCCTTTTATCTGCCCCTGCACTCCTTTTTTCATTTTTTTCACATCTACTCCCACCCACTCCCCTTCTCCCTCAAGCAGATATCATATAGAACTAAGAACAGGGAGGGAAGATAGATCAATGCCTGTGGCTCTGCCGTGGTGGGCGGTAAATGCAGTCACACCAGACTCAGGTACGGTCAGAAAAGGGAAGGTGGCATGTGATCTGATAAGGTTTTAGCAGAACCATAAAATGCAAAATAGCTCACAAACCACGAATCATGGTCCCGTTATACTCACAGCTGTATCCATTTGAAGGTATCCCAGGTCAGCCTGTCCCTTCCCACAGTACACAGAATATGCTCAAGAGAAGCTCGTGGGAGGGGCAGTGGTGAAGTGTTTCAGCCTTTTTGGTGATATCATCTAAAATCAACCATGTAAGGGCGCCTGGGTGGCTCAGTCGGTTAAGCATCTGCCTTCAGCTCAGGTCATGATCTCAGAGTTCTGGGATTGAGCCCCACTTCCAGCTGCCGGCTCGGCTCGGCAGGGATTTTCCTCCCTCTGCCCCTCCCCCCACGTGTGTGTGTGTGTGTGTGTGTGTGTGTGTGTGTGTGTGTGCGCATGCGCGCGCGTGCAAACTCAAGCTCTCAAATAAATAAAATCTTTAAAATAAAATAAAATTAACAATGTACATACTTTGTGATCCAACCAACATTTTCTGATTCTGTCCTAAGAGGAAAGAAAAAAAAAATGCCCAAGTCTGTAAGGATATACGTGTTTATTGTAGCATAATATTTGGTGGTTAATATCCAGTGGCAGACAATTCACATTTCCTGCAACAGAGAAAAGCTAAAGAAAACATGGAAATTATACTATGGAATGTTATGCAGCTGTTAAAAGGAATAAGTTAGCTCCATATACACGAACCTGGAAGGATGTCCACATAGATCAATAAGTTAAAAAAAAAGTTGGTTGCAGCCTAATGCCCACAATACTGTATGACCAAACTTTACATCAGCAGGGCTTAGTTTCTCCAGAAAGAGTATCATCATGAAAATATCATCTGTGAATTTGAGGTAGGCTCATTAGTTTATCATAATGCAGAAGAAGTTTGAATCCTAACATGGGTTGGTTTTAATCTAGCTAGGGAAATGGGCTTAATAATATGTATATGCCCTGCCCACGTTTTTATTCCCCAGGTAATCCTCATGCAGTAAAAATATCTTTTATCCTCCAGAGAAATCCCTTAAAGTGGAGTTCCAGTGGAGCGTTAGGTTGAGGTGTAAGATAAAAGAAAGGATTTTATATATGCTTTTTCAAAATATGGACCCCCTATGTCTTACCATAGACCTCTTGAGTTTGAATTTCCTGAAGGTTGGAGATAGGAGATAGAGAGGAAGGCCAGATGTGTAAAAGTACTCCGGTGATCTCATTACTTTTTCCTCCATTTTTGATACAATTGAAAATAAAGTCTTAAAGTACATGCCCTGCTTCAATGATTGAGGCAGGTGTAATGATGTTAATGACAATAGTATTTACAATATGCCAGACATTGATCAAAGGGTATTAGTATAAACGAATTCATTAATTCTCACAACCCGCAAGGAAGGTGTTCACTATTATTATACCCATTTTATAGATGAGAATGGACAGAATCATGCCCATGATTACAGAGTAAGTTTAGTGGTGGAGCTGGGGTTTAAAACCCAGGAAGTCTAGTTTCAGAGTCTAAATGAAGAGATTTGAGCCACACTAATGAAATAGGTCAGGCTCATGAGCTCAATGAAACATTTAAACATTTTCGATTGAGCCCATTTCTCATTTATCTTGTCCCTTGGATGAAATCTAAAGAGTTGTTCAATTTCTCAGAACTCACCTACTGCCATACTCCTCATCACTGAACTGCCTTTACCCATTGAATTGTTGTGGGTCTGGAGAAATGATTCTGAGAAAATATGCCTTTATCATTTTTCTTTCTCTCTTTCTTCCCTCAGTTCCTCCTCTGCCATGGAAATAGTTTCCTTTCATTAAGTAGAGAACTATACTAAATCTTCCATTAGAAGTCGGTGCAAAAATGGGCTGAAACCTCGTTATGTCTAGTTCTTTACCATGTTCCTAACAGGTGTCACTTTCTAGACCTGTCTTTAAAATTAATCTGTAAGTACTGGCTTGCCTCTGAAATCACTTGCTTAGGGGAGGAGAAGGTGAAGGAGACAGGCATATCAATGTTCTCTTCTCAGCTTGTTCTCAGCCTAAAATGTGGAAATTGAGTCTTTCTTACCTTCAAGAATTATGATGCTGTGGGAAGAAAAATGTAAAAATTAAGGTCAGTTCTGTCACTTTTGAACAGTGTGTACTCTGCCAAGTCATGTAAGTTTCTGAACCTTAGTTTCATCATTTGTAAAATAGGACTAATAATTGCTGCTTTACTTACTTCATAAGGTTGTTGTGTTGATCTATATAAGAACCAGATCTTCTGGCTTCATGCCCATTGGTGTCCATCCATGCATCCCCCTTCCCTCCATCCATCACCCTTCATTTCTTCATTCATTCATTCAAAGTTTACTATAGCTCCTGAGAGTTAGCTAAGTAAAAAATATCTGTTAGGAGGTTTCGGGAAGAAAAGGAGAGGTGAACCTCATATTGGGAAAGGGGATTGAAGGCAGAAACAATGAGGCGATTAAGAAATAGAATGAGCAGGGACTTACAATAGCCAATGATCCCACATTCTAATATTTTGCATGCTATTCAATTCCTCTGAGGGCAATCATTGTATGTAGCACAAAAGGAATTAGTTCTCAAGGTTTCCTTAAGACAGAGCCATCTTTACTTTATCCAAGCCAGAGTCCTTAGCTGGCATCTTCTATCTTACTTTCTCCCTAGGTCCCCCTGTTAAGTACAATAACTAGTGAGCACAAGTGGACAAGGCTTACAAGTCAGGCCTGCTCCTCAGTCCCAGCCATAGGAAAAGGTACCTGTGGGATGCTTTAAATCCCTGTCTGATATAAAAATAAACCTCAGGTATTACACAATGTATATAAAGTAGAGATTCTACATGACCCAGAAAGATTCAAAGGAAACTAATGTAATGTACGTCAGTATAATGGACATATATTAACAATACTTTGAATTTATAATCTTTTTCCATGCATGTTAGATTTATCTTTGAAGTACCTTGAAAAAGTAAAAATAGAGAATAGGAAACATTACTACACTGGCTCGGTTTTATAAATAAAGTAACAGAGACTGGAAGAAACATGTGGCAGATTACACAATAAAATCAGCAGATGAGCAAGAACTACATTTGGGGTTTCTTGGATTCCAGGGCAGAATTGACTTCTCCAACTGAGGTGATTACTGAACACAATGAGTTTTCAAATTATGGAGGACTTAACTTCTGACAATACTGCTATAGTTCAAGAAATAACTCATTCATTTATTAATCTCACACACTTAACTGGGGTAAAGGAATGAAAAGTGTCTGGCGATGAGGCTGGGGCAGGAGGCCCGAATCTCTATTGCCTTGGAAAGCAACTTTCAACCTCAGGCGTTTATCCTGAGGGCAATGGGAAATCACAGAAGGGTTTTTTGCAGGGCAGTGTCCTGACTATTTAACATCAATCCCTGTGAGCCCCGGGGTGCCTGACAATAAAGGGCAAATCTTGGAGCAGGAAATCCAGGCAGAATTATGGCGATAAGAAGCACAGAAGAGAAAGGTGGTGGCAGTTGTACGAAGCAAAGTGACTGGATCATATGAAAACGTGAGAACCAAGCTGTCCTTTCCCCAGATCCTTCTGATCTCGAAATTCTCCTTCTAGGATGACTGCAACTGTGTTTCTGGTAGGAAAATCATCCCTGCTCCTTCCCCAGCCTTCCCTAGCTCCCAGTAGGGCCTAGAACATTCAGGAACGACAGAGGAAGCAGAAGGCCGGGTCCCCTGGGTCTTAATTACAACCACCAATTGCCCAGACACCCGGATTCCAGAGCCGGAGGGCCATCTGAAGCCACTTGCACCACTTTCTGACTTTGCCAGCAGCCTGCTGTCCTCGCTAACGAGATTTCACCAGTGTCCTCGCACGGAGGCCAGGCCTCTCAGCGCTAGTTGCGAGCGCCTGGGTATTTGATAAAACCCCACAGACGAAAAGAAAAAAAAAAAACCCACCACAGAGGGAGGCTCAGGGAACGCTCCGCAGCAATAAAAAGCGCGACGAGCCCCGGACCGCTCGCCCTCCCACAAAGCCGAGCGCGGCCTTGGGACAGCCCCGCCTCTCCGCCTCCCGCAGTCCTATTGGCCTATGCTCCTGCCACTCAATCGAGCGCCCGCCCCCTGGGTCCGGCCTGGAGGCGGGGTCCGGAGTCTCCCCGGCGTTGGCGTCTCCGGGTGGCTCTTCCAGGTGCTTCTTGGTACTTAGAATACTAGTTCCGATTCCTTCCGATGTTTCACGGCCTACAGCTGACTTGCACAAACTCTGTCTCTTGGGATTCTGACCCTGTCGAGATGACACAGCAGAGCTATGTCAGCTTTACAGGCAGGAGAAGTAAGGGTCACAGAGGTTCAGTGACTCCCTTAGAAGCACGTGCTCGGATTTTAACAATGGTTCCGGGGAGAACCGCGTTTTCGGCTTGGTAACATTGGCTCCGTGGTTTTCTGAACTTATTTCCTCATCAGCGAAGTGGGGAAAATAATAGCCACCTTGTGAAACTGGTGGGAAGATTACGTAAAACAGCAGGAGAAGAATCTAGCACAAGGACTGGCTTGTAGTAGGTTGTTCGTGAATACAGTATATGTGTAGCCTCAAAAAGTCCCAGGTCTTCTGACTTCCAGTATGGGACACTTCCAGCTAAACCATCTCGGGTCCAGAGATCTCAGAGGGTTCAGGGAAATATTCAGGGGGTTCAGTGAGTTCTCATGTAGGAGAAACACCGCAGGAAAACACTCCTCTGGGGCAAATACTCAAGTTATTTTTACTACTGCTATCAATAATATTAGAATTATATTTTTGTCAGCTTTTGCCAGACATTGTTCTAAGTGCTGTATGTTTAGTCTTCACAATGACCTGCGGGTTACATCCTATGAAAATTCTCACTTTGTAGATGAGAAACTGAGGCATAGAAAAGTTAAATAACATACTCATGTTTAAAAAGATAAAAATTGTCAGAGCTGAGGTTTGTACCCAACCCATCTAGTTCATAAAGGCACACATATTAATATTTGTGCTTTCTGCTTATATATGACAAAATGGGTTTTTGACAAGAGCTCTCTTTGATAATGAATACTTTTGTCATCATCTGCAAGATGCCTCTGACTTTCTTAAAATTCCTGAAGGGCAGGAAGAAGAAAATAAAAGAGAGAGGAAACCTAGCCCTTAACTGTGAACAGACTACATATGGACTGATGATTAGAAACCCAAGTCCAGGCTCTATGTTTGGAATTCTGTTGTAGCTGAGCGCTTTGGACTGTCACATCCCTTGTCGTCTCCATGGAGGTGCCCACTATGGAAGAACGTCTGAATGACCTGGTTGGAATGGAATGTAGCAGTCCTCTTATCTGACCACATAGATACCTGCCAGGAGAGGAATGCCTCACTTCCTCATGATAATTTTGAAGACTTTCTGAGAAGGTGATAATATTATCCAATTACCTCACAATCACAAGATGTACTTCAGTGACTGCAAACTCTGTGTGCCTCTTTCAGCAAGTGTCACAGAACAAGGAAAAGGAAAGATTGAGAGGAAGGTGGGACCTGGTAGCTGAGAGGAGATCAAGGACTCAAACTGAAGGTTAAATCCCGTGAGATGGGAGCCAGGATTTATTTGTCTGGAGAACAAAAAAGGATAATACCTATAGGGGAAAGCAGCAAACAATTCTCCCAGGGAACCAGGTCAGAGTTTTTGCTAAAGTGACAAGCTATAGCTATGGTGACCTTGAACAACACAGTAACCTTCTGTTTGTCCAAACCAGTCTTGACTCTTGCCTAATGAAAATACCAATGGTCTTGGGCTTCACCCCTCTCATCTGGCTTCTTCTCCTCCACCTTTCTGGTAAACCTGGGCAATAGGAAGCATGAAGAGGGAGCTGAATGGAGGGTGAGTTTTGACGATGATATTAGATGACATTTGAACCTGATTTAGAGAATCCTGTGTTCCCATCTCCTCTTCTGTCCAGGCCTTTTTGTGGGGACAAAAATCACCCATCTCTGCGGCTGGGAAACAGAGGTAGACGACATCTGACAGATAGGGGTGGTGCTGGGTGTTGGGTCTCAAGTGCTCTGTCAACATGCTGAGATGACATTCTGAGTGACCAGAAAAAATGCAGTCTCCGTTAAGGAGGGAAATCTAGGGCAATCCTGGTAGAGAAATATTGGTTGTTAGATTTTAGCAGCGTAATTACCCCAGAGACAGGAGGTGAGGCAAGATGCTGGGAGCTAATGACACCATTTGCTTGGAAAATGGAGTAAGGGTGGCATGAGCAATAAAGTCTTAGAGGCTGTGAAGTAGACAGTTCAGAGGACAGCTCAGGCCTGTGGGTGTTGGCCCCATGGGACAGGAGCAGGGCAGTGGAGTTGAAGACCCAGGGACAAAAGCCAAACAGTGTGACTCTTGTTCCAGAAATGGAGGAACTTCACCAGCCATCATCCCACAAGCTCCTCCATCCCTACCAACTGGTGATTTTCTTTATGATATAAATAATATGTGCTTTGTGCTTAGTTCTCAAAGAATGTACATCTACTTTATTTTGTGTACAGTTCCTTTGTGCTGGGCTTTTATTAATTGGCTATAAAATGCTAACCTTTTGTAAGTGATCCTAAAAATATTATTTCTGCATAGCACTCAGCATTTATGATATTAGACAGGGAGAATGTAAGTAGCAGTGGGCTTAGCACTCTTCTGAAGAGCTTTGAGGGTAAAACCAGGGAGACCCAGGCTGAGATAAGGAAAACAATTTTTTCATTTGGAATCTGGAACATTTAAATACAGACACTTTGAGGGTTAGCTTGGCACCATCATTAGCAAGTGGATAGTCTAAGTATTAGATTGACACGTGTGAAGTGCTGATACTCAGTTGTTTTTGATGCACAAAAATGGTAACTTAATATGGCTAAATCTTACAGAATCTCAAATATACAAAGGGATGTTTTTAACTTGATTGAAGGAAAAAGACTGAGAAACTTTGAGGGTCTGGGTCTCTGTAGGGTGAGTGTTCCTAATTGTAAACAATCCATTAAAAATAGTCTTGCAGGATCTCTAATTAAAAACACTCGTTTTATTCATTTACCCATTCATTGTAACAACAAGAACCATTAGCATCTCCTATGGCTCAGTCACTGTGCTAGAGACAGAATAAAACGATGGTATCTGTTCTGAAGATGCGTACAGAACAGGAGTAAAGGAGTGAGGAAGACACAGTGATCAGCATTATGGGGTGAGGCCCTGGGAGAACAGGAGCTCAGCACAGAGGAGGAGCTATGAGGATAGGATTCTGGGGGAAAGAAGGCAGGGGTGTGATCTTATTAGAAAGGTTTGCTATGGGAGAGAAAAATTATAATGAACCAAACGGTCAGGGCAGGAAAGAATATTCCACACAGAAATGGGCAAAGATGACCACATGATTTAAAGAAACAATTTGTGTTGAGAGTGACTATGCATTTATGAAATCTACAGAAGGACATTTCTCAAAGGGCTTTAAGCATCTCAAAGTCAGGTGCCATGTCTTATTCATGCTCATAGACCCTGGGTTGAGTCTAGGACATTCCATGGCACAAAGTAGGTGCTCAGTTGATGTTGAATTAAACTGATCTGGAAGAATAAGTCTGAAGTTGAAATTTACTCCATATTTAAAAGAAGCTTTCTTTTCCCCTATTCCCCTTAGTCCAAATTGATGAAATTTCAATGTGTTCCTTGGAATGTTATGTAAGAAAATGTATACTTCAGTTTATCTCTGAAAAGCAATATAGTTATTTAACCTTTTAATGTGTGCATATAAGTAGATAACAGAAGTTTGTCTTGCTTTAGGGACTTTTTTTCTTCCGTATTTGGAATATTTATTGTATACTCTCTATAGGCAAGGCAATATAACAGGCCTGGGAACACAGTAGTGAATAAAACAAATACAGCCCCTGCATTCAAGGAGCTTAATATTTTGTAGATGAGACAATTACTAAACAAATAATTAAACAAATATTTTCCAATTGTAATTTGCAGAAATAAAATGGAAAACAATATATAGATGCCGTGGGGATTTATAACAGGGGACATAGACTATTGTGATAGCAATTGGAAAGGTGCTCAATCAGAGTTTCTTTAAGGAATACGCATTCAAGCTGGAATTACGTGAAAAGAAAGTAAGAGTGTTCCAAGCAGAGGGAACAGCATGTGTGAGACCTGTGGAGAAGGGGAAACTGGCCTTCTAACAGATGTGATTATGGGACGGTGACTGTATGTTGATGAAAACATCTCATATGTTGATGAAAACGTCTTAGAAAGTATAATTGATTTATCTGTCATTTTAATCCAGAAGAACCTAACCCACAAGGAGGAAACCCACTTTATTCCAGCAAATATTAAATAATCGCTATATGGCTGACACTTTGCAGGCACTGGAAATTAAAGAGAGAAAAACCTCATGAACCTCTAGAAGTTCATCGCCATATGGGGAAGCAGGTGAACCAGTACCCCATTACAAGACAGTGTGGTTGTTTCTATGCATTAGGAAGAACCCCAGGGCACAGGAAAGGTGTGATCGTGTTTGCCTGGCAGAGTCAGGGGTGGCTCTCTGATGAGCTCGGCTCTGAGAGATGAAGACATTCCAGGGAGTAAGAGCAGCATGTGAGGAGGAGGCACAATGGACCTGGGGAAGAACAATGACTCATACCCAGGCTCTTGGGAATGACAAGGGAATGGGAAAGGAGGTGGAGTTAGAAAGGTGGGCAGAAATGAGATCTTTGAAGCATCTCAGAAAGTTTTTATTTTATTCTA
>CM053605.1:119890344-119937518 GCA_028646535.1 Procyon lotor | reverse complement strand
CCACGGACCTAGCCAGTCCCCAGGCAGAAACCATAATTCAGCTCCCCTTTCTTTGGGCCCCCAGGAAGTGAGCATTTGAGTGGGAGCAAAGCTACAGCAGTAATAACACAGCAGGCAGAGTCCTTTGCATTTATATCTTGTTATTCTGCCCATCACTAGGCAACCATTCTTTGTGCTTAAAACTACACTTTTTACTTTGTAGCACCTTATTCTTTGAAGTAACCACTCTGGTTTGCAGGGTTCTGGGAGATATCCATACTATTTATTTGTGTGTAGGTCAATCACAATAAAAAACCAAGTGTTTTAAACCTTCAGCCCGATAAAGGAGTTTCTCTGTGTTCTCCCAGCATCATATTAGAGCATGGATCATAAACTTCATTTGCAAATGCCTGTTTGCTTGTCCATGTCTCCCTCCAGAATGAGTTCCTGGAGGGCAAGTACTCTGTCTTATCTATATGGCCACATCCCTAGCACAATACTAGGCTACTTGGCTACTTGGACAACACTCTGTGACTGTTGGATGGATGGATGGATGGATGGATGGATGGATGGATGGATGGACAGACGGACAAGTGAATGAATGTTTTCCTTGAAATTCAAGTTTGGCAGTCAAAAGAGTGATTATTTGGTTTAAAGAGCAAGCCAAGCTAATTGAATAGACTCAGCAGGGAAGAATTAGGCAAAATGTAAGATAAAGAGTACTCAGCCTCTCTGACTGGGTAGGTGTGATGTGGATGAGCCGGCTGGGGAGGCAAAGCCATTTTACTCTTCCTGCTCGGAGCATCACTTGACTTACCCAAGGATCTGAACAGCTGAACCACAATGAGCAAAACGGCTCATTATTGCACAGACAAGGGACGGGAGCTGTCTCCAAGTAACCATGTCTTAAGCTGGATACACTGGAAGCAGACCTGGAGACAAGGAGTCTTGTCTAAGTGATTTATTGAGGACATACTCTCTCGAGAACAGGAGGGAGAGGAGCAGAAAAAGGCAAGGGGAATACCAGCATGTGAGCCCAGCTTGGCACTAGCTGCAGTTTGATTACCATGAGCTTTAGGATTGGTGCCAATTTAAGGCTAACTCTGTTTCTCCTATGCGTCAGTCATTGGCTGTGAGCTGCCCCTTGGGAGCAGGGAGCCATAACTGCCCGGTGAATACATTCTTGGTTTCAGTGGACAGCAGTTCTCTGGAGAAGGGGGCAGCTGTGAGCTGGTAGCACTCAATTCCCAGAGCTGGGGGACGGGTGCAGAGGCTGGCAAAGGTTGTCTGGGGACGGCAACAACGGCATCTCCTGGAATTGGATAATGAGAAATGATATTGATTATGGTAATCACTACCATTTATTGGGCACCTACTATATATCAAGTGCTGTGCTAAATGTTATATCTCTATCTATCTGTCTACCCATATAGTCCTTAGAGTTGAACTATTAAATAGGTAATATACTACCATTTCCATTGGACTGATGAGGAAACTCAGAAAATACCGTACTTCATGCTTAAAATATTTCCTTTTTGCGTCTGCATTCCTATGGATAGAACCAGGATATTGCACACCCACCTGGCCTAAATTCCATGCCTTCATTCAATTCATGAATTCCATCAGTGCTTTCGAGCACCTATTACATACCACAACTCAGCTAGGCCCTAGGGAAATATCAGTGAACAGATAGTCTTGGACCCTATCCTCAAAGGGTAGAACTAAGCCTCAGACCCAGTTCTAATACCCATGAGACCCAATTTAAAAACACTGTTTGGGAAAAAAAAATGTTGTTTGGACACCTGTTGTGTACATTCTGCTCCATCAGGCCTTGATCAACAAAAAAACTAGACCCCAGGCATCTGTAACAATCCCCTTGAATTCCTCACGGAAAATGTGCTTCTGGGTTCAGAAAATCAGTTTTCAAGATTTTGTACAAACCAAGCACTGTAGGGCCTTTCCCTGTTTGTGGAAGGATTGAACTTGTGATCTCCAAATCCCCTTCCAGCTCTCAATAGCCTAGGTTTCCCTCTGCTCATCACCCTGCTCTTTGGCCAAATCCTAGTAGGGAACTCTCATGGTCAATGTCACGTGTCCACTGGGCCAGGCTATAGTCACTTACTGAGCATTAATTTAGGTGTTGCTGAAGAGGTATTTTGTAGATGTGATTAAGAGCTGCTTAAATTGATTTTAAGTAATGATTATCTTTGATAATCTGAGTGGGCTTTATCTAATCAGTTGAAAGACCTTTAGAACAAACTGAGGTTTTCACGAGGAAGAAAAAACTCCGTGTGTAGACTATAGCATCAGCCCCTGCCTGAGAGTTTCCAGTTTGCTGCTGACCTAACTTAACAGATTTCAGACTTGCCAGTTACCCTCATATTCCCTTAAGCCAATACCTTGAAATAAATCTTTCTCTCTCTGTCTTTGTCTCTGTCTCTCTCTCTATATGCATATGTATATATACGTATATACATACATATACAAAATCTTTCTGTGCGTGTGTGTGTGTGTATACACATACATATACATATATGTGCACTATAAATATTTTGTAGATAGCATATGCATATAATCTTCTACTAGTTCTATTTCTCTTGAGAACTCTGACACAGGGACCACTATGTCTTTTTTACTTATAATATTGTCTGGAGTGATCAGTCTTATATCTTGCAGTGTGTATAATTAAGGCCCCCATCTGTTTACTAGTAGGCAGATGAAGCACATCAATAATGAAGAGGCACAAAAACATGAGAAAACTTCAGCTTTGATTCAACTAATCTTGTCCAGAATTTTTCAATCAGGAAATTTAGTTTTTACATACATGTAGTTCTGTGTTTTACGCTGTGCTTGGTTTTTAAAATTTTTGGTCTATATATGGGGTGGGAGGGACCATATCTTTTCATGTTAGGACCTGTAAAGGTATTTATCAAGCTCTGTGTGTCCCCAAGTAAAATGTAAACTCTCTGAGGTCAGAGGCCAAGTCTTGGTTTTTTTGTGACCCTATAGTACCTGTATGAAGCTTAATAGAGACTCACACATACAGAACGTCCTGAGTCAGTAGATTTTCATTTTGTTTTATTCTCTAGAATATGTTACCTTTGAGGAATGGGAAACATGCTCAGAAAAATGTAGGTTTGTTTGTTTTTAGGCAAATCAGTGTACCATCTCCAAGGGAGAGGCTGCTTCCTCAGTATGGTTGGAGATTTATATCTGAAAAGTATTTCAGAGACTAGCCCTTCTCTTGTTTCTCTGTGCATTGGTGGGGAGCAGATGACTGATACACATCAGGCTTTGCAAGCATTTTAAGAGAGATTAGTTTTCACAACAGCCACTTAGGCTGTCCTAAGATAGCAAGAAGCATTGCAGGCAGTGGGAGGAATTAAACGGGACTTTTGCTGAGACTCAGTCTATACTCTTTCTCGAACACAACCTGGAATAGTGGTGTGATGTGTAAACAGCAGGTGTCCAATAAATCTTTGA
This sequence comes from Procyon lotor, assembly GCA_028646535.1. Taxonomy (NCBI): domain Eukaryota; kingdom Metazoa; phylum Chordata; class Mammalia; order Carnivora; family Procyonidae; genus Procyon; species Procyon lotor. The sequence goes on along the minus strand of CM053605.1, from coordinate 119,934,056 downwards.
CCATGGGTTGACTGATTATTGACCCCTGGCTTATTAACACCCTTGGTGGAGAAACTAAGGAGAGGTCGAGGTCCAGAGTAGAGCTCTTTCTGAGGCCTCCTGGAGAGCACTTTCATTTATCACCTTTCACAGAAATTATCTGGAAACAACATGACAATTATCCCAGACAGATGTTTGTGTGTATGAAGTCTGAGGCTGTTGAGTCATCAGAGATACTCCAAGCAAATGGGCAATACTTTGGAGAGGGGCAGATGTTCACCATTAGCTCTGGGTTGGCTGGTTCAGCACCAGGTAGGGGCTGCTTATTGCTGGGAACACTTGACCCGAACCTTCCTCATGGTCTGAATCTTCCTCCAGCCATTGAACAGTGTTCACTATTTCTTAAACACAATCCATAATAATGATATGAGGGGTAAACAGCAGGTGTCCAATAAATCAGTGTTCATGGGCCAGCTGAGTCTTGATCCCTGGATTAACACCCTTGATAGAGAAAGTAAGGAGAGATCCATGTCCTTACACAAATAGCTTCAGCTTCAAGTGAGAATTTGTCAACTTGAAAACAGAAAGCATAATTATTTTGATCATAAACGAGGGACTTCAAGTTTAGTCCATCCTGTGATGTGAAACTTCCATTAACCTGAGCGCGCATCCCCGACGAGTCTCAAAGACCTCTCTTGGTAGGGGCGGGATGCAGAGCTCTATTCTTCAGAAAAGAATCATAGGTAGAACTCTGGTGTGATTCAGCTTGAATCATTCAGAACAAGCAATAACAAACGAGAGCTTTTTGTCATTGCTGTAGCTCCATGAACAAGATTATCTAAGCAATTAGAGGATAATTTTTATCTACGGTCAGAGGAGAGAAGTGTCAGAAAGAAGCCAGCAGAAGCAGGGACATGGTGGATAATTTATTAGATGTTGAATGGCTGTTTTCCTCTCTCCAGGCCTTTGTGAGAGAAATATCCAAATGCCACAAGTATATCCCCAGGGAACTGCAGGGTGGCAGGAGCCCAGGATGTGGGAACATAATTGCTTTTTATCTGCTCTGATTCGGGCTTTATCAACTCTTTTGGCTCCCAAGGCATTCTGTGGCACAAGTGTTCACAGTGTTCCTGGCCTGGGCCCACTGTGCCAGCTCTGGTGGCCATGAGAGAGCCTGCGGGTCTGTGGAGCCTTCCAGGCCCTTCCTCCTCCTAAGCCTCACGGTCTGTGTCGCCTACACTTCCGATAAGCTCTGACTGGGCTCCTCTCTAAGTTCTTTCGAGGGAGGCTCCAGCCTTGTCTCCTTTTATTCCAGATTGATTTCTTCTGGGCGCTGGGCTCTTGAGAACCTACAAGGCTAATGAGAAACTAAGTACTGGTGGTAAAGATGAATTTTGCCCCCTTGAGAGAGAGTGGTGGGGCATAAAGGCTTTTGTAGGACTCTGAACATCCACCTGTCCACCAATCTGTCTGTCCATCCGTCCATCCATCCATCCTTACATACATATGTACACTTCAGTATATAAATTTCTACATACATACATACGGAGTAAAGCTCTGTTATGCTCAGTCTGTTATGCACAGATTTTGTGCTACGGGAGCTCACAGCAGAGAGAAATACAGACTGGAAGCTACATGAGCATCAGAGATCATCCCCTTCTCCCATCAGCTTGGAGGTTCTAAGGACACATGGGGACACCCACCTACTCCCCAGTGACCAAGCAGTAGTTTATACATGAAGTTTCAGCCTCCCAGGAAGATGTAAATAAGTGAAACCTACTGTTGCCGTGGTTCGGTCTTATAAAAGACACTCTAAGACCTATGGGACCATCAAAAGCTGGTGGTTACCGGAGGCATTCAAGGCTCTCTATCTTGTCTGTATTTTTTTACACCAAGGCCCTACTTTCCCCACACCCCCACACTCCTACACACGCACGTGCACACACACAAACACACCCTTTCCATTTGCACCAGCCATGCCCAGGTATTGAACTCTCCAACACAGTGGGCTGTTTCATGCCTCTGTGGTCCTTCTGTTCTGTCTTCCAGGGCCTGGTGAGACCTCAGTGGCTGCTGGGCAGAGTCTGCCACTTCCATCACTGTGCCCTGTCCCTGTCTTCTTTGCAAAAGCACTTCAGTGTGTGCGTGTGATTGCAGGTTGTCTAGTGACTGCATGTATGCAGAGTTCACTCATCTTTGCATCCTCGGGGCCCGGAACAAAAGCCATGAAGTTTTTGAAAAGTAAGTCACATTAAATATTCAAGTATCTTATTAATTTTGTGTTCATTATATTTCTCTTGTACTCATTCATTCATTAATTCAATTTCACATGCTTATTGAACACCTACTATATGCCGGGCAATATGCTTAATCCAACTTTCATGGTCCCTTCCCTTAAAGATGTTCTAAACCAGCATCTTAAAATTAACCTTGGAGGGTTGTGCTAATAGTGTGTGTTCAAGTTTTGGGGTGAGTAGGAGAAAAAAATACCATATTATATTTACACAAGGGGTTTATATTTTTTACAAAGGGTTTTACAGTCATCTCATCAAGACCACACCGGGTTAAGTAAGTAGGGTTTTGCTCATTCCCACTCCAGGGGACCACGGGAGACAACATGGTTCTAAAATCTGAGCTGTGTGTCCTCTCTGGAGCAAACATATGTGTTCACCGGCTCCTGATGCCACTTTGAAATGGGGATGGGTGACAGATGGCATTTGTGCCACTCCAAGCATTGTAGGTGGCACTCAGCCACTCTGCTGCACTACTATCACTTTGTACTTTGTCTTCCTTTCCCTTCTTTCTCTCTCCTATTTGTTATCTTTCTTTTCCCTTCCCCTTTCTCCTTTTCAGATGACTTTATCATCCCTCCATAGGTATCCTTAGGTATTACTTAGCATCTGACGTTTGACTTACCTTCATTCCTAGGCTGGATTACACCCAAACTCCAGAATGCGGGGTGCGGGGAGGGGAGGTTCAGAACCGGCCCAGCCTCTGTGTCCCTCAGGCTGTTGCTGAGTCCATTCTGTGCCAGACACCCTGAGGGGAATGAGCTGAACCAGCCGCTCAGCCTAGGCCATCAACAAGGAAGGACCCAGGAAAGGGACAGTATGGCTTGGTCTGGTTTAAGCAGAAGAACTTCAAAGATACGCTCAGCTCTGCTTAGGGTTTCACACTGTTGCAAAGCCAGGGGATAGGAGCAGAGAGGCAGCGCTTCCTTTCCCCCTGCACATTCAGAAACACCCCCTTATCCCAGCCTTAGTTTCTCCAAACCCTGCCCGGGAACACTGAATCCTGACTGACCCTGATTTATTGGAGCAGAAGAGGGAAAGAAACAGCCGGCCCTAAATGTCGAGGTGAGGAGTGTAGCCTGCTTAGAAAGAGAGCCCAGAGTGTTCTGTGGGGTGTAGCACGTGACTGGGATCGTCGGGGCCTGGAGGGACCAGGAGCCAATTCAAGTGGGAGGTGTTGGGAATGCAAAATCGGCTGTAGACTCAGCACATTAAAAATGTCAAGAACAAGGCAGAGAATAATGCAAGGGGAGGAGTGCCTTCTGTTTTGTGGGAGGCAGGTTACAAAATGTTAGAAGCGCACGTTTGCTTTCATGTGTCTGCTTGGTTGCAAGTCAGTCTGCTGTCTGCTGGAACCCAGGAGAACTGATGGGAAGGCGGCACCCAGAATCCCGCTCCCATTCCAGGGAGTCCTGGCTCTACCTTCCCGTGCTCCAGATTCTCCTGCTGCTGCGTGAGGAGGAATTTATAGAGCGAGTCATTCCAGGCACGCTCAGCGAAAGTGAGCATCTATGGTGCTGCTCGTCAGGACTGAGAGTTAGTGAGGAGTAGCCGATCAGACCTGATCGGAAGTCCATGTGGTCAGCAAAACAAGACAAAACAACAATGGGGAACCTCTAGGCTGACTTCAACGTGGGACTGTTTTTAAAGACATTGAGTTCAGTTCTCTGTTTCTCATCTCTGCAGCCCTGACGCAGGGGCCCTCCTGGATATGTAGGAGAAGAGATTCTTCCAACTCTTAGAGCTCTGTAATTTCTTACTACCAGAGCCACAGTCTTCCTGTCAGTGCCCAACCAGAAAATGCATACTTGCTGCTCTCAGCAGGAACAGACTGTGTTGAAGGCCTCCATGTGTGGGGTGCTTCTGGGAGAAAGGAGCTGGGCCACTGTCTTAGGGGAACTTCTGGAACTTAGTTTCCCCGTTGGTAAAACCTCAGTAATAACACCAGCTCACTTGACCTCCAAGAGTTGTGGGCAGACTTAAAGGAGCCCATTTGTATATCTGGAAGCACCTTCAAATAGAAGGGATGCTCATTGGTCAGCGTTGGCCCATTGCACTGGTTTTAGGCTCTGCGGCAGGCGTCTTGCTGGCTCATCTCGAAAAGAGATCTTTCCCTCACCTTCAAGTGCAGCGTTCTGTTCTGGGAGCTCATTTGGTCCAGAGGAAAAGAAGCCATTGTTTGCAGTAGGTCTGGGCAGACCAAGTCCAGGACAGGACACTTTCAAGGGCCCTCAGGACGTCCTCTGGGGATAGGCCGAACAAGCCCGCTTGCTGCCTGGCTGCTGCCCAGACCCTCCTGTCTCTTCATTTGCCTCTGTGTCAAACAGCAAATTCCTCAATCACTCTACAAAGTGGTAGTTGGAGCAATGTAACTTCCCCAAATCATGGCTAGGGGTCAGCCACGGTCATTAGCATGTGTCATTAAGACCGCTGGGAGGTCACCAGACATATCAGTTGGACCCAGTCTGTCGAGCTAAATCAAAGAATGCCTGGCAGCCCCTCAGGATGGGCTGCCCTCAAGGGTGAACTCAGTGCCCAAGGGTTGGAAAAACTAACAATTCCAAGAGAGGACTCAAGGTTTATCACACAAGCAAAGACTGGGGACAGTGCTCAGGTCTGTAACAGTGGTAACAATACCCATTGTAATATTGAGTGTGGTCTCAGCCAAGTCTTTGGGGAGTGATAGTGTGGGGACCGGTGCTGAGCCTTCCAGCCAGGCTCCGAAAGAAAAGCTCTTATCATTACCCAGTTAAAAACAGTGTAAGCGAAGCAACTCTGTGACGGAAATATGTTGATGGTGAGGGAGAGACTTGAGGGAGACTCTGAGCAGTTCCCAGAATAAATTCCCACGTAAATTCAAAGAATGCTGGTGGAGAGAAGCCACCACTCACTGTCTTTTAAGCCAAATAATATCTTCCTGCCGGAACAGAATTGTTCTTGGCATTTGGAAGTAAATGGGAGGAGGGAATCAAAACATGATGCCCGAGAAAGGAATCCATAAGAAATCTGAAGGCAGGAACGTGGTGAGAAATAACAAAGAAAGATGAGCTGGTAGCAGGAACAAAGATTAACTGTACCAAAGGAGACAGCGCACTGGCTCTTAGGGTAGGGTTGTGACGACACGTACTTGGAAGTAAGGCTGGGGCAGCCGGGCTGCAGGTCCGTGTGCCCCTCTCTCCGTTCTGAGGGCTCAGAGGAGGGTCCCTACCCGGCCCGGAGACCTCAGGGCAGGCTTCTGGAAGCTGAGGCCCCAGCCACCGCTGCCTCCTCCCACCAATTCTGGAAGGACACTCCAGTACCAAATCACTGAGGCCTCACCTTGTGATAGAAAAAGTCAACATAGGGCGCCTGGGTGGCTCAGTTGGTTAAGTGACTGCCTTTGGCTGAGGTCATGGTCCCAGGGTCCTGGGATCAAGTCCCACGTCAGGCTCCCTGCTCAGCGGGGAGCCTGCTTCTCCCTCTCCCTCTGCCTGCTGCTCCGCCTGCTTGTGCTCTCTCTCTGTGTCAAATAAATAAATAAATAAAATCTTTGAAAAAAAAAAGAAAAGAAAATGTCAATATAGGAGGTAGTGAAACCTGGCAGGGAGTATTCTCTTCCCTCTGCCTTCAGCTACTGGAACGGCCTCCCAGGGACTTCGGCAAGTTTGACAAATGGCAGAAGTATTTGGAAGAAATTTTTTTGCTGGCAAAGGGGAGTGGATGATTGGGCGTAGACGTGCTGCTGTAGTTCTTCATACTAACACTGTCGATGATGGACAGAAAGGCCAGATTCCTAGCACCTCTTGTCACAGCTGATGTCCCAGTGCCCGTGCGCAAACTCAAGGATTAACATTTGGGTAAAGATGAAGTTCTCTGTGGTGGCGGGAACAAATTCATCCTGAACGCTGGACATTCCAGCCAGAGGCATCAGTGTGTGTGCGTGAGTCACCAGGCCGAGACGGCTACACTCGCCCCACTCCCAAATCCATGACTCACAAAACACTCATATACACGAATACCCACTGTTTCTAGAAGCACCTTCCTCCAACTGGCTGGGAGCGGTTTACGAGCTGCTAGCTCATCCTCAGCACGTCCCCGGCAGGGAGCGCAAAAGGAGGGGAGAGAAGAGGGTAGACATAATCATCTGGATTTCATGTGGGGAAACTGAGGCCCAGACAAGCCCTCAAGGGAAATGTGTAGACATTTTTGAGTCAGACACTGCCCGTGGAAGAGCCAAAAGGAGCGGTTCAGAATCCTAAGTAGACTGTTTTCTCAGGCAGCTGTTCTTACACAGCCTCCAAATAGGTGAGCCAAAATGCAGACTCACTGTATTTTATGTTTACAACCAATTTCCCACCCCTCATTCTGTCTGGGACCTCTGCTCCATCTCCCTGCGACCTTTTATTGACGTGAGAGGCCTCTCGACCCTCCTTTCCTTGACCTGCCCCCAGTTCTGACAGGCACCTCATTCCTGACATTGTCTGCATTCTTGACCATCACCTGATCCTCAGTATTTCTCCCATTCCGAATCTCTACCACCCTTTCCCCTTACCTGTTCCTGACCCAAACACCTTGATGCCCGGAGGTTGGATTGGCAATAGGGTGAAGACTGGGGCTGGAGGAAAATTCTCGGGAGTATAAAATGCCCATTTTACTCATTTATTTTTGAAAATCTGAACATTGATCGGCCAGGGTTTTAGGCCAGATCTAAATATCCTCATGTCAAATAACTGCAGTGAAGTGGCTCTGTTAAAATAGCTGCGTCCAGAGGACTGACAGTCTAGATGTCACCTGCTGCTGGCTGGCTTTGATCCTCTTTGTGTGGCCTTGCCTTCTGTTGCACTGGATTCCGGTGTGTGGGTATTCACAGGAGTTAGCACCGGGGCAGCTTTCTACTGTGTTGTTCCGAGGGAGGACTGTGTAGGTGTCACACATGGAACCGTCTAGAAGCCCAGCAGGATGCTAATGCCACGGCCATGTGTCTCTGCCTCCCCGTGAGGCAGCCGGGCTGGCATCAGTCGTCTCCCCAACCCCCTTCCTGCCCCCATCCGCGCACCAGCTCTTTTCGGGTCAGAAATGCAGTTCTCTGGTGGTGCCAGACGGCCAGATGATGCTGGAAAAAAGAAAGAAAAAGGAAAAGCAGATTTCTAAATTAAGCCGAAGTCTCATGTATAAAAATAAACAGCCACAGCCTAGCAACAAGCTGACAGCTCAGCTTCCCTCCGTGATGTAACCTCCGTGGCTGTAGCCGGGGATGACACAGCCTCCAGAGGGCCCCACGCCCTGGCCCCTCCCCATGCGTAGTACTCACCCGGAGAGTGCTGACACTGGCACTGTGAGGGCCCAGCTGCTCATTCAAGGACAACCAAAGGAGCAGAGAGGAGCCAGAGCTTTCCAAACTTGATGAGGCCCCTAAACACCTACAAACCCTTGGCAATAACTAACACACCTGAAGCGAAAGCAGATGAGATTCTGTGGGCTGTCCCACTGAAACAGAAGCCGCTCCTTGAGACCCTGACTTCTCCATTCACCCCTGAATGCCCAGTATCCAGCTTAGCACATGGCACACATTAGGCGCTTAATAACTGAATGGAGGTATCAATGAATGGACGGATGGATGCTGTCATCCCTTCATCTCTGCCCCCCAGACTTTCTGCCCCAAATGGTGTGAGCTCCAGAAGACGAAGAGAGAGGCATAATCTCCTTATTACGGCATGTACCCAAGAGGCCGTGTTCTCTGGGATTTGAGCCAACAGCTGGGGTGAGCACCTGCGAGGCGGTTAAAGGATGTAGGCTTTTACTGCTCCAGGTGCAGGCTCTATGGTCTTCACACACAGAGAGGGACCCAGGGTAAGGGAGGTGTACTCAGTGATAGCTGTCAGTTCTGGGGCGCCTGGGGGGCTCAGTCGGTTAAGTGTCTGCCTTAGCTCAGCTCATGGTTCCAGGGTCCTGGGATTGAGGCCCAAGTCGGGCTTTCTGCTTAGCAAGGAGCCTGCTTCTCCCTCTCCCTCTGCTTGCTGCTCCCCTTGCTTGTGCACTCCCTTTCTCTCGCTCTCTCTCTCTCTGTCAAACAAACAAACAAATAAATAAATGAAATCTTTAAATTTATAATAACAATAGTAATAATTGTCAGCTCTCCCAAACCTTCTCTCATTCTTTAGGCAGCATCAGCTCCAAGGGAGAAGTATTGCTAGACAGAGAAGGTATAGAACAAAATAGTACATGAGTTTTTGTTGTTAGTCCTTTCAGGAAACAAAGTGGATTCCGCAACGCCCTTGGAGTCTCCGAAGGGCAAACACGTTTAATCCTATCACCAACCCTCTCAAGTCATGAAATGATTCAATAAGGCCAGGGTGATTCTGACAGTCCTCAGAATACTGAATACTAAGTAATCTGAATTCCGTGAGGATCCTGTTGAGGTTGGAGGGGACAGTCTTAACTCCTGGAGGCAGTGTTTTCGTGAGGTTGCAGGTACTCCCTAGTGACCAGAGCGTGGTTGAAGCCAGAATGTCAGAGTTATAAATCACCATCTCAGAGCAGGGGCCCTGGGTTAAAAAGATCAGAGAAATTGGCCCACAGTTCAGAAATCCGTCTTTAGATACCCTTGTCTGGCCTGACCAGAAGCAGTAAAACCACATCCGTGTCAATAGGAAGAAGGCTCTTAATTAAATTCAGATGTACAAGAGTATATTACCAGTCTATTTCTGGAAGAATAATCTATTATGAACAGAAAAAAATCTGAACAGCAGCAAATGTGGTACGGTTGCATGGGGGTTCACATAAGAGCACACGGCAGGAAAGCAGGAGTCCTCAGAGAGGCCCGTCATCTCAATCCCACAGCCTTCCCGAAGCACCTAAACTGTGGTGCTGGGACATTTGGGAAGAGTGACTCCACCAGTGACCTGATTAGAGGTGTGACCACAAGGACACAGCCCCAGCAGAGGGTAAGCGTTGAGACCAACCAGGCTACCCTAAAGCTACAGGGACATCTCTTCGGTGACACTAAGAGTAGCCCTCTCCAGAGCAGGCCGGCCATGGCACTCACAGCCGCAGTCCTGTGCTCCAGCCTGGGGAGGGCACAGCATACCCTGCGGGGCCCTAAGGCTCTCGCCCAGGGCTTCCGCTTCTGAAATGGCTGCATAGTGACAAGATGCAACTGACCCCCGTTCTCTTTAAGCATTACAGAAATTCGTGAGAGCAGAACCCAAGACTTGGCTTTGTGACCTTAACTACTTGGAAACTCAGTTTCCTCATCTATGAAATGGGGAGAGTAGAAACTCTGCTCTCTGCCTCCCAGGACTGTGTGAGGATCAAAGGCAACACTGTTATGTTCAAATGCTCCTCAGTCTACAAGCTATTGTTCCCATGAAGTTTTTTCCTAAATTGTAGAGGTATATAGTGAGAAGTTTGTTTCTGATGTGGGGAATGTGACTTCCTGCATCACAGATTTCCAGGGTGCTGCCTGGGTTCTGGTGTACCAGGGTATGCTCCGTCCTCGTCATAATCCTAATTTTTTGGCCTATTCTCTTCGCTTCACATACCAAAGACTTCTAACATTTGTATGTTTGTGTGTGTATGTGTGTGTGTGTGTGTGCATGTGTGTGTGTGTTTGTAACTGTTTCTCTCTCCTTATGATTTTTAAATCACTGTTAGGATTCTAGAATCCATGGGAGATTTGGGGGGATATCCATGGTCCAGCCGTTCACTTTGCAGATGGAGGCCCAGGGCCCAGACACTTACACACCTATGTCCGGTCATGCTCTGGGTCTCACTGGCTCTGTCAGTGGCTTCTGTCACAGCCTTGTGGTGTTTGCACTCCACTGGGTCTTAGAGGGCAATGGTTCACATTAGGTGCCTCCCTCCCTTCAAAATAGCCAGATTTCCCCCACTTTTGAGCACCTACAACTTAAGTGAGGTATGTTATTTAGGATATGGGGAGGGTTCTCTAAGTGACAATTCCTCTACCATCTGGTCACCTTCCTCTCCATCCGATGACCTTATATCTATCTAGTAAAAAATTGAGGTTATTTTGTGTAAAACTCTCCCCTGCTTTTCTTCATACCTAGCTGTCCATATGAAGAATGGTCTTTTATCCTGTCTGTGACAACAACTTTACATATTTCCTAGGCCTAGCGTGACCAAGGATCCTGGTTAGCCCAAGACTAAGGAGGGAGTACATGGGACTTTCAATGCTAAAAATGTCCCGGGCAGACCAAGACAAATTGATTGCCACAGTAGGCCCCATACCCTCTCTGCTTTCCAAACAAATAACAAATAATTATTCAGTGACTTGATACTAAATAATACCACATTGCTATCTGAGATTAGAAGTCAGGAAGAAAACTGAAATGAATGAATGAATGAATGAATGAATGAATGAGTGAAATTTTTTGAAAAGATTTTTAAATTTTATTTGAGAGAGAAAGAGCACAAGGAGGGGAAGTGGCAGAGGGAGAGGGAGAAGCAAGCTCCCCACTGAGAAAGGAGCCTCGCATGGGGCTTGATCCCAGGATCCTGGGATCATAACCTGAGCCAAAGGCAGACGTTTAACTGATTGACCTACCCAGGCACCCTGAAATAATTTGTTTTTAATAGAAAAAATACATGAGTGGGGGAGAGAGAGAGAACCAGGAGGAGGATATCCTACTATCCAGGTAAACTCAACAGAAGAGGACAAAATTTCCATTAAAGGATTCATGTAAAGATGAAGATCCCATTCATCAAGAAGAAAAATACATGATGGTAAATTAGGGCAATCCATATTTCATAAGAAACAGACCACAAAAGTGCTTCCTAATTGTTTTAATTTCATGGCACACATTTTTAAAAATTATAGTGTCTGGGGGCACCTGGGTGGCTCAGTGGGTTAAAGCCTCTGCCTTCAGCTCAGGTGATGATCTCAGGGTCCTGGGATCGAGCCCCACATCGGGCTCTCTGCTCAGCAGGGAGCCTGCTTCCCCCTCTCTCTCTGCCTTCCTCTCTGCCTACTTGTGATCTCTCTCTGTCTAATAAATAAAATCTTTAAAAAAAAAATTATAGTGTCTGTAACATGCGGTGAACCAGAAGGAGGCATTACATAAGGCCAGAGGTGACCAACCAAGGGACTTCTGGACCAAAGTAACTCTCAGCCCCCTGAAGTCTGAAGGGGCCAGTATCTCAGCTCGCTTGTAACCCACTGACCTCTTTGAACCATAGAACTACAACATTCTGGCCGAAACACACAGGTCTAGACCCTGCTCCATTACAAATCTGAAATCCATATTTTCTCTAGGTTTCTGGTGAAACTAGCAAAGCCTACGGCAGTCAAACTCCCTCTGATGACCCAATATTTCAAAGCTTCCTTAATGGGCATTTACTGCAATGAGACTGGTGTGGGTTCCTGTTTACGTTTCTACTTCTTTGGTCCAGGTTTATCCCATATGTACACAGAGTTACAGGTTGAGCAATGACCTAATGATTTGCAAGAAGGAAGTATTCCTTGATCACATTTAGCCCGTGTTCAGTTGCTGACCTGAAATGAGTTTTACAAAAACATTTTTAAAAAAAGGTATTGCCAACAATTTAAAAATTCAGAAATTTCTCATTAATAAATTCGGATAAACTGGCTTCCTTAAAAAATGGGAAAATCTGACAACTCAGCCACAGTTCCCCCCATGGTCACAGTCATCTGAGACTAAGAGCCTAAGTAGTGCAGTGGATAGGAGTGTTGGCTGCCAGGGTTCAAATCCCATCCCTGCTGCTTACAGGTAACTTTATTCATGAATTTAACCTCTCAAAGTCTTGGTTTCTCGCTTTTATTTTATTCTTTCTTTTTATTGTTTTAGAAAGAGAGTGCACAAGTGAATGAGCAGGGGAGGAGAGTAGGGGGGCGAGCAGAGGAAGAGAAACTATCTTCAACTGGCTCCATGTCCAGTGCAGAGCCTGATGTGGGGCTCAATTTCATGACCTGGAGCCAAAATCAAGAGTCGGGCACTTAACTGACTGAGCCACCCAGGTGCGCCATGTTGCTCTTTTCTAAAGACAGTGTTAAACTAATAGTATTTATTTTTGTGTACAGAAAAATGCTTAAAACAGTGGCTGGCATATAATCACCATTCAGTAAGTGTCAGTGACACCCCCTCACCTCCCTTACTTACACAGGTAGCTTTGCTGTTTTTCTGAGCCTAACTGTTAGTCTGGATAGTTCAACAAAATGAGTTTGGCAGCCATGCTGCCTCAGGTCACGAGGTAGTAACTCAAGTCTACATCCTTTCCTGGGTTGATTGGCCCCATCCCCAGCCTGACACATGTCCCTTCTTCTTCTCTGAGCTTCTCCCTCATCCCGCAGGAGCCCATAAAGAAACCTGACAGTGGGCAAAGGACACGTAGCCACGCTAAGTCCTCAGACTTCCTCATTAGAGGTTTCTGAACAGAGAAACATGGTTCCCTTAGTTGCTTCAAGGTGTCTTATCCACTTTCTGATATCAAGTCTTCCCCAGCATTTTGCCCCTTAGCCACAACCACCCCAGCACATAGGAGAAAATCTTTTGAGTAATTCAGTTAGCAAGTCAGTCAACAAGAGGACATGAATCCACAGGAAAACGTGGAGGTGCTTTCCTCATAGAAAGTTGTTTTTCATAAACCGATTTCTGCTGCTAAGCAACCTTGATGATGCCTCTTGTAGAAATACAGCAAAAGAGAGTCCTTGATTGTCTCCGGTGGATTAGGCTGATGCGCTTATGAGTCAGAAGAAGGTACCAGAGAAAGTTTAATTCAGGCTAGGATGAATGTAAAATATTTTGTAAGAAGCAAAATAGGAGTGGCATGCCCAAGTAGTGATGTTTAAGGCATGTAGTCATTTTACTCACTCTTTGGGGTGTCCAGCTTGTTTGGGGAGCTCACTGTAAAGAGCTGGATTGCTCATTCATAGCTGAGTGCATGGAGTCATAGTGTGAAAGACAGTCTCCCTGGTTCTCTCAAGAAGACTAATAATTAAAGTTGTGGTTAGGCCCTTACACCAAACTAAGGGAGGTCCAGTGGAACTCCCTGGAAGCGAGAAAGAGCCTTTGAGGCAGATTCGATGTTGCAACTGTCAAATCCCACAGCATAGTCATTATGCTAAGGAGATGAGGTGAACTGTGAGCCAGCCAATAAGAACAGCTGGAGAGTGGTACCATTTCCAATTGCTCCAGTCTCTTGGCTCTATTTGGAGAGGTAGGGCGGGGGCAAAGCCAGCTCCACGGTTCCTTTTGCAAACTTTAACACACTGGGTGGCCACGCCTCCCATTGCTGAAAACATGGAAAATTCTCTGTTGCAATTTCCTAAGCCTCTAAATATATATTTCCCCTAAGAACTAAATGTGGTTATTTCAACAAAACCAATCAGTTAACATAAAGAACAGCATTTGGAGAGAGAAATGTTTGGAGTGGGGAAGGGGGATTTCTTGGAAAGTTCAATGACTTCTTAAAAAAAAAAATTCAATGACTTCTTTGTAAACTTCTTCACCATCTTTTTGATAGTGAAGGAGTCTAATTAAAAATGCCACTATAAGCTACTGAAGATAAAACTCCAAGAATGTTAAGAACCGCTGGTTCTTTAAAAAATATTCATTCATTCAGAGAGCAAAAAAACACAACAGGGGGAGCTGTAGAAGGACAGGGAGAAGCAGGCTCCCTACTGAGCAGGGAGCCCATTGCGGGGCTCAAATCCCAGGACCCTGGGATCAGGACCTGAGCCAAAGGCAGACACTTAACTGATGGAGCCACCCAGGCGCCACAAGATCCACTCTTCGGACCATCTTGGACCCTTGGTTCTTTCTCCTTCGCTTCTGATCTCTGAAAATATCACCAAAACCCAGGGCTTCTCACACCAAATGTCTGTCTCTTCCTATTGCTGTGTCTCCCTCCAGGCTGCTCTGTTCTCACCATTGAACTATGGAGTAACATCTCAAGTGGGGGTGAGAAAAATAGGCTTAAAGAGACGACTATCTCCCGAACTCCAGCATTTTCTCCTTCCTACTGGAGGAATTAAAACAAATATATGGCACAGACTGGGCCATATAATTCTGAGTCAGTGTCAATCTATTTGTCTTGAAGCCATTTAACTTCATTTTGCTTCAGGCTTTCCATCTATAAAAGCAAAGCATATGACTTGCTGCCTACTCATTAACCAGGACTGTGCTGGGAAGACTTATGAACCAAGGTTTAGAGAGCTCCTGGAAGGGGTGGAGAAATCTGATCACCATGTGTGTTCAAGGAAAAAATGGAAGCAGCCCTTGTCTGTGAAAATGAAAGGAGTTGTCTCCAAATCTGATGACAACTGTGTGCCATGAGGTTCAGCGGAGGAAAGGTGCAATGAATGCCAGTGGAAGTTGCCAGAAGCAATGGAGATGAGAAGGGTGAAGCAGGCACCTGGATCCAGCAGCTGACCAGCTCCCTGGGGAAGTTGGGCACACTGTCAAGAACAATCAGAAACCCAGACTTTGCCCACATAATCCCTGCTTTGGACATGTTCTATATCTTGATCGGTTTGTTGGTGACATGGGTTATGTGCAGTTTTCAATATTCATCAAACTGTGCACCAAATGTGCAGTGTATGTAAATTTTATCTTAATTTAAAATCAGTCTATCTAATCCCACTCAAATAAATGAGTTCCCTACTGGGCCATGAACAGCTATACTCCAATTACCTATTTTTATAATAGTCTCATATTTATATATAACAAGATTAATGTATGCAAATATGGATATTCATGTATATCATAATCATTGACACAGATTAAAATTGGCTACCTGCCATTCTCTAGTAACTTATCTCTGCACATTTATAATGCAGTGATAACCTTTCAAATGTCAAATGCCTTTGGAATTATCAAAAATAAAATTAAACTGTGAACAGCAGACTTTTAGTGTTAAATATGTTTCACAATGTTCTAATTCATTAAAAATTCGTAAAGCATGTGGGGAAATGTAACAACTCTATGAGAATATTGGTTTGCCCAGATGATCTTATACTCTTACTAAGCCTAGTAATAGCATTTCCAACATATATTATTTAGACTTGGAGAAAAAAATAGGTAACAGCAGTTATAACTGAATTCATGAATTGATTGTTGTTTGGTTTGCTGTTCTAACAAAGAAGATAAATCTTGCCTCGGTCACATGGGTGACTTACTAAGAACAATCAATGTTTGAAAGCTGGGTCCTTACTAAAGAAATACCACATTTTTGTAAATCGTACATACTTGTGAAATTCGAGTTTGTGTATTTGCTTTCTAATAGGAACTTCAAATATTAACAAAGAAATAACATACTCAAGAATAAGTGAGAAACAAAAACCCAGTAAGTTAATTTGCCACCATTTCAATATTCTTATCAATACCAGTGCAAGTTTGGTCTTTAAAGGCAGTGAGGTACAGTCGCCACACCATCTTCCTCCTCATCATTACAGCTCGGGTCATCTAAGACTCTGAGATTTGCACGCAGAAAATGTATCCAGGACTGTTCCAGGGAGTAGCAGCTGGGGGAGAACCCAGGAAATGGGCCTGGAAGACATGGAGCCCCCTTGCAGTGGCAACAAAGATCCAGCTGATCTCAGGAGGAACGCTGAAGATAGGAGACTCTTCTGATGACCCTTTCAGGGCAGAGGGGACCAGACTTTTTATTCCCACATCAACCTATCACTGAATGTGGGCTGCCCTAGAAAGGGACATGACCTTGAGCAAGAAAGCTTCCTTTGGCCTAGGGAGCCTTCAGCAGCCAGGAGAATGAGTGCTTCAGACATGAAGGGGAATCTAGTGTGGCACCACGGCATCCACTAGTCTTCATGCTAGGAGTCTACTGAATGCCTGACCATGTGCTAGGTTCTTTACACACTCTCTAATTCTCACTAAAGTCCTATTAGGGGGAGAAATTTTACCACTTTTTAGAGTTGGGGAAACTGAGGCTTAGGAAAGCTGAGTAACTTGCTCCAGGATCCCCTGGCTACTGCTTAGCAGTACAATTATTGTTCAGACACAAGCTACATGTATCCAAAGCCCTTGTTCTTGACCAAAACTGTGGATGTGGAGTCAGGAGGCTGGGGTCCCCTCCCGCTGACCAGTTGTGTAGTCTTCACTAAGACATGGCTCTGAATCTCTTCTTAATCTTCAGATGGTAGACTCCTTATGGAAGTGTTCAGGGACCCTCTAAGTCACCAGAAAGCAAGGAGGAAGGAGCAGCTGAGCCAGAGATAGAGGAATAACTTTCCTATGGATCTGCTTTCCAGGGCTGGTGGTGTCCAGCCATCAATTTGGAGGTGTCTACAAGAGGCAGTGAACTTGAGGGCCATTAAGGCCAGTGTCAACTTCCAAGGAGCTTTTGGGCAGTAGTGGTGCCTGTAGTCAGATGGGTAGCTATGGGTCTAGCTCTGGCTTGTCCGTCCACCTGGAAGCAAGGCCCCAGGGGCAGGGAATTCAGCAAGAGGGAAAGATGTTAAGGGTCCCAGCTGACAGGTGCCAATAGGGAGGTCTCCAGTCTGACTGGACTAATAAACCTTTATCCTGGTTTACAAGGCCAAGGTGATCTTCACCTGCAGACATATTTCTCCCACTATGTCTACTACTACTCCTACTTCCTGCTCTGCCCCTCAACTGTATTGAGCTACTTCACTTTCTACAACATATACTATGTGCTTTCTTAGCTTCAGGCTTCTGCCTGGGTTCTCCCTGCATTCCTTTTTTTACCTGGCTAACTCCCACTCATCCCTCAGGACTCTTCCAGGAAGCCTTCCTGGTCCTCTCAAGATTAGGTTAGGCGATCATCCTATGGTAAGCCAGAACAGCGTGTGTTAGGAGGATTATATAATGACTGGCACATAATAAGCCCTGTAAAAATAGTGGCTATTAATTACTATTGTTCTTCCTTGATAGCACCTATCACTCTGAATTGGAGACTATGCATGCCTTGCCTTGTCTCTAGCATCTGCCATATTGCATAGAATACAATAAACATTTGTTGAAACAGTAAAAACCTCATTCACACAACTGGGTAAATATGGACAGGACAGTATGCAAGAGGGGGCAGGGAAAGGGGTGGGGAGGGCTCTCTTGCAACCTCCCAGAGACTAGCCCACAAAACAATGCCAGTCTCTCCCTGGAGGTGGGCTAGAGCTTCTATATATGTTGGCTATGGTGCTCAAGATTGTGTAAGCATCTGGGAAAAATCAGGCCTCCTGGCTAAAGACCTTCAGAGCCTGTACCTGCGTGGGCAGACTGGATAGTCATGTGGGCAGGACCACTGTTTACCGTGGGATTTTAGCTCTCACTTTTTTAAAGAGCTAGTGCAGCTTATGGAATAAACACGTGATTTGGGGTCAGACACACCTGCATTCAAATTCCGATTTGTTATTATTATTTGTTTACCTAGAGCTATGGGATAACTTTAAGTAAGAGAAGAAACTTTGGGACAAAGATTTGAATCCCAGCTGGCTCTGAATCTCCAGTCCTTCACTTCCTTGCTATGTGACACATATTGTACGTTGTTTGCCTCTCTGTGTCTTAGTATGCTCATCTGTAAGATGGAAATAATCCTTCCTTCACAGCTTATTATGAGGATGGAATTAATCATTGTAAAGTTCTTAGAACAGGGCTTGGCATATACGAAGTACTGTATAAAGGTTTACCTCATCATTCTAAGCCTCAATTTTCTCAGTGGAAAAATGGGTATTATGTAGAACACTTAATACAGCGCCTGACATATGACATGCTTTCTATCATCATTATTATTATTTCTAGTACTATTACTTCTCTTATAAGTGCGAGATACTTTCTTAGGGTGAACTTCATTGAATAATAGACAAAATATTCCTGTGGATGTTTTTGGTCTCTACTGATGATTTTGGGAGAAAAAGAGCTATTTCTTTGTGGTTCTGAGCCATTCACTGCAGCAAAACTCCAATCTCTTGTTTTTGTCTTTGTCTTCACGTGACCTCCTCCCTTTGTGTGTCCTCCCAAATCTTCTTCTGCCTCTCCCAGTTAAGGACATCTGTCATTAGCCTTAGTATTCACCTTAAATCTTGAGATCCTTCATTATATCTGCAAAGACACTTTTTTCCCAAATAGGTTTGCATCCACAGTCACCAGGGGTTAGTACATAGACATACCATTTGGGGTCAACTATTCAATACACTATATGGGGTAACAGGGCCCTAATTGGGTCTAAATAGAATCTATCCCTGTTTCTATTCCCTGTACACTTGTTCTAGTCTCATCCACACCTCTTTAATGGGATGGTCACAGCCAGAGGGACAAGCAATATATCTCAACCAACCAATCTCCTTCCTGGGCTCTACTTTAGACCACGTGTGCACCTTCTTCCTGCCTCAGTATTCACTGTAAGGAGCACATGGACATTCGAGGCTTATGGGCCTATGAAGGCTCATTCTGCTTGGCCCACCCAGTTGCCTTGCAGACAGGCAAAAGAATCAGATGTCACTCTGGAACCTTGCAGTGCCAGCTTGCCCCACCTGGCCCTTCACCAGGATCACCTCGGTCACACATCAGGTTTCATAGATGAGGCCAAAACAGGAGACCCTGGTGAGCTGGAATGAGTAGAGGCAGGGGATCTGGGTCAGATCAGGAATTCTATTTGCACTTGGACCAGGCAAATAGGCTCAGAGAAAGAATCTGGGTCAAAAGCTTGGCAGACTGGCAGGAAACACGAGGCCTGATATACAAATTAAAATGGAGACTAGCTTTTCATCCACACAGACTAGTTCTTATTTCTTCAGAGTCCTATTGAGGTGGGTCTGTGACATGCGGTATATCCTGTATTATAAGGGCCAACTACTTTTAGCATATATTCATTGAGCATTTGCCGTATGCCAGGATCTCGGGGTACAGAGAGACAGAAGACAATCCTTGTGCCTTCAAGTTCATTAAAGAATAGCAGGGGACACATAAAGAACTACTTCTCATAAAATGTGAGAACTCTGTGTAGACAATGTTGTAAGAGGTCCAAGGAGAGAGTAACTCATTCTGCCTTGAGTTAGGGAATGGGCCATGATGGAAGCCCAGAGGAGGTAACATTTGAGTGGGGTCTTAAAGAATTTTATGGAGAATGTGGGAAGAGCAGAAAGTATATTGTCCATCTGATCAAGTGGGTGCCTCTTCTTCCCCTCCTTCTATTTGTTGATCTCATCCAAAACCTGGCTTTTATATGAAAAGAGCTACCTTCATACAAACACTTCCCCCCCCCCCAGATTTTATTTACTTATTTATTTTAGAGAGCGAGGTGGGCGGAGGGGCAGAGGGAGACCGAGAGAGAATCTCAAGCAGACTCTGTGCTGAGCACAGAGCCAGACACCGGGCTCAATCCCACGACCCTGAAATCGTGACCCGAGCTGAAATCAGGAGTTGGACGCTTAATCGACTGAGCCACCGTCTGGTTTTTTTTTGATTAGCAATCTAGAGACAGGTATGAAACCTGTCTTGCAGGTAGGCTATGGCCCAGGGGAACAACCAACCAAAAAGCCTCCGGTTGTGAGGAAGTGGTTTGGTGGGTACCCGCTGAAACAGTAGAGGCCCCACAGCCACTCCCACGGCTCTCCAGAGTCGTAAACTTCAGGACCTCAGCATGTTTATTTGCTTTTAAAGATTTTATTTACTTATTTGAGAGAGAGAGTGAGTGAGACCAGGAGTGGGAAGAGGCAGAGAGAAAAGGAGAAGCAGACTCTCCGCTGAGCAGGGAGTCCCATGGCTCAACCCACTGAGCCATGCAGGCACCCCTGGACCTCAGCGTGTTTTACTGATGCATCGCTGTTGAGATGATCTTGTGGCCTCTTTCAATATTTTTTCCTTCTTAAAAATGTTTTCCATTTCTTTTACATATACTGTTGTTGTCTCTAAAACCCCAAGAAGGCATTTATGATCTCAGTCTCTGGTAAAAGGTAAGGTAAGAAGGCTCATTACTCATTTCTCCCTGTTCCATATTTTTCCAGTATTTAATGGAATATCTCTTTGAACTTTTTTGGACATGTCTTGCAACCAAAATCTTTGTAATTAGTAGTAATATTTTTAAAATTAGTAAATGGGGCACCCTCATGGAGTATTAATTTTATCTAATTATTATTGGGTCACACTTAAGTAACCTAACTGGGTAAGTAGGTTCAAATGTATTACAATATTAAAACAAACATGAATAATTATTCAGCATTATATATATATGTCATATATATAAAATACATATATCATTGAATATATATCATATATATATTTTATATATGTATACATATATATATCGGCATTGCATATAAAATTCAGATAAATTTTAGAATCCAAACAATAGACTTCCAAAAACATGAAAGAAGCCAGACATAAAAGGCTACATATCACATGAATCCATTTATATGACATTCTGAAAATGGCAAAATTATAGGGATAAAATTCATATCAGTGGTTTCCAGGGATTGGGAGTAAAGGAAGGAAATTATAGAGGAGCACAAGGAAATTTAGGATGACGGAAATGTTCTAGATCTTGATTGTGATAGTGGTTAGATGATTGCATATACTTGTAAAAATTTAACCAACTATACAATTTAAAAGGATAATTTTACTTTATGTAAATTATATCTCAATAAACCTGACTTTAAAAAGAGGTTACTTCGAGCTCCCTTTCCAGGCTAATTCACTACTGTATCCATTCTTTCTTATCTGCTTTTAGAAATACCTGAAGAGTTTGAGAATTACCCAATTAGTCTCTCTTCTCTCTAAGAGGAGGGTGTGAGTGTGATTTGAGTAAGATGGACCACAAGATCTTAAACAATTTAAACTTGAGCAAGCATTTCAAGAGTAGGAGATAGAAGGTGCCTTCAAATATTTATAAAATACCAACATACCTACACACAGTATTTTAGATATGCATAATTATTTATCCAAGCTTTCCTAAACTTCTTTATTTGTGAAATATTTACCTGGCGCTCAATACCAGTAAGGCATTTGTATCGATTTCTTGTGGTACAAAATACTACAGACTAGGTGGTTAAAACAACAGAAATTTATTTTCTCACAGTTCTAGAGGCTAGAAGTCCAAGATGGAGGTTATCAGCAGAGTTGGTTTCTTTGAGGCCTCTCTCTCCTCTTGGCAGATGTAGATGGCCATCGTTTCCGCCTTGTGTCTTCCAGTTGTCTTCCCTCTGTGTATGTCTGTCTTCACCTCCTCTTTTATAAGGGCAGCAGTCATATTAGATTGAGGCCCATCTAAATGACATCATTTTGACGTCATTACCTCTTTAAAGACTCTGTTCCCAAATCCAGTCACCCTCTCAGGGGTTAGAACTTCAACATATGGATTTAGGAGATACAATTCAGCCTGTAGTAGCACATTTCCCCCTCCTCCCCTCCTTCACCATGTGCTCTTCCACTATTCTAGCCATCCCTACAGCCATGCTGTTTCTCCCAGGATGTAACTTCCTGTCCCTTTTTTTTGTGTGGTTACTGCCATGCTCTGGTCAAACATTTGCAAGAGATGGAAGGCAACCCAAGTGCCAAAATACACTAAGGACGCGCCATGACAGTGTTTGCAGGCCCAGACAGAAACGTGTGTCATTAAGTATTTTTGTTTGTTTGGGTATAGTCCTACAAACCTTTCCTCAAAAGGGGATGTGGAGCTGCTTTGAGCTCTCGAACTATGTCAGGAATGTATCAGACATGTCAAATAGAAACTGAAGTACTTCCCGCAGCGCATATGGAGTTGCCGTGGAGTTGCCATGGAGTTGCTGCTGCCACACATATGAACGCTGAGAAATGGGTGAAGAGCACATCAGCCACAAGGAAATAACAGTCCTGTGTTTAAGCCCAGCTTCTACAGCTAGCATGGATCGTTAATGATCGCACAAAGGTCAGATCCGGAAGTACATGATCTCTGAGCAGTGTAATCATTTCACGCTGAAACTATTTCTCTTCCCACTGAAAGGCAGGGAGACTTATTGAACTTCTGGCAAAAGGAGCATCTGCTGGCTTGGCTTTCTCTACCACAAGACAGTACTCCTAGGCAGCTCTCGGAGAATTGGAAGCCAGTCTCTCCTTCAGTATTTGCATGGTCTCACAGAGCAGCAAATGGAAATACGAATAACAGAAACTGTATGTATCAAAGCAGTTGGTGCAGACTCTGTACTTTTAAGTTCAACTTTTGAGCAAAATCCTGAGAACTGTTTAAAATTACTATTAGGCCTAAGAAGTGAGGAGGTGGGCAAAGTTTCATGTGAGCTATGATGGGGATCAGTGCATGATATAAATCAGGATGGTCAAAGCCAAGGGTACCTGGATTGGAAGGAGAGCAGAGACATTTTGATGACAACACCACACGCCCTAAGGAAGGGAACTGAGTAGTAGCCAGGGTGCTGGCTACACCTTATTGAGCAAGGCCTGTACTTGATTCTCTACATATCACTGGCACAATGCCCGAACAGCACTGCCATCTGCCCCTTATGACCCCTAGTTCTCAGAGGACAGGGAAGCCCTGTAATATGTAGTACCCCTACATATTAGGGAGGAGATATATTAGATATTAGATATCTCCCATATTAGAGGGAGAACCCAGGTACCAAGTTTCCCTTTGGTTTATGCTTATGGTTCTCTTCTGCTGTTCATGATGATGACCATGTTCTGATTCATAGTTTATTGTAGTGAGCAAATGGAATAAATAATGAGGAAACTGAACAGTTTATTCCTAAATGTGGTTTTAATTCTCCTCAAGTGATTTTTTTCAATTGTCTGTAAAGTTCAAGGAAACCATATTACATCAGATTGTGCTAAGAGGCTGTTGCTTCAAACAAGGTAACACTGTTGATTTTTGTGTTTCAAGGTTCTGATGTCCAGAGAGCACCAACTTCAGTAAAGAGTGTAGCCCCGTATTGAAAAGGGTGGGACTAGCCCCCCTCTCTGTTCAATTCATAGCAGTTCAGAAGGTGTGGTATGTCCAGGGATGAGACTACTGTCTAATGGGAGACAGGACAGACTGGGTTTCTGAACAAGAAGTGCACAGATGCATTTGATTCCAATATGCCCAGAAGGAGTAGTCGATTGCTATAATGGTTGGTGCAAATTGGACAGGTCGGTGGTCGGTGAGGATAACTAGAAAGAGTCCAGGAGGGAAAAAAATTGTTGAAGGAAAGTGAGTAGAAGAGAAGAAAGAGCACTGAGTAATAGCACTTGTGGCTTGGACACTTAACACAGCACCTCAATGTGGATGGGTAGAGTAACAAAGCCTTTGATCCCTGGGTTGGACTCTGAAACTTCAAGCTAGACCTGCCCTAATTCTGGTGCCTTGGCTTTTGAATTCCCATAGGCTGTGACTAAGGCCTTTTCTTGGGTGGGGTGGGGGTAGGGCAAGTGACTCGGTCAGAAGGAAAAAGAAAGAAGACTGGCTACCATTATACCTGCAACCTTGAAGGAGGCCCTGCCTTCTGCTCTGACTCATGCTGTTGCTGTCACAGTGTCTTTGACTCACCCAGCCTAGAAACCCAAGAATCAACTTTGACACCACCAATTCCCTCGGGCATCATATCTGGTCTCCGACACGAAGGGTTTTATCCCAGATTATTGTTAGAACATTCCCCTGCTCCATCCCACTGTCAGTGCTTTGGGCCAGGTCCTCATCCTCTCTCCCTTTGGACCTAGTGCCTCCTAATTGGTCTTCCTGCCTCCAGTCTACCCATTATAGTCCATTCTTTGAAACATCACTTATGTGATCTTTCTGAGAAAGAAACCAATCCCGTCATTCCCCTGCTTCCTATTGCCCAGAGTACTGGTTCTCGACTGGATGCTGCCCTGAACTCCTAAGAACCCCAGGAGCAAAACTGCACATTTATTCTATGTATCAGAGTCAGTTAATGATGAACAAATATTCTGTATGCATCCTCATGTGTTCTCCCCTCTTCTAAGGTTAGGTTGGAGCGTGTGACTAGTTTTGTCCTGTGGATCGTAAGCCAAAGTGATAGTATGACTTCCAGGCTGGGATGGGGTGCCTGCTCCTTGCTCTGTCTTCCCCTGATCCAGGAACCTTGGAAGAAGTATTCTCAGTGGCTTTGCTGCAACATGGAGGGGATGCTTCCCAATCCACAGTGGGATCCAAGTGGACCTCACTTGAGCAAGAATAAATCTTTATGTGTTAAACTACTGAGATTTGGGGGGATTGTCTGATATAGCAGCTAAAGTTCTATACCTGGACAATATACCCCATGATATAGCTAATGGGATAGGGGAGCTCTTTTTCTCCTAAATGGTGTTTTATGAACTCGGTTTGGTAACCTGCTGTGTCTCATACTTATCCATGGCTCTGATTGGAAGTCATGGAAGTTGGATGACTTTTTAAAAAATGGGAAACAATTAGTTACTTCTTTTTTTTTTTTAATTTATTTATTTATTTTTTTCAGTGTTACAAGATTTATTGTTTTGCACTACTTCTTAATAATTGTGATGGTTGGGAAGATTAAAAAGACTACAAAGACATGATTGATTGAGAAGACTAAGTATAAAAAGGGAGTCCTTGGGAGCGAATTTTGGGAACCATGGCCTGCAGGATAAAGTCCAAACATGAAGTTCATGCCAAAGCAGAGGAGACACAAAAACCTTTCTAGCTTTGTTAGTAATGGCTTCTTGTCTCCCTGTGTTTCACTCAACCTGGACCTCGACTCCCACATCACACATTGCCTTTTATGTGACCTTGCCCTTGTAAACGCTAATCCTTCATTTTCAGCCTGTCCAACTCCTCATCATCCTTCAAGACCCAGCTTAAATGTCATCTTCTCCACTGAGTTCCCACATCCCTCAGCCATGACCTCAGTCATAGCACCTCTTTCCTGATATTGGAGATTTCTCAATCAGGTCTGACTCTTCACTAAAATGTGGACTTTTGCATAGGTAGTGATGTAGTTATTCATTTTTCATCTCTGTGGCCCTAGAACCTGAGAATAATGCCTGGCACACAGGAGATGTTCACCAGTTGCTTTGGGGTACCCTTCTAGGCACCCCAGATGGATTAGCCACACATGGCGATGAGTAAACTATTTATGTAAGTGGCCCCCCTACTGTTCCTCAAACATACCTAGTCTATTTTCCCCTCAGAAGCTTCACATTTGCACCTCCCTCTCCCTGGAACCTCTTCTTCCAGAACTCACAGAGCTCTCTCCCTCTTGTCAGTTGGGATAGACACCTCTTTCTCAGAGAGAAGCTTTCCCTGGTCACTTCCCCCACCTTCTCTCCTTACTCTGCTTTATTTCTTCATAGCACTCATCATCTGGCACATTATATTTACTGTTTGTTTACTGTTTGTCTTCCCTAGTAAACTGTAAGCTCTGTGAAGCCAAGGACTTTGTTTTGTTCACTGGACAAGACTAGTTCCTGACCTGCCATGGGTACTCAAAACTCTCTCTGAATAATAAATAATAAAATTATCATACTTTTGGAAATCAAATCTGAAACCTAGCCCTACCTTCTCAAATATTCTCTTCCTGAAGTCATAAAACTTGAGAGTCAGAAAGGAATTTAGTATTTCCATTCAACTAAAGTGGAAACAGAAGTCTCAGTGTAGTGACTCATGGAGCTGAAGATAGAAGACTCCTTGTCTGACTTTTGGTTCTGACTCCTAGCACAGTGCCTTGCATATGGTGAACATTCAGTTAATCAATGAGAGTTAAATTGAATTTAAAATGGGAAAGGTTGAACAGAGTTTGCTGTCTATATATATACCTTTCTGCCTCAAAATAAATTGGGCTCAAAGGACATGGATCTCTAGAGAATGTGGCTTGAGAAGGCAGAATTGTAGCATCTGGGGACCCAGGCTCTCACCCAGGAAACACCTAGACCTTGTTGGGTAGAATTAAACTAGTCAACCACACAACTACTGAACTTATAGACTGGAAATCCCCAAAATCTGCAGACATGGATGGCATTTTGCTAGTCACCAGAAGTTGTTAAGGGTCATCTCTTTTGACCTAAACGCAACTGGATGGCTGCCAGGAAGAAACAAGAAATACAGTGTCAGTTCAGTTTGGTAGTGGTGATGGAAATGCCCAGAAACTAAAGTTCATTCTCTGCTGAACTACTGTGCATACTGGGTCAGTTACTGAAATCGTCAAGGCCTTTACTTGTAAAATAAATCCTATAGTTAGGAATAATGAATGTCTCATCGCCAAGCACATATTCAAGGACTATAAGATTTAAATTATATGCGCTGGTGATGCAAATTGCCAACCAAACAATGCCTTCCACAATGCACGAACAAACAATGAAACTATAGTTTGGTAGAATCTAACAAAACTGTATTATTTATTCCATCTTTCCTTTAGAAAAGCATCACCTTTTCTATATGTTCTATGTACCTTTAAGCTTCTGCCCTCAGACAGTCAGAAATACAAAAAGCTTTTTGGCTAAATACTCGCTATTAGGCAAATTAGGATATTCATAGCCTGACTTATGGTTCTTTAAATGCATCCTAACACAACTAGTCCCCTCACCTATAGCCATTGCAGACAACCTCAGTGACCACAGTGTGCCAACTCTGAGCCTGGAGGCCACCTCATGATCCCACACCAGCCAAAGAACTTCTGCTAGTCAATTGGAGCTAGCATTTAAAATAAAATGATTCCGCCTATGTTGTCCTGTAGGATTTTGATGGATTCCTGTCACGCACTTTGGTCTTTCATCCACAGTAGCTTCTTGCTAGACACGTCTCCAAAGGCGAGGGAAACAAAAACAAAAATGAACTATTGGGACTTCATCAAGATAAAAAGCTTATGCCCAGCAAAGGAAACAGTCAGCGAAACCAAAAGATAGCGTACAGACTAGGAGAAGATATTTGCAAATGTCTTATCGGATAAAGGGCTAGTATCCAAGATCTATCAAGAACTTATCAAACTCAACACCCAACAAACAAATAATCCAGTCAAGAAATGAACAGAAGACATGAACAGACATATCTCTAAAGAAGACATACAAATGGCCAACAAACACATGAAAAAAATCTCAACATCATTCAATATCAGAGACATCCAAATCAAAACCACAATGAGATACCACTTCACACAAGTCAGAATGGCTAAAATTAACAAGTCAGGAAACAACAAGTTATTGGTGAAGATATGGAGAAAGGAGAACCTTCTTACACTGTTGGTGGGACTGCAAGCTGGTGCAGCCACTCTGGAAAACAGTATGGAGGTTCATCAAGAAGTTAATAATAGAGCTATCCTATGTTCCTGCAATTGCACTACTAGGTATTTACCTAAAAGATACAAACGTTGTGATCCAGAGAGGCACCTGTACCCTGATGTTTATAGCAGCAATGTCCATGACAGCCAAACTATGGAAAGTGACCAGATGTCCATCAACAGATGAATGGATAAAGAAGATGTAATACATACATACATACAATGAAGTATTACTCAGCCATCAAAAAGGATGAAGTCTTACAATGATGTGGATGGAACCAGAGGCTATTATGCTAAGTGAAATAAGTCGATCAGCGAAAGACAATTATATGGTTTCACTCATATGTAGAATTTAAGAAACAAAACAGAGGATCATAGGGGAAGGAAGGGAAAAATAAAGTAAGATGAAATCAGAGAGGGAGACAAACACTATAGGAAACAACCTGATGGTTGCTGGAGGGGAGGTGGGTGTGGAGATGGAGTAACTGTGTGATGGACATGAAAGAAGGCACAGGATGTAATGAGCACTGGGTGCTATATGCAATGGGTGAGTAACTGAACTGCACATCTGAAACTAATGATACATTATTTGTTAACTAGTTGGATTTAAATAAAATAAGTTTAAAAAAATGAAATGATTCACCATCCTAGGTTTTAGTTGTGTAAAGCCAGGACCTAAATGCATAAACTATCCTAAATCCTGCATCTATCTCTGGGTCATGTATTTCTGAATGAAAGATAGTTACCTATCTTGCAGAATTTGTGCCCGCCCGCCCTCCCTTCCTTCCTTCCTTCCTTCCTTCCTTCCTTCCTTCCTTCCTTCCTCCTTTCCTTCCTGTCTCTCTCTCTTTCTTTGTAGCTTTCTTCTAAACATATAAAGAATTTTTTCTCAGTGAACTGAACATTAAACTATAAATTTGCAAGTCCCACACGATCTGCCATCTCTCACTCTTTTCCTATCAAACAAAGCCATCTACGTGTGGCACGATCCCCTTAACCTGTGTCCTCAATCTACGTGGTCGTGCAAGATGCAATGTTTTGGTGAGTCACTAGGTGGCATCTAACAGAGGCATTTGGAGAGCTATCCCACAAAGTGCATTTTTAGAGCACTCCACAGTTCTCCATGTTGGCTGCCATTGTCTGGTGGGCGTGTTGGAGTTAATCCATTGCCATCTGTCTTTATTTTGCTAACTTACTCAGTCGGACGCCACACAATTGGGTTCCGCAAATGTCGGCTCTCCAGTACAGCAATTACCAAGTCTCTTTCTAAACAATATCACCGCACGGCATTCTTCCTGCCTTGCATAGAGCTTGAAGCACTTAGGCTCATTTTGACGTGCTTTGCTTATAGGGCTCTTCATCTTCAAAGATTAGGAAAAATTGGTCTGAACTCAAAGCCACAACAAGGCATGGCTTCTCTCTCCAAACTGAGAACATGCCAATCGGCATGTTCCTATGATACAAAAACCCCATGCGGCACAGCAGAGGACGTGGGCTGTGCAGATCCAGCCCTCCGTGGTACCACTACCTCCTCCAGGATGCAGACACTCAGAATGCATTTTGTGGTTGTTGATGATGTTGTTATTTTAATATTTGAGGGGCTGGTGGGAAGGGTAAGGAGTGAAGCATGTGGCGGTGAGAGGAGAAGCAGAAAGAAAAAAGGAAGGGGGAGGAGAATAAGCTGATATTTGAATGACATCCTGCCATTACTGTTCCAAAAGAGGGGTAAAGTGATAATTTCCATAGCCTAGAAATGGTCTCTGTTCTTCCATTTCTTGCTTATTCATTCCTTCCTATATGGAAGACCCGCTGGGGTTGTGAGGCACTATATGGGGCAGTCCAGGTCAGTCACCTAGAGTCATGCCCTCTCGGAACTTAAATCTTGTAGGCAAACAGGAAGTAATCAAGCACAAGGGGGATGGCTGTTGTGAATGAGACACTTGGGGTGCTTCACAAGCCCAGGATGGGGGCCCTGATCTCATGTGGGGGTCAGAGGATAGTGAAGATAATGAAGAGGAAGGGGGCTTTAGAGGATCATCCTTTCTGTGCTCCCATATGATCAGTATTCTGCCTTCCAATTAGCAGATGCTAGATTAGGACCCGTCTATTGGGTGACCAAGTAGCAAGTTTCATTGGGTGTGGAGAGAGCAAGACCTAGCAGCATGGGAGCCACAGTGAGAACACCGCCCAGTCCCTGATGAAGAGGCAAGAACTTCTCTTACAGCACAGATTTCCATCCTCGATGCTCTGTTTGCCAGTTTCTTAGCTGTGGCTTTTTCCCCCCTTATAACCTATTTCTTAACAACTTGCTTTTGGCCTTATTTCTCCACCAAAATATGAAGATCCCTTTTCATCTTTTAAGTCCATTTTGTTCTAAGTTTTAAAGTACTGATCTACCAAAAGCAAATTAAACATTAGCATAGTAGTTTACCCTACTTTTTTGGAGTAAGTTCTTCAGATTTCAGATCTTCTAAGTTTTTGGAAATATGACGCAAAGAACAGACATGGAAAAAGGAAACCTCCAATCATGTTTATTTGTCTTCTCCATTGTATCTCTGTGCTTTCCAGAGTAACTTCCATTAATGCGTTGGCATACGATTCAAGCAAAGGAAGGCCTACGGATCTGTAGTTTTAAGGAACTATAAGCTCCCTGAATTTTGTTACAGTGTTGGAATACATGGACATTTTTGTAGTTTAATACGGTCTTATTACTTACCAGTGCCTTTGTGGATGGTCCAGTCTCATAGGACTTTATCTTGACAATGCTATTTATTTGTCATTAAATATTTGAGGTCTGAGTCCCTTAAGGTCATCTCCTGGGAGAATTGTACCAATAGGTAATTCGAAGACCAATCCCAGCAACAATAACATGGGAAAGCTTTGTTTTAATTTATTTCAGTTACCAAATTCCTTGGGGGTGAGGCGTGGGGGGCATTCTTCTGCATGGACGCCGTAACCAGGAGAAGTTCATGTGGGTGGGACTCTCCTGGGACAGCGGCTTGGTGTGTGGGGTGGTCTGCGTAGAGCGGTGTGCCCTCTTGCTCCCCCCTCTCTGGGATCTGCCTACACCATAGGGAGGGAGGAAAGTGCAGCGGACAGTGGGGATGCAGGAGAAGAGACGTTTCTGGAGCTGAGCAGACGCTGGAGAGATAGCCCCTTAGAGTGGCTGCAGCAGTTACCACGGCAACGGCTGACGAGGATGCTAGAGGTCACTAGAAGCAGTTCTGAGAAATGTTCTTCTATTTTTGATCTCTGATTACATATGACATAACTGACCAGACTCATTCTCGAGACTTTTCCTTCCTCGGCTTATATGAAATGAACCCTCTTGTTTCTGCTCTTTACCCCGAGTGACCTTTGTCAGTCTCTTTCGCAAACACTTGCTTTGCTCCCTCTTCATTCACTCATTAACCAGGGTCATAAAATCCTTGGTCTTAGAACCCCTGCCTTCTCTCTCCTCCCTTTTCTGAGGCGTGCCTCCTTTCTTGGTTTGAGCTACAAGTTGTCCAGAGAAGATACAGATGAAATTCAGCAAAGGCAGGGAGGAAGGTGGTGTTTGCCGATTCGTTGAGTGCTTACGGTGCACTTTGCAGGTGCTTGTGCAGTGCGCCTGCTGTGCTTCAGTTCATCCCTACAATAGCACTACAAGGAAGGTCTGTCATCATCCTTTGTCCTTGTGTACCCTTGTACCTTTGGTCTGAAATTCTTTTTCTTCCTCCCTCCTCTCATCTTCCAAATTTCTACTCCTTTTCAAAACCCAGTTCTGTGATCATTTCCTTTATGGCGTCTCTCTTAACTCCCCAGGCCCCGTTAATCTCCTCGTGTGAGTTCCATGGCACTAACATCATCCCTCTAATAGATCAGTTAACCACATTCTATTACTCAGAGCAGTTTGCAAATTTCCCATCCTCCCAAATTGTCTTTAGGGTACTAGGGGACAAGATGGGATCTTCTCTGTCTATGTGTGTGTATCCTAACATCACAGCGCTTACTGACGCATGGACAGATGCTTAAGACATCTGCATTTATTATATGATCACTAGCCTTGGTTTGCTCTGTGTATTAACTCAGGCAACCCTCACAACAACTCTGTGAGCTAAGTCATCATCCCCATGTCACGGATGAGGAGAGTGAGGTTGAGAGAAGTTAAAGAAATCGCCAAAAAGCACACAGGCAGAACTGGGACATGAACCAGCGGAGACGGAAACCTGAGCCCACACTGTGTTGCGCGGTCCCTCCCTGGCTGGGGTGTGTGCCGCCATTGTCGTCTGACAGTCAGCAGAGAAGAGACCTTGGCGAGGGCCCTGGCACAGCGCAAAGCTGAATAAAGCATACATGAAATCATGACAAAGGAGTCGATGAATGAATCCACATCTGTAAGCCTTTCGTACAGCGCGGCCTGATTCCGGCTCATTCTACCTCCCACTCGGCTCCCCTCTTTTACTTTCATAAATGCTCCTTCCGTCCCTACTTCTCTCGTCCCATGCTGACTACTTATAACACCTTCTTGGTGAGTCCCTCAGCCCGCAGCCTCCTTCCTCCTGCCCCTGCACCCAGCCATTCCAAACACACCTTCTGAAAATTAATTCTCAAGCCCTGTTGTCGGATTTACACTCAAGGATTGACTCTGGCTACCGACTCACAGTTTAGTAAAATCTGGGTACTCAGAGCTAATAACCATCAAGGTGTCACCCTCCCTTACAAGAGTCGTTTCCCTACACATCTCCATCATTTTGAACCAAGCAATTTTGTTTGCCGCCCCTGGCTCACAGTTTGCCTGTTTCGCCTCCAGATCTTTGCCTGAACCATTCCTCTGTATTTTGAACGCACACCTATTATCCACCGAGAACTGAGCTTGGTTCTGGGAATACAGAGATTAAAGCTTCAGTCTCTGAAGCTCAGAGATTAGTGGAGAGACGGCTGAAAGAGCAATTACGAGACACTGTAATTGTGGTAGGCAAGTCACAGGGAAGCCCGGGTTGCTATGGAAGCACGTAGGATGTCCTCTCCCCACACTCCAGCAACCCCATCTCCCAGCACTCTCCTGGCTCTGCTCTGCTTTCCCAGGTCACTCTCGAGACCTGCCCCTTGTTTACTCCCTCAGGCCCTCCTCCTCACGGATGTCATCAGATTGCTCTGCTCTTTCTTACCTATGCGTTTTGATTCATTCATCGCAAAAACGTGTTTCCGTTCAGTTCAGTGGGTGAACCGTCATGGGGGAGGAGAAGATAAAAGAAGAGAACCTTAAAGAAAGAGTGGCGTGCCTACTTGGGGAGAATGCATAGGAGAGAACAGTGTAAGTGAGAGGTGTGAATGGCTTCTTTTGGATTCTATCCTCATTATCCCCTATGCTGTGCTTGACCTGACCTACTAAACTTTGTAGGGGATCCCTTAAAGAGTAGCTCATAGAAGAAAGGGTGCTGTTTCCATGCGGCTGGACTTACCATGAAACATACAAGACACATCCTCAGGGGCACCTGTGTGGCTCAGTTGGCTGGGCGTCTTCCGCTCAGGTCATGATCTTGGGGTCGTGAGATCAAGCCCCATGTCGGGCTCTGTGCTCAGCAAGCAGTCTGCTGCAGATTCTCTCTCTCTCTCTCAAATAAATACATAAGTAAATAAATCTTTTTAAAAAAATCTTAAAATCTTAAATGTATTTTGTTTAATAAATAATAACATTTAAAATAATTTAATATTAATTATATTTAAAAGAACAAGATTTAAAGTAAATAATAAATAATATAATATAAATAATATAGTGAATAATAATATAAAATAATAAATAATATAATATTAAGATTTAAAATAAAAATATCTTAATAAAAATAATATTTTAAATACATCCTAAAAAAAAAAAGACACATCATCAAAACTGCAAGAAATACTAGAGGAGCCAGGACTATGAAAGAAGGGCCAACATCCCACAGAGGATGCTGTTGAGCAAACAAAATTTGTCCTAAGGGTTGACAGCCTCATTTACGTGCAAAGCTAATGAAGCCTGGGGAACGTTCACACATAGTCCACTTGTGACTCTATAAGGACCTACCAGTTGACTGAAGGGAAGCAGGCCCTCCAAGAGATGATCCCAGGAAAAACAGAACAGCTAGCAAGACTCACCATGGCCTGGCTGGTCCCACAACATCCCCACCATCCTGCCCGAAGAACCCTGTCATTCTAGTACCTGGATCCCAGGTACTGGGTTGATATGAACCACATCTGTGGTTTAGCCTTCTTGCTCTCAGGTCCAACATGTTTGTCTCTGGCTCTAAGCCCCTTTTACTTCAGCCTTCCAACATCACATTGACCTTTGAACCAACCAGTCAGCAAACTGGGGAAATCTCTGCTTTCCTCAAGGTCCTGAGTTATGGACGCTGGGAGCTGGGCTGTGGATGTTCCCCTTACCTAGTGCTGTCATTCTGGGGGCTCAGTGAGGGAAAGTTTCCTGCTAGCTGAAACTCCGTCCCACAACGGGTTTCATTTTATGTTAGTAGTTCATAGGCGGAGGGGTTGGTAGGGAGAAGAGGAACATGGAAAGAAGGGTTTCATTTTATGTTAGTAGTTCATAGGCGGAGGGGTTGGTAGGGAGAAGAGGAACATGGAAAGAAGAGAAGATGCCACACATCACTAAACTCAGCATAGCTTTGGGGCAGAGATGCAGAGATTTGGTAAAGGTCCAGAAATCCAAACGCTGGGTTGTACTTACTAGGTTTGCCTGTGTATTGAGCTAAGCAAACAGATCTATCTCCTTGACAACCAGAATCCAAGCATGTTTTACCTATATTGTCTACCTTCTTTGCTCAAGTCAGTGCATAGTTAGTGGAGAGAAAAACCGTAGGTGCCAGGTGAAAGAGCCCACGTCTCTTAAACAACATCTCTCTCTCTGTCCTCTCTAGGCCAGGAGCTACCTACTCGACTTCATTAAGATCTCACTTGTCAAATTTATCAGCCATGTCTTTTACTTGCTGGTGGAAAACTAATACAGCTTTGCCTCTCCCTGTCAGTCAACACTATTGAGGGACCTGATAAGAAAATTTGCTTGGAAGGTTTATCTGGAAAGTTCTATTTATAGAGGCACACCTCAGTAGCCCTAGACACTAACTATACAGAACCTCCTTCTGTGGGAGGGGTATGGCCCTGTGGTCTCCATCTTGAACAAGAAGGAGAGGCCTTTCCTCCTCTTGATGGAACCCACACTCATGCTTGCTATCTTGACAATAAGACAAGCCACGTTAGTTACAAAGTTTTTGAAGGGAACTGAACCCAGCGATTTGCCTAATAAGTAGGACCATCTCAAGGACGTGGGAGACAGCAGCCTCTAAATACTTAGGGATCCCAAGGGCACAGTCTCCTGAGATAAGCAGCAACTAAAATAAAGAAGGCAGTCCTGGAAAGATGGAATCTCAGCCCTGAAGCCTGGAATACCCTCTCTCTGTGACTGTCCTCACCACCAGAGCCACGAGCCAGCAGAGAGGATGGTCAGTGTGAGAAGACAATATCCTGACTTCCTCCTGGCTGGACTCGAAGGGCCTACGAGGCTGTGTTTAGAGTGAGTCATCGCCGTCTTGAGCTCACCGCACACTCACACACCTGGGCTGATCCCTACAGTTGGAACCTTCCCAGGGTGGAGGAGGACAGGATGGAAGCCAAGTGGGGAGAGAGAAGGAATGAACATGAGTGTAGAGGCCCTGATTCTTCAAAAACAATTATAAAACAAACATGATGAGAAGATTAAAGTGAGTTGCTTCCCCTCCCTTCTCTCCCTCTGCCAGGTCTTTTCAGGATAAGTTCGGAAACTGTGTGGAGAATAGGAGGGGCTTGTAAACACATGTAGCGCACACAGGGTGTGTGCGCCGCCCCTCCCGCCCCCATGTACGTCTGTATGGGCGTGCTGGTGCCTCTGGGCGTGCGTGTGGAAACCCACGTGATGCTGCAAAACAGAACGAGCACCACGCATGTAAGCCTAACCACAAACCGATTGTCAAATCCAACTCTGATGGGAAAAGCTATTATTTTCCAAGAGACAAGTGCCCTGTTCCCGTTCCAGCTCCCCCTCTGGGAATCCCCTAGTGTAGCTGAGGGGGAAAGAGCAGGGTAAAGTCATGAGATAGAATGGAACAAAGGAGACTGTCCCCCAATTGTTATAATCGACATCCTGATGGGGAGGTCACTTAGAGTGCAAAAAACAGGACTAGGGGCGCCTGGGTGGCTCAGTCAGTTAAGTGACTGCCTTCGTTCGGTTCAGGTCATGATCTCAGGGTCCTGGGATCGAGCCCCGCATGGGGCTCCCTGCTCGGCAGGGAGCCGGCTTCTGCTTCCCCCGGCTCATGCTCTCTCTCTCTCTCAAATAAATAAAATCTTTAAAAAATAAAGAAAAAAACCAGGACTCATTAGGAGTGAGTTGAGGCTAGATCTCAGGCAGCCTTCTCTGAAAGTGTCCTGCTGGCTTTTGCCGAGCAGCAGGAACAGGAGATGGAGGGGCTGGCTGTGTGAACCGCCTCCCACCGGCCAGGGGCAGCTTAGTAAGAGGTGCAGGTGGATTCACTGACAGGGGTACATTTGAAACCAAGAGTTGACTTGTAGCGGCAACTGATCACACGGTGGTGGATGGCCTGGTCATAGCACTCGCGCAATTAGCAGAATCCTGTACTGCTGCAAATTTACACAACAAACATTTCGTAACTACTTAACCAGGGAAGTTTTATTCCAAATCCAATCCTCGTAGTCACTCAATGTATCTGCTTCCTGTGTTTACTTCTGCGTGAAGTGCCGTGCTCGGCATTTGAACGAGGCTAACAGAAATGGCACAGTCTCTAAAGGTGTTTCTGTCCTGGTGGAGAGACGGACAGCCTTATGAAAGACTTTGGAAAGACTGACTGGAGCAAATTTGGCCATTCTGCAGACATCAGGGTATTTGGGTAACTGTGGGTAGGCCCTTGGGGTCAGAGGTACATGAGGAACTATAAATCCCCTGTCCTACAACCTCAAAAGTGTCAGACTAAACCCCACCGGACACACAGACATGAGTTGTCCAGGAAGCACAAAACAACCGTTCCATTCATTCAGTAGTTTGGGGAGGCCCCGAGTAGTCTAGCGACCATGGTGCTCGAAAGGGTGGCTTGAGGACAGCCACAGGGCAGTTCTGGGCAGGATAAGGCAGCAGGGTCCTCTGTGACGGGAAGGACAAAATCCAAGGGGCTGGTGGCAGACATAGATCTGCCACCTTCTTATGTCCTATGAAAGAGAGCAGAGCCTCTCCAGCATACCTAACTGGTCACAGGTCTTGACCTTATTTATTGTGCCAAAGACAGATTTCACTGAAGATGTAAGGAATGCTGGCTGTCGCCTCTGAAGATGCTGATTCACAGTCAGGCCCCTCCTGTGCTGGTTAACCATCCGGAATGCCGCTTCCTGATTGAGCGCTCAGGCCTCCTGTTTCCCGGATTCCATCAAATGACCTTCATGTATCCCAAACCGGCTTTCATTGAGTCATTTTGGTCTAGTGTGTTTTCCAAATGGTTTGTTGTCCTTTACATAGAAAATAACTGAGAGAACATCCCACAACATAAGAAACATTGTAAGAACCTAAACGTAAGGCAAAACTCTATACATCAAGGGGGTAATTTGGAGGGAAAGATGTGTACTTGTGTATTTACTATCACGTAAGATCACCTCATTTGTGTATGGCACATAATAGGTAAACTCAATACATTTGAGTTTCCTTCCCTACGTCACTATCTCATTTAATTTTCATTAAAAAATTTTTTTGTTTTGTTTCATATTTTAAAAAAATCACTTTTATTTTATAAAATGATTTTATATCTTTAAAGCAGAAGTTTAAGGACATTTGGCAAGTTCACGTGACTGCAGGTGTCATCCTGGGTTCACCCCGGAGTGCCGCGCCTCTCCCTCTCCGGTGTCCACACGGCCTCTCTAACAGACATAAGTAGGCCTTGCAGACATTGCATTTACAAAGCCCTTTCATGTACCCCATTTCATCAGATCCTCCGAAAACTCCTGTAACATGAGGATTATTATTTTCTTCATTTCCAAGGAGGGGACACAGCGAGAGGAATTACAGCAATTTGCTCAGGTTTTCTGAAATGATCTTTCAGAATATAACCCCATGCCTTGTGATGTCCAAGCCTTGGCTCTGGGTGCCATACCATGTGATGTCTCAGCACGGAGCCCGAGGACTGCCAAAGGGCTCAATGTGCCCCGCACGCCAGAGCGCCCCCATTCACGAGCAAGGAGGATCTCGTTGGCTCTCTAGTGTTCCAAAGCTTCCCTTAAATCCCAGCTCAGCAGCAAGGAGAGGCCCCTTGTAATGAGAGTGAGAACCAACACTTTCACAGTTTCTAAAGTACCTGTCTTGTATGTTCTGATTTTGAGTGCAGCTACTGCATTCAACACGGCATTAAAAAACAGGACAGCAAGGTGGCTCTGTTTTTCAGGCTGACTAGGCCCAGCCTTGACTGTGGTCTTAGGGGTTGGAATCAGTCCCCACATCCTGTGGAGGCCATTTTCCTAAATGACACTCTGCATTTTTCTTGCCTCACTTAATCTCCTTGAGGCTACCTTGATCTTCTGGGTATAATTTTCTCAGGACCCTTTTAAAATAGATTTGCTGTATTTTGATTATAATGATAGTATATGTCTTTTGAAAATAATTTAGGAAACAAATAATATACATAAGAAAATAAGCATTAGCAAATTACTCATTTGCCAAGGTATGCTAATGTCTTGCTATATGCACGTAACATTTCATCACATGTACAAGTTTGTCGGTGCCATTATTTAAGTATTAATGAAAATTTGATATTTGGATTATTTTCAACATACATACATTTTAGTGGAAAATCCTTGAACATATATCTCTGTATACTTGTCTAATTTTTTAGAAGTGGAATTGCTGTTCGTGAGACTATACTTTTTAAAAGTTTTTAACAATATTGATCGGTTACTCTCCAGAAAACTTGAATCAATTTATACTCTCACCAACAAAACATAAGATATACCTTTTCCACACCTTTGCCAACAGTGAGAATTAACAGACTTTTATTCTTTAGCAAGTTGATAGGAGAAAGACAAACAAGTTAGGCACATTTCTCTTACTACTTATGAAGGTGGACATCTTTTTATCGGCTTATTGTCCAGTCTGGAGTGTGTTAAAAGTGAAATGGGGCACTGACCAAAAGGGAAGCAAATGAAACTCATGGTCACACTACTTCCTGGCCATTTGCATTTCTTAGTTTGAGGGTTACTTGTCGGCAGTTTTGATTTTTCTATCTACTTGTCTATTCTTAAGGACTACATAAAGATCATGTTACAATAGTAATATTAAACTTTTGTAACTTACGTTAAATGTATTTCCCCATAGGTTGTTTATTTTTATTTTTAATTTTAAAAGTAATACAAAAGTATAGGGTTTTTTTAGTTTGTTCCAGGTCTTTCAATTAAACTTTTGAGGCAGTTGTTGATTTATATGCAATTCTAAAAAATAATATAGAAAGGTCCACTTTATGCTTTACCCAGTTTCCTCAAATGCTAACATATTGGAACGCTGCAGTGCAGTATCACAAGGAGGATACTGACATAGGGGCAGTGAAGATGCAGGATGTTGCCATTGTCACAAGAATCCTTCATGTTATCTTTTTATAGCCACACCCACCTCCGTCCCACCCTCCCCTTAACCCCTGGCCATCATTATTCTATTCTCCATCTCTAATTTTGTCATCTCAAGAATGTTATGTAAATGCAGTCGTAAAGTCTATTAACCTTTTGGGATTGGCTCTTCTCATTCAGCACAATGCTCTGGAGATTTCCTCCAGGTCATTGAGTGTACTGATAGTTGGTTTTTTTCCTTTTTATTGCTAAGTAGTATCCCCAGATATGGAGGCATCACCCTTTGTTTCACCGTTCATGTACTACAGGACATCTGGGTTGCTTCCAGTAGTTATATTTGGCTACTAAAAGTAAAGCTACTATAAGCATTCATGTACAGGTTTTATGTGCACAAAATCTTCGTTTCTCTCAGATAAATGCCCAGGGGTGCAGTTGCTACATCATATGGTACTTACATGTTTGACTTCTTTAAAAAAATGCAAACTGCTTTCCAGAATGGCTATACCATTCTGTATTCTCACCAGCAATCTAAGAGTCATCCAGTTTCTTGGCATCCTCACCATCATTTGGTTTTGTCACTATTTTTTATTTTAGTCATTCTGACAGGTGTGTAGTAATATCTTATTGTGGTTATAATTTTCATTTCCCTTGTGGCTAATGACGTTGAGCATTTTTTTTTCCTTAGGGTGAGCACCAGTGGTGGTGTGGGGAGACAGAAGGAAAGGGAGAGGGAGAATCTTAAGCAGGCTCCATGATGAGCACAGAGCCTGACTCACATGGGGCTCAATCTTACAACACTGGGGTCATGACCTGAGCTGAAATCAAGAGTCGGCCACCCAAGTGCCCCTAATGATGTTGAGCCTTTTTTCATGAGTTTATTGCTATTTGTATATTCTTGGTGAAATGTCTCTTTATGTTTTTTGTCCATTTTATAACTGGATTGCTTGGGGTATTTTTTTACTATTCAGTTTTGAATGAACCTTCTATATACTAGATACTAGTCCTTTGTCGGTATATAGTTTGTAAATATTTTCTGCCAATACATAGCATGTCTTTTCTTTCTCTTAAGGGTCTCTTAACAGAGCAAATTTTTGGATGTTTCTGATTTATGAATTTTTCCTTTTATATATACATTATACTTTTGGTATCAGTTATAATAATACGTTTTGCCTTGGATCCTGAAGATATTTTCTAGTAGTTTTACAGTTATACATTTTACAGTTAAATTCATGATCCATATTGAGTTAGTTTTGTGAAGAATGTGAGACTTAGGTTGAGTTTCATATATTTGCCTGTGGATGTCTTAATATCTCCAGAATGATCTCTTCCTTTTTCTTTTTGTCACCTTTTGTCAAAAACCGGTAGGGCATATTTATGAGTCTATTTCTAGGTTCTCTGTTGTGTTCTATTGATCCATCTTATCTTTCCCTCTACCAATATCACACAATCTTGATTACTACAGCTATATAGTAAATCTTGAAATCCAGTAAATTGATTCTTCTCATTTCCTTCTTCTTTTTCAAAATTGTTGCAGCTATTTTAAATTCTTTGCCTTTCCATATAGATTGTAGGGTAATCTTATCTATGTCTACAAAAATCTTGCTGAGATTTTGATAGACCCGAGCTAAACCTTATAGTGGGTTGAGTAGTGGTCCCCCAACAGATGTGCCCTTGTCCTGATCACTGGAATGAATCAATGTGACCTTATGTGGACAAAGGGTCTTTGCAGATGTCATGAAGTTAAGGATCCTCAGATGAGATCATCCTGAATTATTCAAGGAGGATCTAAATTCAATGACAGGCGTCCTTCTAAGAGATACACAGAGGAGGCAGATAGAGAAGGAGGGCATGTTGTAACTCTCTGTAATGGAGGCAGAGATGGGAGTGAAGTGGCCACAAGTCAAAAAAATGTGACTGCCACCAGACACTGGAAGAGGCAAAGAACAGATTATCCCTTAAAGCCTCCAGAGGGAAAACTGCCCTGCCAGCACCGTTATTTCAGACTTCTGGCCTTCAGAAATGTGAGACAATAACTTTCTGTTGTTTTACGGCACCCGGTTGTGGTCATTTGTTGTAGCAGCCACAGGAAACCAATAGAAAACTATGTATCAAAATAGGAGACTCTGGGGGTTTGTGGGGAAGGAGACTGTAGATCTGATTGAAACTTCTATTTTCAAGTGGCTTTTTCTGATACTGCTCTTGCAGAAGGTGGCAGGGGGGTGGGGGATGGAGAACCACCTCGTTACTGCCAAGGGGAAGGCGGAAATCCAGGTTCCCCATGGAGCCTCTGTTGAAACTTGTAGGAAGGGGCTCCTTGTTACTGCTGGATGAGAATGGGAGTTTCAGCTCCCCTGTAATCTCCACCAGTCCTGCGAGGTGGGGATGGGGGGATGCTTTTACATGGGGATGAGAGTCCTGGCCCCCTATTTGGCCTTCTCTGCCTATTCCCCGGTGGGGGAATTGGGAGCACCTCCATGCACGCTTACAAGTGTTAGAAGGATTGACTCTTCACATGTTCTTCACTGGCACGGGTGGGAATGGGACCACAATTCTTTCTATGGCGCTTCTCTCTCTGCCTGCTCACATTCTCTCTCTCTCTCTCTCATAAATTAATAAATAAATCTTTAAAAAAAAAAAAAGGCAGAAGCTCAGTAAAAAGAGAGAGGACGGAACATTGCCTCCAACAGGATGGGGACACAGAGCTTCTCTGATTTACTGTGAGGACCATGAGGATCAATTCATTATTCCGTAGAAACAAAGTTGCCAAAGGTGGATAAATCCTACACTTGTCTGAAGAAGCAAATGGGCTGTGGTTTGCCAGCTGGAGGACTTATTCAACCTGTAGGGTGTAATTTACATTGGCAAATACCCATCTAAATTCAAGCCACCGCTTTAGAAATGAACTTGTGCAATGCCCGCTTTGCAGTCTGTGCCTATCTTCCGCAGGTATATGCATGTGTGTGACTGTGGGCACGCTGCCTTTGCTTTCTATTGTAATTTCAGTGAGGGCAGGGATCAATCATGTCTTTGGTGACTCACTGTTTCCCTGCAGCACTAGAGCACTGCTTTGGCCAGAACTGAGCTCCATCCATGCTTTTCACTGATGGAGAATGCATGGGAACCTCGCATACTTCTGTCTGCAGCATTTGTGCAGCTCAAGAGATTTGCAGTCCCTTGCCATCACTATTAACTGCTAGCTAACTGTGACCATTATTTTTCTTAATGGTGTAAATGCCTATTAGTTTTTAGTTTTCCCTGTTGAGAAAGCATGGAGGCTTACTTTACATCCTCCCAGTTCTCTGAAAGAACCCAGAAAAGCGGGAAGGAAGGAGAACCATTTAGGGAGGTATCCACCAAGGGGCTAAAAAAATATCAGCTGGGTTGGGTCCAGCTTCAGAACTTAGTTTCTGCTGTGAAATACAGAAATACCAGGTATTATACCCCTCGGACAAGGCAATAAACAAGTTCAATCAGGTGGTTAGGAAAGAGAAACGTCTTAGTCTAAAGTCCTACCCGTGAAGAGACTGAAGAGAAGTTCCTCCTAAACAAAATAAAATATGTATTGTTTAGAAAGTGTTATGGTCAAATGGCATTTCGACTCGAGTCCGTTCTGCTTAATGCTTTCATTTCCTACTGTGAAGGACGAAATCAGCTCTCCCATCCCACAGGTTCAGAAGAAAAGCTCCCCTCTGCAGGCTGAGATGCCATTTTCGGCTTTGGAAGGGAAACAAATCATGTTATTGTCAAGGCTGTTATTGAGAACATCATGCTCTCAGCCCTACTGGCTTGGCCATAGTCAAAAGACTCAAACAAAGCTGTTTGCCATGAATTTCATCACTCTGACTTGCCCAGCTGCGGCCTCCCCCATCCCTACCTAATTCCACTCCCATTTCGAATGCCCCAGAACTTGTTCCAGGAACAAGTTAAAATTCTGGCTACTTTCAGACCTGCAAACAATGCATATCTTTTCTTTCCTTTCCCATCCTTGTTTTAAGAAAAGAAAATCTGCTTGCGGGGTGATCCTGGGGCCCCAGGGCCAGAGCATAAGGACCCTGAAGAGACGCGGGGGATGGAGGCGATCAGTTTGCAGGGCTAGGGGACAGACACAAAGTATAGGCCACTGAGCAGATACTTAATTGCCTTCCAGGGTACAGAGGCCCGAGGGCCTAAGCTTGGCTCTGACACCTGTCACCGTTGCTGAGCGGACCCTGGAGAGTTTGTCTACTCAATAAAGGCCCTGGAGTCCTACCTGTTAATCTCTTGCCTTAGGGCTGTACATAGGTCCCTTATCCATTACGCTGTCAACTTCTTCACCTCT
Organism: Procyon lotor; assembly: GCA_028646535.1. NCBI lineage: Eukaryota > Metazoa > Chordata > Mammalia > Carnivora > Procyonidae > Procyon > Procyon lotor. The sequence goes on along the minus strand of CM053605.1, from coordinate 119,890,705 downwards.
GAGGCAGAATAGGAATGCAGTGGTTGTCCTGCGGAATTGGGAAAATACAAAGAATAATGTGTTCCCCCAAACAATGTTATTTAAGAGTCCACTGGATGGGGGAGAAAATGCCTGGCAGCTTTCATTATTTTTGTTTTGAGCATTTGTGTATTTCAGCTGGGAAGGAAGGGGGGAGAGCTTTTTTCTTTTTTCCTTTTGGAGTTTGTTTATTCCTGAATTTTCTTTGCAAAATACAGTTGGCTGGAACCTTCTTTCTCAAAACCTCCAGGATAAAACACAAGAATCAGTATAGGGTAAGAGAGACTGTTTAAAAAACACCTTTGGAGGCAGAAATTGAAAGATTTGAATTCTTTTTTTTTTT
>CM053605.1:119872144-119889844 GCA_028646535.1 Procyon lotor | reverse complement strand
ATTCCTCTGGCTATTCGTGGTCTTTTCTCATTCCATATAAATTTTAGGATTATTTGTTCCACTTCTTTGAAATAAATTGATGGTATTTTGATAGGGATTGCATTAAATGTGTAGATTGCTTTAGGTAGCATAGACATTTTCACAATATTTGTTCTTCCAATCCATTGAGCATGGAACGTTTTTCCATTTCTTGGTGTCTTCCTCAATTTCTTTCATGAGCACTTTCTAGTTTTCTGAGTACAGATTCTTTGCCTCTTTGGCTAGGCTTATTCCTAGGTATCTCATGGTTTTGGGTGTAATGGTAAATGGGATCGACTCCTTAATTTCTCTTTCTTCTGTTTTGCTGTTGGTATATAGAAATGCAACTGATTTCTGTGCATTAATTTTATATCCTGACACTTGACTTGGATCAAGTCTTGTGACTTGGATTCAAGTCTCTTGACTTGAATTCCTGGATGAGTTCTAGCAGTCGTGGAGTTGAGTCTTTTGTGTTTTCCACATAAAGTATCGTATCATCTGCAAAGAGTGAGAGTTTGACTTCTTGTTCAGACTCAGAATCTGTAATTTGAGGCAAGTGGGTTCGGATCTCTGAGCCTTTCTTTCGGCCCCACTTCTGGGAAATTAGGATGCTGTAATAAGGCCTACTTAACAGCGTCATCATGAGCACAAAATAGAACATAAAGCACAGAGCATAGAAGCGGACATGTAGTGGATGCTTAAGGACAGCGAGAGCCAACATTTACTGAGATTCTCCGTATCGGCTACGATCAGCTGGGCCTTACCTTAAAGATGTCACTTAAACCTCACCACTACCCCAGGAGGTAGATGCTAAAATCATCCCCATTACAAATAAGGGCTTTTAAAGTGAGTGAGGGCTTTTAAAGCACGGAAGGACATTATCAGATTTCAAAAGATTGCAGGGAAAGGAGACAAGCCAATAAATTCAAGAAGATACTTAGGAGGCAAAATCAACAGGACTTGGTGGCCGAGGGGATTTCAGTGTAGAAGTCAAGAATGGGGCCCAGGCTTCTTTCTTCTGGTTTAGAGAAAGTTGCCACTGGTGAAGTGGGGAACCAAGAAGGAGGTACAATCTGGGTACACACCAGAAGGATGTTTGAAGTGCCTGTGGAACAGCGAACTAGAGATGGTTAGTGGCATCTGAATTTAGAAGTCCGGAGCACAGGAGAGCATGCTGTGCTGGAAATACGGATTTGGGATCTGTCAGCATACGGATCATATGTTAAGTCAGGGAGTGAATGGTACCCTCGGGAATGAACAGAGTGAAAAGAGACGAGAGCCCAGGACAGGACTCTCAGGACCACCAGGACTTACTCAATGGGCAGAGTATTATCTGAGCCCGAATCAGAATGGGGAGAGGACATTTTCCATCTCCTCTGATCCCTCACCAAAACCAACCATCCACCATCACCATCAAATGAACATTCTAAAAACCTTATTTTGCTTAGATTATAAAGTTTCTCTGCATTAAAAGTATCTTTTTTTTAGCTCCAGATATTCCCACCCTCCCCATCCCCTTTCCAGCTAGTTAAATTCTGTGTAAGAGCACTGCCCAGTGGAACTTTCTACAACAATGGAAACTTTCTCTATATGTATTCTATAAGATGGTAGCCCCTTGCTGACGGTGGCTATTGAGCATTGGAATGTATCTAATGCACCTGAAGAACTGAACTATTTTATTTAACTTTGATCCACTTAAGTTTAATTACCCACGTGTGGCAACCATATTGGACAGAACAACCATAAGGGGGCTCAAAATTCACTCTCTTAAGGAACATTCCCTGAATCCTCCTCCCAAAGCCAGGCCTATCTCCCCAACTTTCTGCCATCTAGAATGTTGTACTTTCATAGGGCTAATGAGGATTATAATTTTGAATACCTGTTTCCCCTGATAAAATGAGCTCTAGGAGGGCAGGAACGATGTCTGTCGTATTTGCTACTATATTTCTAGCACTTCACAAGGAGTATGGTACTTACTATGTGCTCGATAAATATTTATTGAAAGAGTGAATGAATGATAAAATGATTCACTAAAACATATTACGGGATTATGTACCAAATATATGTTTATTAAAGAGTTGACTTTAGCTTGTAACCATACGGTAGATAATTCTGGAAGGCTAATAGCTCTATCTAGAAATTGGGGCTATCAAGAGAGGGACAAACTTGACATGCTCCGTTTAGGATATGTAAACTTTCCGGGGCCAGATCGTGTGTTTTGTATTCCCTTGATCTCATTGTCCACTAAAATCCTGAAGGCTCTTCCAGCTCATGATGCTATGCTGCGTGTCCTTTCTCATGCACTGTGCAGCTAGTAGAAAAACCCTTCACACTTCTCATTAACATTTCTCCCTGAGCATGACATCACCGCTCAGCCCCTCGAAGTCACTCAAAATCCCGCATTTGTCCCAGCGTTCTGGTCTCCCCTGCCAGTTTTGCATTCTATCAGTGTTTATTTAACATCTTCTCAAAGCTCCTAATCCAATTAATTTTTAAATGGTGACTATGTCCAGGACTGTGGCACACCATTAAAGACCTCCCTCCAGATACCGAAATGCACGAGTCAGCACTTTTGGCTATGGCCTTTCAGAAGTTAGGAAGCCCCCACCTGGGCTGGAATTCGAGCCAGGTCAGAAGCTCTGGCCTCCCAGGAGCATTTGAGAGCTCCCTCGAAAGTCGCCTTCAGCTGTGGCTCCCTCTCCACGCTGTGGCTTCCACCTTCTCCTAACAAATGCGTGGAATCTGGAAGGTTCTGCAAGTCCTGCTGAGTCCAGTTCCTGCACCCAGGGACGGCAGAGGGCCAGGGCCCTTTAGCCAAGTTTCACTGCAAGTCCGTGAAGGGCAGTGCTGTGTAGGCCCTCTGAGCCCGAGCCAAGGTAAACAGACTGAGTCCCGCTTGCCTGTGCCGCTGGGCTTAGGCGGAGTGGGGAGACGGGGGAAGCCAAAGACAAGGGAGCTGGAAAGGGACGGTTGGGAGGGAAACTTAGGCAGTTCTCAATTCTGTGCCACCCTCGTGGTGGCTTCTGGAAGCCTTGGGAGGGACCCTGAGGTAAAGATGAGCGCTGAGAAGGGGATGGGTTTGATTCCACATGGGCGAAAGAGCATGTGCCTTCACTTCCAAGCCATCCTCTCAGACCTGGTGAGTGTGCTCTGCGTAAAGCTGAAGGGAACTAGGTATCACGGGGTCCCCCGTGGGAGACAGACCTCCCTGTGCAGTCCGAGGCCCCGGTAGACAGCTCTGTGGGGCAGCCGCGGTCAGCTCCCCCGCTTAGGAGAAGCTGCATCCCCAACTGCTGCGCCCTCCGGGGCCCACCTCCTTGCATGAGCGCCCTGGCTGGAGGGCACCCACGTCTGCTCCTGCTCTTAGTAGAAGAGTCATTCAAACATGAGCATTCCTTGTTTTCCCCGCATGTTACCTCGCTGCTGCCTTTTAACTTTGCTTCATGGGGCGCCTGGGTGGTTCAGTCAGTGAAGCGACCAACTCTTGACTTTGGCTCAGGTCGTAATCTCAGGGTCATGAGATCGAGCTCCGCATCGGACTCTGTGCTGAGCGTGGAACCTGCTTAGGATTCTCTTTCTCCCTGTCCTTCTGTCCCTCCCCCTGCTTGCTCTCTCTGTCTCAAAAAGCAAACAAAAAATTAAAATGTCTTCATAATCCTAAAAGCTACTACCAGAAGTGAAACGAACAGCTTCACGTTGGAAAATCCGTAGGGCATCTGATCTTTACTGTGAACTAGAGTCCCAAACGGGAGCATGTGGTCATCACTCAAGGGGCTTGGTTTGTAGAAGGGAGCCGAGCCAGAGGGCAAGGGCGGCTGGTAACGCAGTCAGTGGTTCAGACTGGCTAGAGCGGAGAGGCAGGGGAGCAATTGAAGTCAGTGCCTGGAGCCCTACACAGGTCCGAGGTTGCCCGTGGCCTGTCCCGTCCTGTCGTTAACAGTTGCACACGATTCATGATGTCTTTCAGCCCAGTCGTCGAGGCCCCGCCAAGGAGCAGCCCGTGCTGTCCCCTCACAACCCACAGGTTAGGTTTACTCTGCCCAGTTTCACCTCAAAGAAAAACACTGATTTTACATATATCAAGCCTCGGGCCACAGAGAGTTCTCGGCAATCCGGTTCGGAGGCCTCTAGGAAGGTTCTGCAGTGCCAAGCTGTCAAACCATCCCAACTGCTGAGTTTCGGTAAACGGCCCTTTCGTCAGTCACCTACGGCACGCCAGGGGCCGGCCCGTCAACTGTTTCACTTACTTCTGTCTCCAAAATCTCTTTCCCTCCTTTCATTTGCACAGGCAACTGCTCTCATTCAAGGCCTCCTGATTTGTCTTTAAATTCTATAAAAGACTCTGACCTGATTTCCCTGCCTCATTCGCCCATAAGCCGGAATGAACTTGCAAATGTATGAATCTGATCAAGTCATTCTGCTTCTGAAAGACTTTCTGTGTCCCCATGCCTTTGGGGTAAGGTCTGCTGTTTGGCTTGGCATTCAGGGCCCTCCATTGCTGCACCAGCCGGCCTCGGGCGGAGGCCTCCCCATCTGTACTCACCCCAGTGGGTACACTGCCTCGCATCCCTTCATGCCCTTCCATGGGAACTTGCCCTCCATGAGCCTGCCAGGCAGTCCTGACTCGTCCTTGTGATCTCCATTGTCTCCCTTTTCTCCCTGGTCTTTCCAGACAATGCCTGCCGCAGTGGCTTGCCCCCCACCAGTGGGCAGGGGAGTGACTCTACAGTTTGTGTCACTTTTCTCCTCTTGCACTCCCCACACTCCCCTGTAATCATTTGTCTCATTTTCAGGGGAGGAAATATTTCCCTCAAAGGGGAGAGAAGTAGTTCTTGGAGGAGGGGGCTGGAAAAATCTTACTCTTTTTATTATAAATCTCAGATCTGAATACAATTCATAAATATATACACAGGGTACCTGTGGTATTAAAATTTCATGGACTGCAGGGGAAGATAAGAAAAGAATACAGAAGAAGTTTCCTTAGAGGCCAATAATGAAAAATAGGTTGAGAAATACAAAACAAATACAGAACTGATTTGTTCATACGTGTTACTCACCGATTGGACTGCGAACCTTTTGTGAGTCCCCAGAGCTGATCGAATGTTTTGAATAAATGTCGAATGTTGAAAGCATATGTACTTGAATGAATTCTCCCAGTAATCCCATGGGGCGGCATTACTGTCCCTTCGGGGAGGATAAGGAAACCGGTGCTAAGTGCCCCTCCCCCCCCACTACCAAAGTTCCAGAGTTAGTAAGAGCTAAAGTAGAAACATTTTAAATTCAGGACTTCTACAGTCCAAATCTAATGTTCTCTTATACTTGATGTAATATATAATTGATATAATTATATCAATTATAATTGATGTATTTTCAATTATAATTGAATGTATAATTCGATTATAATTCAATGATAATTGAAGTATAATTGATGTAATTCACACAAAGCAGAACAATATATTTCCCAATCTACCTTCAATGTTCAAAAATCCTCTGGTTGGAATAATCTAACTCAGTCTGAGTGCCCAAGAACAAACTTGGAAAATCAAGCCTGTGGTCTTGCAGACTCAAACAAAGATGCCTCAACACTTGGCTGGGTTTTGGGGAGGATGGTGCCTTCTACCCAACTCAGGAGAATCCAAAGTATAACCAGGTATAGCCAATACCCTCCCACTTAGTTCATAACCCTGAGCCTTGCAATTAATCCAATTAAATTAAATTTTTTCAAAAATCCAGCCTTGAGCCACTCCTATGTATTGAATTGAGCAGCATAGGGCTACTCTGCCCTTGGGAGTTGAGGGTGGTGGAATAAGAAAAGAATACCAACAGTTGTAATGCAAGATTCAACAAGATGACAGTCATGAGAGAGATTTAGGCAATTCTAAGCCAAGAGATGAGCTACAATGGGAAATAATGAGGATGAGAATGTTATTAATAAAGATGCTTTCCTTGTTGAAAGCAAGGCAATGTCTATAAAAATGGTTTTATGAGGAAATTTGTTGAAGCAGGAGGAGCTGAGTAGCTCAAACCAGTATTTTATTCTTTCCAAGGTCAAGATGAGGTTTGAAATTGGATTTATGGGTCTGTTCAATCAGACTCTTCGCTTTCTACTTCTGAGCTTATGAGCAGCAGTGGGTAAAAATCCCTACGGAATGACAGTTCATCTGCCTGGGATGAAACCTTTTGCTTTTAAACATAAATACTTCATACAAAAAAAATGCGCTAATCATAAGTCTGCAGTGAATTAATTTGCACAAAAAAACTAAACCTCTTGTAACAACCATCCAGATGAAGAAATAGAATATTATCGAATCCAGAAAACTGTCCCGGTTATACCATAAGTTAGTTTTGCCTTTTTTGAACTTTAAAGAAATGGAATCATAGCATATATATACTCTGCATGTCTGATTTCTTTTGCTCCGTAATGTTATCTGTGAGATTCATCCAGATTGTTGCAAGTAGCAATAATGTGCTCATTCTCATTGCTGAAAGCATTTCATTGTGTGCATATACCACATTTATTTACCTACTCTACTGTTGATGAACATTTGGATTGTTTCCACTTTTTGGTCATTATGTTCAGTGCTACTATGAATATTTTTCTTACATGTTTTTTGATGAGTAGATGTGCCCATTTATACTTAGGGATCGAGGTACTAGTTTGTATGGTATGCATGTGTGCAGATTGAGTAGATTTTGCTAAAGACATTTGAAAAGTGATTGTATCGACTATTTAACAATAGTGTGTAAGAGTTCTAGATATTCCAAATCCTCCCCAATACTTGGTATTGAATGTCTTTTTCATTTTAGCCATTCTGGTGTCTGTTTTTGAAGCTTGTGATTTTAATTTGCATTTTCCTGATGACTAATGAAGTTAGACATATATTTGCTGGCCATTTGGATTTTCTCTTTTGTAAACTACCTTTTCAAGTCTACTGCACATTTTTCTGTTTAGATATCTATCTTTTTCTTATTAATTTGTAGGAAATCTTTATATATTTTGGGTACAGGTCCTTTGACTTGTATATAATTTGCTATTATTTTCTTCCAATCCATGACTTCATTTTTCACTCTTTTAATGGTATCTTTTGATTAACAGGAGTTTTTTTTTTTCTTTTCTTTTTAAAGATTTATTTAGGGAAAGGGGGAAGGGCTAAGGGAGAGGGAGAGAGAGTCTCAAGCAGACTTCTCTGAGCACAGAGCTCCGTGTGGGGCTCGATCTCATGACCCTGAGATCATGACCTGAGCTAAAACCAAGAGTTGGATGCTTAACCAACTGCGCTACTCAGGCACATTGAAATTTTTCTTTTTTTAATGCCCTATAACATCAGTTTTATGTTTAGTGCATCATAAAATTTATAAATGCTATTAATGAAATCTTTGCCTTTCCCTTGCTCATGAAAATAATCATCTGATTATAATACTGAGTCTTCCAATCCATGAGCATGATCTATACCTTCATTTTTCCCAGATTTTCTTCAGTTTATCTCAGTAATGGTCTGTATGTTTTAGTCTAAAGATTTTGCTCTCTTTTGTTAGATTTACATTCAACTTTGGGCAAACTCCAAGAACCTACTTTCCAGTTTCAAGAGACATAAAAAAGAAGTCTAAAATATGTGCCCTGAGTTCAGAATGCTTTGGTGCAATTGCAAAAAGATAAAAGACAGAATATTAATGAAGTAGTTAATTGTGTGATGTAGGCAATGAAAAAAAAGAGAGGCAAGCAACCAAAATGGCTTGAAATTGTTGTCAGAGATGCCTGACACAGTATGTAAGGAAGTATGAAATGGGCTTGAGGCACTGAATGGCATTTTTAGAGTGGAGTGGAAGGTTGCATTTAAGGGGGAAACTGGAATGAGCTGAAGTCTAGAGGTTAGAATGAACATAGTATGTTAAGGGGCTAATAGGACACTGGTTGATGAAAGTGTTTATGCTGATTGATGAGTAGTGGGAGATGAGATGAAGTCTTGGGCTGAGAGGCCCTATGAACAACAGAAGGAAGATTTTCCAGTCCATTTCGATGATGGAATTTGGCATCCTGGCCCCTGGAAGGGAGCTCAGCAAGTATTTACCCTTGCTTGACACTAATTGAAGGCCAATTAAGAATTTCCTGATAGGAACTCCCACACTCTCACCCCTGAACCAGACTACCTATCCAAGAAGGCCTCCAATCTAGAAACGAGCTGTTTCTTATAGAATGTATAATCCAGAGCCACTTTCACAGTAACCCAGAGCTCATGGCCCAGCCAGAGGGCCTCGATTCAGCACATGCCGCCGGATGCTTTTGAGAGGGCTATAGCTGTAAAACCCAGTAGTGATTACTACTCAGGGCACACATTCTGTAGCAACAGCTGGGTTTCCCAGAAGAAATGGGGCTAGAAGTCAGTATTCAAGTCTTAGATCACTGGTTGGGTTTTTGATGCCCCATTTCCTTCCTAACTTAGGCAAAGTTAAAAGCAGCTGACTTAGCACAGTTCCAGAACTCATGGAGGCAGGTCCTCAGGCCTCCTGGGAGCTACTGGAATGAGTAAGGCATGGAGTAGCCAGTAACGAGTTCAAATGATAAGATTCCTAAATGGGACACGAGTATGCATTTTGCCAAGATTTATTCTAATTTTGGAACCCAATTGGAAACTTCTGAACGTCATGTTCTATTTGGCTCTGACAAAACACAGCTCTGCATTGCTTTGTGTTTATTTTATCCTTCAAGATCAGAGCATAATTTATTTGTAGTTAGATTTTTGTGTTTAGCACAAACTTCCATTTAGATAGAAAAACAAGCTGATATTTTTTCTTATATGTCCTTAGGGGGAAAAAGATGTACAGTGGAGAAAGGTTCCACTAGAAAAACATGCATACCCAATATAGAAAATTTACGCAAACAGAAGCACCCAGAGGAGAAATATTTTATCAAGCCTAAAGTATAATGAGTCCTCAAAGTTGGCACAAAATAGTAGAGATTAGATCCAGAAAATCTTCAGGACTCTCCTACATTTAGGCAAGACTGCATCTTCTCTAGCACTGCCTCCTTGTTAAAATTTCTTACCATATTTAAACAAATATTTTGAGAAGAAATATTATAACTTCCCTTGGAACTATGTTCCCTAACACTGCAACACTGTGTCCCAAACATGAAGATATTTCCCTATCAGTACCCATTTCATCCTCTCTATCTCACTTTTCATTTAATCTCAAGTGAATTTTTTTGCTATTTATTGGTACAAAACCAAATTCTCCTATAGCTAAAGTGTCCTGGGGCCTACAATAAAACAAACATTGAAAAGAGTTGGGGATGAGGTTATATTGATCGGGACTGTTTCAGGAGCCCAATATAAAATAAGACCCCCCAAAAAGGAGATTTATTGGCTCAGGTGGCAAGAATGTTCTTACTCCCTCCAGTTAGAAAGGTCTCGAGAAGGACTCTGATTGGCCGAGCTGAATCATGTGCCCAAGTCTGGACTAATCACTGTGGCTGAGCCAGGGTGGTTCACCCAAGTGGCATGGACTTATAGAAAGTGGATTTATTTCCAGGAGAAAGATAGATTATAGATGATCACTTAGGGACAATTATAAACTGACAAATTTGAAAGAAGCAAAATGAAATGTTTTCACAGTGTATCAGATCTAGTACATTAGGATTTTGGAGACAGAATTCTTTTTCTTTCTTTCTTTCTTTTTTTTTTTTTTTAAAGATTTTATTTATTTATTTATTTGACAGAGAGAGAGAGAGAGAGATCACAAGTAGGCAGAGGCAGGCAGAGAGGGGGGGGAAGCAGGCTCCCCGCTGAGCAGAGAGTCTGATGTGAGGCTTGATCCCAGGACCCTGAGATCATGACCTGAGCCAAAGGCAGAGGCTTTAACCCACTGAGCCACCCAGGCGCTCCAAGAGCATTATTTCTTAAAGAAAGACAAAGGTGTTAACAAAAGAGCACTGATTACCCTTGAGAGCTGCTCTAGAATGTATAGCTACTTTCACTGCGGACATCTACTGCGCATCAAGAAGGCATTATAGCATAATGGCTAAGCACATGAACTTGGGATACTAACTGACTCAAATTCAAATCCTTGCAGTGCCAATGGCTAGCTTTGGTATTTGGGCGAGTTACTCATCCTCTTGAATGAGTAATAGTAAAATTTACCTCTTGGGTTATTGTGAGAATTAAATGACATAATACACATAAAATGCTTGGTATAGGGTCCATCACTTAGAGATCACTAAATGTTTAGTCCAGCTATTATTGTTTTCATTATAAGCAACGTAATTACTATTAATAATTATCACTATTATATACACTATATTATATAATTTAACAATATTTAAGTATAATTATAATTATTATTAAATATTATTATTATTGGTTATTATTAATAAGAGTACCCAGGAATGTCACGGCTAGAGAGGTCTAGGATGGGTGATAGTGATGATGTTCTAGTCTATCATCTTTCTGGAATAAAGAACATCTCTCTATACATCCTCTCCATTTATATCCAACCCCATCCTTTGCCTTAAGGTTATTTAAAATGTCTTTCTTCTACCTTCCATAATTTCTCTTTTTATTCACTGAGGCATGAAACACTAATGGACTTGGGTAGGACAAGCAGGATGATGGTGCCCTTGATACTTGTTTTAATCTTTCCAAAAGAGACTTCACAGGTAATTGAAGTCCAAGAAATTACAGTCTTAGGAAGTGTCCATGCCGTGAGCAACAAAAGATAACTCCTCAGAGAAATATCAACACAGTTGACCAACTTCTGGAACCAATTGGCAAAGTTACATGTAACCGTACAAGATTACATTGCAAAGGGAAAGCTGTGAGGTCCTCTAGGAAAAATTGGAGTCATCAAGACTGCACTTCTACCTTCTCATTAACTCTATTATATCTTACTTTTCATAAAACTTTCCATTGAAAGTTCCAGAAAGGGAGATGTCTCAAGAGAAACAGGTTCCTTTACTTCTACTGCAGCTGTCGGGGATCCCTAGTGCTTGTACATTTAGGACTTAGAATTTTTTTAATCAGGATAAAGAGTGTGAGGCAGGAAAATATGTTACCATATGAATTTGACTTCCATACTCTATTGAATGTCCAAGGTAGCAATTACTCAGGAATCAGTCTTATTTTTTTTTTTAAGAAAACGTTACATAATATTTTTTTCTTTCTAATTATGAAAGGCAGATAGAATAACACCTTATATTTATATAGAACTGGTCCTTGGAAAGTGCTATAAATAATGTAATTCTTTCTGTCTCCAGAATTCCTTGTGGAAGCAACATATTTTCCTCACACCACTTTTATGGATTATATAGTCTGTCAGAAGCATTGTGGGGGCCAGAACCTGGGTTTTCTTTGGATTTGAAATGAGGTATTAGGTTTCTTTCTATTAGAAAAACAACATTTCTGTGCGAAAAAGGGGGGGGCTTTTATGCATAGTGCTCAAGGTAATTGCCATGGGAAAGAGCTCAGTTTAAACTTCTTGCTTTTCAACATAATCAAATCATCATTTTCCCACTTTCTACAAACTTCTTATAGTCGTAACATTAATGGTATAGATAGTGTACAGATACACTATCAATATTAGAGTCATGTGCTCATAGTAATGTTAAGTCTCGTTCTGTGAAACTCATGTGTGTCCAAGGTCACAATATATTTCTTTCTTCCTGTGGCTTGCAGTGGTTTTTAATTTTTTTTCCTAATTGAAGTGTAATTGACATATAACATTTTATTGGTTTCAGGCGTACCACATAATGATTCAGTATTTGTATACATTGAGAAATGATGGCCATGGTAAATCTAGTTAACATCCGTCACCTTGCATAGTTATAAAATTATTTTTTTTTGTAATGAGAACGTTTAAGATCTACTTACCGTGGCTTAATACAGTAAACATTTATTTATCATTCATGTGACAGTACAATGTGGGTTCTCCTACTTAGCCCATGATGGGTCTCCTCCTTGTAATGATTCAGGGACACAGAGCTCTTCCCATCTTGTGGCTTCACTATCCTCTAGGGTAGCAGTTCTCAACCAGTTCTAAGTAGAGGCTGGGAATACGCAACCCACAGGACAGATCTCAGAACAAAGGATTTTCTGGCTTCAAATGTCAGTAGTGCCAAGGTTGAGAAATACTGCCCAAGGGGCGCATTATCTTCTGTATCATGCCAGCTAAACAGGGAAGTGGAGGAACTGATTAAGAATAACCACTATGTAAATGCCTTGACCTAGAAGCACCAGTCACATGATTCCCACCTAAATCCAAAAGGGGCTAAGAAATGAGTTCTGGTGGGTAGCTGCTTCCAGCAACAGCTCTCTTTTGGGGGGAGCAAGAACTCCTAGTGAAAAACAAGCTAATTTGGCACAGGGGTCAATGGCAAGATTTGAATTGTATGTTTGCCTGGCTACTCACAAAACTATTGAAGCATCAATATGAGCTAATAAAGCCAGTAATATATAAATGCAACTGTGACTTCCTCCTTGAGTCCAGATCTTCTGTCTAATGCCTTGTTTTATATATTCTTAGGTGTTACAAACAACACAGTCAAAGAGAAGTTTTGGTCTTCCCACCAAAATTTTATTTCTCTCTCATCTTTTCTATCTCAGTGAGTGATGACACCATGCTCCTTCCCTCCTTCCTACATCCACTTCCAGTTGTTTTGCAAGTCCTTGCAGCTCTGTCCCCAAGATAGGTGCCTGCAGGTATTACCATGGACTGCCGTTTCTAGCCGGAACGACCACAATAACCTTCTAACTGGCCTTTCTCTAACCTCTCTTTTTCCACTACGGCCTGTTCATTCATGTAACCAAAGTGTTCTTTATAAACTATAAAGATTATTTCATACATCTGGTGCCTGATTACTCTCTTGAGTGCCTTGGGACATGCCCCCAGCGAGGATCAAGTGAGACCCGTTTACTTCACTCCATTGTTCCTATGGGGTCTGCATAACACCCTCTTCACCCTCACAGTTCCCTGAACTTTGTACTGGCACTGGTTTGGTGGGTCCTAGATTCACTGTGGTCAGCTTGTCAACCTGGGGAAGCTAATTTGTCCAAATCTGTGAACCTCCCCATAACCCTCAGAACCCATCGTCATCTGGCCTGTGTCTCTCAGCTCCTCTCCTACTCTTCTCCACCTCTTCACTTCGCTACAGACCTTCTGATGTGCCAGTAGCTCTTGGCCTCAGAACCTGCCTGTGCCCTTTCTCCTGGGAGCACACATGCCTGGATGCTTCCAGACCCGCCTCCTCCTCACCCTTCCAACCCCAGGTGTTACGTCCTCAAAAGTGAAACGGCCCTGAAATTGCTGTTACCACCCCTCCTCACTTCTCCAAACCCATATCGCAACCCCTCCCCCCCCATTTCAGCATCTCCAGAACACAGTCTAGAGCAGATTCCTAGCACTCATGTGCTTGTACACTATTGTCTCCCCCTGGCCGCAGGATGGAAGCTCATGAGGACAAGGGCTTTGCCAATCTTGTTCCTCACTGGTACCTCCAGTCCCAGAACAGTACCTGTTTTAGGTAGGAGGGCTCAACACACGCACACATCACTGAATCATCGAGCCAACAGTAGAATAATGGAGCCCTGGAAGAGCGGGAAGTGGCCAATGCCAGGTCTTGCTCCAGCTCTGCAACAGATCTCGTAGGTTCACAAATGAGTCTCAGACTCCCTCCCCTGTAAACCTGTTGTCTTATCCAGGAAAAAAGCTAACCACAAAGACCTCCTAGAAACACCGACAGGAGTATCCCCAGACTTAGTCAAGAATTCTCTCCAGGGCCTGCAGACTGGCTGTCATTGGTGGATCACTTCTGAAACCTTTGTGCACTTGCCCATAAGTGACTTCTGACTAGCTGTCCTTCCCGGCCACACACGGAATCGCCAGTCCTGGGCGAGAGTTGGAGGCCTCGTGAGGAAAATCATTATAATTATTATTGTCCTTCCCTCTCCACACTTGACCTAACCTCTTTTAACTTTTTCTCTGGCATGTGTTCGGGCTGCCCTCTCACCTTCTCTAACAGCCAAGACTGTTCTGTGCTTTTGAAAAATGTCGTCGTTTGAGAAATAGATCCTCAGCCTGACACATCCCTGGAAGGTTCCCTGGGCTGGCCATCTGGCTGCTTCCTGGGGCCCACATCAGGCTGAGATACTGCTTGGGGTGCACACATGGGTAGCAGCAACCTCACCCTTGATGTCCTCTTTCATCCCTCTGCATTGTCCTTTACAGACTGAGTTCCCCATTCCTTCAATTAACAACTATTTACTGAGCAATGAACTGGGCTTTAAAATGTATACAAGCAGAGGCACATTTACTGTGAAGTTAGTAAAACTTAAACTTACAAGACCCATGGTCACATGGGTTTTGCAAAATTTGCAAAAGTGAAATATTTTGACTGAAATCAGTTCTGCTCTGACTTCCCCTTCACCCCACTAACCCCTGTGCAGGGTTGCCACAGCATTTGTGGAATTCTGCTGACGTGAAGAGGAGTCGGAAATATATTTGGTTTGGATTTAATGGGATATATTTGTATGGTTCACAGTCACGGCTGCATATAATAGTTACATTATTGCTATTCAACTCCGTGTAGGATTGCTTTTAAGAAATACTCCGGGAACACACTGCGCCAACCCATCCAGTGTCATGGTAGGAAGACACACAGCCAGATGTCCTAGCGTGATATAAATGTGTTATGCAGAATCTGGGAATACATGGGAAATGGAGGATCACCCAGGTTTGAGATTACGAAGGCAGAGGCTGGTCTGTGGGAATTCCTCCAGTCATCAGACATGTAAAATTGCATACAGGGATTTCAATTCTCATGGACACTTAGTAAAAGAGGAAGTTGTCACTGTCTGTGGGGCACCAACTCTTATGGTAGTACTATAAACAGAAAACATGTCTGTGTGTGAGTTGTTTACGCATCCAACCATTTAATTTAAAATGTAAAAAAAAAATGGTTTTGAGCAACCATGTTAGAGGAAAGACTTCATTATCCTTCTATTGTTTTCTCTATAAAATTATTGTCATATAAAGAGGGGATCAAAGAGTACGTAGACAAAAAGGTGTGGAAAAAACAGTATTATAGAGGTATGCCAGGCGGTTATTTCCTAGAAACAGTATGCTGTTGAGGGGGAGGGAGTGTGGAAGGTTGTGATGCTTGTGGTGTTTGTCAGTATTTAAAATTTGTAAATTTATTTCTATTTCTATCCTTAATCTGAATAAATATTTGATTTTCTTCAATGCTCCCACAGTTGTAAAGCTAGCTGTGTCGTCTCCTGGAAACAGGACCTTCTTGTTCTTAAGGAGCTTCCAATAGGTCTAAAAATAATTCCCAATAAAGTGAACTCTTGACAACCATGCTGTTGAGGGGAATGAAGGGGCTAAATGGTGGTGTGTGTTACAGGTCCAATTCGGCAACTCTCCTCTTTCCCTTTGGCCATCGCCATCAAGAGGAAAGCCAGCAAGCATGACAGGGCTAAGCGTTACTTTTGACTCAAGTGTCCTAAGTCAGGCCCTAAAAAAGGACCTCCTGGTCTTCAGCAAGAAGACCAGCAAGCTGGTCCCTGGAAGACGCCAGATGCAGTCACATCACGGTGTCAATGAATGTGCTCTCTAGAAGCTTGCATCTTGTGTTCCTTCAGTGTTTAGACCAGTGATTGTTCAACTGATTTCCAGTCATTCAGTGAATGTTTGACTTGGGCGAGCCACTTACGGCAGAATTGGAACTACCAACTGGGGACGATGCTGCCCAGCCCTACCCTTCAAGCCTGCACCGAGCTGTTTGCAAAAGATCCGTGCAACGGAGCCAGCTCACCAATTACTGGCGACTGTGGTTACCATTTCATAAAAGAAAACGAAGCACATCATGGTTTCCCTACAAAAATTAACCAGAAATGTAAAGGGATTAGAATCAGAACAGTTGTGAAGCTGCCAACAATTAATCATTTACTACAGGGTGGGTGACCTTTTCATTGAAGGTAATAGGTATAATTAAACAGCCCCTTGCCGAGTGGGTGTTGAAACTGAAATTCTCTAGGCCTGACTCATGGCTTTTCCACCTGGTTCCTGGCTCCTCCGGACTTGGACTTGGTCCGGAGGCAGGTTGCCTCACATACAAACTCTGGGAAATCCCTGCCTCAGGCCTGCCTTGGAAAACACTGGCCCGTATTTTCCTTTGTCATTTAAAGTTTGTTTGTGTGTGGGGCCTAGAGAAGCCTGCAAGCAGGTACTTGAACGGTGTGGAATGAAAGCCTAGGGATCAAATAGCGCCCTAGACCCATTGCCAAGGCCAAGGGAGGGACAGAGGTCTAATCACAGAAAGTGGCTGCAGCTGCACTCCAAAGCTGTCATTATTGTCTTGCTGGAACTCCTGAAACCTTGTTCATTTCCCGTTCCAAACTTCCGGAGGCGTACCACGCGGGACGGTTAGGAAGGGCAGTAACACCACAACCCGGTGAGGTGGGCTAGCCTTTTGTGTTGCATTTGGGTGGTACCATATTCATAGTATTAGAAAGCCCAAATCCAGTTTGGCATGGCAAGCTCCTTGTGACCTGTAGATATCTTCTGATCCCTGCCTCCCGGACCCTCTGCCCCCACATCTTCCCACTCCTGGCCTTAGCCCCGTGAAACCAGAGAGTTAGAGATGATCAAGCTGATGATGCTTAAGTTCAGAGTCAGTGTTTCTCTTAAGTCTGACATCCTCGGAATCTGACGGGAGAGGAGAAGGAAGTGAAACTGGATAGTCTAAATAATTTGTAGTTAAAGCCGAGATTTATGAGGGGAATTACTGCACAGAGCTTGGTTTTGTGTGTCTTTGGGCCTGGGAGCCAGATTCTCCCCTTTGCCCACATGAGTTTCTCGTGGCTCTGTGGCACGACCCCTCCAGGGTGGGGAAAGCTACAAGTGTCCCACAGCTGGGAGCCTTGGTCCTGAGAGCCCGAGGAGAGTGGCAATGCTGGTGTGTTTGGTAATTAGCATGTGGCTCTTCAAGATGAAAAAGAAAGACTTTGTGGCGGCAGGGGAGGAAGCAGAAGGAAGGAAAGAAGGAACCACAGACTGTGAGAAACACTCCCAGGGAGACCAGGCCTGGGGGAATGCAGGATGTGCCTTAGACCTTTGAATCTTGTCTGCCCCCACCCCTTTGCCCAAGAGATAGGCATTCCAGTGGGACCATTTTCAGAGCCACAAGTTAGAGATCAGATTCTACTTAGGTCAGGCCCAGCTAAATTTCATTTTGAGAAGTTTAAAGACGAGAGCAGAAGAAAATTGAAATTCTAGCATCCTTACACAAATACACACACACACACACACACACACACACGCACGCATACACATACAGTGCTTTATGAAGATACAGGGCAAAGTGAATTAATATAACACACTTAAAATAGTACCTAACACCTAGTAGATGCTATAGAAGCATTATTGGATTTGCTGCTTTAACTATAAACAACTATTATTACTATTACTGTATTGTGACATTGCTTTCAAAGCACTGATTTTGGACATAAGCATGTAGGTAGGAAATCGCAGCCATATTCTTGGTTTTCTCAGTAAGCACACATGAGTAGGCAAAGCAATGAGCTAAAGGGGATGGTGTACCTGGTAGAGAGCCCAGGGGCAGCTATGGGAAGGTAGGGCCGTGGGAGGTACCCTGAACACGGGACTAAGCCTGACGGACTGCCTGCATAAAGC
>CM053605.1:119818571-119871644 GCA_028646535.1 Procyon lotor | reverse complement strand
CCAGGCAGACTTGCAAAATAGAGATTTGGCTATTGTCTCAGAAAGCTGAGACTCAAACACTCAGTCAATGCTTTCTTAGGTTCTGTGGTGCCTTGGCGTCCACGTCTGTAAAGCAGGGGAAAACAAGAGCGCCTGTTTTGGCTGGTGGCTGTGAGGATTTATGATTTAGTAGATGTAGATTATTTATAGGAATGTGTGTATATGAAATGATTTTACACGTGGAAGAACTCAGAACAGTGTTTGTTATTCATGGTGACCCCATGAGACACTCCCCACCCCGAGTACCCTGTCAGAAGCTGCCACCTGATGTCACTCTGCCTCAGACTCTCTTATGTGGCCCTCAGCGTACTTACCTCCTCCAGCTACTGAAAACTAGAGACTTCAAGTAAAAGCTATGCACAACACGCCCTCACGGGAGTGTGACCTGTGCAGTCACATGGGGCCCACACTCAGTTTATTGCTGGGCTCCTGCCATCTCGAAGTTCTTAATAATTTTTCACAAAGGGGCCCCACATTTTTATTTTGCACTGGGCCCTGCAAATTATGTAGCTGATCCTATCTCCCTGCGAACAAGGACTAGCCAAGTGGCCTTGGGAAGGCTACTCCCTTTCCAGATGGCTTTGCTCTGGTTCTATGGATGTTTTGGAGACAACGATGAGAGAAAGGGGATGAATCCAGCCGCAGACCCAGGCCTGCCAGTGAGCAGAGTGAAGCCTTCTCAAATGTGTAGCCAGGTGTCTTGGATACTGGCAATAAATTCTCTCTCAGGGGTCTCCATTAGACTCAAAGAAAATAAAAGAAACTCTGGATGTGCTTCCCATCCCTCTCAATTCCCCCAAATAAAAACATACTTGGTAATTCAGAGTGAATTGGTCTGAGTTACTGAGAGACAGCACGGAGAGTGCCCGGAGGAGTACTGGTCACAGCTGGGAAACTGAGAGCACATTTTGGCCAGAGCCTCCCAGGGGAGACTGTTGCAGGGGAGGTGGGGGTGATAGGACCGCTTCAGACTAGCAGCTGAAGCCAGGCAACCTCCCAGGTGACATCCGTGTCAACCACAGGAGCCATACCTCTGGCCTCCAGCAGTGCACCCCCACGGGCTGGGACCCTGTCTTGGTGTCTGTGCAAGATACTGCCTACTCGGGTGGGATTCCCACTAAAGTCAGGAATGGGAGTTAGAGGGGCGCCTGGGTGGCTCAGTCGTTAAGCGTCTGCCTTCAGGGTCCTGGGATCGAGCCCCGCATCGGGCTCCCTGCTCAGCAAGAAGCCTGCTTCTCCTGCTACCATTCCCTCTGCTTGTGTTTCCTCTCTCACTGTGTTTCTCTCTGTCAAATAAATAAACTCTTAAAAAAAAAAAAAAAGGAATGGAAGTTAGAGGCAGAGTGTTTTGAGGCCACTGTTATAAACTGTTCCCTCTTTGAGTTTCTAAGTTGGAGTGGCCCAAGGAGAAAGGATTCTACAAATTCTCGGTCTCACCGTTCTGGTATGTACGTACTTTGTTCATGCAATAGGTCTGACTTTGACACTGGAAGACAGGACTTGGTAGCCATGAAATCACTTTTCCACGACCAGGTTCGTTCCTATCATCTTCTCGCTCCGCATCTGTGACCCTGAAGTGACGATGGAATTTACCAAGAGTCACCAGCAGCGCAGATGGATGGATGAGCTTTCTGAAATTCTGCCTCGAATCCCCTTTTAGAGAAATCCATCTAAATATCCCGTTCCCAATAATTCTGTTTCTTTGAATATTTTGGTTCACTCTGTTCTGCTTTTAGAATCTAGAAGTGCAGCGCAAGATATTTCTAAGCTGGGAATTTGCCATCCTGTTGCAGGAGTGCAGCAGCAACCCCAGAGGGAAATTTTTCAAGGCTGCAGAGAAAACAAGGGCTGGAAAAATGTTTGTTTATTGCCAGCTCTCCCCACAGCCACTTATATAAGGGCTCGTGCGGAGACAGGCTGTCCTGCCCAGACCCCGGATCAAGAGTGACGCTCCTTGGGACCGTGACAGAAACAATGTGGGAACCACACAGCCATGGCCCGTGACGCGGTCCAGGAAGGAAAACCAAGTGGTGTGTGGCGATTAGCCCTTTCACAATGGCGGGATGGTTTCCTGGGGTGTGTGCAAGCTCTGGGGTGGCGGCACCGTCTGCGGGGGGAGAAGGCTCTGAGAGCGAGATATGGCTCAAGAATGGTTCCTCGCTTTCCCATTTGGAAGATAAAACAATGCACAAAACTGTGTGAGCTGAAGGGCAGAGTCAAAAGTTCAGCTATCTTCTGACCTTCCAGACCCATTCTGACTTCCAAGCTACGTAAATAAACACTATATCCAAATCTGGGAGCATTTCAAAAGTGTGGACAAAATTGTGTAGATTTTGCTCAGCTGTTTACTGCCCTATATATATATTTTTTTCCTTCACAAAACAAACATGAAAACCAAGTCTGCCAGGAAAAAAAATGTGAAAGCCTTTTACAGCTTGCCTTCCCCCATGATTTTACTGAAAAGCAGATGTGAAGGACAGACATGCAGGCCTGTAATCAAGCTCGTGAGGCAGCCATGAAGCAGTCTAAACTCTTCTCAACAGCCTCCCTCTACCGGAGCCGCCACAGCCTCTTTGTGTAGACTGTTCCAGGCTTTCAGTGAATATCAAAAAAAACATTTTCCATATGTTTTAACTTAACTTCTGGTTTAAACATGGGCCCATTCATCCTGTTCCTTCCTTAACAGCCTTCATGAGTAATTGTCCACTTACTTTGCTGCTCGCCGTTCATGCCGGGGGGCGTTTTTCTTACCCTAGACACACCTAACTCTTAGCGTCTGTCGTCACAAATAAGTTGCCGCTTGTTGCATTGGAATGACGAGTTGAAACTAGCACAATCTTACACACAAAGGATATATGCAGTCAGCATATTGCTCATGGAGTCATCTCTTTCTCTCTTTACTTCTCCTGCTACTTTTTTCTCTTCCCTCCCTTCCTTCATTTTCCTTTTTTTTTTTCTTCTCCCTCTGCTGCCAAAACATTGTGCTTACCAGCGAATCTGCTGAGTACTCTCTAAATCTCTGATTTACACCAAACAAGTAACACCATATCTACAAAATAGAAAAACACTCACTTTGGGACCCCAACTTTGGCCTGAAACTATGTGTTTGGAGTCATAATTTATTTTAACCAAGTTGAGGTCCAAAAGGAGCAAAGGTAGCAGGACACCATGAAACACCTGTGGATTCCATCTCACTGGACCCCACACATAAGAATCTTTCTCACCTGTTTGATTTCCTGTCCTTTCTTTCTCCTGACTCTTCCCCAAATCATCATGGACAGGCTGAACTCTGAAACTAATAGTTTCTGATTTGTAGTCCACTTTTCAGCATCTCTAGGAAAGAAGAAGGCTGAGAGAGGCCCTAAATTATTCAGGACTCATGGGTTACAAATGGAAGAAACACATCTTAAGCCAACTTAAGCCTAAAAGGGATTTATTTGTTCATATAACCCAAACATTAAAAAAAAAAAAAAAAAATGATTGGATTAAGGGATATCCTCAGGACTCTTATTCTCTCTCCTTTTTGCTCTTGCTTGATGCTATTTTCCCAGACTAGATCCTCCATGGAGGTAGGGATACAGCCCTGGGCAAAGCTCACCTCCTCATAGGCCATGACCTGAGCACATAGGAGTTTCCTCCATTCCTTCCCATGGGCTGTAAAAAAAAATCCAAGATTAGATGTTGATTGGCCCATTCATTAAAGCTAAACACATGAGGTATGTGATCAGCTCTCTTAGGCATGTCTCCCATGCGGCCAGGAGGACAGGCTACATTTGTTATTAGAAGAAGAGGGTGTGTGTGGAAATTTCTAAGAAGATTAAACAGCAGGTAATATAGCATCTGAGAAAGAGAGAGTTCTGTGAAGCTGGCAGGTCTATGGGCAGATGACTCTTCTCTATCCTTGCAGCCTCATCCATGAGAGTTAAATACGACATGTGGTTGGTCTAGGAGTTCTTGAATCCTCTACATGAGTATATTACAATAGTCAACATCCTACCATCCCTGCAGGGAGAAGATAGGGACACTTTGTCTGATTTTCCTACTAACACAAAGAAGTAATTAGAAATCAAATTTGGGATTCACAAAAAATTATAGACTCAGAGAATTGGAAAAGATCTAAGAGAATCTAGATTTCCCAACTCTGGCCAGAACTTTACAAAGAAGGGTGAGGATGGGTGGCAAGAGATCTTGTAGAGGGTTTTGCATTAGGTGGGAGGCTGGACAAAGAATCTCCTAAATGTCCTTTAGTCTGTGAGAGGTTATGAGTCAGTGAAGCCAGCCCAACTTGAAATTGGTTGATTCTTTCCTTAAATCATTCAGGACATCTTCTCACACCCCTACTCTTACTGATTTGAATGATCACCAGGGCTTCTTGTAGGGGATTCCATTTAGATGTCTCATATAAACATCCCCCCTGGAAAAGTAAGCCCATAACCTTTAAGCCTGGGAATTCTCAGTTCCTTAGAAACTAGTAAGTCTTCCCTTGGTCCTCATCCCCTGTTAGCCAACATTTGTAAGCATCCTTTTCTATAAATATTGGCATTTTTTTATTCCTTTTCTTTGTGTCTTGACTATATAAACCATATCACAGCTGGGAAAAGACACCTGAAGTTGAATACAGAGATCTAGAATATCTTCATACTAACATTTTCTGGTTATAGAGAATTAGAGAAGTCAAGAAAGAAAAAGAGTTGATCTTTGTTCTCATTTTCCTACTCCCTTCCTGTGATAGGCAGAAAAATAACCCCCAAAGATATTCATATCTTGGGGCGCCTGGGTGGCTCAGTCGTTAAGCGTCTGCCTTCAGCTCAGGTCATGATCCTAGGGTCCTGGGATCGAGCCCCGCATCGGGCTCCCTGCTCAGCAAGAAGCCTGCTTCTCCCGCTACCATTCCCTCTGCTTGTGTTCCCTCTCTCGCTGTGTTTCTCTCTGTCAAATAAATAAAAAATCTTAAAAAAAAAAAAACCTTATTAAAAAAAAAAGATATTCATATCTTAATCCCTGGAAACAGTGAATATGTTATGTGACAAAAAGGCATTCTGGTTGCTTTTAAACGACTCGAAGATAGGAAGATTACCAGGGGAGCCCAGGGTAATCCCCAGGGTCCTTCAAAGTAGAAGAAGGAGGCAGGAGAGGAAGAGGAGTGATGCAGTATGAGGAGGACTCCACACACCATTGCTGGCTTGGAAGACAGGAGAAGGGAACTCTGAGCCAAAGAATAGACGCAGCTTCTAGCGACTTTAAAGGCCAGGAGGTGGATTCTCCTCTGGAATCTCGAGACAGGAAGGAAGCCCTCAAACATTTAGATTTTGGCCCCATTAGACCATGTTAGACCTCTGACCTATAGAACTGCAAGATACTAAATTTGGGCTGTCTAAGCCACTAAATTTGGGCATATTTGTTACAGTCACAATAAGGAACTAACACATTTCCTATTTCTTTCACGTGTGTCCTGAAATGTTAGGTTCTTTAGGATTCCAAGTGCCGGACCATAGCAAGACAAGATAGTTCAGCAGACCAGGAAAACAGACTCGGCTACGACTTTACTTTCTGACTTTGGGTAAATCAGTTTCTCTAGTCCTCAGTTTCCACATCTATAAAATAAGGTAGTTTTATTAAACAGTCTCAAGAGCCTTTCTCCCTTTAAGTTCAGAGATTTGATGGCGTAGAATGTTCTGCAAGCCCCTCCCCCCAGCCAAACACTCCCCTCACCCTCCTCACTTCCCTCCCACCTCCCCCACCCCACACACCCCCGTCACAGCTCACAGCAGAGCATTCGATAGGGAGAGAAGGGCTATGGCTCTCTTGGGTCCTACCCCACAGCGGATGAAGGCAGAAGTGGTCATAGCAGGCACAGCAGCTGCCCAGTTTGCTGCCTGTACTCAGGCAGAAAATATCTAGTGCCAATAAGCACCGTGGGGGCTAACGTGCTGGAGAATTCCTAAACCCAGGTGATGACAGAGGTCCACCTGAAGGAAGGGAGACTGCGTTAGCCTCGAAGGAGACATGGGCTTTGGGTAAGGACATTCAGTGCATCAGTAGTGGAAAGAGGCAAGGCCCAGAGGGAGCTGGGTGTGGTGAATAGACCAGGCAGGTAGAAGAGAAGTTTGTGTAGTGGACCTAAAGTCAGAAAGACATATTAAAACCAGATGGTGCAGGCCTTGAAAAATTCTAGGACAGGGGTACGAAGACTAAGGGACCTCCTTAAGACTGAACTGCATTTCGTGCCCTGTCGTCTGCACAGAGCTTAATAGAGCGCCAGACATATCATAGTGCTCAACACATCAGGTGCTCAGTATCTGCTGAATGAATAAGGGAAGCATAAGTATTTTTTTGAACAGGACATCACTGTAACCCAAGATGAATTTAAGGAAGGCAAGTGGGACCTCAGTGTGCAACATGGATCGGAGGGGTCAGGGGCAGAGTGTCTGGATACCAGTCAAGAGTCTGCCAAGCTGATTGAAATATGAGGGTCAAGCTGGGCCATTGGGCAGTGTGAACCGAAGGGAAGAGACCCGTGTGCCATTAAAACTTTCTCTAAACCAGTCCATCTGGGAGGATGTCATTTTCATTCATGCAGATCTCCAAGGAAGGAGCCCCCCTCCACCAAACCTCATGAATAAGAACAATGTAATCGCCCAGACAGGCCGGCACACACGGAACAATATCCTCAGGCAGCAATCTCAGCATCTGTAACCCACATCTTATTTTTGGTGGAAATGACCACTAATCTCTGCACAATTATTCTCCCTGTAATCAAAGCTGGCTCTTAGTTCACCCTTTCCTTCCCTTGGATCAGTCACTCTGACTCCCCTAACTACTTTCAGAGGCCCATTCGCCAAGTCTTCTGGTTACTTGTGTTCTTCTCCTCTGACTCCTTTCCAACGTCCCTCTCCCTGAAGGCATTTACCTGAATCAGAAGACCAGTTTTGCTCCAGCCACATTCATCTTACAGGCCTGCTTTTTCTCTAAGCAGTTGGCAGGGAACACAGCTCTGTTCCAGGAGGGAGATCTGGCCTCACGGGAGTGTTGCAGCTATGTTTTAAGCCCAGCCAGCCAAGGATGCGGACTTTCCTGGCCCCGGGGAGCCCCCACAGAAATCAGCAAGAAGCCCACCTCCAGACAGTGTCTGGCCTCAGATCCCAGAGGAACCCACCGTCATCTTCCTCTTCATCATCCTCTTTAAGCTTTCCTATCTTTGTATCAGCCCGAACCCATGCCAGCAAGGACAGAAGGGTAATTGATGGCCTTAAAGGGATATCAAAGTGCTATTGAGCAAAACCACAACTCAACAGCCTCGCAGGTGCTTCCTGCAACAGGGAGGGAAAAAAGTGTCTTTAGAAAGCTCTAAATAACTCTAGGCAGGGATGTCAACTTGACAAATGACTCTCAAGAAATAGCCCCGTTGTTCTCTGGTGTGTGATTCATCCCAGGCGGTGCTGGTGTGGGGGGCAAGGCCCACAGTTGTCACTTGGGGCCGCTCTTCAGCTCGCCTCTCAGGAGGGATAAGAAGGCACTGTGTTGGGTCCCCTGGCCCGGGTCCTTCTGACCTTGTTCTCCAGTGGTTTTATTCCATGATACCTGGATTTGTGCTGATTTGGAGTGGGCTGCTTCAAGTGGAGGATGGGCACCATGGAGAGTCTCTTTCTCTCTCTCTCTCTCTCTCTCTCTCTCTCTTTCTTTCTCTCTCTCTCTTAGCATCGAGAGGTCTCCCTCTCTTTGATGTTAGCTCCCAGTCCTTCTCAGAATCATAGCAACAAAGACCATGGCCTCCTCAGGGCAGAGACCCCTTTTCATCTCCCCGTACTCAGTTTCTCAAAGAACTGGCTTAAGAGCTTGTCAAATGGTGGACTGAATAAGTGAACAGATCCCAAGACCAAGAGTCACAATAGCTAGTTTCTGATCTTGACTCTGACAACGAGTCACTGGGACCTTGGCCATGTGCTCAAGTTCTCTGTTCCTTCTTATCCTTGTGTGTGGAATGAGAAGGTAAGCTCTCAAATCCCCTCAGACTCAGACCATGAGGTTCAGGGAGGCCTGCAGGGGCTGACTAGGGTTTACACTGGGCACAGGAGAAAAAAAGGTGAGGCACTGATTGTAATTCACCATTACAATTAACACCAATTATTCTGCACACCCAGCAGCAGCAGTAAACAAAAGCACATTGAAAACCCAGGAAAAAGGTGCATAATAATTTCAATTAGTAGGTAGGCCTGGAGGTCCTCTCCAGTGATACTAGATATAGGTATGGTGAATAGCAGGTGGGCTGGCGTGGAACCTTGGATCCACACCTGACATAAATACAGCTGTATCATTTCCCCCAAGTTTATTAGGTCTCTTCACCAAGGTGTCCCAGCCACCAGACTATGATATGTGCATTCTTTGGCTCATAGTGTTTCTTCTGTGAAACAGCACAGCAAATACATTGCCCAAGGAAGGCTGTCCAATCAGCAGAAGGGATTTTGTACGTGTGAGTTACCAAGAGAAGTCTACACAAGATGGGATGTGTGGTTTGCAATGAATCATGGTCATGTTCTAGGGAGACTGGCCAATGTGTCCCAATAGGGGGCCCATTTCTCAAAGTGATCATATGATTAATTTCCCCATGGTGGTGGATGTGCTCTGGGTTTGAATGCCCTTGGTTTTCGTCAATGGCAGCTTTGTTAGTGTTAACAGAAAGCAAGACAAATGCTTTTGAAATCAAGGTCTGGTGGGTGCCTGAGTATATGCCCTCCTCTGAAGATGGTTGTATTCTTGAGACTAAAGTATTGAGTGAAATTGTCTTTTTTATGGAAAGACATAGCAACTGTAAGTAAGGGTCACAGAAGTTTTCAGAAGTTTTAACAACCCCAGTTTCCCCTCGGGGAATCATTTCAAGTTCTTTTTGACAGATCACTGATGCCCCGTGATCAACTGAGGCTCCCCATGCTGAAGAAGTCAGTTAGTGAGGATTCAGACTTGCTTTTCATCTTCTCTTGCCTTTGGGGAAAGCGTCTAGTTACTCTCACACCTTGGCTTAAGCAGATGCTATGATCGGACTGTGTATCCTGCCCCCCTATATGTTCAAACCCTGACTTCCAAAGATGCTGGTATTAAAAGGTAGGGCCTTCAGGGGTGCTTAAGTCACAAAAGGGGAGCCTTCATGAATGAGATTAGTGTTCTTA
Source organism: Procyon lotor (assembly GCA_028646535.1). NCBI lineage: Eukaryota > Metazoa > Chordata > Mammalia > Carnivora > Procyonidae > Procyon > Procyon lotor. The sequence continues at coordinate 119,862,441 of CM053605.1, read as the reverse complement.
TGAAAGAAACCCAGCACTCCTTAGCCCCTTCCACCAAGTGAGGATACAATGAGAAGTCTGTGACCGGGAGAAGGCCTTCACTAGAACCTAACCATGCTGGCACCCTGATCTCAGACTTCCAGACTCCAGAACTGTGAGCAATAAATGTTTGTTGTTTATAAGCCACCCAGTCTGTGGTATTTTTCATAGCAGCCCAAACGGACCAAGATAGCGGGTCTGACAGGAAGGGGCTTTGTTTAAGCTGTGGATCTTTGCCAGAGTCTGGTATCCTCTGGGGGATGGACAGACCTTCCCACTGCAGAGTTAGACAAATAAAAGGAAAAAGAGAAACTCTCGCTCCAAGACATCGACACGTGCACACATACAGACACACAGACACACGCATGTACATGTGTGTGCCCATCACTTCTTAGCTTGTGAGCCTGCTTGAGTTCATTAACCTTCCTGAGCCTTGGTTGGTTTGTTTATAAAATGAGGAAAAGAAAAGGACCAAATCATAGTTCTGTTTCAAGGATTAATGGGAAAAAGATATACAGAAAGCACTTACTTAGCACAAAGCCTGGAATATTCTAAGTGCCCCATATATGAGAGATGATTGTAATGATAACAACAATGAAATCTCCTCCTTCCTGACAGAGAACCTTCAGCCCCTCGGCACTCTATGGAAAGTCAGAGCTGATTCCTTTTTGGAGTTTCCGAAAGGTTACCATGAGGCAGAGGTACAAGGTAAGGTACGGGCTTTCCTTATCTGTTGTTACAAATGAGAATTCCTGGAAGAGAGGCCATCTGTAGTTGTCTGAGTTTGAGGGGACTTGCCTTCTCACTTTATAAATGAGGATACAGAGGCCCAGAGACCTGGAGAAAATGGCCTGAGTTACTAAGACCAGAAACTAGCTATCTCAGGACTCTTGGTCCTGAGACCTTTTTACTTACCCATTCCACAATTGGCGAGTACTTAAACAAGCCAGTTCTTTGAGGAACTGGGAAAGGGAGAGAACCAGAGTCTGCCCTCAGAGGTCTTTGTTGCTAACATAGCAAGAAGCATTGGGAGCTAACATCACAGAGAGAGAGGCCTCTGGATGCTCAGAGAGCACGTTTCCCCATGATTCCCATCCTTGACAACCCAACCCAAGTCCAGAAAGCCTTCTGCTGTGTGCGCAGGACTGGACCAAGACATCCACTCTGATTCAGGTCCTCATCCCTTCTGAGTCCCCCTCCATCTCTCTGGTTGAAACTTGAACAGTTTTGGCTCCATCCAGTAGTCAAAAAGCCTTCATTTGCAAAAGACCAATAGTTTCATAGTCTTAAAAAAAAGAGCCAATGTTTACCAAACACCTTCTCACTCATGTCCACATGAGGTGAAACAAGAGAAAGGCTCCAACTTCTGTTACTCTAGAACTCACAGTGTACAATCAATTTACTAAAACAAATGCCCGCTGCAAAGACACAGCATTCACCACCACATCAGAAGTGGGACTTTTCACACCCGGAGCCGCAGAAGGCATGGATGTCATGCTAAAGGTGACACGTGCGATTTGGAGGTCACCCCGGACTCAAACGCAGGCACTCGGGGCACAGGGATCTCCTTTGGGCTCGTTGGCTGCTGCACCTGCAGTGCCTAGCCTAGCATCCAGACATCATGGCCAATACATGAGTTAAGAAATGAACCAAGGATGAACAATGGAATAAAAGAACCATGTAGTGAGTTTGGACAAGTTACCTGCCTTCTCTGTCTGCACCCAGGTTCCTCATCTGGGTTGTGAGGAATATAATTGTTGTGAGGATTATTGGTTTAATTGTATAAATCTCCTTAAAACAGTGTCCAATATGGGTGCCTGGGTGGCTCAGTCGGTTAAGCATCTGCCTTCAGCCCAGGTCATGATCCCAGGACCAGCCCTGAGCCAGGCTCCCTGATCAGCAGGGAGTCTGCTTCTCCCTCTCCCTCTGCCCCTCCCTGCATTGTGCACACACACTCACTCACTCACTCTCTCAAATAAATAAATAAAAATCTTTAAAAAAAAAAAGGTGTTGAATAATGTTAAATATTTTTGTGTATAGATCTTCCCATTGATTGTACTTTTTTTTGTCCTCACAGGGGATTGGTACATATACAGCAATTAACAGATATATTTAAACTTTATTTTGGTCAAGTAATCATATTAGAAAAGTTCTAAAAGTCGTCTTGATTGTTATTATTTGTTTTTGTTTTGTTAAAAGGTCAGATGTTCATCAATGCTTGGTTTTATTCCCATTATTTTATATGAAGTGTGACTTTTGCATTCCGGCTCACCTACGCTACCAAAAGAGCCAAGTCACGTTTCCACACTTTTCTTGGGTTGACCCTCTCTCGACAAAACTGGGACAAGCAACCTCCTAGACACATTGATGACTCCCTAGTAGTGAGCTCTTCATAGGAGGAAGGCCTCAAAGAGCTTTCCAGATGGTGAGTTGACCATGACAATCTCCTCTGGCCACTTACTTAGACCCCTCCCAAAACTTCAGCTCATTTAATAACGAAGTGAATGTGATCTGACTTGATTCAAAAAACAAAGAAAACAACTAGCAAAATGTGTGAATACCTAGTGGCAAAGATATTAGGAGTAACTTGCAGACGTGAATTCATCGAATCTTATGAGCTAGGAGTAATGGCAAGTGGCATTGCATTTAGTTTATTAAAAAGAACAGAAAAAGTCCTTGAGAACCAGGAATGGAATCCAGCCCCCACCTTCCGGGTCCACACTTAAATAAGAGCACACCCACCCGAAGTTCTCTACAAAAAGCCGGTGCATTGAGAAACAGTCGTTCCCATATCCAGCTGCTAAATATCGATCTGGCCGAGGACATTGTATTAGTAATAGCAAATATTTGCACACAAAGAAGTATAGCAGAAGTAGCGTGGATTTTGGACTCTGAAAGACTTGAACTTAAGTACCTACAGGGTGATCTTGAACGAAGTACCTATCGGAACATCAGTGAGTCCTGTATAAAATGGAGTCAAGGATGACACCACAGCAGTGTTGCTATAGAAATGATGGATAATATCTGTAAGCTTCCAGAAGATTGCCTAGTGCATAACCTGTGCTTAATAAAGGATGATGCTGATGCTGATGATGACGAGCTTCCCTATTCAGAAAATACATATTCAGGTTAAGCAAACACTTTGCCTTTCCCCCAGAAATGTTGGTGCTTATGAAAATGTGAGGCACTAAGAATTTATAGCTTATCAGGGCAGCTTTTTTGGGAGGACCAATTTATCAAAATTAAATTGGCTGTTTTCATTTGACCATAACGTTAAATGGCCCAAACTGACTATTCCCATCTAAAACAGTTTTCTTTTCCCATCAGCTTAAGACACACACACACACACACACACACACACACACACACACACACGCTTACCCCAGCAATTCATTTCTCATTTTGGTTTGGGATGGAGCCAGTTGGTAAAAGGGTTCAGAGTGTGTTTATTGCCTCTTTGTTCTCAAGCATTTTCTGGGGCCTCCTGGCAGCTCTTGGGTCTTGCAGCGAGCAGCAAAGCCCTCCGGGGTTGCAAAGCCCAGAGAAATCCCAGGCTCTGACCATTGCCTAGGGCTGGCATAGAATGACAGGAAGCCTCCCCCTCCATCCCCAAACTCCTGCTCAGAACTCTGCGCAAACGCAGGGCAGGAGCCGAGCATTTAGCCCCCTGGGACTTGTTCTTACTGGTGTTGTTTTGGAGTCTGCCATGCTGCCTCCTGCCAGGCCCACACAGGACCTTTCCCCTTGATACCGACCGGGAAAGACTCTAGAGTGTCTCTTGCTTGGTCTCAATAAGCAGTTCTTTTGTGGAAAGAGCATCTGTGTGCATGAGTGCGTGCGTGCGTGCGCACGCGTGTGTGTGTTTGAAGCCCATCATACCCGGTCTTCATTAATGACACTGCTGGTTGTAGACGCCACAGACGCCCTGATTCTGTGAGGCCCACGGGTACCTTTCCAAAGAAATTACCCAGATGGGACCAGTGCAAGTCCCCAGGCCTGATCCCATGTAGGAGTCTTACTCTAAGACTGGAAGTGAAAAACCGTTCAGCCCAGGCTGAGCCACCCCATTCCGGCGCCCTCCACCCCTGCCATCTTCATACCATTTAAATACGTGTTACTGTGGATGTGTCAAAGGTTAATACAGCTCAGTGGTCAAGAGAACCACCGTTAGCCTTCAGCCAACTATGGTCCAAATATGGCTTTGCCATTTTGGGGAGTTCTGTGACCTTGAGCCAAGTACATGCTCTCTCTCTGCCCCAGTTTCCCCAAAGTAAAGTAAGCATAAGGACAATAACACCTACTTTGTAGTGCCATTGTCAAGATTAAATGAGATGGTGGGTGGAAAGGGCCTGACGCGTATTGATAGTAAGAAGTAGAACGAGAATGTAAATTGCTGGCAGTGCTCCTTAATGTTTGGGCTTTGTTTCAGTGAGTTCCCAGCAACTCCCTCAAGAGGTTAGACATAATGAGCGTGAATGAACATGGGTTTCTGTGGGAGTTGTTATGTCACTGGTGCTTTTGCAGCCTTGAGAATGGTGGGATTGATCAAATAGTTCATTTAAACACGTATTTTAGGTGTTGGGCATTGTTAAGGTGTGAGCCTACAGAAATTAAAAGGCCCAGGTCACTTTCCTCAAGTTGTACACACAGGGTAGGGAGGGATGCAGGGACCTGTTCAGATATTGACAAGGTCCGGGGTGATGGGCAAAGGCAGGGGTGTTACAAAGTGGCGGAGGCATCAGTGGTTTCCTAGGAGAGGCAGCCACAGAGAAAGTTCTTGAAGAATGAATAGGGACTTGCCCAGAAGAGAAAATGAGCACAGGGATTCTAGACAGAGTGAATATGCAAGGGCACAAAAACAGCAAAGAAGATGCCATATTTGGAGAAGGATCAATAGTTCTCTGCAGTCGGAACGCAGCGGGAGGCAGGTGTCTGACAAGATAGACTGAAGGTTAATCTATTCTGCTGTAACACTTAGGCTTAGGCCACTTGATGAAATAAAACACCGATGGGATGTCAGCCTGGCATGCCCCCTCAACCCCAGCTGCTGGAAGACAGGAATGGGAACAAGAGTCAAGACTTAACTTGATTTAAATGGTTCTCTCAGCTCTTTCTCTGCTGTGTAAACAAACGTCTTCTCTAAGTGCAGTTTCTTCATCTGTAAAATGGGATTGGGTGGGGTGATTCTTCTTCCGTTTAAAGGAATTCGTGCAAACGTCAGTTTCTCATCACCCACTGATGAAAGTATCAGGGCATTATTTGAATAGAGCAGCTATTCCACATAGCCTTCCAGAAACTCATACAAAGTGACTTCGCAGAAATCAGCTTGACTCTTTCTTTGCACATAGACATCTTGAATGAATTTTCCCACTCTTCTTGTGGCCCCGTGTGATTTTTCCATGTCACCCTCTGCTCCCACCTGCAGGATGATTAACTATCAAACTTAAACTATTGCTTCCACTTCTGATTCCTCTGAGAAGGGATCTCACATTACAGCTCAGAGGGAGGAAACATTAGCCCAGATGTAAGTACTTAACTTCCTCCAGCCAGCCATCCTCCCATATCCTTCTTTCCCATCCCGACCAAAAGAAAAAAAAAAAAAAAAAAAAGCGGCTGAACTCTATCAGAACCTTAAGTGAAGAACCAATGGACTATTAGGTCATCTGGCCCATCAATGAGAGCGGACTGACAAAAGAATCTTCTTTTCCATGCTGGTCCTGGAAAGACCTTATCTAGCTTCTGGCAGCAGCGAAATTCTCTCAGTGCCCAATCTGATCTCTGCACCTTCCGAAATCACATCTTGACTTCCTGAAACTGTGGCCAGCCCATGCTTCCTAAACACATGGCCTGAAAATCACCCATCAGAACGCCTTCAGGACATTGTGGAATCTGGGTAATGACAATTCCACTCCTCATATAAGGAGCCACAGCAAATACACGAGCGTGTTCCACGCCCAAAGATGTTCCCCAGCAGAAAAGAAAAAAACATTCAGTGCCCTTATTTATGGCTGGAGATCCTGGAGGTCCTTTCTCCAAAGCAACCTCAGGAAGGCAGCCCATGTAGTTTGAACAGTGGGTAAGTGGAGGGACAGATAACCTAAGTTGCAAGCAAATACTTAAATATATATATTTATATTTTATATATGTGAATATACTTATAAGTTTAATGACTATGTATTATATAATATAAATATAAACATAAATACAAATATATATATTTATACATATTTTATTTATTTATCAGCAAATTCCCACCGACCCAATGGGAAGTGACCAGAGTTTCATACTGTAACCTATTCTCTCCACTGAAAAAACAGTAAGAAAATTTTTTCACACGAGAAAGTGAAAGATTCAAGAACATGTTTTTTTAAACCCTTAGAGCTTATTCTTCCTTTTTATTCCAAACTTACACAAAAGGTCTTGGCTATTTGAGTGGTTGCTTCTTGATTCATGGTTGTCCCTCCCTTTGACTCCACTAATTTATTAAACGCCCACTTTGCTGGAGAACCCAGCATCACACAAACAATGGCATCGAGAGGTCTTTAGGAAAACAGGCTCAGCCGGCCCAAAAGGGCAAAACACAATTAAAAGAATTCATTCTGACTAAACAATTGTAGAAACAATGGTACAAGTTTGTTTTCTTCCATTAACTTTTCCTTGGCTCTGATGTCAGCGACCCGGCCCTAAACTCACTTCTTTGTAAAAGCCTGTGCCCGGAGCGGAGCCTGGGTTGCTGTGTGGAATGAGAAGACAGCCTCTGAGGTGGATGTCCTCCGCCAGTTGTGGGAACGCAGGAATAGCACCCACAGGCAGCAGTGGGGTCTTCGAGTGGAACAGAGACCGCTGACGCAGAGCGGTGTGCTCAATGTGACAGTGAGCCCATAAACCTTCTTAAATGAAGACAATCCTGGAAACAGCCTTGGGAGTGGTAAGCAATGAAGACCTGGACCCATATTACCTGGTTCTTATGAGGCTGAGCCATAGAATGCAGGCCCTCCCCCTACTCCCTGAAGTGGGAGATGTGATCTCACTGTTGACTAACCCCCAGACGCCGTGTCCCACCGCCTTCCCCTTCTCTACCTCCCACTGCAGGGGCCACAACTTAATGTTCTCTTTCTCTTGCAACTAGACAGAGTCAGATCATCCCATTTTGCCCACAGAATGCAAACAGAAGATTCCTGGATGCCGCTTCCAGAATAAGTTTTTCTGAGAAAAAGGAACAGTCTTGGCCAGTACAACCCTGCCATTCCCCCTTTGTGCTGCCATGAATGTGCCACTCATGGGGACACAGCCACCTGACAACTGAGGTGGAGTTCGGACCTGGGTCTCGGCCACCCCCAGAGCTATTCTTCTCACCACCATGTCCTACTGTCTCCTTTTAATCACTTCTTTGGTCCACAGAAGGAAACCAAAATGCTAGGCAGTGAGGGACAGAGAAAAGTACACTGGGCGGGGCACCTGCAGAGAGATCTGAGCTCAAGCGCGTGCTCTATTCTGGCTGTGTGGCTTTAGTTCACCTCTGTGAGTCTCTGTGATATAATATGAAATACATTATTTGGTTTTTGTCCCATACCTAGTACACAGAGCTCTGGAAAACTCTTGTAGTGATGGGAGGCCTAAAGGTCTCTTTTTTTTATGTTAAGGAGATAACTTTTAGAAAGGCCCTAGAATAATCTAAGGATGGAGGCTGGTTGCTAGGGGAGCCAACCCCATGATTAAAGGGTTAGAACTTTCAGCTCCCAGCCCCTGACCTCCGGAAGGGAGACAGGCTAAAGATTGAGTTCAGTCGCCAATGACCAACAATTTAATCAATCATGCCTATGTAATGAAGCTTCCATAAAAACTCAAAATTTGGGGATTCAGAGAGCTTCCGGGTTGTGAATGCGTAGAGGTACAAGGAGAGCGCCAGCCTAGAGAGGGCAGGGGTGAAGCTCTCCACCCTTTCCCCATGCTCGCCCTATGTACCTCTTCTGTCTGGCTGTCCTGAATTACATCCTTTTATAATAAACCAGTAATTGAGTAGGTAAATGTTTTCCTGAGCTCTGTGAGCCACTCTAGCAAATTAATTGAATGTTTGAAGGGAGTCATTGGAACCTCCAATTTATAGCCGTTGGTCAGAAGCACTGTTGACACAATCTAGACTTAAGATTGGCAACTGAAGAAGGGGGCAGTCTTGTAGGACTGAGTCTTTAATTTACCTGTGGAATCTGATGCTATTTCCAGGTAGATAGTGTTAGAATTGAATTGACTTGTAGGACACCCATCTGGTTGGTGGGGGGAAAAACCCACACTGGAATTGGGTGCAGAATTAGGGTCGCATTTTCCTAATTTCCGAGAACTAGTCTGGGAAACTTCTGATGTCCATTCTAGTATTCAGTGTGATTATGATTCTAGAATATAGCTTCCCACCCTGGCTCCCCATTTCTCCTAAGAAGCCACCATATCCTCAAAGTCCTGCAGAACTTACCTGCAATTCTGACCCCATGGAGGCAGCAAGCTGATGACCCAAAACATCCATGGTTCCTTTGCATTTCTGCTGGACACTAACTTCCTGATGCATTGTGAATACGAGTCCCAAGGGAGACCTGGTGAGAACTCCTAACCATTAAGGGAAGGGCCTGATGGCACGGTGGGATTTCTTTCTGAAGATGAGAAGTCAGAGTCCTTTCCCCACTACAAGTCAGTTGGCTGCTCTGAGCCCAAGTCTTCTTTGTAAAATCAGGATAGCACTAACATCTCCCTCAGCCTAGTTCCAGCCATAGTTACTGTGAAATCATGTGATATAAGGCACCCGGAATTCACTTTCAAAATGATAAATCCATCAAAAACAAAACAAAACAAAACATTTGTCATTATCTAGGGTTCAGCAGCGATCAGGTAGGCCTAAGTAAGGAACTGATCCTATGCCTGGCACGTAAAAACTTTGCACATCTCATCACTGCAAAACAGAGGCTCATTTCAAGACAGGCCAGTGCTGCTCAGCTCTGTTGACTTTCTGGCCCATGCTAGCGGGGGCTCATCCGTGACTCAAACAAACCACCCAAATCCAGAGGCAACAAAACAACAACAAAGGGGCGAGAGGACATGCAGAGGATTCTCTCTCTTCAGAGGGCAGTTGTTAAACACTGCTGTCCCACCACCTTCCATCTGACCTCGTGGACTGGAGTGGAATCCCATTAAAAAAAAAAAAATGCTCTGTCCTTATCAAACCACTTTTCCAGTGTGGTTTGTAATTCATCTGTTTCTTTTAATAATAGAATGTGTATTAATGTAGGCCCTGATGCTTGGCTCCATGGTTCCCTTACAGGGAAAAAAAAATCACTGTCCAAAAATCAAATTAAAATGACTTCAACTTAGGAGAACCAGCAGAGCAGGGATTCAGTTTCTCATTCAGATCTTTTCTCTCCCTTGGTTTTCGGGGATCTCAGACCAAAAGGTACTTGAGCTCTGGAGCTCCATGGGACACCTAAAGTTTTCATGTGACAGCCTAGGTCCATGGGTTGGCATCGTTCAGTGAGACTCAGGAGGCTTTTCAGAAGCCAAAGGAAAGGTGGCTATTTTCCTCCAACAAAAACTGCTCTGTCTTATTTCCATTAGAAAAGCTGTGCCTGGGGAGAATATCAAAGTGATTTTGTATTGCTGGGTTCCAATATATATATTTTTTAAGATTTTACTTATTTATTTGAGATAGAATGAGAGTGAGAGAGACAGAGCATAAGCAGGTGGGGGGGAGGATAGAGGCAGAGGGAGAAGCAGGCTCCCCACTGAGCAGGGAGCTCAATGCAGAGCTTGATTCCAGGACTCCGGGATCATGACCTGAGCCAAAGGCAGACGCTTAATGGACTGAGCCACCCAGGCGCCATGATGGGTTCCAGTATTGATCTTTTCACTCTCTCAATGGTTCCCATCCAAAAAATAATCTGACTGCTCAGAGCGTGTTGTTTGGTAGAGGCCAGAGACTTCTAATCTCTGCTTCTCCGCGGGCCGTCTCCTTGCATAGGGAGCCGGCTGCTCTAACGGCACAATAAGACTGACTAGACTAACAATGGGGGCCAGGAATCCGGCGGTGGGGTCCGACCAGATGTGTGGTGCTGACCATCTCACCTTCTCAGCTAGGACGTAGTCTTGGAAGAGCCCACCGTTCTCCATCGCCACACACCATGGTTATTCTGGCTGCCCACTGTCCAGTGTCCACCGCCTGGTAGGAAGCTTCGGTCCCTAGCGTGAACCTGTTTTCAGGAGGGACACATTGCGAGAGGAAGTATACAAAGTGGTTAGTGCCCAGGTTCAAGACCAACTGTCTGGATTCACTCTTTTTTCTGCCTCTTACTATCTCTGCAATTAGAGACGAATTTGCTTTTCTTTCTCGTTCCCTTAGCTGTTAAAGGACATAATGCTAGCACAGACCTCCCTGAGTTGCTGTGGGGGTGGAATGAGTTAATTGGCATGAAGCACTAAGAACTGTGCTGGGCAAGGATGCCTGGATGGCTCAGTCGGTGACTCAGGTCATGATCTCAGGGCCATGGGATCCAATCTCACATTGGGCTCCAGGCTCAGTGGGGAGTCTGCTTGAGATTCTCTCTGTCTGCCCCTCTCCCTGCCTCCCTGCCTCCACATGCGCACTCTCTCTTTCAAATAAATAAATCTAAAAAAAAAAAAAAAAAAAAAAAAGAACTATGCTGGGCATGTAGTAATACAGTAAATACATTGTTATTTTTTAAATTTTTTTTAATTTAAAAAAAAATTTTTTTTTAAAGATTTTATTTATTTGACAGAGAGAAACATAGCGAGAAAGGGAACACAAGCAGAGGGAATGGTAGCGGGAGAAGCAGGCTTCCCACCGAGCAGGGAGCCCGATGCGGGGCTCGATCCCAGGACCCTGAGATCATGACCTGAGCCGAAGGCAGACGCTTAACTACTGAGCCACACAGGTGCCCCCATTGTTATTTTTTTTAATGTGGAGAAAAGAAAAAAACTACATTTATTGAGTATTGCTTCAGGCCAGGCCCAGTGCTAAGCACTTTACATTCGTTATTATTATTTAATGCTCACTCAATGAGATACAAGTCACTATGGGTATTTTTACTGAGTGAAGAGGTTAAGCAACTTGCCCAGGGCCACAATGCTAGTGAGTCCTACATCTGGGATAGGATCTGAATCCCGGGCTGTCTGATCTGAAATCCTATGCAGAGGCCTCTATAGAAGAAGCAATATTGTTTCAAGGGAACTGTCTTTGGAAGAATTATGGTGGTGACCAGCAGCAAAGCAAATAGCAGAGAAGGGTATTCATGTGAGGAACATCTGCTGATGGAGTGCAGGGCTCAGTAACTGTAGTAAGACAAATATCCTTTTTCTCAAATATACTAAAGGAAAGTGTGACAGATGCCACAGGTTGACCAACCCAGCTGTCATTCCCAGTCCCGTTGCCCCTTTCTCTCGGAATCTCAATTTTAATAGAGTAACAGTGCATCCATTCCTGGGAAATGACTCATGCTCCTCTCACTCCCCTCGCTAGCTGCTCACATTCCTGTCCTCCCTTACAGCTAGCCACCCAGGTCAGACCATGGGACATATAAGGAACATTTTCTTGTAGTCTTCAGAAAAAAACTGGTTTCTTAAAGGCCAAAAATCTAGAATCTAACAAAAAGAAGGTCTTTTGCCCTTGCCCCTTTCTTTAAACTTGGGATGCGTGTGCAATGTCTGGAACTGCAGCCGCCATCTTAGGATCATGAAGCATGAGAACAAAAAGCCATTAGCCCTGAGGATGGCAAAGAAGGATGGAAAAAGCATGGAAGGATATCAAGTGACTGAGCAAACTCTGAGATCACTTAGCTCCAGACTTCTTAAGTAAGTAATAAATGTAATTATGAGTTCATTCACTCAATACTTGGTCGAGTGTTCTCTTCCTGACCAACAGAAAGAAGTGAAAGCTTAGCCTAGTGAGAATCAAACTCCTCCATCTTTGTTCTCGTGATCCATGGCTTATACCTCGTTCTGCCTAATGTTTCCAAGGCTAGTTGTTTACACAACTTTCCTTTTCCCCTTTTTATAGTAGACCCTACCACCCCCAGTATCACCCATGACAAGCTATTTGAAGGAAGGAAGCTTGAATCATTTTTTTAGCCACTGCCCCCACTCCCCAACCTCACCTGTCATAGTGACTTGCTATACTCTTCCATCCTGAATCGTCCCATCCCTTGCAGACAGAAAGGCCAGCATGTGTGCGCGTGCGCACACACACACACACACACACACACACACACACACACATGCACATGCGTGCACTCACATATACATACACAGAACTGCATATGATCATGGACCCAAAGCAGGAATCACGGGGCTACTAAACCCCTGTTCAAGGTCTCAACTTGCTGGAAAAAAAAAGAGACTGAATGGAAAAAAAACCCAAAAAACTAGGAAGCATGGGAAGAGGGAGAGAAAGAAAATAAACCAGTGCAGTAGCAGCTCGATGGCTTGACATCCACGAGATTTACGGCACTAATATGCCAGGATGCCTGCCGTAATTAGTTTCTGTAAAAACCGTATCTCCTAGCTCAGATTCAATTAAATCATACAGTGTTTATTTGTGAGCTTTCTTGTTACATGATAGGAGGGCTGGCAGGGCCCCAAACTCAGCTAACCCACCTGTCCCTGGCCTGGCACAATTTATGTGCCCATCCCACTGTTTTTGGGTGGTCGGGCAGTGAGGAGATGAATGGGTGAGTGTGTGTCCCGATGGAGACACAGGAAAATGCCACGTGACAGCAGCCTGGCACCGACTGATGTCATTTTCTTCAGAACTTGAAAAGGACACCCTCACTGGAAATAGTTCACCCAGGGGTCGACCCAGACCTTGGTTATCTTACCAGCCCTTTGTGTGGAAGAGGCAAAGCCAGAGTGCATTCTTCCTAAAGATCAACTAAGAACAAGCGAGAAGTTTGTTAGGGCCGAGCCTGACGAGGTAGGAGAGAAAAGCATCTTATTCAGGAGATGCATCTGTCTGAGATTTCCTGGTCACCGTACAGAAGTGCTTTTGACTGGACGCGCTTTCTATGGCACCCTTCATCGCCTTAGAATGAATAAACAGCCCCTCAAAATGCCCTCAGTAGGGGACACGTGCATGTGGGGCAGAGCGGGGAGGCGAGCAGGGCCCAGGGCAGAATGAGAAGACAGAGCTTGCTGAATGACACGGCACTCAGCTGCTAGGGCAGTTTCTTCTTCCTGAAACTGAAATCAATATTAAATTAAATCTGTGGGCTTTATCTCCCTGGGTAACTTCCCAGCCTTCCTTCGTGGCCAATCATGGTTCCTTCACCCTCACCTGTTCACATGTATGGTGTGTGTGTGTGTGTGTGTGTGTGTGTGTGTGTGTTTCTACACCAGCAAAGTACATGTTGCCTGAGGAGAGAAACAATATACCACCTCAGCGGCTCCCTGTTACTAAAGAGTGAGCAAGAAAATCATCTTGGAAAACTAAGATCTGCAGGAAAGAAGAGTCAGAGATAATTCTTTAATTCTGAGACTATCTGTCTCCTGATTTCCAGCCCTGGCACCCGGGGAGGGTCTGGTGAGGTGATACCGACCTCAGGCAGAATCTGTTCTGAAATATTATTCTGAGTTTCTGAGGTTGCTTCTCTCTCTTTGTTCTCGTTGTGCTGAGTGATTATTTGCTATTGTCTTGATCATCTAATTCCCTCATTTTACATGTTCGAAACTTTCTAACAGACAGTGATTTCTTTGTTGAGGTTGTACTTGAGAACATGACATAAAATAATAACTTTAAAAGCTTTCCAAGGCTTGAGACAATAGAATGAACTTCAATGCTGTTCTCCCCAAGGATATTCTTTTTTTTTTCTTTTTAAATCATTGTGATTCTTTTTTGCCAATGGGTGGTCCTCGCTGTTCTGTGACTATGCTTAAACCCAGCTTCGCTTCTTCGTTGGCTTAACTTCTGCTCTTTACCCAGAAGCATGAAAGCACCTCAGTTATAAAAAGATTCATGGTCAAAGACAACCCACCGAAGAAATATGATTATCAATTAAACTGTAACAGAAGCATCGCATTTCTTTAAATAAAAGCAAACAATCTTCAGCCTCTGAGGGAAAAAAAAAAAACTAACATTACTGAGCCCTGAACAGCGGCTGGACACCTTGAATAAATCCAAACAACAACCTGCAATGCAGTTATTATATTTCGTAAGTGAGGAAGCTGGAGTTTGAGAAGATGAAGTCATTTGCCCATTAACGCAATGACAAGCCAAGATTGAACTCTTAGCAGAACTCCCAAATCTGGTATCCTGCTTACATATTGGCAGTAAAATATATTCTCCACTACCCTGTCATGCCTTCGCTCTTCCCCGCCCCCTCCCACGGTGCTGAGAGCAGTGCGTGGGCAGTCCGACCAGAAGCCCCTGGGAGGAAATGGCATCAGCCAATGTCCTTTGTAAGCCTCAGTGGCACAGTTCACGTGTCTAGACTGTAGGAGACCTAGCACGCGGAATCCTTGGCGACCACTGAATACCATCAAGAGGAAGGGGAGATCATCATCCCTAAAGGATAGACCAGAACTAACAATTTCATTCCAAAATGGTACCCTATTCCTCATGCCTCATTTTTCTCTGCAATGGCCTTGCTTAGGACCTCGATACTGTGATCCTAGAAAAGAGATCTTTGACCTCTATCCACCTAGGAAAGAGGAAGGGGATTATGACGACAGTAAGGCTGTCTGTCGGCCTCAGTACCTGGCAGGGAAGAAGTGGAGGACTGTAGTCTGTGGGCTCTCAGCTTGGGGAACACCCCAGTCAGTCCGACTGACAGCTTTTCACAAGATCAGCCTCATAAGCTGGCCCCCGCCCTGACCAGGGGACAGACGGTGTACTCCAGCACACTCAGCCCAGGGGCGAGCTCTTCCTTCCTCTCTCCTAACTGCAGTATTGACCGTCGCACCCCTGTGACAATTAGGAGCACAGACCCCAGAGCCGGACGGCTTGGGTTCAGCCGCCAGCTCTGCCGCTTACTGGCCCTGTGACCTCGCGTAGTCACGTAGTGTCTCTGCACTCTCTCTATGGAATGCAGGAGGGGAACAGGACCTTACCCTGGGTAACTGTGAAGGTTAAATGAGATAGTACATGTGAACTTCCTAGAACGTTGCTGAGTTGAGTCAAGGCTCTCTAGATGATAGCTATTTCTAATGCAATTATTATATGGCTCCTGATGAGTTTTAGAAAAAGCAGCCTCCAAAAACCCTCCCTTAAACCCAGCCAGTTCTCAAAAGTACAGAAGAGACTGAGGAGCCAGGGTCCTATGGCAGATGCTCAGAACTCGAAGCTGTGGGCGCCTGGGTGGCTCAGTCAGTTTAGCATCTGCCTTCAGCGCAGGTCATAATCCTGGGGTCCTAGGATCAAGTCCCGCATCATGCTCCCTGATCAGTGGGGAGCCTGCTTCCCCGTCTGCCTGCTGCTCCCTCTGCTTGTGCACTCTCTCTCTCTCAGATAAATAAATAAAATATATAAAAAAAAATAACTTGAAGCTGTGTGGTAGAAGGCAAGGGGCCCTGAATTAGCCCTCATCACCTGGAAGTAAGTCCCTCCTCTTCCTACATGAGCCACAGGACCTCCCACACATCACAGGGCCTCCTTAGACCTCCTTACTCCCACCTGCAATGGATATAGAATTATGTCAATCCAAAATTCATCTGTTGAACCCCCAGTGTGATAGCATCTGGAGATGGGGACTTTGGGACATAACCAGGGTTAGATGTGGTCACAAGAGCAGGGCCCTCATGATAGGATTAGTGTCCTTGTAAGAAGAGACACCAGAGAGCTGTGTCCTTCCATTCCATGTGAAGACACAGCCAGAAGGCGGCTGTCTATAAGCCAGGAAGACAGCCATGCTGGCACTTTGATTTGGGACTTGCCACCCCCAGAGCTGTGAGAAAGTAACTGTTGCTTGAGGACGACAGTCTGTGGCCTTTTGTTGTGGCAGCCTAAGCTGACAGGGACACCACCGGCACCTGAAACCAGCCATCTTTACCCTCTTTCCCTCGCGCGAGTGCAGAGAGGGGTTTGCACAGAAAGGTGAGGCTCCTGCCTAAGATCCCACTGCAGAAAGGGTTTTCAATGCCACTCATAACTTAACGACCACCACAGTCCGAGATTGCAAGGATCCCTCACGCTCTGGCAAGACTGCAGAATCCATGCACCCAAACTCTTAACTTCCACTGGCTTGGAACTCCTACTAGAAAGTAGTTCTGGGGGTGCCTGGGTGGCTCAGTTGTTAAGCGTCCGACTTCAGCTCCGGTCATGATCCCAGAGTCCTGGGATCGTGCCCCCGCATCGGGGTCCCAGCTCAGCGGGGAGATATACTTCCCAATGGCCCGGACGTCTTTCCCTAGCCAGACTTGCCCCTGGGGGTGGCCCTCCCTGCTACAACGCGGGGTGCTGGTCATTGGAGTGCCAGGCTGTGGGCCCCACTGCTGATGGGACTGCTTTGAAGGGCCAAGAACGCAGAGATCTCACAACAGACACCACAGACGGCGAGTAAGAGGCTGCTCATCATCCACATTGTGAACAGCATGGGCCGGAGATAGAGATGACTGCTGCGGATTGTTATGGGCAACTCGGTGACCGAAGGCAGGAGCCAGATAACTGTGGGAGGGTCCTGACGTCAGAGAAGTCAGAACCATTTCTGTTGAACTCAACACACTGACGGCCCTGACAAAGCAATAAAAAAAATGCATTCTGAGTACACGGAGAAACAGAGGGATGAACCGAGAGCGCTCCAGGAAGCCTGGTGACCCGTGGCCGCAGCTGCTCCCGGGGCCGGGACTGGGTTCCCGACTGGGAGCCTTCCTGCACCAAGCGATTTGGGTCCCATTCGCCCTCTTAACAAGGCCCCGCTCAGATGAATTGTCTAAATGGGCGTTTCCATGACAACGACTGATTCTCAGAATGCCAGAAACAGGAGGCAACAACCATGCCGGAAACAGACCTGAAATTTGCTCCTGATGGAGCCAAAATGAGAGCGCTCTGGGCAGGCGAGGAAAGCGAGGGGTGGGGGGCAATTCATCAGAGCGGCTCTGTCCCCCTGCCAGCCCTTTTCAGGGAAATCCTGTCACGGTATTCCCTCACACACCTCGCAGGGCCGATCCTGTTTCTCAGTCGGCTTTGGGAAATGGCTTTATACATGACTTATGTATACGGCTCTGACCTGGTATTTCTCAGCCACAGTAAGCCTCGCAAGGCAGCTCTGCCTGCCCTCTCTCAATCGAGTTGAACAGTTATAAAATTTCCATTGTTTCACGGCCTCTTTCTCAACCTCTACCAAGGGATTATATATAGGGGATCTACCTCATTTCCTTTTATTTTGGTTTTGATTCCATTCCTTCTGTTTCCTTCTGTTGGGGAAAAGTCTTTGTTTCTTTTCAAATGACTTTTGGTTAGCACAGTGATTTCACTTTGTGAGGCTCTGTCTCAATTTCTCCCTCTCTCTAACGTTACTCACTTTGTTGCCCGGAGACAAGATAAAATTCACAGCTCTCTCTTCTCTCTCTCTCTCTCTCTTTCTGTGGGCAAAATTGCATGAGATTTTTACAGCTTGAAGCATAGAGAAAAATGACCATTTCTTAATTCCAGTATTTTGTCTTTCATCTTCTGTTTATTCAGCTTAGAGCCTCAAGGTCAGATTAAAATTAAAGTCACACTAAATCGCTCTGGTTTGTTTTCCCAGTTCCAGGAATATCTTTGTAGTCGATCCTTCACTAGGACGTGATCTCAGAAATACATTAAAAACAACCATTTATTTATCCACACACTCGGTATGTGTGTGGATAGTGTGCAGATAGTGTGCTCAATGAGCAAGAATATCTTTGCCCTTTCGGAACTGATTAGGCCCAAAGAGGGGATGGCACAGGAAGCAATTCGAATACATGACAAATGCCATGACAGGAGTGTGTGATGGGTTCTCCAGGGGCAGAGGAAGGGAGCCCCTGATTCTGGGCTGAGAAGAAAGGGGGAAAGGGAGGTAGAGGGGAGAGGGAGTAATCAAGGCAGTTCCCCAAGAGATGGAATCAATGCTGAGCAAAGGCCTATAGCACAGTGGCACTTCGACCAGTTTGGAAGTCCCCAGAGAGGTGCCCAGCTAGTTCAGGAATGTTTATTGAATCGAGGAGCACGAGTGGAAAGTGTTCTAGGAAAGAAGAAAATATGTAAAGGCGCAAAGGCAAAACAGAGCGTGGGAGGTCTGAGTCCTCAGGCGGTAAGGCTGAGAAGCTGAGGAAGCGCTGCCCACAGGGCACAGCTAGACGCCTCCCTCTGAGATGACAGAGGAGAGGGCCAGAGTGTCAGACGGAGAGAGGCAGGTCAGGGCCACGGCCTGGGCCAAGAATCGCCCTTGCAAAGCAATCTTCAAGCTTCCTACATCTTGAGAGGGTGCTTGTGTTTGACACCAAAGTCCGGGGAGGGAATGCTGAAGGACGCCCTGGAGAAGCTTCCGCACTTCCCTGGGCTGACAGATGGCGACACCCTGGGGTTGCCGCTTCTGGACAGAGGGCCAGATTGCCGGGGGGCAGCGGGACAGAGAGGATGCGGTGTGACAGCTGAGGCGGGCCCAGAGGCCCCCCGCGCACGCCCTTCTTTGCCAAGGCTTTCCCAGCTCAGGAAGCTTTCGTTCAAGTTTCCATCTTCAGAACAGCCACATAAATCAGAACCAACATAAGGGGGAAGGCATTTCTTCCATGTCACGTGAAAGGGCGCCATTCCGGGCAGCGTCACTAGAAGATAAAGCCGCTTGAGGATGGGATGCACACAGGTTCCCACGTGCCCCAGGGCGCTTCCAGCTACTGCCCGCTATATTTTCCCAGTGATTACTGGTTGTCCTCCACAGCCCATCTGCCGTTAAAACTGGACCATGCTATTGAGACCTAACAGCCCGAGAAGGGGATCTACTAACTGTTGGAAAAAACCCATTGCTCTGCTGTGAATTCCAATTCTCACTCTAAGGGCAGTAGACTTTGTAAAACTGTTAAGAAAAAGCATTTTATCAGGATTCTCAAAGCTTTTTTTTTTTTTTTGGAAGAAGTGGAACCAAGATAGGACTGGGGCCTCCCTCCCCCAGAGCCTCTCCTCCCCCTCCTCCCACTCCAGCCCTGTGGGCTCAGAACTGTGTCTGGAGGTGTCAGACAGGAGCTGCCGACCAGTCAGGCTGGTACAACAGTAGACTCCTGTGGTGACAGGAGGGGGCCGGGAAAATGAGCCTAATGGTGGCCTCACAGAGCCTCGCATTCCCCTGCAGGCTCAGGGAGAAAAGGGGCCCCCAGGAGCCCCCAGGTCCCCTGGGGAGCACAGAATCATCCTGTCACAGAGAAGGCAGGTAATGGATAATACATGAAAAGTAAAATGAGTGGACAAATCGATGGCTGGATGGATAGATGGATAGACAGACGGCTGGCTTTGCAGCAAGAAGTCAGAAACCCAAGTCCAGAGGAAAAGCTGGGTCAGAAATGGAAGGTCATAGCGAGGGACTAAGGATGAAGGGCTGTCAGAGGACACCCACAGGATTCCCCTCAACGATTTGCCCCTTGCCGAGACCTACTGTTACTGAGGCCACAAGCTCTGAGGAAGCTCCCCCGGGCGAGGGCCGGAGAGAGGAGAAATGCGGTGGTCTTAGGCTTCTAACAAAGGAAGCTTCTAGTCACTTGGCTGTTACTCCCTTAGGATAAAATTAAAACCCATGAAGACTATAAAAGTAGTTATTTTTTTTTTTAAGTTTTTATTCATTTATTTGACAGAGAGAGA
The DNA here is from genome assembly GCA_028646535.1 of Procyon lotor. Classification (NCBI taxonomy): domain Eukaryota; kingdom Metazoa; phylum Chordata; class Mammalia; order Carnivora; family Procyonidae; genus Procyon; species Procyon lotor. Next base: position 119,842,628 of record CM053605.1, on the reverse strand, counting down.
TCACAAGTAGTCAGAGAGACAGGCGCAGAGAGAGAGGGGGAAGCAGGCTTCCTTCCGAGAAGAGAGCCGGATGCGGGGCTCGATCCCAGGACCCTGAGATCATGACCTGAGCCGAAAGCAGAGGCTTTAACCCACTGAGCCACCCAGGCGCCCCTAAAAGTAGTTATTTTTATATGACCCTTCTACCATATAACCATGGGTTGAAAGTACTGTGAGAAATGTCATCTTCAAATCCAGAAAGTAAGGTTACATGGAAAGTACCCAAACATAATATAAAATCCTTGTTTAAAAAAAAAAAAGCTATTGTTGCTGTATCCTCTAAGCCCTCCCCTATTACAACCTTTTGCGTATTTACCTATAAACGAATACTAAGCTCTGTTTACATCCACACAGGAATTCCCCAAGGTAGTAATAATGTTCCCCAAATCCCTCCTCAAATTTCATTTAAATGGAACGGTCCAGATGAAACCATGCACTCCGTGTTTGGCCCTGACACTCTGCCAGAATTCAGTGTTCTTGCCAGAAAGCAGATATACTGTTTTTGTGATTCCCTCCTGAGATTCTTGTGCCACTTTTCATATTGCAATGTTTCTGAGAAGAGCCACGCAGACCAGACCAGATTTGGCTTAGTTATAGCCTGGCCCAGGAAGAATTTGCCCTCATCCACCTTACAATTGCCTCAGTTACTGAACATTCTTTGTTGTAGTAAAATCCAGATTACCCAATATGTGCAAGGAAGAGTATCGTTTTGTATTTCCGAAGTGAACCAATCAGAGGCTACCCAGCAATCCCTTTTTGTTTCAGTGTTATGAAAATCTGTCCTCAAAAAATAGAAATACAAAAACAAAAATATTTCACCTCTGAGTAACCATAAAGAATATGCACGTTTGACCTTTTCTTGATGATTTAGAGTCTTGCTTGGAATTAGTTTCCCGAGCACCGATGACCACTGTCCAGTAACAACATCCCAGTCCATCCATCGTAAGTCAGGAATAATTGGCAGAAGTGTATATAGTTGCTAAGAGCATGAACTCCGAAGCCAGATTGCTTGATTCACTCCTGGCTTTGCCCCTTACTAGCTATGGGATCTCGAGCATCTCTGGGCCTCAGTTTCTTTATCTGTAAAATAGGAGACTAATCACAGTACCCACCTCTCAAGGTTGTCATGGGCACTGAATGAGTTGATGTGTGTAATGTGCTTACGCCCTACCAGGTCACCTGGTTGGCCACTCTCACAACTTAGGGATTTCAGAGACTCCCAGTGGGAAGAGAGAAGAGAGATCCTCCCAGGGCCTGGTTCAGGGGAACCAGAGTCTCCCCCACATCCCACCACCGTGAGTTCTGAAACTTGGCTGTCACTTCTTCGCTTGCTCTTCCCCCACATATCCATGACCCAATTGTCCTGAAGATGTAGATGCTGGAACCAGGAGGATATCAATTGACCTCAGAGAGCCCCCTGGAAATTGCATCTCTAAAATAAATACTGCTAACCAAGTGAGGGTAAGTTTACAAACTTCAATACAGCTTCCCAAGAAATAGAACATTTATTTTTGTTCACTCCGACTCTGCACAAGGATTTCAAAATTCAATCTTAGTACCTCTGGAGGCTTTCTGACCTACCAGCATCATACGAGGAGCCAACATGGTCTTTTGAAGTCCTAGTGCCTGGTATTCCCTAACCCATGTCAGGAGTAGAAGATGCCCATCATTACTGGGGCCGAGGTCCCCATTTCCTGGACTCAAGCACCCTGAGAACTCTCTGCAGCCATTTCTGCCCAAAGTCTCCCCACTAACGCAGGGTGCAGACAGAGAGGAGGTGAGGGCGCCATGACTCCGCAGACACACCCGCCTGCACCAGCTCCCCAGTCTGGGGGTAGCTCCCCATCCCTCTCAGCTTTCACTTGCACACCCCAAAGAGCCTCATCTCTCTCTGCAGCCTCAGGAGTTCATAGTCAAGCATCCTTAAATGACCTGTCTACTGTCTTAGAATGAGAGAACTGGGATAAGGTAAGTGATGCACAGCAGTGTCTCATTCAAGTGCATTCTTCTACTGCAGCACAAGGCCCAAATATTATCTTAATACGTTACCTTGACATACAAGCTGAGTGTGTTGCTTACCAATCATTCTCATGAATACTAAAGGCAGCAACATAATTCTGGTGAACGGAAGGTCCTGGTTCTTAAGGTCCTACCAAATCATGCTTTGAAGTGCTTTATTTTCAGTGCACAGCTAAGAACCCTAACTGCTTATATTATCCATCCAGCAGAAAAAGCTGATGTTGTTCATGAAAGAGCGACAAACATTATCGATTTCTAATTTGGGGGCAGATAGATCAGAAATATATGTGTCTCTTTGTACACCGGGATGCATCTCCTCAAAAGGCGGGATTTTGGCCAAAGCAGTTTTGTCAGTCCTCCACGTCCTGTCCTCGAAGCAGACTGCCAAGAATCCCGCCCATCGGGGTTATTGCCCAGCAAGGATGGGGCCACAGCCGCCAGCTATCGGAGTTGGAAGGGCTCTTGCCCCCGGCACCATACTGAGTACACGCTCGTCCATGTGCCCAGAACTGGTGGTGGGAAGACAAGGACAGGGAGGAGGCCAGCAGGGAACAGCAGCCAAAGTGAGGCCTTGGCACATTCATCCCATCTTATCCAACAATATCATGGCTCCGGTTCATAGACTTCAATCCTCTCCAAACCAGATGCATACTCATTATCTCTTTCGATCTTCACAATGACCCAGGGAAACAAAACTGACAGCTTCCTCACCAAGCAAGCAAGCCTCCATGAGGGGCTGAGGAATTTCCCTGCCCGAGGTCATTCAGATAGAATGGGAGGGACCTACACAAAAACGTGGCTGTCCCGATTTGTAGGGGGAAAAGATGCTTCTTTTTTTCTTTTTTTAAGAAAGCATTTTCATATCTATTACATCATTTACTCCCCTCCCCTAAATCCAGGAAAACGGGATTATCACTTCATGGGTAACGAAATGTGAAACTGATGATTTGCCCAGGGTGACAGAAACAGCCCGTAAACAAAAGAAGGCTCTTCGGTCTTCAGATCCTTCGCTCTTTCCCCACCTCCTAGCTGCCTTTCCGTGAGCCTTTCGCTCTATTCCTTCGTCAGTTGGCAGTCAGAAACATCATCCCCCAGAATCAGGAGTGCATCGCATCTGCCCCAGACATCGTGCTCATTTGAATACAAGAGCCAATGAGAGATGACCCCCGATGGGGTTCCAGGACCAGCGGGGGAGACAGACTGGCAAATGGATAGTATGCTGTCAGCAATGAGTGCTGTGGTAGTGGCGAGCCCGCCCGGGGGCGGCTTGCATGTTCGAGGTGGGGGAGATGCATTCTTCCCGGAAACTTCCCACAGCATTACCCAAACATGGGAATTAGTTTACATACAACCTAAAAGCTGGAAGGACAAAGACTTACCTCCAGCACTTTACTGAGACTAATGAAAATGGCAGAGTAGAAGAGCAATGAGCTGGACTACTGATCTTTTCTACTCTGAACACTTGAATTGAAATTGTCCTGAGTCATGCTTAATACCGCTGCATAGTTCTTAGAGCCGGAACAGGTACAGATCCTCAGCAGCCAAGCAGTTTATCTAAATTCATCCCGGAATGTGTGCCACGCTTGCCATTGTAGCCTCTGCAAGGAAAATGAAAAGGCCAAATTTAGTAGCAGATGATAAGTGTCGGGTCCAAGCGTTTCCAAGAAGCTTATGAAACCCAGTCCTGTTTACTCACAGTCTAAATCTCCCTTCCCAAAACCTGTCCTTCTCACAAGGATGAAGGGAGTGCTCACACGGGGGCTGTTACTTCCTGCAGCTTTCCGATGAAGAAATCAGACCCAGGTGCCCGCGGGGAGGCTGAGCAGCCCGGGGCCATCGGAGAGGCGGGCATCACCAGTGCCCTGAATGAGCCCTCCAAGCAATGACGACATCGAAGCCACAAGGGTATGAGTGCTGCATGTTTACATAGCACCTTGGCCCTCAGTCTTCTTAAGCAGATGGCCTTACCGGAAAAGACCAGAGACAGTGGCAGAAGAACGAGACAGCAGACCAGCCACTTCCTAAGGTTGGGCGCCTTTTCCTAATGGGACACTATATGCCTAGTGACAGCAGCCTAAGGACAAAGACCGAATTCTTCCCAGCACGGGCAGCAAGAGGAGAAAGCTGCCTCCGGATTGTTGCCCCCCAAACCAGTGCAGGTGTGAATATTTTAAACAGCGGGGTCCGTGATCTTCTTGGGACTCATCTATTAATAAAGTCGGGTTTTTTTTTTCTGCTGACACTCAAAAATCCTTTGCATTTTGAATCTCTTTTAAAATTGTGGCTTTGTTCAGCAGTGCTGTTTTGTAACATTTGTGGAGCTTGGACCAGGGCCGCAACGCTTTCCATTACGCTCCGGCACCGGATCGTTCCTTCTCCCCGTGTGGCTGGCGTCCCCAAGGCTACACCCACGCAGGCCATCCCCCAGGAGCTATTTTGGGCTTGGCCTGCTTTTAACGCACATTTCCTGCCATTGCAGGCTCAGCCCCTCTGCTCTCCTGGGACTCTTTCCTCTAAGAAAACTTTGAAAAATACAGACTTCCCATAGGGCGAAAGTCAGCGCCCATCTCAGCTCCAAGCGCTGCCAGGAGGTGCTAAGCACCGCCCGATGCGAGAGAGACGAGAGAGACGGGAAGGGGAAGGCAGGAGCTGGCCTCCTCATCCTCAGCCCTCACAGCTCTGCACTCCCTCCTCCGCTCTGCTCCAGCCTTTGGCTCCCTCCTGCAGTCTCTTCTTAGTGCACCATGCTACGTGTCTGACCTTGGCTCGTGTTTTATTTACTCTGTGCCTGGAGCGCACACACATTTGTATAGCTAATTCCTGCTGGTACACCAGGCCTTTTCCGGTCTCCCAGGTGACTCAGGTGCTCCTCCCCCACACTCCTGTAGACTCTGCCCCAGGAGGGCTATGACCCCAGCCTTGCAGAGCTGGACCTTTCACCTGTCTGTCCTCGACCCCTTCATGCCAAATTACCAACTCCTTCCTGATAACCACTGTGCTTCGTTTACCCCCGGGTGCTGAGGGCCGGGCACGTAGTCCATGTCCCGTACACCTTTGCTGAACTGAATTTAACTGAGCTAGGAAAGTGTCAGCAGGACAAAATGAGAGACAGGAAGAAGACAGGACTGGAGGAAGAGAAAAGAAAAAGGAGCATTTGTGTAAAGGGAGAAGACCCCTCCAAACTATCTTGCCTCCACTATCTTGTTTGACCTTGTATGTGGACTAATGCCAAGGTGGTGATGAATCAGACAGAAATGATGATACTATCTGTCACCTCTACTGCCTCTAGAAAGGGTCCCCAAGTTCATTGTCTGCAGGGCCCAAGTTAGGTAAGATCGGTGTGAAGCAGTTAAGCGGCAGGAGAAGAGTGGAACCACAGAAGCACCATGGAAGGACCCTCACTGGCCCAGACACTACAAATCCAAACAGTGTGGGACAAGACGAGCCAGCCCGTGGGTCCAGCGTGGGCTCAGATGACCAGAGCAAGAAGCTGTGCATTGCAAAGGACTAGCCTGGAAACAGAACCCGTTTCCCCTTATTTTTCTATATTTTATTGGTTTAAAATGCACTCGAAGGTGTTCTTCAGAACACGGTTCTATCTTCAAGAAACTACCATTCAACATGCTGTTTCTATAGGGAAATGGAGTTCAAGTTCTTACTCTAAATGTGAGGAATGCCCTAGCACTGTATCTGGTGATGACAGCATCTGTTGTACCAACATATGAGGGACAGAACTCCAATAGGGAGGCAATCCCAGGTCCAAGATGCTTGGGTTCTCTCCATACCTCTGTATCTATCTCTCTATTTCCCCTCATATTTGGTGCTGCAGACATAACTACAGGAGCCACATCATCCTGATCCTCTTGCCCACTGTGTGTCATTTTATGCTCTCTGCCTCACCTTCACCTGGCCCTCCTTTTTTCATCCTTGGGGGTCTCTGCTTTCCTGGACTCTCCCCAGCAAGGTTAACTGACTCCCAAGATGCTTCCAGAGCACTACGGACCTCTGCAGCCTAGTGCTTATCCACATCGGAGTGGACTTGTCACTTGTGGTTGGCATCTCCCCTACACTGGCCAGTGCAAGGCTTGGGGGTATCCCCAACACCTGGCCAGGGTCACATACTTAGTGGTCAGCATTGAGTGAAGGAGCAAACGAATCAGTGAAAGAGTAAATGAACCAGGGGCGCCTGCCTGGGTGGCTCAGTCGTTAAGCGTCTGCCTTTGGCTCAGGTCATGATCCCAGAGTCCTGGGATCAAGCCCCACATTGGGTTCCTTGCTCAGCAGGGAGCCTGCTTCTCCCACTACCATTCCCTCTGCCTGTGTTCCTCTCTCGCTGTGTTTCTCTCTGTCAAATAAACAAAATTAAAAAAAAAAAAAAAAAAGAGTGAATGAACCAAGTGGATAAAGCAAACTTTCCAGCTAAATCTCTGACCAGGGGTTCTCAAGTAGATCATATAACACACTGTCTTATCAAAGGACAGGAACAAATCTTGAGTCTGGAATTCCCCATACCTGCAAAGGTCAATGCATATTTTGTCTTCACAATAACCTCCATGAGATAGGTATTCTCATTTTTCTCTCACAAAGAAAAAATGTAAATCAAAGATCAGAAATATTGAATAACTTGCCAAATGTCACACAGCTAGCCGAGTCCCAAACTCCAGCCCAGGTTTACTGACTATAAAAACCAGTGTTTTCCCACCACACCATACTGGTCAGAGGTTGGGGAGATCATTAATATAGAGGATAATTGTCCTGCTGCCACCACTCCGAGCCTTAATATTCTAAGTTGAATCAACTCTTAGAAGATGTCAACTCCCAAGTCAGATTCTGGACCACAGCTGTTTGGTCTCTCACTTCAGGTAGAAGCTTCATTTCACTGTCCTGGGATTTCTGTGAGCATTGAGCATTCGCTCCACTTGCCATCCCAGACCTGCCTCTCCCATTTTCCATTCTCATTTAGCACATTTCCAAAACCACTAACGGACAGCCTCAAGCCACATCCCCAAATCTTCCTAATTAAAATGTTAGGACAATGTTTATCTTCATAGTTTGGTAAATATAAGGATGAGTAAGAGAGAGAGAAACTGAAAGAACAAAGCAGTCATAAACATTGCTCTTAAAATAACACTCTTCGGTAGAGGTGTTGCAATGACGCACATCACTAGAGAAGAGAACAAAATGGAGGAAGCTCTCCGGCCAGTGTTTATACCTTATAAAATTACTGATTAAAGCAATTCTTAAAGTCACATGGTATTAAGTGACAAGTAGCTTAACTACGCTAGTATGAGTCAACTATTGCATATTCTGTTCTATTTTAGCATTGACTCCTAAGATGATTCAGGCTAACTGTGTTGTTTCCCGAACTGATTTAAAATCCGCTCTGCCTGCAAGAGAAGAGGTAGAATGACAGGCCTGCAACCCAAGGGGCAGCCAGTCTGCAAAATTCCAGCCCAGGGTCTATAAAACCCCGAGACAGCTGCATGGAAGGGACCCAGGGCTGTTGAAAATGGGCCAGCAAGCCTGACAGAGAAAGAAAGCAGACCTTTTCAGAACTCAGCAACTCTGCACCGTGACACAGGAAATGGACAAGGACTGCCCTGTTGAATTTGCAAATGGCAACGTCACCACACTATAAGAAGAGTTCTGGGTACAGCCTATGCCACCTACCAGCTCATCAGGTCTGTTTAGGGTGAGAGGCGATTTTATGTCTCCCCTCTATCAGGCAGAAGGCTCATAAAAAAGCAAGTAGCATCGATGGCAAATCCAGTGGTGTTTTCAAGGGGAAAGTGACACCACACCGTAGGGAAGATAGGGGTTGTCTCTGCCAACCAGCATACGAAGATGAACTTAGGCCACAGGGCTCCAGATAAGCTACCCATTGCTCAAAACAAGAGGTAGTCTTTTGTAAGAGAAATAGTTGCAGCTGGAAAATCATGGTCCCAGAAAGAAAATGTCTTAAATGAAACTTTATGCTTAAACTTCCTAGCTTTGCCCTTTCAGATCCCCAAATATTCCATCACTGTTTTCTTTTTTCCTTTTTCTCTCCCATGAACTCACTATCCCTCTGCAAGTTTAGGGGAATCAAATTGCTGCCCATTCTGCAGCTGCAAAAGAAAATATACCACGCTAAGCGAAAGAAGCCAGTCACAAGGGGCCCTACACTGTATGGTTCCATCTATTCGAAATGTCCAGAGTAGGCAAATCCATAGGGCAAAAAGTAGATTACTGATGTTTAGGGCTGATGTGTTGGGGTGGGGGTGGGGAGGATTGGGTCATGATAGCTGAAGGGTATGGGGTTTCTTTGTGAGCTGGTGAAAATGTGCTAAAATTAATTGTGGTGATGGTTATACAACTCTGTGAATATACTAAAAAGTTATATATTTCAAATAAGTGAGGTGTGTGGTATGTGCTGCTGAAAGAAAGAAAGAAGAAAAAAGGAAGGAAGGAAGCAAGGAAGAGGGAGGGAGGGAGGAAGGAAGGAAGGAAGGAGAAAATACAGCAGCCAGAAAGCAGGAGTAGTACACAATTGCCTTGGCTCAGCCTGGAGTCTGAGTTCTCTGCTTCCTTCCAGTGTAAGCATCCCCCACCTTCTCCCTCCCATTATACACATTGACACACACCAAAGCCTACACCCCAACCATCTCAAACAATTTGTATTTCCACCCAAACTCCCTGCACTTCTATTCCTTTGAGCTTTTGCACAAGCCCCTCTCTATCTTGAATGCCTACCGACCCCTTTGCCCACCAAAGGAGCTCCCATTCATCCTTCAAGAGGGCTTCAAATGTCACACCCTTCAGGATGTCTCTCCTGGCCTCCCCTAGCAGTCAACAGGCTGCTCCTTGTCACCTTTGGAGGACTGCTCTACCCGTGGCATCTGTATTACATGGTAGGGCATTTGTCACAAGGTACTACAATCTATTTCAATGCTCATGGCATCCCCAGTGAGACGACAAGCTCATGAAGGATAAATATTATATTTTGTTCACCTTGGTATTGACAAAACCTGGAACAGGGTCTGTCATACAGAGGCCGTCTAGTCAATATTTGCCAAATGACCAGTAGCCTGGAGAGGTGAGACCTCCAGACGCAGGTCATGGAAAGATAACCTGAACTAACTTCTAACTCGATTCACAGCAGGAACATTAATGGTTTTCTCAAAGAAAGTGTCTGGGTGCCCAAGTCCACCCCAAGTGGGAATCCCGCCCGCAGAGCTCCAGGGACCCTTCTGATGCTTGGGCAGGATCCACATCGGGAGGGAGAACACAAATGGAAGGCAGAGTGCGCGCTTAGGGAAAGACAAAGAGAGCTGTGAGCGCCAGTAGAACCGCAAAGCAAGCCTTGGGGGTACCAATCGCAATAACAAAGCGGTTTGCAGAATGTTTTCTAGGGAAACCAAACCCCATAGAGACTGCTTGATCAGAATTGTGTCTAAAATGAAATCTGAGCACTTGCTGATGTGGGAAGTTTCCATACATAAAACAGGCACCCTGAACACAAGAAGCAGCCAAACTCCCACTGACAAGAAAGGACAAGAGGGGTGTGAAACACAGGGGGGGTCAACGGAGCCTGAGAGAAGAGGCTAAGAAGTCAGAGAGCCGGTTTGTACATAAACAAACCCAGAAAGCTATTAATTATATCTGTGGATTTTTAGGGACTTATGTTGATGGTAATGGGTAGACTTCCTTAACGTAAGTTCATTCCTTCTCAAAAGTCATTATGTTGGCCTCATAGAGTCCTGAGTTAAGATGTCCCCCTAGGTCTGCTCAAATAGGGACAGAACTTGGTAACTCCTATGCATCACTTGGAACTGTAGGAGCTTCTAAAGCAAAGAAGGCATTCTAGACCTATGTGTTAACATAGGTTATACGTTATTAATAATTACAAATTTATTTAATTTATTTAATTTAATAATAAACTTATTATAAATTAACCTCATTATCCTGCCATCTAAAAATAAACCAATAAAAACGTAGATATGAACTCTTTATGCTTGTAGCTCTAAGACACTTCGGAAAGCAATACAACTTTACAAATTAAATGGAAACAATACCTCAAAGGGCAATAAAATTCAAATTAACCACATTAAATTAATGGCACCAATAGCATTGCTTTATTGAGCCTACTTCACAGCACAAATGGGAGACTGACATTGCTCCAATGCTGGGGTCTTTGAGTGTGGCAGGCCTGTGCCGCCCTGTGCCATGGGACGACTCAGTTCTCCCACCACTTTCCTTAATGTGATGCTACACCTCCATTCACGCAAAGCTTCGAGATGGCATTTGCCCTTCACGGGAGTGGGTACAGTCATAGCTGTGGGCGTTCCAATCATCCCAGCATGCTACTGGTAAGTTCGTCATCCAGTTGCTCCAACTATTCAATTAAATGTTATGATTTTAAATTAATTTTGTATCATAAAGGTTAGACTACTATAAATTATTTTTGCCCAGAAAACCTGTGGATTCCTCTTGAGAAGCATTCTGTTGGATGAACCACCAACCAGGTTACATTCTCCTATCTGTCCAACTGGTCTGACCACACTTCATGCCCAATGAAAGACGGACGGCTCCAGTCACCAGAAATCTTGAAGAGACAGTAGTTCCCCATCCAAGACAGGGTCAGTATTTAGAGGAAAACATGGAGATGGATACTTTCCTAATGAGTTTTCCTCTGGAAGTTACCGATGGAGGGAAGAATTCCCGAGAAGACAAAGGGCAGAGAGGATGACCCACCTCCCTCCTCAACAGATCCTCCCCAGGGCAGCTTCTCTCCCAGCTGAGATCACCTCCTCTGACCCCACTCCCCACTGGTCACATGTGGCTGTCTCCCAGAAGTCTGAGCGACCAGCTAACAAAGCTCTGTTGATCCATTATTTGCTTTACAACTGGCTTGTCTTGTCTTGTTTGTTCATTGTTATTGTTTAGCTGTGGTAAAATATATATAATGTATGATTGACCCTTTTAAATATTTTTAAGCATATAATTAGGTAGTATTAAACATCTTCGGATTGTTGTGCAATCACTTTCTAGAACTTTTCCATCTTGAAAAACAGACTTTATACTCATGAAACAATAACATCCCATTCCCCTGTCCCCCTAAGCCATGGACACCACCATTCTACTTTCTGTCTCTGTGGATTTGACTACCAGAGGTACCTCATATAGTGGATTCAGACAATATTTGTCCTTCTGTGATGGGCTTATTTCACTTAACATAATATCCTCAAAGTTCATCCATGCCGTGTGTGGACCTGAATTTCCTTCCTTTTTATGGCTGAATAACCGATTTTATGTCTGTCCTACATGTTGTTTATCAGTCCTTCCATGGATGGACATTTAGCTTGCTTCCACCTTTTGGCCATTGTGAACAGTGCTGCCATGAACACGGGGGGATCTTATTTTAATTTTGACTGAATTGGCTGGCTATTTGGGTTCTAGCACATTAAACTCTGAGTTTTCTAGATTTCTCAGTCTCCTTTTAAATCTGAGAAGAGCCTCTGAGGTTTGGTGCTTTTTTTTTTTCTTCAGTGTATAATTTCTTGTGTTTTCTGCCTCCAAGCATGGGCACGAATCTTCATGGAAGACAGGTTGCAATGGCTAGACTCCAGAACATCCTGCAGGAATCTGTAAACATGGGCAGAGACAATGATGCTTGAATCAGCTTCCCAGAGGAGGAGAACGAAGAGGGATGTCACTCTCAGCCATCAGCCACAGAGCTTCCCCTCAATCTGGCAGGATCCTGGCGGATCCTCAGGGGGGCCCTGCCATGGAATTCTGGGAAGCCTCCTCTCTCACCAGCCCTCCATTTCCGGGATTTCACAAATGCTTCAGTGGAAGCCACCTCTCTGAGAAGTGATGAAGGCAACCCAACGTCAGCTGAAATTGTAGGTGGAGGCTGTCATTCATCATGATGCTTTTCCTGTGAGTGACATGTGAGATGTGCTTTGACTTATGGAGGATCACTCTGAATGCCACCATCTAAAGCTGCCACACACACACATGTGCACACACACACACACATGTGCGCACACACACACACACACCCCCCACAGAAATTGGGCAGCTAATATCTACAGCCTGCTGAGCAGAAATCCATCCCCCCAGACTCGGGAGCCATGTGGAAGTACATCTTAAGACAGATCTATTTTCTCCTGGTCAAAGAAAATCACTCCCAGAGGGCGTATTTGTTCCTGGTTTCATGAGAAGATATCTTCCCCACACTGCATGAGAACTTGTGTCTTCCCTCTCTGGGACCACAGCTGCACAAGGAAGCCCAGGCCTTTCCCAATCACCAGTTGGTCTTCTCTCCGTGCACACCTCATGCTGGGTGGAAAAAAGAACTCTTAGGAGGCCGAGGGGTAAAAAGTGGAAGAGTCAGCTTTCTTAGCAAACTTCTTAAATGTCCCCCACCTGCTGAGAGGGGGAAGCAAGGGGCAGAGGATTGAGCCTTGGGCCGAAAACCCTAACAGAAGTCTTGGGATTCCAGGGCGGGCCTCCTCCTCATTTTGCCTATATTGTGAAGCTGATGTGAGGGCCACACATAATTTGTGATGCTTTACAAGTGGAAGGCATTGTTGCTTTATAAAAAATAAAAATAAATAAATTTAATACAGATAATTTCCTGCTTGGAAACATTTTGTTCACAATTTTAATGGCTACAAGGTAGGATTTGGTCTTAGGAATGAGCAAACGGTTATAAAAACCACCAGCTATGTTCCCCCAGGCCTGAATCGTGTCCAGGATCAAAGGGCTGCTTTAAGATCAAAAGGCTCTGCAATCCAGAAACCAAGCCTGGATCTGCCTCACCCTGGTGCCCCTAGAGGGGACCCGCTCCACAGAACAGTAAATATTCCCTCCTCTTTGTTCCCAAGCGAGCTTTGTTTCCACTTTTTTTTTTATCTACATGGCTTACTTATTTTATAACTGGAGGTTTGTACCCCTTAATCCCCATTACCTGTTTCACCCATTTCCTCACTTTCCTTCCTTCCGTTAACCACCAATCTGTTCTCTATACTTATGAGTCTGTTTCTGTTATTTTGTTTGTTTGTTCATTTGTTTTTGTCTTTTAGATTGTACATATAAATGAGATCATATGGTGTTTGTCTTTCCCTGTCTGACTTATTTCACCTTGCATGATACCCTCTAGGTCCATCCATGTTGTATGCAAATGGCAAGAGCTCATTCTCTTTTATGGCTGATATAGACTACCTCTTCTTTATTCATTTATCTGTTTGATGGACACTTGGGTTACTTCCATATCTTGGCTATTGTCAATGATAAACAGGGGTGTATATATCTTTTTGAATTAGTGTTTTTGTTTTCTTTGGGCAAATACTCAATAGTGGAATTACTGGATCATATGGTATTCCTATTTTTAATTTTTTTGAGGTATCACCATACTATTTTCCACAGTGGTTACACCAATTTACATTCTCATCAACAGTGCACAAGAGTTCCCTTTTCGCTACACCCTTGCCAACAGTTGGTATTTCTTGTCTTTTTGATACAAGCCTTTCTGATGGGTATAAGATAATATCTTACTGTGGTTTTGATTTACATTGTCCTGATGATTAGTGATGTTGAGCCTCTTTTCATGTGTCTGTTGGATTTTTATGTATTCTTTAGCAAAAGGTCTATTCAGGTCCTCTGCCTATTTTTAATTGGATTATGTGGGGCTTTTTTGGTGTTGAATTGTATAAGTTCTCTCTATATGTTTGATATTAACCCTTTATCTGGTATACTATTTGCAAAATATCTTCTCCCATTCAGTAGGTTGTCTTTTTGTTTGTATGGAGCCATAACAATCTTGAAAAAGAACAAAGTTGGGGGTATCACAATCCCAGATTTCAAGATATGCTCCCAAGCTATAGAAACCAGTATGGTGGTGGGCCACAAACAGACACATAGATCAATGGAACAGGACAGAAAGCCTAGAAATAAACCCACAGTAATATGGTATTAATTTACAATAAAGGAGACAATAATGTACAATGAGGAAAGACAGTCTCTTTTATAAATGGTGTTGGGAAAAATGGACAGCTACATGCAAAAGAATAAAACTGGACCACTTTCTTACACTATACACAAAAATTAACTCAAAATGAATTAAAGATCTAAATGTGAGACCTGAAACCATAAAACTTCTGAAAGAAAACTGAAGTGGTAAGCTCTTGGATACGGGCCTTAGCAACATATTTATGGATGTCTCCTTACGTAAGGGAAACAAAAGCAAAAATAAACTATTGAGACTACACCAAAACAAAAAGCTTTTGCACAGCAAAGGAAACCATCAAAAAACAATAGTTTCCACTTTTATCTCCTTCCATGCCCAGGAAGCAATGAATGCTCACAGTGCTTGCTCCGGGCAAAGTCAGAAGGGAGCAGGGCAGACAGATGACCAGACAGATGACCTAGACAGAGGACCTAGCCCACTCATTGGTGGGCATAGAAGGAAATGGTCTTTGCCTTTTACAGATTTCTCAAAATGATCAATGGAAATATCAACGGAAATGATCAACGGAACAGGAAATATCACCATTAGAAGGAAATACAAGTGTGCTGTTCCTATTTTATCTTGAACCTCTAATGATAAAAATTCTATTAAAAGTAAGTTTGCATAAGATCTCTGATTAGAATACATTTCCATCCCTCTCTTTCACCCCTATCACAATGGTCTCTACTTCTCTTAGAAAAATGAAAATCTTGGTAATTTGATCCAATTACTCATGATTCAGTCCCCATCTGCTAAGCAGTGCCTTCTCCTCCTCTCCAAACCATAAACCCCAACATTGACCTGACTATTGGAATTCTACCCCACCAGTTAATTAGGAAGAGTATCAACAATACAGAAACTTCCACCCTGAAGGATAGCAATCTCAAATATTTCTGGAACCGCAGGGGAGATGGATTCACTTCAGGGATGCCGCTGCTCTCTGGCCAGGCCCCTGCTGCCCTTCTTAGCTTCTTACAAGTCCGCGACAACTGTTCCAAGCTGCCCTCCCTGGGTCTGCTTTGTGCCACTGACCCTGGTCACATCGGCACTGCAAAGTTCTGCACTGGCAATCACACGGAGGTCGCTTGGCCCTCGGTGCCCTGGAGCCAAGCCGAGAGGTACCGGATCAGGAAGCACCCTCCTGCCTGGCCAGGTTGCCAATCACATGGCTCTTCTAGTTTTGCCCCCCGCCCTTTCTCAGGAGCTCAAAAACCAGTCTTACCCAAAGGTCTAACTTGAATCTAACTCTGAGGAAACAATCAGAAAAGATCCAAATGAAGGATTGGTAAAGCAACTGGCCTGGACCCTTCAAAAATCTCCATGTCATGGAAAACTACAAAAGATCAAGGCGTCTGTTCCCTAGACTAAAGGGAACCAACCACAGATGACAACTAGAGACAATGGACGGTCTTGCATCACGTTCTGGAATTTGAAAATACAATTTTTTTAAAAGGCAGTGAAAGACCTTAGTGGTGGAGAAAATTGAGGAAATTTGAATGGGAGTTGCATATTAGATAATAGTGTTGTATAAATACGACATTACTGAATGTGAAGGTAGTATTGCAGGGACATTATGTAGAGTAGTGCCCCTTTTCTTAGGATATAAATGATGAGGCATTTGGGGATGAAATCTCAGGTTGCCTGTAACCGGCTCTCAAGTGGTTCGGCAAAAATAAAACACCTGTGTACACTGCACACACATAGAGAGAGAAATAGAGAGGAAGCAAATGTTACAAAATGTTAATGCTGCTGAAGCCAAGTAAAGGGTATATGGTATTCTCTCCTTGAAACCTTCTGAAGATTTCAAATTTTTTGTACTAAAATATTGAGGCTCATAATAGCAAGGAGAGGAGACAGACATTTTGCATTTCTCTGCTATCCATATTTCTCTCCTCTCTCTCTGAGATGCTCATACACTAACCTTGGGAGAGAACAAAACAAAACAACTCACACAAAACAATTCATGGGGCAGATACAAGAGGTGGGTGCTCGCTGGTCAATAGTCCATTTATCCTGCAGATAAACATATTCTGAATTCCAGTTTGAACATAACTAAGATGCCACTGCCTTTGTAAATAATGGAACTCATTAATTGTATCCATTTAGGTTTATCTGTATTGGCTGACACGGGATGGGAAATGAGGGTGCTGGACAAGTGCCCGGAAGTCCCAAAGAGGACATGGAACCCAAACATATGTCTCCTCTAAAGTCTTCCAGCCTGTCTGTGCCTGCTGTGGGACTCAATTTCTTTTTACCAGGACCAACCCCTTATCCTTGATGGCTCCAGGATGATGCCACATTCAACGAACGCAGCATTAAGCACAGGTAAAACTGAGTTTTCATGAGTCCACTTTCAAGGATTAACTCAAAGTCCTCTTTCTCCATGAATTTCTTCTTACTCTGCGCTTTAAAAGCACTTGTAAGTGTACCTCTGTTATAACCCAGCTGACTCTACTCTCCCTCAAGGGAAAGGATAATGCGTTCCTCTTCCTTCTATCTCCTGCAGTTCCCTTCGAGAGTGATTCCAGCCACTGTCAGCAGCTTTTCCTGCCCATAGGCTGACCATGCTTCTGAGTTGCTTTGGCTGTCTTAGGAGTTTCAAGTTATATGTCCAACTCCCTGCTGAGCAAACCCTTTTTCAGGCCCTACAAGTACTTCACAGCCAAGCCTTCTCCCACTTCCTCAAAATTTTGTTCTCCCTCTTATATTCCCGGTCTCAGCTCCCCAAACCTCCATGGACCCAGTCAGCCAAGCAACAGTCTAATTCGTGCTGCTTTTTCTCCTTCATAGTCTCTCCATTGCCCAATCCATCATGAAATCCAATTGCTTCTTTGTCTCCTAAGTGGCCCTTGGACCTCTCCTTCTCCCTCCTCCGTCCTCCTTAGCTCAGGAGCTCAGCTCTTACCTGGACACAAGACTGAGACAGCCACGCCGCTCAGATCCATCTTCTATTCTGCAGTTAGATGACATCGAAGCGTGTCACCCTCCACATAAAACCGTTCTGTGGTTTTCCGACATGACAGAACACAGTTAAGCTCCTCCTACCGTCCTGCGCAAACTGGCCTCTATCCTTCTCATTTCCTCCTCTGCCTCTCCCTGCCTCGCTAGTCATGCTCTAAGTTTGCTAAAGCCCTTGTACTCCTAACAAGCGTTCTGAGGTTTCAAGTTTCCTTGCTGTTGCTCACACTTTCCTCAGCCTGGAGCTTCTGTCCATGGTTTGTTGACACAGCGACCCTTTACCCCCATATCAACATGTGGCTCAGCCTTCACTTCCTGAGGCCTTCCCGGAAGCTCCAGGTTAGGCTGAGTGCTCTCCGCCATATGCCTAACTCATCCTCTGCCTACCTCTCCTTTGGCCATAGCCATATTATAAGCTATGTGTAAGTCTAGCTCCCCAACAAAAACTATAAGCTCTTAACGGGAGGGACTGTGCCCTATTTTTATTTGCCTCCAAAGCAGCCAGCACAGTGCTTAGAAAATAGTGCATCTTTGTTAAAAAGCTAGTTACTAGTTACTTCCCATTGTGACAGCATGGAACCCTGTTGCAGCAGGTGCCCAATGGATGTCTACAGAACTTGTTTCCTGAGGTGGAAGGGAGGGAGGAGCACAGTAGACTTTTCACCAGAGTCCCAGCTGATGGGAAGGGTGTGGGGCTCCATTGCTTTTCCTAAACACTTTCTCCAAGTATGGCACCTTTTCAGTAATCGTGACATGATCATAGAGAAGCTTGTGATAAACAGACGTTAGAGAAAGCAGTGCAAAATACCTGGTCGAAACACCAAGGACCTGGCAATGAGGTATGATACAAAGAGGGTTTAAAGCAAGGACCCCTTTTCCTGTGCTCTGTGCCAAACTAACCTTTTGAGCCCAGGCTGTCACCTCTTCTTCTCTCAGTCCTCGGAGGTTAAAACCTGCCACATATCTGTATTTTGGGTTTCAGGATTTTGTTTGCCCGAATTCCATTCTGCCATAGTGCCTGGAATCCCCATTTCTGCACCCCCCAAATTCATATTCCCTAAAACTCACTGCACAACACTGCTACCCATTTCGAAGCGTCTGTGAAACCCTTTCTCATCACGTCTTTGTTAGAATGGCCATTCCCTTTTTGTGTTTCATCATCCTAGGACCCCAAATCATTGTGCATTTGGCATTTACCCATTGTTCACCTGCCTCCCCTGCTAAGACTATAAACTTCCTGAGGCCAAGATATATGTGCTTTTGAGTCAATAGGCCCAGCTCAGGGTCTGATGCTACACATGGTGCATACAGCTGGCTGACTGAATGTTCTCATATAAAGAAAGCAGAGTCTTGAAAGAGTAGAAATTATACCCTTTGATGGTGGAGAAAGGGAAGTGATTGGGAGTCAAGTGGATGGATCAAGCTTTCTGTGAGTTGATGTGATGATGCCCAGCAGTGGTATTAGAGCACTGGGGTCACTTGGGGGTGGGAAGAGAGAATGAGGGAGAAAATTCCCAATAGACTGAAAAATACTTTACCATGATAGTACTTATGCCCCATGCCCTTAACCTACCAGATCAAGAGTCCTCCTGGGAGTTCCAGAAAATTCCAGAATCTAGAGGGATTACATATGCAGCTATTATATTTGTGTTTGGGCCTGTCAGTTTGGTCTCCCATTATAATGGAAATTCTACATCAGCTAAGATCACAGTTTTTGTGTGATTTTAATTCTGGCAGCCCCTACAGAATGTTTCCTTTGGTGCCCAGAGAATGTTTGATGACTTGTAGACCATGTTCTTTGACATTAAAATAGTCTGTAAACATGGGAGTGACTTCAAATGAGTTTTGACTAAGTCTTAGGAAAACAGTCTCAGTCAGATTGTACATATTTAGTTTTTCCCTCACTTTCCACCACCTCCAAGATGTCACAGCCTCTTTCTCGATATGCTTCTAGAAGTCAAGAGCACATTTACATGGGAAAGAGTATTTAGTGAATGAGACTGAACACCAGGCTAGCAAAAGCATCCCAATGGTTCTTCCCAATGGGGGTCTTGTTTTCATCCTAATATATTATGCATTTTAAAGTCAACTCTGTCACACATACAACTATCACTTCCTGTAAACTTAAATCAGTTGGAGTCAAGCTAATTAATACAACAGAACTGTAGTCTTCTCCTCTAAAACAAACACTCTAAAGGAACCAAGGAAGCCACAGTAAGAGAGCCCAGACTCGCCAGAGCTCATATGCTCAACAGTAAAAAGCAGAGGAACCTGTAAGAGATGAAATGATGCAAAGATATATTTATAACACACATAAAATGATAGCCAATGTCTCTTGAGCATCTGTTAAGTGCCAGGCACTTTTTAGACATTATCTCACTCAACTACACATAACCCTACAAGATAAACATTATTAATCTCATTTCACAAATAAGAAAATTGGACTCTCAAGGAAGCCAAGTATTTTGGCCAAGATTTCTCAGTTGGTAAGTAAGGGAGCCAAGAAACAAACTCAAGTTTTACTGATTTCAGTTCAGTGCCCATTAGGCTGTACCAACCATTTCCCACACACGTAGGAAACCAAGAAACCTGCACAGACTGTCATCTCCACCAGGGCACAGCCAGAAAACAGGAACTTCACTAGTATTTTCGCAGAGAGAATTTACTACAGAGAATTGTTTAAATAGGTATTCAGGGACTGAAAAGGCAAATAAGGAGCCCTGAGGTCACAAAACCTGCAGGAAGGAGCCAACGAACATCTCCATGACTGTAGGAACACAGAGAGGGGACTGGGGCAGCAGACCCTAGAAGCTCAGAGAGAGGCCTGGGGACGTAGGCCTGAGACTTCTGAGGAGGGAGCACTGCCTGGCTGGGCCTGGTTCCTTAAAGCACACACATGCCATGGGGCTGATTTGGGGAATTCTGGAAGAGTCTGGAAACTACAACTGACTAGAACCTGGTTGTTTTCAGGGTGAAAAGTCACCAGTGGGGATGCTGACAGGAAAAACAAGCAAACAGAAAGGGCAGGTAACCTCTCCCCTCCTTGTGTCACCCTGTCTCCCTGCCATGTCGCTAATTGGCAAAGGAGACACGTCATTAGTGAAGCCCCAGCCCTAGCCAATGGAACAGAGTACAGGAAGTGGATCTGGAGCTGAGAAAATGGGCTGCTAACCAGCACAAGTGCGTTGTGTGGAAGCACCAATGCAAGTGATTGATTGGGATGTGAGAGAGATGACAGTCATCACTATAATAATGCCCGCTGCCATTATTGGGCATCTATTACGTGACATTCACTCTCTTCCATCCTTTCCACACATTGACTCCTTTGGTCCCTGCAACCTATGAAGGAGGTACCACCGTCTTACCAATTTCAGTGATGCAGAAACTAATATTTAGAGATGCTAAGGGCCTTGCAAAAGGTTAGAAAGCAGAGGGGCCACGACTCCAAACCAGGTCCCCTTGGAAGCTAAAACCCTGCTCTAACCACCCATATTTGTTTGCTAAGGCTCCATAACAAATTTCCACAAACTGGGTGGCTTAAAACAAAATTTTATTCTCTTATTGTGGGAGGCCGGAAGTCCAAAGTCCAAGATTTGCACCAGCTTCCCGTGGCCCCAGGTGCCCACTGTCTTGTGGCTTTTTAAAGATTTTATTTATTTATTCAACAGAGAGAGAGAGAGATCACAAGTAGGCAGAGAGGCAGGCAGAGAGAGAGGGGGAAGCAGGCTCCCTGCTGAGCAGAGAGCCCTATGCGGGGCTCCATCCTAGGACCCTGAGATCATGACCTGAGCTGAAGGCAGAGACTTTAACCCACTGAGCCACCCAGGCGCCCCTCTGCCTCTGTCTTGACAAGACTTTCTCTCCACTGTGTCCCTCTGTGTGTCTGTGCCTTCCCTTTTATCTCTTACATGGACATTTGTCACTGGATTTAGGGCCTACTCAGGTAATCCAGGATAATCTCATCTAAAGATCTTTAATTTAATTATATCTGCAAAGATGCTTTTTCCAAATAAGTTCACATCTGCAGGTTAGGATATAGACCTATCATTCTAGGGGCCACGATTCAACCACTACACCATCATACCATGTAAATTTGCTCCTTTACTTTTGAAAATCATGCCTGCAAAACCATTGAAAGTGAAATCTGTATTCTTATAGCATTTTCAGATTTTTGAACAATGTTTTGTGCTGTATGTAGTATTTTTAATATTTAGTGTTCCTGTTCCTTTAAGCTTTTTCTCTCTTCCTAAAGTTATCTTCTGCAGCCCCTATCATCTGGAACAGCCACCCCCTATGTCTTCGCCTCATCAACTCTTAATCTCATTTCAGATCTCATCTGGACATTTCCTCCCTCCCCTCATTCCCCTCTTTGACTGCTTTCTTTGATTTGACTTTGTTCACACTGGCTTAACCATCCCAGAATTCAGTGGACATACCTGGTTAAAAGAATATTATTTTAGATGAGAGCATTTCTTCAACCACAGGGTGGAACGCTCCCAAACTTTTTACCATTGGATCCAAAAGAAGCAACCCCCCCTTCCCCAAAGCTCCACTCCACACCCCAGCCTTGGAAGGGGAAACTTCCCATGAAAGTACCCCTCCTTGGTTGCAAGGATTGAGTGACCCATTTTGCAATTCACCTGGTTGAGGACATAGTTTAAAAATTTACGTACCTTGGAAATATGCTTCTTATGTGTGCGTGAAGGGCAAAGAGATTTCTCAAAGCAGGCAGATAGTGGGAAAGAAAGGTATATTATGCCCTTTTGCTAAATAAAATATGTGAGCTGAGGCCCCCTTATTGCCTCAAAATTAATGAAATGTATTTCATATGCCTGGCTTAAAAGAATAAAAAAACAAGATGCCTTTCTGTCTTATGGAAATATGTCAGACCCACCTTTATTAAAGTCTGACATTTTTTGCTGGTGAATATTTCCAGCCTACCAAGCCACTATATCTTTTAAATTTAATTCTGAAGTTCATAAATTTTGCTCCCTAGAAGGAAAGAAGATGAATATTAGAAAGCAAAATCTTGAAACTCATCCAGTTTTTTCTTCAGGTGTCTCAATATCAAAATCATCACTATCTGTTTAAAATTTAATTTTCAAAAAGTGTTTCCTTCCCCCACAGACATGGATATCAATGTGACTGCACTGTTTCTTCCAGTTTCCCCACAACCTTCTTGGAAACATTTCTTCTGCAGGTGGGGTATGTTTTTGGCATTCACCAAGATAATTTCTTGCATTTCACGTATTTTCCTCAAGTTCTTCCTTTTCTGGGGGGTGGGGTCATGTTTTACTTCTTTTCTTAAGGCAGTAGATGGAAAAAGTAAATGGATTACCTCAGATACGCCACCTCTCTCCTTCTTTATGACCGAGAAAGGACCAAACTCTGCCCCTTCCCTCATTCTTCTTGGTATAATTGATGAAAAAGTCATTACGCATTTGATTCCTCTTCTCGAGTATTTGGGATAATAAGAGTAATCCTTACCAGGTTTGTCTGCCTCCTGGTATTACTCTACAACTGTGTCTGCTTTGGGTTTTGAGGGGGGAAAGATACAAGAGTCATGAAGAGGAGGCCTTCTTGGGAAACTCTTGCTCAACAGATGACTGACTGTGGCTACAAATATTTTTCAGATTCACCTCTTTTTTTTTTTTTTTTTAAAGATTTTATTTATTTGACAGAGAGAAACACAGCGAGAGAGGGAACACAAGCAGAGGGAATGGCAGCGGGAGAAGCAGGCTTCCTGCCCAGCAAGGAGCCCGATGCGGGGCTCGATCCCAGGACCCTGGGATCATGACCTGAGCCGAAGGCAGACGCTTAAGGACTGAGTCACACAGGCGCCCCTAGATTCACCTCTTAAAGCTAGAACACCTCCCAAGCCCCATCAATATATTCAACTGAGATGTTAATTGATAAAGTAAGTCATCAAGTCTGTGGTTTGTTGAAAGTAAGGGTAGAACATTGTTGTAGTTCCATTTTCCAGAGATCATGGACCACGTGGGCCTCTGGTTCCCTTATGAGGACCTCGGGTCCCCTAGGAATTAGCAGTTGGCCGGTCTATGGCAAAACAAAAGCTCCCAACAACCAAATTTATATTCACCCTTACTTCTTTCAGTGACTAGAGCTGTCAAAGATTTTATATAGTCCTCATATAGCCCCACCATGAGGCAGAGGGGAAGGCGGAAATCTTAGTTCTTGTTTGGTGAACCGCCCAGTTTTCTGCTCACAGCCTGACTCCCCACTTCCACAGCACGTATCTTTTCTACAGCCCCCGTCAAACCAACCTGGGAACAGAGGTATGAATGGGTCGTTGGTGAATTCTGTAGCTTGTTGTGAAGTGAAAATGGGAAAGAGGGAGAGAGAAAATATTCTCTCTTCCTCACCCGAACCGAACTTTTAGTCCTTTTGCTTTGGCCACATGACATGCCTCCCCGTCTTCTCCACCTGAGGTATCTTACCACCCTTCAAGGATGTTGGACAAATGTCTGTTGGCCGAAGTAATGAGAGCGAGATGCGCAAGCCTTTAAGCTTTAAGGAACACCGAAGGCTTGTGAGAAAAGGCAGAAAGATGTGGGTGTGTAACCGTTGGCAGGAAAGTGGGACAAGGTGTGCGACCGCAGGTTGTATTTAGGTTTTTGTTATGTTTGAGGGATTCCAGAGTTTCCTCTAGGCATCTCCGGTCAGACACCAGTGGATAGAAAGCCATGTAAAGATGAACACAGAGGTCGGGGTGATGCGGTTACTGAGACAAGGAGCGCCAGGAGCCACCAGAGGCTAAGAGAGAGCATGGAACAAATTCTCCATCATAGTCTTTGGGAAGAAGCAACCTGGCCGATACCTTCATTTCAGACTCGCAGCCTCCAGAACTGTGAGAGGATACATTTCCGTTGTGTTAAGCCTCCAACACTGCGGTTATTTATTATGGTAGCCCCAGCAAACGAATATAGACTCTTGCCTCGAGGGCGAGAACGTGTCTGGTTTAACGAGTACCAAGGGATGTGGATTTATTACGACTTCTAATGGATTTAATACAATTTCTTTTAAAAAAA